>JAUIMM010001050.1:787500-1387500 GCA_031769625.1 Taudactylus pleione | reverse complement strand
TGATCTTCCTGGTTGGTCTATTTATTTCATGTGGTAACCAGTCCACCCTGTTTTTAACATTTTAACATTGGTATGAGCAATTGCCATGTGAAGTATGATTTAGTCCTGCTTTCATGTTTGAATAAAACAAACTTATATGCACTATGGTGCGCCCCTTTATGCTTTCTTCTTACAGATATATATATATCTATATATATGTATATATATATATATATATATATATATAAATAGTTATTTGTGTCTAGATATTTTTTATTGGATCGGTAACCAAGAATTTGGAAAAAACCCCTTTCAAAATCTGATAAAGGTCGCAAGACCGAAACGTTGAACTGTATATATATATATATATATATATATATATATATATATACTTATACATATGCCAAGGTGAAGGTGCGGCACTCGTCCCAGCAATAAATTACACTTGCCGCATCTTCACCTTGGTATATTGCATTATTATTGTGAGGGCACCGCCTGAAGTTTATTTGGAAGTTTCTCTGGAGTTCCGGGCTTGACGTTTGTATATATATATATATATATATATATATATATATACAGTATATATATGTATATATATATATATATATACAGTATGTATACATCTATTTTCAAACTGCTTTCCGTGTTTCTTTCTAAGTACAACTGAGAGCCGATATCTGGGTTTTCAGTGCACTGCGCATGCTCTGTGACACTTGAGTATTACTATTTTGTTTGTTAAACTACAGAGGTGACTCATTTTTTTTTGTCAATAAAAATCAGCCTTATTACTCCAGTGAGGCTCTCAATGATAAATAGGACCCCAAATCTCTTATTCTAAATTGCCAGTGACTTATCTATAATGCCTGCAGAATGTTCAGTGCTCACAGGCCCCTGAGTCAAGTGGGACCCACACTTCTCACCCTGCACCCTGCTACTATACTTTACTTTTAGCCAGTGTCATTTTACCATAGATATGCACATCTAGAGTAGGGAACTTACTGGGAAATGGCATTGGTGCAAGGGAAGGGGGAAGGGCCATGGGGTCCTGCACAGAGACTGCACAGGAGCCCTCCACTGATTAAATGCCCCTGTGAATTGCTTTCATCATAGAAATGACAAAAAAAAGTCTGAGACAAACACATACAATATGTACTATAATACTATGCATAGTGGCACCGTACTTGACTGTTGGATGCTGTCGGGGCTTTTTAACATTTCTGTCCAGCATCTAGCTCTGAAGTAAGATTGGTTTTGCCTCTCAATTCTAATTTTGCCTCTCTCACCAGTCCTGTCTTTGCAATCACATTGTTTTTGTTAAATCACATTTGTTAAATAATTATATAGTTACCAGATTTGCCAGTGTGATGACACCCACTGGGTGTTTTGCCACAAAAAACCCTGGGAGGAATACCTCCTGTGCACAAGTTATTCCTTCTGCTAACATAAAAGTGATCATACTCTTGATCTTGTCTTCCAGATTGGTTTAGAAGTCTCTGAGCTAAAAATAAATCCAGTCACATGGTCAGACCACCACTCAATTTGGTTCTCAGTTGCAACACCTCAAAATAGAACTTTGTTCGTGGAGTTGACCAGGTATTGTCCAAGGAGGGGTATGACTCTCCAGGCTATTGCAGCAAATCTGGATCTTTCTGCAGTTTTGGTTACCTGTGAAGTTCCTTGTTCCCTAGTCCATTAATATAACAGGACTGTGATGGCTGCAATGGATATTATCACCCCTGTGCGTATATGACTCCACATACCACAATATCAAGCTCCTTGGTCTGACAACAGTGTTAGTGAGCTAAAAAAAATGGTCGTAGACTAGGAAGAAAATGGAGGAAGACTAACCTGGCAGAGGATAAGATAAAGCTAATTAAGCATTTTAAAGAATATAAATTAATAATGTCGAAGCTGGATAATTGGCTGAGACAAGATCAGCTTAAAATTAGATCGTAAAGACGCCATCTTGCGACTGGCTGCAAGACGCCATTTTAGAAAATGAGATCGAAAGACATCATCTTGCGACTGGCCGCAAGACGCCATTTTAGAAAATGAGATCGCAAGACGCCATTTTGCGAATGGCCGCCCAAGCGCCATTTTAGGTAAACTCACACTTAAGTACATATGGCAATATTACTATTAGCAACATGCAATTGCATCTTTTACCATTTCTCATACACACATTAGTACGCACAATTGCGCTGTTAACTAGTCGCATATTAGCGAATGCATAAGTCCTGTATGAAAACGCTGTTTATTAGCTTCATGCGCACGCATCTGCCCCAAGCTAACTAGCGTCTTTATATCAAACCCCAAATACTTACACAGAACATATTCACATAAAAGGTCTAATAAGCTTTAAAGTATAAGATTCAAGTTTGTTCATTTATTATAATTGCTGTGAAATAAAGGTTATTTGGTAGCTAAGGTTTAATACATGATAAGTAAGTCATGTTTGATATTATACTGATCTGTACTCTTTCAACAGCATTCTGGTATCGTCAGTGTGAAGATCGCAACATGCATTCTCAACTTATGGACCGCAGAGACTTAAAGCACCGAAATGTACATTATATGACCAACTGTTAGGATTTGCATGAGGCAGGAAACCAGAGACAACCAGTTGTTAGAGGCTGGACTGTGTCTATTTGAATCAACCTGTTAAATGCTCTGCAACAGATGCATCCTCCTTGGGAACCAATGGCATCAGCGATAAGCCTCTTTATTGTGTTGTCTGCTTCTGTGAGAGTATAAACGTGTGTGTTGTGACCCCAGTCTGAGTCTTCTTGCTGAATGCTGATTGACGAGGGTTTCTTGCTGATGCCTACATCTGGTCCAGAGCGCTGCGTATGTATAACTGTACTTGGGTCTGTATAATTCTTTGTGCTAAATTGTACTTAGATCATAGCGTGTAACTGACTGTACTTTTACTTGAAATATCACTTTGTAGTTTGGAACCACAGGTTCAAGGTCTGGAGTCTTTATTTACTATATGATTGCATACGCAAAATAGCGTCATCCTTAGAGGTTTATATTAGAAGGTATAGGCAGGATGTTAGAAGGTATAGGCAGGAGTGTATAGAGGTTCTAATTCAATATCCTTAATAATCACCCGTAAGAAAGGAAAGTTTCTGTCAAATGACATAACAGCAGCAAACAATAGGCCTGCTCAGCTTTTCCATACAGTGGAGATGCTTTGCAAACCAGCATGCCTGCAGCCTTATGAAGCCCACTCCCAGTCAAGATGCAATGAGTATGCAAACTACTTTGCAGATAAAGTATCCCCCATCCAGCTTGGAATCCTGACAGTGCTATCAAAGGAGTGGCAAGTTCCAAGCCTGCCAATTTAAGCCACTTGTCTTCATGAAGCAGCTTTGACCCAATAGATATAAAAGACATTGCCGAAATTATCTGAATGTTGCGTCCAGTGGCGGGCTGGGCCGGGGGGCAGGGTGACATCTGCCCCCTGGCCCGCTGCAATTTTTAAGATAGGGGCCACCGGCTGCTGCAACCGCTCGCTGCATCACATGTCCGGTGGCTGGGAGACAGAGAGGCTCCCCGACCACTCCATTTGTTCCTATTCATACAGTCAGGGCAGCCGAGGAGCTTCTTCTCTCTGTCTCCCGACCGCTCTGACTGTATGATTAGGGTAAATGGAGTGGGAGGGGAGTATCAGCGACGGATCCAGGGGGGGGCGCAATTGGGGGGTGGTGATCAGGGTTTCCTGAAGTCACAAACATGTTCCTGCTTAAATGCCCGGTCTTAACAATAACCCTCTGCACCGTAAGGGCTGTAGTGGGGAGAGCAGGCTGACACTTGCAGCGTGACCGCATACAGATAGAGGCCTCCAGGGCAGCACCCCCCAGCCCCGCAACAGGAGTTGGGGACACCCCCAGGGCGGGGGCTTACTATTTTGCTGGGAGAATATGTGTCATTGTTTGCCGGCTGCTACGCTGGGGCCTGGCCGCCTGGCATCAGTAGGTGACTCCTTTGTCATTTACCTCACTGGCGTTTGGGGATATCTGTGTGGCTGGAATAGGCTCAGCTAGTGCGCTCCTTAACTCCAGCTTATTCAGCCTTCTCGAGTAAGTGATGGCGCCGGCCGCAAGTTGCTGTCCTTTACATTCCTCGGGCTACTTGGCTAGAGAGAGTAGACATCTTTACCCTATCTCCTGCCTGATGCTGTGCTGAGGGATTCCTGCCTGGTACACCTGCAGTGTGAAAGAGACGTGGCCATTGAAGCTGTGGAAGTTCTGGCTTGACTTGCAGTTTGTAAGGTCAGTAGCTATCCCAATAAGGAGATTTCACCGGGTCTTTTACTGCCTCTGTGCCTCTCTTTTGAGGCTTCTGCACCCCTTTACTGCTCTATATAATGAAATCATCTTGCACTAGTACACAGTACAATGCTCCAGCCCTGGGAATATTCCTGTTTCAGTTTTACACAGTCTTTTAGCTCTGGATCTGCACTGTCTGCACCCTGGATGTATGCACCTCACTATACAAACTGCCCAAGCTGGCAGTGATGTAACATAAAATTATGCAGGGAGCCCCTATGGTTGTGTATAGTTTCCCTTCAGTATCTGTACCTGGAAGTGACGTAGAGCGAGGCCAGAAGTGCAGTTCCATAAAGGCCACCTAGAGAAAAAATTTGTCCCCTTGTGGGCTCGCTTCGCTCGCCACAGATTTATACAGTGTTCCCCCTCTATGTCCACATGGATAGTAGGGAATGATGTTGGACAGTAACTGATGACGTTAGGGTACAAATACTGAAGGGGTTCTATCCCCTACCTTATCCCTATGGTGCCCAGCTAATCTACTGTACCATACCACCAACTCCTCCTACCACTCATATGTGACATAATATTATGCAGGGAGTCCTTATCCCTATTGTGCCCAGCTAACCTACCACCAACTCCTACCACTCATATGTGACTTATCTCTTTATGCATAAGTTGACCCATTGTATTCAATGATAGTTTTGGTGTCCTGCAGCCTCCTTCCTCTGATAATGGCACTTTTAATAATGGAGGTTTGGGTCAGTGAAATCTGGGGCTGGTAGGTTATGTATTTTTTGTTTATAGCTCTTTGACGTAACAAGTAATTTATATTGCTATTTAAACCACACCAAATTAGATACACCAAACCTCTAAAAATTGCTATTTTTTCCGTCGCAGTTATTTGTTAGAAAATCGAGGGCCACATGCTTGTGTTTGCCCCCCATGCTTAAAGTTGCCAGCCAGCCCCTGGTTGCGTCCCACCACTTATGATCTGGACCCTGCCTCAACCAAGCTACTAATAGGGTGTTTGGACATAATTGACGCTGTATATGCAAAAATAGTTAAATCCTCTTTGCAGACAGGCATTTTACCTGCACTACTAAAGGAAGCAATTGTTTGACCTCTCCTTAAAAAAAACTAATGTAGATCCTGACTGCATGACTAACTACAGACGGTATCAAACCTTGCTTTTCTTAGGAAAGGTTATCGAGAAAGTGGTCGCAACTCAACTGGAAACCCATCTGTCATCCCATAATAATTATGATCCATTACAGTTAGGATTCAGGAAACATATCGCAGAAGCAGCCCTGGGTTGGGTGCTTAGTGATCTTCTTATGGCAAGAGACAGAGGTGACTTTTCAATCTTAACCATTCTGGACCTCTATGCAGCATTTGATACTGTGGATCATGGAATTCTGATTGCGCACTTGAAAATTATCTTGGACTGGATGGTACCGTCCTTAGCTGGTTCAAATCATTTCTCGATGGCAGGTCACAGAGAGTTTCTTCTGGAGTATACTCTTCATCACCAATGCCACTGCCATGCAGTGTTCCACAGAGCTTTATACTACCTACTATGCTTTTTGCAGTATACATGCTACCTCTAGGTGAAATAATCAGACATCATGGCCTGGTCTAGCACTGCTATGTAGATTATACACAAACTGTACCTGTCCTTTGCTCCGGGTACTGAAAACTCAATAATAACCCTAAATGGCTGTCTTACTGAGCACCACAAGTGGATGAGTGCCAGTTGGATGTGACTGAACTCTGATAAAACAGAGGTCCTTATGATAGATTACAAGGCTGCAGCATAACCAACCAACAGGACTAACGCTTTGGCGTTGAGAACAACAAAACACAGAACATGTGTGGAATCTTGATGTTGTCCTGGATAGTTGCTTGATACTTAGATATCAGTTATCAGGTACATTCAAATTCCCATTCTTTCATCTGAGGAACATAGCTAGAATCAAGATCTTTATTCCCTCAGAAGATCTGCCTAAAGTCATACATGCATTCAGGGCCGCCATCAGGGGGGGACAGCCGGGCCTGGAGTCCCGGGCCCGCACACTCAGATAAAGAGGGAGGACCCGGCTGTTCCTACAACTGGGCCAGCAGCAGTACTCCGTTCGGGCAGTGCTTAGCCTCTTCGGAGCGTGGCTGTGTTCATGTGCAGAAGCAGGGCTGGAGCGTTCTTGCTACAGCCCTGCTTCTGAACATGCGCAGATGCTCCGAAGAGGCTAACCAGCTTTTCTGCCCATCTGATTGGCTACAAGTGCCAGGTGCCCTCCGTCTGTCCCTGCTGACTTCCCTCCGGCCACACGCACCTATCTGTCGCTGCTGAATTCCCTCCTCCGGCGACAATGACAGCGCCGCAACACTGGGGGACCCCAAGGAAAATGCCGGCTGCCGGGGGAGAAAATATGTATGGACTAGTGTACAAGGTGAGGGGGGAGAGAATATCAAACATATAAGGAGTGGGGCTGAAGAGTTGTTCGGAGGGGTCAAAGGCTATATATATATATATTTATGTATATATATATATATATATATATTATTTTTTTTTTCTTTTAATGTATATGTGTGTATATATATATATATATATATATATATATATATATATGCTGTGAATTATATATATATATATATATATATATATATATCAAATGAACCACATTGACTCCCAGGAATGTATGCCCAGGTGCCCTCACACAACAAACTTGTGGAAATCTAAACCAGGAACGTCGGCTCTCATTGGACTTATACACGTCATTAATTAATGCTATAAGCGACTCCTTTGTTCTGCATTTCGGTTTTAATCCAAAGCTTTATCCATATCGTTGGAGCAAAGGAGTTGCTTATAGCTTATTGATGTGTATAAGTCCTAAGAGAGCCGACAGTCCTGATAGATATATATATATATATAGAATTTCCCAGGCTGTGCGTGTGTGTGGGGGGGGGGCACAAATTGTGATGGCGGCCCTGCATGCATTTGTATCATCACCCTTAGATTACTGCAACGCCCTCTACTTAAGTCTCCCAGTGAAAGAATTGCACCGCTTGCAGCTGATACAAAATTCAGCTGCTAGATTATTAACCAACTAGCCCCTTTCCAGCCACATAACACCCACTCTACTCTCTTTGCTGCCAGTAAGATGGAGAATATGTTTCAAGATTGGCTTACTGAGAGCCCAAGGTACCTGAAGCAGCTTCTGATTCCTTACTGCCCCACTCGCTTACTGCGATCTGTAGATGAAGGACTATTAGCAGTACCTATAATCTCCGTGAATTCCTCTGGGGGTCAGGCTTTTAGCTTTACGGTTCCATCTCTATGGAACTCGCTTGCCCGCACAGTTCGAGAGACCTCCACTGTAGAATCCATCAAAAACAAACTCAAGACTCACCTGTTCAATCATTTCACTAATGTCCAATTACTAATGTTTCTCTTTGCTGGTTTTTTTTGTATTTGGCGTTTTACATGCAAATGTAAAGCACTTTGAGACCTATTAGGAGAAAAGTGCTATATAAATAACTATTATTATTAGGGGTAAATTTACTAAAGTGAGAGTTTTTAGAAGTGAGTTTTAGAAGAGATGTTGCCCATAGCAACCAATCAGATTCTAGCTATTATTTTCTAGAAAAATTCTAGTTAAATGTTAAGTAGAATCTGATTGGTTGCTATGGGCAACATCTTTTTTTAATCTCTCACATTAGTAAATTTACCCCTTATTATTTTTATAATACACACACAGACTTGGCCTGTCAGTATAGTGTGAATCTTAAGCATGTCATCTGAAGCATGGAGTTAGAACCGGAGTTTGAACTGGATTAGGACTTTGGACTACTTTCTAACCCAAAACTAAACAATTTCTCAAGTACTGCAGCTCAGGAATGCTACTACCCCACCTTCTATCCAGCTCCCCTGAGACTACCTTTGGGGGCAGCCTCATGCTGCAGCCAAATCACACTCAGCAAACTGCTGGATGTGACAAGATCGCACACTCGAGTGAGGGAGATGCTAGGTGCAGGTTGTCATGTGGCTAGTTGCAATTTATTTCATTATTTTTAATTTCTGATTAACCTTAACATAGATTTTTACTTATAATGCTGTCACCATTCTTTTAATACAGTATTTTTTCTCTCCTACTGGATGTTGTACTTCTGCTACTTGCACCTTGCTACCCTGCCAGATATAACCTACACAGTGCGCCCCAGATGGCTGCCTCAATTGGTTCTTTCTTGGGCAGGATGAACAACACGTGGATCTATTCATTCATTGGGCTTCATATTACAAACATTTCAGTCACCCACATATGTCATGCCCGAACTGCAGCACTGTTTACTGTATTTGCTATTCCCTGTTTTGTACCATATGCTTCCGTCCCACTGTATGCTATGCCGGGGTGCTATACCTCCACTGAAGTGCATCCTCCATGGACAAAATGTACTTCACGTGGATCTATACATACTTGGTATATCATACTGCCACACGCGTGCTAGTTTTCCCATATATGCCTTGGGTCCTTGTGCAGCTTATCTCCCACAGTGTAACCTTTGTAGTGCCTGCCTCACCTGGTCTTCTTCTTCTTCTTCTTCTTCTTCTTCTTCTTCTTCTTCCTCTTTCTCTTTCTCTTTCTCTTTCTCTTTCTCTTTCTCTTCCTCTTCCTCTTCTTCCTCTTCCTCTTCCTCTTCTTCTTCTTCTTCTTCTTCTTCTTCTTCTTCTTCTTCCTCTTCTCCTTTAATTTGAGGAGACCAGGATGGCTGTTCAAGCACCTCAGCCAGTGTTCTCTGAACTGACAGGGCCTAAGGAACAATCACCACCATCTTGGGGAAAAAAATCACCACCATCTTGGGGAAAAAAAAGACTCACCCCCTCAACATACAGAGGAACTATGGAAGGAGGCTGCCCTTATCAGTAATCCCTTGACCAACAAAAAGCTGAAATTACTGCCTAAAGAAAACATACATCCCGAATAATACACAGTTGAAATGAACCCCCAGTTTAAGTCCTAAAATTCCTAGACAAATTAATAGCCTTTCCTAAAGTCACATGGCAAGCAGAGGATGATAAGGGAATGTGTCAGGCTGGACTGGTGCATAAGTAAACTGGTTCATCGTGTCAACCAAATTAGAGAAATTAGTGTGTGTGTGTGTGTGTACGCACGTGTTAGAGAACTTAGGGCCCCATTTATAAATGTACCTAAATACCAGCGGCACATTTTGTTTAGAATCCCAGTGCTACTAACAAATATTCCACTGGTATTCAGCATTACTTACCAGGTCTAGCAACTATCCCCCTCCTCAATGATGTCTTCTGCTCTGTTGCTGACAGCCTATCACTGCCAACGAAGGATTGCTGTGTCATTCGCATGTGCATGATACTTTCACCCAGCGGGGACTCAGCAGTGACCAGAAGGCTTTGCTGAAGCTGGAAAGGTTGCTGCCTGGTCCCCATTGCCAGCAATGGAGGCCTTATCTGTGTACGCGATACAGTGACAAACAGCAGTCATCTAGATTACCATTGTTTCTTAACGTTCTGTTGATCCGTTCTGCCAATCCCTCCATTGGTTACTGGTTTTCAATATAAAATACTTTTATTTACACATATGGCTATTAACCAAACAAAACCATACATCTCTTCACTTATCTCAAAATATCTCCCAACCCAACCTCTCCTCTCTGCATAAGATCTGTGTCGCTCATCCACACTCATTACTTGCTCCCGATCTTGGTTACAGGCAACGACGGACTGGGGCAGTCGATCAGCCTTGCACTCCGCCCTGTGTGTGTGCCTTAGGCGCACTCATTCGTGAAGGGTGTGTGTTTGTTTCAGGGGAGCCGAGCACAGCACACTAGCCCATCACTGCCGCCACCCCTTCCATCTCCCTGAGCTCATAGTGAATCCAGAGGCAAAGGATGGAGGGCAGGGGACGCTTCCTCCCTCCTCAAGCCAGCCCTGAGACCATCTGCCCTTCTAGCATTTGCCAGAAGTACCCGATGGCCAGTCCGGCCCTGGTTAGAGGACTTTATTCGGGCTGCATCCACTCTGTGGAATGCCCTCCCATGGGTATGTAGTTATGCGGCCACCGGTCTCAATGCCAACAGCGGAGTCCCAGCAATAGATTTAACATAGGTGTCGAAATACCAAAGCCTACGTCAATCCCGACGCCGGAACGCTGAGGACGCCAGCCCGAATGAAGGTAAATCCAGGGCGTCCTTAGCGTTAGAAGCAGGGGGGGGTTAGGATTAGGGAGTCTAGCGGGGTTAGGGTTAGGTTTGGGGAGGAGATTAGGGTTAGGCACCCCTAGGGCGGAGGGTTAGGGATAGGCACCCCCAGGGAGAGATTAGGGTCAGGCACCCCCCCAGGAGGGTTAGGTTTAGGGAGTGGTAAGAGGGGGTTAGGGTTAGGCACTACGGGGGGAGGTTAGGGTTAGGCACCACTAAGGGAGGGCTAGGGTTAGGGTGGGGACAGGGGAGGGTTAGGGTACTTACCTGCCCCAGTCGGGGTCTCCTCCAGTCGGGCATCCGCTGTTGGGATTTGAACTGGCGGCTAAACAGCTGCCGATATTTCAATCTCATTCCCTCACACGCACAGTAAGACTTTCCACTTCCCTATCTAATGACAACCTTTCTTACAGTGCACACATAATCTCACATATTTTCTCTTTCTTCACTTTCACATGCTACTAACCATAGGCCAACATTTCTGTGTGACTGGATCATAGCGCACCAAGAATTTCTGCCATCTGGCTGGACCAATATGCAATATATAGCACCTATCCTTATGTATCAATGCTTATTTCCCTATAGGTTGTGAGCTTGCGTGCAGAGCCCTTTTACCTCTAGGTCTGTCTGTTATTACCCAGTTCTATTAATGTTGTTTACAAATGTACAGCGCAACGGAATATGCTGCGCTATATAAGAAACTGTCAATAAATAAATAAAATAAATAAATATTGAAAGGAGGACATAGCCCCTTTAGCGAGTAGTAAAGGGGTATGTTGCATTGATAAATGGGGCCAATCAAAAAGAAAATAACAAATAGAGTTGGGCTTAATATTGCAAACTAGACTATTTTGTACCAAGATGAGTAGAGTTTTTTGGGGATGCAAAGGTAATGCTCACATTCATGCACAATATTCCACCAATCGCAAATAAAAGAATCCCTCATTCCAAAGAAAATACCTGCTTGTGTAATACGTGCAAGCTTTGGTGAGCAGGCAAGTTAGATAATTTTGACAGTTCAGCCACTGAGGCTCCAGCTGTTTATTGAAATCAAACACAAACATATAAATAAGGTTTAATTAAATAAAGCACTATCCAGACCTTCATGCACTTCTTCAGTTTAAAATATCTATAAATAGAATATAACATAATCTTCATTCTTGATCTGCCGTAGTAAAATCTTGTTTTATTCTGCTTGTTCTTGATCTGTGATAGTCTAAATGAGTATTGCAATTCCATGGAAGAATTATGCATCTCTACACTGCCCATTGCCAAAAGATCACATCATAGACTATGTGGTACTCAGCCCTCCTCTGGCCAATCACAATCTGTTTTCGATGTTCACCATGTTTTTTTTTTTAATGCAATATGGGGTAGATGAACTAAGCATTGGAGAAAGATAAAGTACCAGCCAATCTGCTCCTGTCATTTTTCAAACACAGCCTGTAAAGCGACAGTTAGGAGATGATTGGATGGTACATTGGGATCTATTTACTAAGCAGTGTTAGGAGACAAAGTGAAATCAGATTAGGTACCAGCCAATCAGCTCCTAACTGACATGTGACAGGCTGTGTTTGAAAAATGACAGTTGGGAGTTGATTGGCTGGTACCTTATCTCCTTTCACTTTGTCTCCTAACACTGCTTAGTAAATAGACCCCTTTATCTCTCTCCACTTTTTCTCTATCCAAGGCTTAGTATATCTCCCTCTATATGTTTATTGAGAAAGCCAAAAGTACAAAAATGGTGGATAAGAGGCCTATTCATTATAACTAAAAATTGTTAGGTTTAGAACTCGCATGGAGTTCTACCTAATTACTGGATGAATTCATCATTCCTCCTCTCCTTAAGTATCTATTCCGAAAAGCTGTCATTTTTGCGATGACAGCTTTTCATAAAATAGATACTTTTCCCTGCCTATACATACCTGTAATCAGTGCTGCGCATGCGCTGTTCCATTCACAAAAGCGGCGCATGCGCAGCACAGATTACACCTGCAATAATTCTGTGTCCACCCCCTCTCTTCCCCACTTCACTTACCTGGCTGGCTGTAGCCACGGATCCCGACCTCCCACCCGGCCCAGGTCTGCAGCAGACAGCACGGACAGGCAGAGGGGGCTGAAGATTTTTTTTTTTTACTTTATTTTTTTTGTTTATTGCCGCAATGCTGTGAGAACACAGAGCAGCAGCCGTAGCCTAGGAAGGGACCAGAGCGACGGAGGGAGCCGGCGGAGGACCTGCCCAGCTGAAATCAGGTAAGTGTATCCCGCTGTACACCACCTCAGAGTGGCGTATAGTAACACCATCAAATTCCAAAAATACATAATTTTCGGAATTTGATGAATAACCTAATTTCCATATCCCCATACTAATGTATGGGGAGAGTGGAAATTAACGCAGACGGACTTCACCATGAGATATCAGTGATATCTCCTGTGTTAAATGTCTTCATGAATACTAAAATAACGGTAATTAAGGAAAATGTCCTTAAAACCATTATTTTAGTGTTGATGAATAGGCCCCTCAATCATTGTTAATAGAGCTTAGTACAAACTTTAGGTATGTACTTGTTTTTAGACCAAAACATCCTGTTTGTAGATGTTGTTGCTCAAATATATGCCGTTCAAGCATGTGGAGAGGGATGTTATTGAGTTGAAAAATGTTTTGCGTATAGACTAAGGCCCTCATTCAGAGCCGTACGTTCTGAGCAGAGCGCACGCTCTGAATGAGGGCCGTCCTCCATAACTATGGAGCGTCCTCCTGGACGCTCGTATAGCTGTGGGTCACCACCCACAGCCTATACGAGCGTGCAGTTTGATTGCCGCGATGGTTGTGACCATCGCGACCATCGAAACTGCGTACAAAAGCCTGTGGTTGAGTTTTTCAACCACAAGGCTCGGAGTGATTTTGGCTCTATCAGAGCCAAAATCACTCCCACTGACATCACTAGTGATGTCAGTGGGCCGGCTTCTGATGGGAGGCGTTCCCGTGGGAACGCCCCCGTCAGGGAGGCACGCCCCCGGCACGCCCACCAAAGGGGGCGTGCTGTCAGTCAACATCGACAGCACGCCCCCTTTGAAGAGACACTACGAGCGAAGGAAAATCCTTCGCTCGTCGCGTCTGGCGCATGCGCACGACGGAGCTCCCTCCGTCGTGCGCATGCTCAGTGCAGAACATCGACCCACTTGCGAGCGGACAGCCGCTCGCGAGTGGGTCTGAATCAGGCCCTAAGTTCTTAACCAAAACATGATATTGTTTATGTAGATAAATAAACTGCTTAATACATTATAAGCATAACTAGCAGTGAGAAAAAATGTATACATTCTAGAAGTCCTGGGGAAACCACCGCTTACTACACCACCTCTAATGTAAAGAGAATAAAAGGTAAATTAATGCAACACATGTAAAGCCGGCTGTCAGGAAGCCTCCTGTCAGAATACCAACAGCAGCATCCCAATGGTTGGTATCCCGACAGGGGTCGGATAAGTATGCTTACCCTCACCCCTTACCCCCTAACCCTAACCCTCCTTTTTTGTAGCCGAACCCTAACCTTCCGCACCCAGAACCCTAACCCTAACCCCCCCATTAATGCATAAACCTAACCCTCCCCCCTTCATGCCTAAACTTAACCTTCCCCCCTAGTGCCTAACCCTAGCCCCCCAAGTGGTGCCTAACCCTCCCCCCTAAAGGTGCCTAACCCTAACCTGCCCCCCATAAAACCTAGCTCTAACCTAGCTACACCCCCTAAACCTAACCCCCCCCCCCCGCAGATAATGCTAAGGGCACCCCAGGCTTACTTCGTATGGGCTGGTGTCCTTCCGCGTTCCGGCGTTGGGATTAATGTAGGCGTCGGTATTTCAACGCCTATCTTAAGTCCCTTGTCGGGATTTTACTGTCGGTATTAAGACCAGCGGCATTGCAGCAGCCGGTCTCATAACTACATCCCCTTTCTGCAACTTCCTGCTGATGTCTCTATGTGTTCTTCGATCTGGGTGTCTAAACTGACTTAGACGAATGGGGCTCACCAGGACTCTTTGATAAGTCAAACGCTGAATGCAACTGAATAGAGTTGAGTATGTGTATATATATATATATATATATATATATATGTATATATATATATATATGAAAACAAGGCAAGCAGTGCGCTTCAATAAAATTAATACCAAATGTCCTTGAGACAAGAAGAGAAACGTTCTATTTCAAACAAATGATTGCGTAATAGTCACTTAGAATTCCTCCTATGTAGAGGAATAAAGCAAAGATCCCAAAGATGATATGGATCGGCGTCTTCCCCAAAAAACCTGAATCCATCCGGGGGTAAAAGTAAAACAGAAAAAGGGGGTGCCACATAGTGCTTTAAAAGTATAACAGTTTTTATTGCAATCTTCCCAATAACCAATTAAGTGTACCAGAAAGGATGGTCTTACACCACCACAAGTGTATACAGCATATAACGAAGGAATAAGGCAATCACCGGCCGCTGAACTGGACATTTCCAAGCTGCTCTCTGGGAGCTCGCTTCCAGCCACGATCTCAAATGTCAAGCCACACCCCTACCGGTTTCGTCACTCGGACTTCATCAGGAGTCCGAGTGAAGAAACTGGTAGGGGCGTGGCCTGGCATTTGAGATCGTGGTCGAAAGCAAGCTCCCGGAGAGCAGCTTGGACACATCCAGGTCAGCGGCCGGTGATTGCCTTGTTCCTTCATTAAAAAACCTATGTTAATTTGTCCTCTGCTGATGAAGAGAAATATGACCTAGTAAAAAGTGCCATTCTGGCCAGGTCAAGTCTCACTCCTTCTGGGAAAGCACAGAACGAATGAGCCCTACTACCTGGAGTCCCTATTCGGTTGCAGAACTCGCCAGACAGGGGTGAAGTTGGCTCCAGCCAGAAGACCACACTGCCGCTCAGATTGTAGAGACGGTGGTTGTTGACCAGTGTATAAGAACCCTAGGGCAGAATATGCAGCAATGGGTCATACACACTTATCCTCAAAATCTTGAGGAATTAAGTACAGTATTGGAGAAGTATGAGACCGCAGGAAATATGACAAAAATGCCAATGGCCCCACCTCGGAAAAGAGAGAAGAGCAGAAAAGCACAGCCAGTCCTTTTTGGAGAAAGTACCTCTGCGCAATTAATAACAGAACAAATCCGCAACACTTTGCCCGCTTACAGCCAGACAAAAATATTGGCAGAGATGTTATACCGAAAATAGATGTTGCCATGGATGTGCTGGAAACTGCCACCCTTCAGGTTCCTGCGGACTACACTAGTTCACTTGACCCTACAGAAGATCCGCTGGTGGACACCTTGTCAGCAGAACAGCGAAAAGAAGTGGAAGCCTTAGCAATAATCATGAAGTATTTTCTTCCTTCCCAGGATGCACTGCCTTAGTAGAGCATGAGATAAATACGCCTGAAGGAGTTTGTTGTAAAGCAGTGACCGTATCACAAACCCTAGGGCACGGCGGCAAGCTGTCCAGCAAAAGGTGAAAGAGATGCTCCAACTTGGGGTAATTCAGGAGTCTAGCAGTAACTGGTCAAGTCCTATTGTGTTGGTCCCTAAGCCATCAGGAGCCATACGTTTTTGCAATGACTCTAGGCAGCTGAGTCAGGTTTCCAGGTTTGACGCATACCCACTACCACGGGTGGACGAATTAGTAGAAAATTTGGCAAGTAGCTGGTCTCTTACGACCCTGGACCTCACAAAGGGATATTGGCAAATTTCCCTAAGTGAGACCGCCAAGGAGAAGACTGCCTTTTCGACCTCTGATGGCCTGTTTCAATATAAATTGCTCCCTTTTGGCCTTCATGGGGCACCAGCGACATTTCAGCGTGCCATGAATCGCCTATTGAGGCCTCAACAGGGGCACGCTATAGCCTATCTAGACGACATTGTCATCTATACAGAAAATTGGGAACAACAATTGCCCAAAGTCCAAGAAATGCTAAACAGCTTACAACAGCACGGGTTTACGGCAAATCCAGCAAAATGTACCATTGGACTTTCAGAGGCCAATTACCTCAGGTATGTGATTGGCAATGGGCAAGTGAAACCCCAACTGCGGAAAGTGGAGTCAATTCAGTCCTGGCCAAGACCCTCCACAAAGAAACAAATGAGAACTTTCCTTGGGCTGCTAGGCTATTATTATTATTATTATTATTATTATCCTTTATTTATATGGCGCCACAAAGGTTCCGCAGCGCCTTACATAGTACATAAATCAGCACACAAGAAAAACAGTTAATAGTAATACAAAACAATGCAGGACAAAGACATGGTTTATATACATAGCTGCATAACACAAGCAGCAGGACATGAGCAACCAGGTGTTAGGTGCCGTTGTAGGGAGTTAGGAGTAAATAATACTATAAGTAGGGGGAGGAGAAGCACGTGAGGGACGAGGGCCCTGTTCATCAGAGCTTACATGCTAAAGGGGAAGGGCAGACAGACAGGGGTGACACAGATGGAGTAGATAGTGAGGAAGGAGTATGGAGCAGTGGGTTAGGATATGTGCTGCGGAATGTGTGTGTTTAAGATGACCTTATGTTATGTCAAAATCTATCTCTATGACAGAAAATAGATTTTGATTATGTGTTATTTACATGAGAGATGTACAAAATAAAGTTGTAGCACTTTAATTATTGTGTGTTACATTTTAGCATCTAAATACATCCTGATAAAAAATGGATATATTATGGGACTCTCCCACCATTCTGATACAGTAGTGACTACTTTAGTCCCAGCTGCTGGGTGCTATGCCATGCTCCAGTGAGTGGGTGCATCTCACATTCTAGACCCACCCACAAATGGGTGCAGCCATCCCCAACATGATGTGGTCCCACAGGATGTTGCAGTACCCGGGTCCAGAATTTCTCTTGGCAGCCCTGGAGGTGACAGGCAGAACCAGATTGGCATAGTGGTGGGGTAGCAAGGCCATGGAAGGAGGGAGGTGGTTGAGAGTGGAAGAACTGGAAAGGTGGGGGAAAGAAGCAGAGGGTTGGAAAGCAGACTGATGAGAGAAAAAAAGGGGAACAACAAGCGGAGGAGACAAGAGGGTTGGGATAGGGATGGATAAAGTAGAGGATTATGTGGGCACTGAATAAGGGGGGTGTTTGAAGTAAGAGTGTTCATGCTGTGGACAAGGTAATAAGCGAGATGAACACTATTACCGCCGTTTCATTCCAAATGTTGCGTCCAAAGCTTTACTCCTGACTGAGACCCTTAAGAAGGCTCAACCAGAAAGAATTATCTGGGCCAAAACAACTGAAAAAGCCTGGGAAGATATGAGGACGGCCCTGTGTTCTAATGTCGAAGCTGAATAATTGGCTGAGACAAGTTCAGTTTAAAATTTAATCGCAGCGACGCCATCTTGCAAATGGCCGCAAGATGCCATCTTGAAAATGAGATCGCAAGACGCCATTTTGCGAATGGCCGCCTAAGCGCCATTTTAGGTAAACTCACATTTTAGTACATGTGGCGATAATACTAATAGCACCATGCGATTGCATTTTTCATCATTTCCCATACGCACATTAATACATACAATAGCGCTGTTAACTAGTCGCATATTAGCGAATGCATAGGACTTTGGATGAAACCGCTGCTTTATTAGCTTTATGCGCACGCATCTGCCCCAAGTTAACTAGCGTCCTTATATCAAACCCTCAATACCCACACATTACATATTCACACATAAGGTTCAATAAGCTTTAAAGTGTATGATTTAAGTAGGTTCAGTTAGTTTAAATGCTAAGAAATAAAGATATTTGATAACTAAGGTATTATACATGCTAAACCAGTCATGTTTGGAGTTGTACTGATGCGTACTCTTTTCACAGTATTCCGGTGTTATCGGTGGGGAGATCGCATCATGCATTCCCGAGTTATTGATCGCAGAGCCTACAAGCAACAAAATGTATATTTTAGAAACAACTGTTAGGATGCTGACGGAGGTGTGAAGAGGAAGACCCCCAGCTGTTAGAGGCAGGGAGAGTCTGTTTGAACCAGCCTGTTAAATGTGCTGTAACAGATGCTTCACCCCTGAGATCCAATGATATCAGCAACAGACTTCCCTTTTGTCCTGTTTATTCTGGGGGGGTATAAATATGAGTGCATGAACGCTGATTCTCAGTCTTCGTGCTGAATGCTGAATGATGAGGGGTCTCTTGCTGAAACCTATCTCTGGGTCCGGAAGCGCCTGCATATGTATACTGTACTTGGGTCTGTATAATTTCCTTTTGTGCCTAAATTGTGTCTTGATCAATTGCGTGTAACTGTCTGAACTTTTACCTGAATATCACTTGTGCTTTGGAACCACAGATTCCACGTCTAAGTCTTTATTTATGGTGTGACTGCGTATGCAAATTAGCGTCATCTTTAGAAGGTATAGGCAGGACATTAGAAGGTATAGGCAGGACATTAGAAGGTATAGGAAGGTGTGTATAGAGGTTCTGATACAGTATCGTTAGTTGGGGGCTCGTAGTGAAGTCACTTACCTGCTCACATGGTACATACGGTCATCGATATTTCAGCAAAGGGTGGAGTGGCCACATGCAGGGTTTGCCTGCAACCGCTTTGTGCTGAAAAATCTCTATCCGTCTCCGTGTGAATCAAGGGAGCTGACTAGAATCCAGGGACAAGAGAGGAAAAAGTTTGTTTTCCTCTGTTGATAGAACCTTACATTTAAAGGGTTGTAGCAGTACTGAGTACGCGGCTAAGTCGCAGGTTTGCGCATAGCAAAGACGCACTTTTGCGTACGCAGTTAAAAAGCCATTATACGGTTGTGGGGTAGTCGCATTATTGTGTATGCGTCTGGTCGCACAACAGCGTATACGTACTTCCGGTTGTGCTTCCACGTGTTTGAACAAAGCCATTGAGGTTTTCATTTTTTTCTATTACCAATATCTGGGTTAACGTGTATTTTTCTGCGCAGGAAAAAAGTGTGTAACAGTGAATATTTGTTGAACAAAGTTAAGGGTATCGTATGATCCTTAAAGGCTAGGTGCAAGGGTTAGTCTAGCCGCTCGGTAAGCAGCTTTACCGTTCTTTACACAGTAGCAGGTGTACATGTTGTCTTTGTTGTAGAGAGGTGCGTGAGAGTAGCCGACATACAAACTCTCATAGGTGTGGAAGTTGCCTTACTAAATCTTATCCGGGTGTGGAAGTTGCCTTTTTCAAATCTTATCCAGGTGTGGAAGTTGTCTTACTAAATCTTATCCAGGTGTGTGGGCGCCGCCGACTTAAATCGTCCACAGGTAAGTGAAAGTGTCTTGATTGTCTTTCACCGGTTTAAATCTTTATTGAAAACCGTAGGAGTTGTCTCAGAATGGGAGCCACGCAAACAGTAGAGATGTTAGGCAATGATGTGCTGCTAATGGAGGCGCCGATCGGCTCGGCCCATCGTATCATGCATACCAAATACGGTACTTATGCAATAAGGTATTGTGATTTATGGTTTAATATGACGAGAAAGAGTGTTAGACCGTTTCCCAGAATTGGTAGTTTCGATAAAAATGTGTTAGACAATGTCCGGGATCACTTCAGTTTGATGCGCTCCCGAGAGAAAAAGGTTAAATATTTTGAATGTTTAAAACTGTGGCAGCATGAAGGGGATGCGTGGCTTAACAATGTGCAAACGACGCAAACTAGCGTCACGAGCACATTGTCAGAAAATACATCCGTGACGCTAAATTGCAATACGGACGAGCCGCAAAATGGCGCGCACGTGCGACAAGGTAGCGTCATGGAGAGTATTTCCAGCAGTTCACGCTCATCTCCCCCACCTTATGTGGATGGAGGTGCAAGTACAGTAACCAAAAATACCCATAAAAATGTAACAAGCAACTTGTACCCTCTCTTAAGCAATTATAAAGAAAATGTTCATGATGCGGATGATGAGCCTATTGTAATGTCTGCCATTTCCCATGCTGTGCAGATGATAGATGCTGCATCACCACAATCACGAGTGGTGCTGCCATCTCCATCGGTAACAGCAAGGGAAGTGTTAATGCCCTCTGCACTCGTAGAGAAAGTTGTTCATACCATACGTAGCAGCAGCAGACTAAATCCCAGCCAGGTAATCAGGTCAAAGGTAGCAGCGCTACCGGTCTGCATCCCATTCGGACAATAACTGTTCCAAATGGAAATGCAGATGCAAACGGTATAGTGCCAACGAGGGAAGTAGTAATGCATTGTCCTTGGACAAGAGCAGAACTAAATTCCATCATAAATGATTTCCCCAATCCCAAAAAGGAATTAGCCAAATGTCAAAGATTTTTGAGAAATTTGGGTAGTTCACATGAGCCCACTAATAAAGATTGGTGTGTGGTGTTAAGGGCCTGCCTGCCACGCAATACCGACGTGACAAAATTTATCACAGATTGTGTATTGGATGTTGACGTTCCCTTAACAGACCAAGTAAACCAAGGTAACATTTCCCACATTGTAACTCAATTGGGTATATATTTTCCAGTAGTAGTTAACTGGAATAAAATTTTCACCATTAAACAAAAAGAGAGTGAGACTGCAGAAGATTACTGCAATCGGGCTCTGCAGGCTATCACCCAGTACACTGGGATAGAAGATATTAAAGATAGCACTCACCACAGGGGAATGATAGTTACGGTACTTGTGGATGGTCTGAAAGAGAGTTTAAAAACTCGGGTTCAGACCTCACAGCCTGGCTGGCGGGGACTTACAATAGATACCCTCATAGAAACCGCTATTGAACATGATAAAAACATCTCCAAAAAGAGAGAAGCCCAGAGCGAAAAACTAATGGCTGTCAGTATACAAGCTCTGGAGGGAATGACGGTAACACCACAGCCAACAGACACACTTGCACTTGCACACACACTCACTTCTGAACAAGTATGTGCTCTCACTAACCCCACTCAACAACAAACACAACTCTATCCCACTAACCTGATGCAACCACAGGTCCCAGGCTATCCACCAACCTCTTATCCCCCACAATACCCTTACCCTCCCTATCCTTACCCATATCCACCACCTTTACCCTCTGTGCAAACCTCACAACACCACATGTCTTCACCCAAAACACGAACATGTTTTAACTGTAAACAAACATGACACTTAAGTAGAAACTGTACAGTAAAAGGAGTAGGGATCTCACATCAGGGAAGACCTAGATATTCCCAAAAGGGATATGCACAGAGGCCAGCAAATGTTCAGCAGGCACCAGCTCCAATTGTAACCGTAATGCTTTTATTGGAGAATGGTAGCCAACGCTAGGGGTCAGGTCATACCTGTAGTCTACAGATGGTCAGGTTAACGGGAAGTACTAGGGAAGAACCGGTCATGATGGTTGATGTAGCTGGTACTGAATATCCTTTTCTTGTAGACACAGGGGCGACCAGGTCGGTGATAAAATCTCCCGTTAATTTGCAGGTGACCAACGAGACAGTACCAACAATGGGTGTAACAGGTAAAGTGGAACATTATCCTTTAACAAAGTCCACAGAGGTTACTATTGGGCCGTTGCATACCAGACATTCTTTTCTCCTGGCTGCTGCGGCTCCTACTAACCTGCTGGGCAGAGACTTGTTATGTAAAATGGGATGTGTTATATATTGCACCCCTGATGGTGTATTTTTAGATATCCCAGAGAGAATGGTATACGAGGTGCGGGATATGTTAGACACTCCTCAAAGGATTATGTATCACTCTACCGTTTTAAATGAAACTCCATCACAAGTAGATGAAATGTTGTCCCTAATTCCAGATTCCCTTTGGACTAAAGATGGACAGGACACTGGATTAATGGCAAACGTAAGCCCAGTAATGGTAAATTTAAAAAGCGGAAGACAAGCTCCAAAAATTCCCCAGTACCCACTAAAGCAGGCGGTAGAACTAATAATTGAGCGATTATTGCAACAGGGAATTTTAGTTCGTACAGCTAGTGTAGCCAACAGTCCCATCTTTCCAGTGAAGAAGAGTGGTGGGAGGGGTTATAGGCTGGTACAAGACCTTAGAGGTGTTAATAAGGTAGTAGAGAGCCAATTCCCCGTAGTGCCGAATCCAGCTGTCATTTTGATGCAAATCCCACCAAATGCAACCCATTTCACTGTCATTGACCTCTGTTCAGCTTTCTTCTCTGTGCCTCTCCATCCTGACTGTCAGTATCTATTCGCATTTACATACAGAGGTTTACAATACACATGGACACGATTACCCCAAGGTTTGATAGCCCCAGTATCTTCTCCCAGGCATTGCACGACTGTTTACAATCTTTTCAACCTGCCAATGGATCTGTTCTAATTCAATATGTGGACGATTTATTGCTATGTTCTAACTCGTTTATGTCATGTTTGAATGATACTAAACTTTAGTTACTTCATCTCTCACAAACAGGACACAAGGTGGCTAAGGACAAACTACAGTCGTGCCAATCCAGAGTAAAATATTTGGGACACTGCCTAACCCAGGGGTTACGACACCTTACAACAGATAGAATTCAGGCCATACAAAACATGACACTGCTGCAGAATCAACAGCAAATTCATACCTTCTTGGGAATGTGTGGATACTGTAGAATGTGGATACCAGGTTTTTCTATTTTGGCCTTACCTTTACAGGAATTAGTCTTTTCCTCAAAGCCCGATCGTGTCATACACACAGAGGAATCAGAACAGGCTTTCCTCAATCTTAAGGATAGTCTGACAAGAGTTCCTGCATTGGGAATACCTGATTATGAAAAACCTTTTGATTTGTATTGTACGGAAGCCGATGGTTGTGCTGCAGGTGTCCTTACACAAAAACATGGTGATGCCAGTAGGCCCGTAGCATACTACAGTGCCCAATTGGACACGGTAGCAAGATCACTCCCCACCTGTTTGAGGAGTGTAGCAGCTACCGCTTTATTGGTGAGTAAAAGCGAGGACGTAGAATTGGGCCATGATATGATTGTCTACACTCCCCATGCTGTATCTGCTCTGTTGAACTCAGCTCAAACCAGACACATCTCCTCGGCTAGGTTCACCAAATGGGAACTAGCTTTAATCGCTCCTGCAAAAATTACAGTTAAATGTTGCAGTACGCTGAATCCAGCAACATACCTACCATATGTACAACATGATGTACAAAGGGTGGAAGGAGAGGAGTTGCTGGCGGGAGGTGAGTTCGGCAGACATAGTGATACGCACGATTGTATGACATATCTGAATCAGATCTTTACTGCTAGACCTGACATACATGACACACCTTTAGAGAATGTGGATGTAACTTTTTATACGGATGGGAGTTGTCATAGACAAACAGACACAGGTGAATTATGTACAGGTTATGCTGTTGTAAATGACACAGACACCATAGAAGCTAAATCTCTCGGTCCTCCTCACTCAGCCCAGGTGGCAGAGTTAGTAGCACTGACTAGAGCATGTGAACTGGCAGCAGGCAAATCTGCTAACATTTACACTGACTCGAGGTACGCGTTCGGGGTGTTGCACGATTTTGGGGCTCTATGGCGTCTGAGAAATTTTATGACAGCAGCAGGCACACCAGTTGCACATTCCCGACACATAAAACATCTTTTAGAAGCAATCCAACTGCCCAAAGCAGTGGCAGTAATTAAATGCAAAGCCCACACATGTGAGGATGACCCGGTGTCACTGGGCAACAACAGAGCTGACGAAGCTGCAAAATGGGCAGCAGGGTTAAAAATGTTTCCTCCAACTGAAACAATTATGTAATTTCAAACTATTGATATGCTGAAATTAATTGAGATGCAAAATTTGTGTTCAATTCAGGAAAAATCCATTTGGAAGTCCAAGGGGTGTGGGCAAGAGTCCTCTGGGCTCTGGAGGGACAGACATGGTAAGCCAGTAGCCCCCAAGGCATATTACCCCAGCCTGGCTGAGGCAGCACACGGTCTGACTCATCTGGGTAAACAGGGTATGTGCAAGTTGGTGAGGGCATACTGGTGCGCACCAGGTTTTTCTTCACAAGCAGAGAAGATAGCAATGTCCTGTCTGAACTGTTTGAGAAAGAACATAGGGAAAGCGATCCCTACCGAACCGTCCCACATTCCACCGACTGATGGACCTTTCCAGGTGATACAAATTGATTTCATCCAATTACCACCCTGCAGGAACCTTAAGTATGTATTAGTGTGCACAGACGTATTTTCTAACTGGGTTGAGGCTTACCCAGTGGCCACTAATACTGCTGCGTTTACTGCTAAGAAAATAGTTCAGGAATTTGTATGCAGGTACGGTATCCCTAAAATCATTGAGAGTGACAGGGGAACCCATTTCACAGGTGATGTTTTTCAAAATATGTGTAAGCTGATGGGTATTAATAGCCGACTTCACACCCCCTACCGACCGCAAGCCAGTGCCAAGGTAGAGAGGATGAATGGGACTATTAAAAATAAGCTAAGTAAAATCATGGCAGAGACTGGATTAGGATGGCCAGAAGCTTTACCTTTGGTCCTACACAGCATAAGGACCACTCCTAGACCTCCTCTGAATCTGTCCCCATTTGAAATATTGTTCGGTAGACAACCTCATTTGAATATAAGTCCACAGGAAGATCTAAAGGGTAACAACGAGGTAACTGCGAAGTATCTTATATCAATGAGTAAGCAGTTAAAGCAACAGCAGCAGAAACTGAAATTGTTGTCTAATGATATGCCTGAAACGAACTGTCATGATGTTGAACCAGGAGAATATGTAATGATCAGAAATTTCTTGCGTTCAGGTTGTTTGACTGATCGTGGGAAGGTCCGTACCAGGTGCTGCTGATGAGTACTACATCTTTGAAGGTGGCCGAGAGAGATACCTGGGTCCATTCCACTCACTGCAAAAAGGTCAATCAACCGGCGGAGAAACAAGTCAGAGACAAAGCTGATAGCGTGGATCTGTCGCTCGCGAGCTTGTTCCGGGAGGATTGTAAAGGTCGTAGTAAGATACCTGAACTGAGAGAGATTTGCAGGTCTTGTTGTGATAATGGATGGGCCTGCTGTGTTCATTTTCATATTCTCTTTTAGAGTGTTCACCATCCCGGTCAGTCCGGGGATATCCAGTGTCTGTGATGGGGGACCGATTGAGGAAACGGGAGCTGATGGCAGTGCTGATGGAGTGGAATCAGGAGGAGTGCAATGCCAATCAGGGGAGTGCCTTTCCAATCTTAGTACTGTTATTGTTAAAAGAGCTGTCATTCCGGATACTCGGGGAAGGTGTGGAGGGTTATCGCCTGAAGATTCCTGTATTTGTGAGCTTTGTGGGTCCCTAGTTGATGAGAACTGTATCCAACGGTGCTAACCTAAATATAATCCGTACTGGGGTGGGTATCCTCTAGAGAATTACCATAGCATGGTAGGCAAAGTGTTAAATCAAACTGATTGCAGGGTGTGTTCACATGTGCCCCAGGGACAGCATAATGTAGGGTTGGTGCCATTTCCGCTGAATATCACGGAAATTTTAGAATTACAAAAAGGGAAAACATTGGATGGAAAATTCCTCTCATCCAAACCACCTCATTTCAAACTCTATCAATTCCAAGTAGATAGATCACTTTTGTGTTTAAACATAACCAACCCCAATAAACCCGGGAGTTGGGATGTGATGAGGAATTATCAGACGATGATTATCTCACAAAGAGCTGATAATGAGTCCATAAACCATGATCTGCTGTGCTCCATTAAGTCTGGTGGGAAACATTTTAGGTATCAGTATACATTGAGTTCCACCAAAGAAATTATTGGTAAGGTGCCAAATGGTTATTGTGCTAAAATAATACAGCCAGAAACTTGCATGTACCAGATGGAAGAACCAGAAATAGGATTGTTTGCAAGGGAAATGTGCTTAATGATAATGATGCATACCATTCCTTATGTTCTCCCTGATAATGTATATTTCATCTGTGGAAGAAAAGCGTATAAATGGCTCTCTCCGAGTTCCGAAGGTTTGTGTTACCTGGGAAAAGTAGTCCCAGAAGTTATGACCCTCACACATGCTGAAATGCTGGGTACACATAAAAACACACCATCACCATAACTTCACACACAATATGAACACAGAGGTAAAAGAAATATGGTACCTGATGATATACATAAAGCCACTCAGTTAATCAGTGAGACAACTGGCTTTCAAGTTCTGGTCGCATTGGACCCCACCAGGATCGCTCGGGGTACATTAAATTTTAGATATATCCAGGAACTTGCTAAATTAATAGATAATATCACCGAGATGTACGATGACACATTTAGGTATACAGGGAAAGAATTGCAAGCGAACAAGAAAGAACTGGTGCAACACAGGCTAGTGTTGAATTATTTAACTGCTGTTACTGGAGGGTATTGCATAACATTGGCCACCCAATTTGGAGTAAAATTTTGCACCTATGTCACCAACGATACCAGCGACCCTAAGGAAGTGATAGACCGGAAGATGGATGAAATTCTGCAGCTAAAGTGGGAGTTTCGCAAGAACCATAACGCTTCAGTGGCTGAAGTAGGGGAAAAGATAGAAGGATGGGTGTCATTGCTGAACCCAGAGAAATGGTTCTCAGGTCTAGGGAAATGGGTCCAGGAAGTGATCACCAGCATAGGCAAATTCTTAATCCTTATACTGATTGTCATCATAATAATTGGCATATGCGTCCAGTGTGTTCCTATTGTGTTGAAGTATGGAAAATGTAAAAACAGAGTGAAATGAAAGAATGAAACTATGATGGTGGTTAGTAATGACAACATGTATACTGAGGTAAATATAGAACTACATTACAACCCTGAACTAGGAAATACAATCGTTTGATGTATTATATTTAGACATGCATAGAATGTATTATTGAAATGTTATTCATAGAACACCACAGATGATGTAAAGTCTCAATTCCCCTTCAAGACTGCTATTATAAGACTGGTGCATTCCCACACCTTTCACATGATCTTCCAAGATCTGCGGTGTGCGTATAATAGTAGTTTTATGTCCCCACCCAGAGACACATTATTGATGGATAAAGAACCACCTTGTGCAATCCCATAATAACACCAAATAATATGTAAATGTAAGCCTAAATTAAATTCTAATAGCAGATTATGATAGCATGTTGTTTGCTATCAAAGGGTGGTCTGTCGAAGCTGAATAATTGGCTGAGACAAGTTCAGTTTAAAATTTAATCACAGCAACGCCATCTTGCGAATGGCCGCAAGACGCCATCTTGAAAATGAGGTCGCAAGACGCCATTTTGCGAATGGCCGCCTAAGCGCCATTTTAGGTAAACTCACATTTTAGTACATGTGGCGATAATACTAATAGCACCATGCGATTGCATTTTTCATATTTTCCCATATGCACATTAATACTTACAATAGCGCTGTTAACTAGTCGCATATTACCGAATGCATAGGACTTTGGATGAAACCGCTGTTTTATTAGCTTTATGCGCACGCATCTGCCCCAAGTTAACTAGCGTCCTTATATCAAACCCTCAATACTCACACATTACATATTCACACATAAGGTTCAATAAGCTTTAAAGTGTATGATTTAAGTAGGTTCACTTAGTTTAAATGCTAAGGAATAAAGATATTTGATAACTAAGGTATTATACATGCTAAACCAGTCATGTTTGGAGTTGTACTGATGCGTACTCTTTTCACAGTATTCCGGTGTTATCGGTGGGGAGATCGTATCATGCATTCCCGAGTTATGGACCGCAGAGCCTACAGCCAATAAAATGTATATTTTAGAAACAACTGTTAGGATGTTGATGGAGGTGTGAAGAGGAAGACCCCCAGCTGTTAGAGGCAGGGAGAGTCTGTTTGAACCAGCCTGTTAAATGTGCTGTAACAGATGCTTCACCCCTGAGATCCAATGATATCAGCAACAGACTTCCCTTTTGTCCTGTTTATTCTGGGGGGGTATAAATATGAGTGCATGAACGCTGATTCTCAGTCTTCGTGCTGAATGCTGAATGACGAGGGGTCTCTTACTGAAGCCTATCTCTGGGTCCGGAAGCGCCTGCGTATGTATACTGTACTTGGGTCTGTAGAATTTCCTTTTGCGCCTAAATTGTGTCTTGATCAATTGCGTGTAACTGTCTGAACTTTTACCTAAATATCACTTGTGCTTTGGAACCACAGATTCCACGTCTAAGTCTTTATTTATGGTGTGACTGCGTACGTAAATTAGCATCATCCTTAGAAGGTATAGGCAGGACATTAGAATGTATAGGCAGGACATTAGAAGGTATAGGAAGGTGTGTATAGAGGTTCTGATCCAGTATCGTTACTAAACTGGTTCTACAGGCACCGGATTTTCAGAAACCCTTTGTCCTGCAAACTGACACCTCCAGGACTTGCTTAGGAGCTGTTTTGTAACAGTCCATTGTGGGTGAAGAAAAGCTGATCCTCTACTTATGTAGAAAGCTGTTACCACGAGAGACAAGATACGCTGTAGTTGAGCTAGAATGCTTGGTGATAGTGGGCAGTAGAAGCCCTGAAGTATTATCTCCTGGGAAGAGAATTTGTCTTGGTCACGGATCACGCACCTCTGAGGTGGATGAACCTCAACAAAGAAGTTAACCCCAAAGTGACGCGCTGGTTCTTCACTATCCAGCAGTACAAGTTTGTTGTACAGCATCTGCCGGGAGCTCAACATAGAAACGCGGACGCATTGTCCCGGAAGTTTGAGAAAGCTGAGTGGAATTGGCTGTCACAAAAGTGCCCTTCCCTAAGTTTGGATAAGTGAAAGTGGGGGATGTGTGGTGAGAGAGGTTGTCTCTCACCTGAATTGCCCAGTGAAACCTGTGCATTCTGCATTAGCAGTGGAGGTGTGGAATTCCAGGTTTTAACATTTACACAAACACAGCTGGAATAATCACTGGAGCACAGGAAGGGATTAACACTCTCACACACCTGATGCTCCTTGCTCCTGATGCTGGACAAACTGGCCAGGCGATAGGCCGGGGGTGGTGGTTAGCATTAGGGTAACAGGACCAGGAAGGTCCACAGAAATTGTAACTGCTGACTGTTAAGCACAAGGAGAGCTGGGACATTTACTTTTATGTTTATTTGCTTATTTTCTGTTATGTGCCTGTGTGTACCCAGGCCTGAGCTCACGTATGCTAAGATGCAGTGTTTGCTGCCATTAAAAGCCACTGCTTTACCAAGTACCTGCCAGTCTGTAGTCCTCATTTCTATACCCCGTGTCTTAATATATATATCTATATATATATATATATATATATATATATACATATATATACATTTACAATTATAACCATATCCTAATTCTTTGTGTCTTTACTCAGTCACAATGCATTTTCACTAAATAATGCATTAAACATTGCACTAATCAGAGGCACTACCAGCAGTGTTATGAGAAACAATACGATTATAGAAAATCAATAGAGATAATCAGAAAAAATTGATTCAGTGGTATAGTCACCAAACATCAGGGCTAACATCTATTACACTAAGAGAAGGGAGAGGAAAGAAAAAGGGTAAATGAGGGGAATAAAGAGGGGCAAGTACTAGAATAAAATAAATAAAAAAAACTAAGAGCAAAAAGAGAAAGTGAGGGAGGTAGAGACCAAGAAGGAAAGGGGGAGACGGGATCCATCTGAGATAAAGTCAAGCTAAGTGTCACGACAGGGAGGTATTTACTGGCCACCATTGAGTAGGTTGGAATAGTTGGGAGTCTATTTGAACATAAGCCAGGGTCTCCAATGGCACTAAACTCATTAAATATATCGGCACTGTATAACAGGAGGTCATCCATGGCCATATATTGGTCCAGTCTAGAAAACCATTCTGTAGTGATAGACGGAGTTCCTACTGCAGAAGTATATCTCTTGCAGGTGTCAGGGACAGCCAGGTTTGAAATATCTTATGCCAATCTTTCAGGTCCAGCCAGATGTGAAGTCCCCTTCCCCAGTCTGCCGTGAACCAAGGCAGAGCAGAAAAAGTATTTTCAATTAGTAGCTTGTAGCCAATGGAGAGAAAGTGCTGTGAGCAGGCTGCTGACTGGCACACTAAATTAAAAGAGGTCAGGGGCCTACGGAAAGCTTCTCAAACTGGCCTGCTCAATAGATAATAAAAGTTTAATTGGAAGGTACCTCTATATTTTGGAAGAGGTAGAACCACTGTCTTGTAAGTAGTTAAAGGAAGATACATCTGACAAACTTACCAGCTGGCCTATATGGGCAACCCCAGCCCACTTCCAAATACAAGTCAAGGTTGTCAAAGAGCGGAGCCAGAGGAGAGATTGGCTAGGAGATACAGGATTGTTTCTGCATTGAACCCAAGTTTGTCAGTCTCAGGCCAACAGAGGGATGGGTATAAGAGGGAGTGGTGGGCAGCCAGGCAGCGAAACCGAGGCATATAGGAAGTACCATTCCAGAACCCCAATGAGGATCACCGCTTCATAATAAGTGCTAAAGTGGGGAAGTTGGATGCCCCCTAAACTTCTACGTCGGTATAGCACATCAAGTCGAAAGCATGTTTTTTGAATCCCAAAACAAAATCTCTCACCATACGTTGGATGCTGAGAAACCAGTTCAAACTGGAAGGGTTTGACATGCTGACCACTTTTGATTGTCTGGCAAATTAGGTGGAGTCATGAGGATTCTCTGCTTTGATTCATTTCTTGCAGTGACACTATTATATGCCATCATGGCCATCCATGACATTAATTAGCACATTGAAGCAAATTGTCAGATGGATTTATGTTATATTAATTCAGTATAATCCCTAATACTATATTTTTTAAGTCACTGTATACCAGCAGCTACAATATTATGCCTGACAGCCTGCTGAATTATTTACTTGTCAAAGTACACTATCTGCTTTTCTATTTTCTAGTATGATCTAGTTTCAGACAGATTTACAGGAGAAATAAATTAAACCCATTGCTCTTTGACCAGTGCATCTTGTCACTTATTGGCAGTAAAGTTTTGTTTTATAGAAATGAAAGCACTCAGTTTAAATAAATTTGCAAACTTTTATTGTAAATAGAAAAGCAATATAATATGAAGAAACAATGATTGGTGATAATATGCTTCATATAATGTTCATTATGGTTTTAACAGTACAGGAAATGGCTTGTAAAATGCTTCCTAGAAAAAGTCTTGGCACTCCAACTTTCAAAGCACCCTGACTGAAGCTTCCATATTTTTTAAAAGAAAATGAGGACAACCAGGTGACATGACATTTGGTCACTCCAGTACTGACAGCCTATGGTCAGGGGCGCTGAGTGGTGGGGGAGCGGGTACTAATTACCCTGGCCCAGGCTTGTTGGAGGGGCCTGGTGGTGGTCCGGGCCTGGTGCCACCCTCCTTCCTCTTATCTGTCAGCAGCAGCAGTCTCTTCTCCACTGCCTGTGGGGGAAGTGATCACTTTGATCAAGCCCCCCCTGGATTTGCGCCAGGCTGATGGGCTCACAGTGCCCCCTCCTTGAAGAGGCACTGCAAATAGTATTTTTTTTTGGAAAGGGGACATGGCCACGCCTCCCATGTTTTGGCCACACACCCCACATCAGTACCCGGGCATGGCTATGTTTTTTTTTGGGTGCTTTATGTACCTTTATGTTATCATGATTTCCCAAATATAGCCACTTTCAGGGGAGACTGCAGTTAGCAGTGGGTTAGGAGTCCGGAGCTATTCTGTTATTGCCCAAACCCTGAGAGTGCATGTAAAGTGGATTTTTGCTTGCATCTCAGGAGGGTGCAAACAGAAATTTGTGTTAAGTGCGTCCTCTGTGCTTACCAAGGACTTACTGTGCACAGTAACTTCCTTACCACGTGTAACCCTGGAGCTTACCGGGGGATTAGGGACTTAGGGCCTGATTCGGACCCGCTCGCAAGCACACAGCGCTCGCAAGCGGGTCGGTGTTTGCCCCCTGCACATGTGCCACCTCCGGCGTGCGCATGCGCGAGCCCTAGCGAGCGACTGAAGTTCAGTCGTTCCGGGGCTCGCTACAAGATGGGGTGGCTGTCGATGGTGAGCGACAGCTCGTCCCATTTTGTAGGCGGGGAGGGGGGTTGATTAGGAAAACGTAGGCATTCCCTTAAGAACGCCTGCCGTTTGTGGGCGGCCCTACTGACATCACTAGTGATGTCAGTAGTGGACTTCCTACTCTATTAGAGCAGGAAGTCCACTCGGGCTTGCGGGAGCCGAGACCCTACCACAGGGTCTCGTCGCAAGCCCGATGGTCACGATAATCGCGACCATCTCCAGACCGCTCGCACAAGCTGTGGGTGGTCACCCACAGCTTTGCGAGTGGGCTGGAGGAGGAAAAAAAAATAAACTCAATGATTCAAAGCGAGCGCTCACTAGAAGCGAACGGCTCTGAATCAGGGCATTAGTGCAAGATATAATTGAATAGGTCCATGCACTTACCCCGCGAGTTAAAAGCCCATGGTAAGTCCCGTTGCTAATTGAATTCCCCCCATAGTTACCTTTATAAAAAGTATTGTAACATAAAATAATTAAACATCGCTTTAATAAAGCAACAATTTTATCTTCAACTTTTTGATTTATTTTTCCAATACCAATAATGTCATATACTTTAAGCATACTTGTTTTTAAAATTTTTACTAGGAATTTGGGAATGTCTAAAGTAAACTATAATAATATCTTAAAGTCAAGCACAACTTACAGGTTAGGATTCTGAATCCAGGCATCCTGTGAGCATAGGACTTCATAGATAATACTCCTACTGCTTTTACTGATAATGTGTGAAGAACAGAGAAAGTGCAATAGTCCCTTTGGATGTATGTGCCTGTGTGATGGCCCTGGGCGATGTGATAAATAGAACAACCTCTGTAGTAGCAGGGCTGGAGCATTTATATGACCTCATAATGCTTGTAATAAAGCATTTTCCTCTTCAATTCCAACCCTTTATTTACTTATTGATTATTACAGATATTTATATAGCGCATACATAGTTCAGTCATTCACATCAGTCCCTGCTCCAGTGGAGCTTACAATCTATATTCCCATCATATGGACACACATGTACTCTAGGGTTAATTTTTTGTCAGAAGCAAACTAGCTTAGTTACTAGTTGGCAACTAAAATACAAAACATTATGGGGTCTATTTACTAAGCTTTGGAGAGAGATAAAGTGAACGGAGATAAAGTACCAGTCAATTAGCTCCTAACTGCCATATCACAGGCTGTGTTTGAAAAATGACAGCTAGTAGCTGGTTGGCTGATACTGTATCTCCATCCATATTATCTCCATTCAAAGCTTGGTAAATAAACCCCAAAGACTTTTGTTATTGGCACTAACCAGAGCCGTTACTAGACAGTTTGGTGCCCTGTGCCAAAAAAAGCATTGGTGACCCCCCTCTTCCCCTCTGCGTGGCCCCACACCTTACAGTAGTGCAACCTTATTCACATTACACCGCACAGTAGTGTCCCTAATTTCACATTACACCACACAGTAGAGCTCCTTATACATATTATGCCATACAGTAGAGCTCCTTATACACATTATGCCATATAGTAGAGCCCTTTATACACATTATGCCACACAGTAGAGCTCCTTATACACATTATGCCACACAGTAGAGACCTTTATACACATTACACCACACAGTAGAGCTCCTTATACACATTATGCCATAAAGTAGAGCCCCTTACACATTATGCCATACAGTAGAGACCTTTATACACATTACACCGCATAGTAGTGTCCCTAATTTCACATTACACCACACAGTAGAGCTCCTTATACACATTATGCCATACAGTAGAGCCCCTTACACATTATGCCACATAGTAGAGACCTTTATACACATTACACCACACAGTAGAGCTCCTTATACACATTATGCCATAAAGTAGAGCCCCTTACACATTATGCCATACAGTAGAGACCTTTATACACATTACACCGCATAGTAGTGTCCCTAATTTCACATTACACCACACAGTAGAGCTCCTTATACATTATGCCATACAGTATAGACCTTTATACACATTATGCCACACAGTAGAGCTCCTTATACACATTATTCCACACAGTAGAGACCTTTATACACATTACATCACACAGTAGAGCTCCTTATGCAAATGATGCCATACAGTAGAGCCCCTTACACATTATGCCATAAAGTAGAGCCCCTTACACATTATGCCACACAGTAGAGACCTTTATACACATTACACCACACAGTAGAGCTCCTTATACACATTATGCCATACAGTAGAGCCGCTTACATATTATGCCACACAGTAAGACCTTTATACACATTACACCACACAGTAGAGCTCCTTATACACATTATGCCATACAGTAGAGCCCCTTACACATTATGCCACACAGTAGAGACCTTTAAACACATTACACCACACAGTAGAGCTCCTTATACACATTATGCCATACAGTAGAGCCCCTTACACATTATGCCACATAGTAGAGACTTTTATATACATTATGCCACACAGTAATGCCCTTTACACATTATGCCACACAGTAGTTCCCATGCACATTATGCCACAGTATTGCCCCTCACATATTATGCCACACCATAATGCCCCTTACACATTATTCCACACATTAGTAGTGCCTGTATACACATTATGCCACACATTAGTAGTGGCATTATACACATTATGCCACAGTAATGCCCCTAACACATTATGCCACCAGGTAATGCACTTTACAATAGCACAAATTATCACCCCCCCAATCCCCTCCCTATGCCTCTATTAGTAAATCATGATTATATTCATTCCAGCCCCATTCCCCAGTGTAATTTCCAGCCCAAGCTCCTAGTTGCATTTTTAGCCCCAGCCCCCAGTGGCACTTCCAGCCCCAGCGTCTCTTTCCTCCCTAGCCCTATCGAGTCACTTATCTTCCGCTGCCCGGTTACCTGCCCGCCGACAGCCCATGGTTCTTCTGCAGGAGAGATGTGACATCATGGCGTCTCTCCATCTCTTCCTGCAGACACTGTGGGAGACTTTTACAGAAGACAGTCACCAGCACAGCCTGCTCCAATATATATTAATAGTGGTGTGCCCAGCAGTGAAGGAGCTGGGTGCACCACTACTAATATGCATTGCAGAGGGCACTAGGCAATGAGGGCACTCACAGTTCCATGGTGGTAGTGGCATCCAGTTCTGCCCACATGGCAATCAAATAAACTAACTTAGCGCCTAATCTATTGGCAACACATCCAGTCTACACTGCTGCTTCAATAATTAGAGGTACTTATTGAACCTCAATACAAAGCAACTATTTTTGTTTTTTCCTGCCCACAGGGCACATGCATTCTGAGTGGCGGCACCGTCGGCAACACCCTAATCACGGCCCTGGCACTACCAATAATATACTGCAAATCTGGGTGTATCTAGCAAATAAAAGCCTGGGGATTTTGTTCATATTTTGATCAAAACATTTAAGGTTGCAACCCATCATCAGGGACCCCAATTCTCTGCAAGTTCCTACACTAGTATTTATGCCCAATACACCCTTAATTGCAGTTAAAGGTACTCACCTCTCAGGTACACAGAGTAATATCTAGACAAGGGCTGGCTTGTGAGCGATACTCAACTAGACCTTATATAGCCTTGATTGGAAGCAGCCATGATAACACTAGGCAAAAATATACCCTCACTTGGTTTTACCCATAACCACCTACCAGTAAGTTTTTGGACTGTGGGAGGAAACCGAAGCACCTGAGGTAAACCTACTGGGAGATCAAACAGGATTTGAAATCATTACCACAGGGATGTCAGGTAGTAATGGTAACCACTACGCCAAATGTGCTGCCCCGATGCTTCCATATGAACTTGTTTTTCAGGGTAACAGCAAGAATGATGGCTACCTCATCTTTGAGTCTAAGCTTTTACATTTGCTTTTAAACTTTTGTTTTGGTGCTGGGGCCCTTGTTATGCAGCACCATATTTTATATAGCTGGGGTTGGAGATTGTTAAATCAGCAAAGTGACAAGTACATGAGTGCCAAGAGGAAATCAACTGCAACAAGTGAGGTACAGAGAGCCAGAACCTGAGTGTCAAGAATTAAGCTCATCAAATCAGCAGTGGCCAGCATGGACTGAGCAATTTGCTTTGATTGGTTAAGCAAGTATTGACCCACCTGTTGACTTGGCTACAGTTTCTTTCAGCCATATGACTTAGTAAGAATCAAGTCATCATCTTCCATTTATATTTTTTATTTTCCTTCCATTTAGACTACACTGATATTCCAGTTGGATTTAGAAGTCTAATAAAAAATAGCTGGCATGAATTTACCCTTCCATCATCCATGACAGGGCATTAGCTCCTATGCCATTTAGCCTCAACGGCCCGAGGATTGAGTTTGGGATGTTTACTGTATGTATATATTGTCTTTGTATTTACTGATGCTCTTGTAATATATATTTGTCTACAGAGCCAGATTAACAACAGGGCATCCCAGGTGGTCACCCCGGGGCTCCCACACATAATTATATCACCAGCGTGAGGGACTCTGTGGCATATGTGAACTGAGGTTTCTGTGTGGCATGATGTAACCTGGGGCCACCCACAATTGTGATGATGGGAGTATTTACACATTATACTCTTTAATAACATCTCCAACGTATCTAATTGACATCAAACTGTTTGGGGTCCTGAGGACTGAGTTTAAAAACCACTGGTATAGATATAGAGTTTTCAGACATAACATTTAAGATTGGAAATTACAAACTTTCCCACTTACTTCATTGCTGTCATAGTACCTATAAAGTGTCAGCTTGTAACCTTAACCTGCTGCTAGGACCGGGGATGTGAGATGTGGAGAATCAATGTCACTGTTTAGCTACAATAGCAACAATGTGGTGGGTGTCAGGACTTTGCAGGTGTTTAGCGCTGGTTTGCAGGGGTTACCTATTCGGGCGCTGGTGGTGTGGTGGCATGGCATGCAGGGTACTCATAGATGGCAGGTGAGATGGCAGAGATCTCGGCCATGACGGCTGGCAGCACTGGCTGGTGTAACTGTGGCTGGGGATCTGAGGTAGTTTGGTGTGTGTTCCATGTGGCTGGCATTCCTGTGTGTCTGTATGGAGGGTGTCGCCATGTTGGAGACCATCAGCTGACTACCAGTAATCCAATGGTCAGCCAGTGGGAGTTTCTGGGTGAGTCAGTGCGCTGCTATGCCTATAAAGCCAGTCTGGCCCAAAGAGGAATTGGCAGTGGAACAAGTCACTACTCCTGTAAGCTGCTTGTTACTGTGCTCCCTGCTTGCATTGTTGGTTTGGTCCTAGTGCCCTGTGGAAACCCTTATTGGCATTGTGCTCTGCTAGATGGTTGAGTCTCATTCCTCCTGTGCCAATACTGTTGATCCTATTGTTTACCCCTGCTGACCATGTTCGGTCTGGTGACACCTGTATAGCTGTTTCTGCTCCGCATTCCAGCACAACCCAAATAGCTGGTTCTGTTCCGCATCCCAGCATATCCTGTATTGCTGGTTCTGCTCTGCATTCCAGCACATCGCGATTAGCTGGTTCTGCTCCGCATCCCAGCACATCTGTATAGCTAGTTCTGCTCCACATTCCAGCACAACCCAAATAGCTGGTTCTGTTCCGCATCCCAGCATATCCTGTATAGCTGGTTCTGCTCTGCATTCCAGCAGATCGTGATTAGCTGGTTCTGCTCCGCATTCCAGCACATCTTGAATATGTGGTTCTTCTCTGCATCCTAGCATATCCTGTATAGCTTGTTCTGCTCCGCATTCCAGCATATCTTGTGTAGCTGGTTTTGCTCCACATCCCAGCATATCCTGTATAGCTGGTTCTGCTCTGCATCCCAGCTTATCTTGTATAGATGGTTCTGCTCCACATCCCAGCACATCCTGTATAGCTGGTATGGCTTCACAGTCCAGAATCATAGAGACTCTCCCTCTACTACCCTCACCTCGTCTGTGACAAAAACCCACCAAGATCTGACAGCAGATCTGACATTGGGTAATGTTATTTGCACTCCTATAGTAGTAAATAAGAGGACTGTGATATTACACAGTACAAGAGATAATCCTTAAACCTGTTGTTTTTATCTTTAAAGAATAAACTATTTGGAAATGCACAATCCATACCAGGAGTGCCTTCTGTACCATCATAGTAGAAGGAAAGGTGATCCTATAGGTCTAGTCAGGGGAATAAGTTGGATAATTATTTAGTAGTTGATAAAGGTATTCAGTAGTCTCAGTCAGGAGGTGACCTAAAGGTGTAACAGAACTTTCTGGATGAGAGTCTATTTATTTTTTAAAAACATGGCAGCTGTCCCTCCTAGAAGCTGTCTTGCTGAGTAACATCGCCTTCAGTATGTTAGTGTTAGCTTACTGTTTACTGCTGTCATTGGATGTTTAGCAGCAGCATAATTCTCAAATAAAGCCCGTCGATGAGTTGTTTTACTCAACAAGCCAAAGCTTAGTGGCCAGTGCAATAAGCTATCACAGTAGTACCGTCTACCATAGCAAGTCATTTAACTCGCTAATTGTGAGTTTACTGCTATAAATTTGAGCTGCTATGTCCAAGCAACACATAATAATGCATAGATTTAACTAGGCTACAATTTTTCCGTTTTACAGATCCTACTGCACAGTGCTGAGCCACTAAAGTTGTCAAGTCCACACTGACCACAGGGCCATTTTTACCTCATTCTATTAAAAAAGCACTGCTTTCATACAGAGGTACAATACCAAGAAGATATTGAGTATGGTTCACAAAGTGCCAAATTGGTGGAGTGTTGTAAAATGGGCGGAGTGCATGACAAATGCCTTTTCGATGACTTTGCACTTAATTTGTGATGGTGTGCTAGAATTCCACCAAAGTGCATTGGTGCATGGAGCAAAATGGCAGCATTTCTGGAGTCACAGAAGATTGTACCTGTATGTTGGAGAAGTGAGGTGGGGTGAGGACATTCTTTGCTAAGTGCAGACTAGCAATGAAGCACCGTCGAGTAATGCAAAAATGACATGCTATTCAGTAGGGCAATATTATTTACATGAGATAAAGAAATTAATGGGTCTATTTACTAAGCAGTGTTAGGAGACAGAGTGAAAAGTGATAAGAAAGTGATAAGGTGCCAGCCAATCAGCTCCTAACTGTCATTTTTCAAACACAGCCTGTGAGATGACAGTTGGGAGCTGATTGGCTGGCACCTTATCACTTTCTTATCACTTTTCAATCTGGGCTCTATTTACTAAGCAGTGTTAGGAGACAGAGTGAAAAGTGATGCGAAAGTGATAAGGTGCCAGCCAATCAGCTTCCAACTGTCATCTCACAGGCTGTGTTTGAAAAATGACAGTTGGGAGCTGATTGGCTGGCACCTTATCACTTTCTTATTACTTTTCACTCTGTCTCCTAACACTGCTTAGTAAATAGACCCCTATGTCTCCTAACACTGCTTAGTAAATAGACCCCTTAATGACTGTATTTTGGGTACATGACACTTTCTGAAATGGCGAAAACACTTATTTGAGGAGGCAATGCAGGTGCCCACTATGAAGTGCACTAGGTGCAATTTATAGTGCCAAGCCATAGTGATTTAGGGTGTACATTCAGTGCGTTTAGTAAATGAGGGCTACTGGTTTTATATGAATTAACATTATGTTTAATAATGTCCCAACTCATATATTCCTGAAAAGTGTGCTACATATGGAATAAATAAGAGCATAAGACTGCTGGGCAAAGGTATATTTCTTTTTAGATTCAGTATCTCCGTTCTCACTAGGATATGTCATAGCTACTTACTGTGTATTTTTCTAAGAGTACATGAACTGTTGCAGTTCATGCTATAAAGAAAACCTTTCATTCAGTTGCTCATTCATGGATGAAAAGCTATCCAAGATGGCAATGTCAAGGGAATTTATTGATTTTTTTTTCCACAGGATAAAATATTTCTTTAATAAATCCGATGTTTATAATGTGGTCATTCACCTCCATTGTTGTATAGAATATTCGTTGAGCTTTTTAAGTTACAATTTTTAGATCTAGTTTGCAATTGCAAGAGGATAATACGAAGAACTATATAATTATATTTGTTTTACCTCACTGAACAATATTGTAAATTAGTAATATAACGATAACAAATATTTCTAATTTTAAGTAAGACAGTTATATTTTTTACTATTTTATTATTTTTATTATTTACTTTGTTATATACAAGAGTTTCAGTACCCATTACCATGTCCAAGGGCAAATGTAGGATTTCAATGGAGGCGTTTCTAAATGTTTGATTTTAGAGTGAGTGAGGCCAGTCAATGAAGGGGGCGCAAATAGCACTTAACAAGCTATAGACTGCCCCATACATAGTGCAGAGTATGTAATATTTCAGACACATACAGGCCCAGCAATCATGGTATGCCTGTCTGAGCTGAAAGTTTTTCTTTTCCAGGATAGGGGAACCATTCCACACTGGTCTATAGTGTAGGCAGTAGGGGAGAGAGTCTAACTGTATTTATCTCATATAAATAAATGGTCAGGAGTAGGTTAAACATCCCATAATAAATATACATACATAGTATAACCAATAGCAGACAAAACTAAGCTATCTAGCACACTTTCTCCCACGTCATGTTAATATGCCTGTCTCTTCTTGCTGGTAGCTGCTGTCTGGTCTGTTGCACTCATTGAGCATTTAGATCCACTCACACAGCAGGTTTGGTATGAAAGCTGGTGCCACTGTCCATGCATGTCTGCTCTGTTACATCCCTTATACTGTCTGCATGTTGTGGATATAGCTCTAGTAAAACCGTATTATATGCTACTGCTATTGTGTGCATAATGTGTCGTCATGATTTGAGCCACTGGCCAGCGGTTGGTAGGGATCCTGGATAACTGAAACCCCCCATGATATCTGTACAACAATGCACATTGGACTTGAGTGTTCAGTGCCCAGAACTTGTGCTGGCCCATTTGTATTATTTATTGTTACTTAGGTGTCACACATTTCCAGAGCATTTTATTATTCATAGGGTTGAAATTGTTTTGTAACCTCCCACAAATGCTTCCTGACTGTCAATAACACTGCGTCCAAGTCCTCACTTGCAACCGCAATCAGTAATATAACTTGGCACATGCGCCGTGTGATTCATACTCGTGCGTAGAATAAAATAAATCTGTTTAGATCCATAAACAACAGCTTTGCGTGCCCTTTCAATCAGGGAGACCTTGTGAAAATTGGACAGTTTACTAGTGTGGTATAAAGAAAGTGCCCCAATCAGAGTTCCCAAGCGACAGCCCTACTGGCAAATTACAGCTTACTGATCTTACGCAAACTCCCCTAACCTTATTTGTAATGAGAAGGTTTGGGATTATTTGCATAGAATCAGCTGTCATAATGACTTTAGAAGATGGTAAAAAAAAATGCTGATGCATAACTCTGCAAGATTCGTGACTAGTAGACAAGTCCCCAAAGAAAGTTAATAAACACCAGTAACTTAAAGCTAACAACTCAAACACAAACAAAAACAGCTGACTTAGTGTACCTTGTACAACACAGTATTTTAAGATATTGTAAAAGTATTTTAAGATATTGTAAAAGGAAGTCATTTTTGATTATTGTACCTGATAGTAATAATGAATTTTGTATTTAATATTTTAAAACTTTGTAATTGCTTAAAAGTTACCTATATATTATTCTGGTATGTTCTCTTACAGATTCTCATGAGTGATATTGCTTGGTTTAATACTTTTTATTTATATCCTTTAATTTCTTGATTAACACAAAACCTTAATGTTTCATTGAGTAAAGTTAAGAGAAAGTGATGTAATTAACGTTGAACGTATCATTAAAGCATGAGAGACACCCACCTATCCTTTTCGGATATATATGGATAGTAATATAGGCATCGTTAAAGAAAGAATTCACTCAGTGCTATTTTTTTGTAGCAATTTATAACATAAGGTGCTAGACTCAGCAATATTATATTACTTTCTCCACCTGTAATTTGCTGGATAACTGACTCATCATCCCATAATCACAGGTCACTTGAAAGTACCTGTTTCTAGGATGTGTAAATTGACTTGTGTAACCATTATGCCAGCACAAAGTCCCCTTATATAATAAAATCTGTCTGCTGAAAATATTTCTCCCTAATTAAAAATATCATATTATTATTACTCTCATGGCTGCGTGAATGGCTTTACATACTGCTTTTCCATAGGAGTTATTAAAAAAAGGTATTTGGTAATAAATTAAATGTCTGAAACCATTCTAAAGAAATACAGGCATTTTTATAGTCAATTTACATCTAGCTCAATATGAACTAAACTGCACCTGACTTCTATTCTGAACACTCTCCAAGTGTATTATCTGTTAAAGCTCCCTCATAAACATTCACTTAAAAATGTTCATTTTGCTCACCATTGATTAATTTTAGTGGTAATTATGTGAGATATTGCAGGAAATATTTTTTTTATGTAATTTCAATCATTCAAGAAATAAAAAATGGAGATATTAATGCAATCTAATATCCTTAGTTTCATCAGTCTTATTTAATAAGACCAAAAAATTATTCAGAAAGAGACTCTACTGGACCAAACTGTTCTTTGAAAATATAGTACATTTTATAAAGCTATAACCATGTTTGATCATTAGAGGATTCTTCTAAACAATAATATGTTTGCCTGTTAGTCATCTAGAATGTTAAGGGAATTATTTTGCATTAGGCTTTCTGACACATGATAAATGGTAATACATTTGTAGCTTCTACGGGTTTAATTTTAATATTACATAAAACTGTGTCTAAAAATATTTTTTTTTAGAATTCTGATCTCCATGACTGTGATGAAAGCTTTCCGCTCATCTAATACTGCCAGGTGCAAACAAGTAGTGGTGGAAATTCTGGGAACTTCAGAAAAACTCTACCTGATGGGAACTATAAGTAGAGATGTGTGGTTCAGTTTTCCTGAAATGCAAACACACACGAACTTAGGGGTTCCAAATCCAATGGAGTCCTAGTCTGGAATCACTTTGAGGTTCCGAGTCGAACCGAGTCCCCGTTCGGTTCTGTAGTCAGTTTGGAACTCAGATTTAAAAACTGAACTCGGGTTTTGGATTGCATGTAAACAGGTCCAAAATAGTTGTTTTATAGATTTGTTATCGATTTTTAATTGATATTCATTGATTTTTAAGGAATCCAAAACTGAATCCCAACCAAAACACTTCAGGGTGGTTTTGCCAAAACCAAATAATGTTATAAATTAGAACCAAAACCAAAATGGGATGGGTACGGGATCTCAGCAGTCAGAATCCCGATGCCAGCATCCTAACAGGGTTAGAATACCGACACATGTCGGTCAGTATTCTTACCCTCCCCCTCTCCCTACCCTATCCCTTCCTTCCCAGTGCCTGACCCTAACCTCCCCCTCTAGTGCCTAAACCAGGGGTGGGGAGCATTTTTTCTGCCAAGAGCCATTTGGATATTTATAAAATCAGTTGGGGGCCATACCGGCCTCTGTGCTGGCGAATCGACTGTGTTGACACAGTGTGTACCCAGCTTAAGGGAAAAACACACACAGGATGGCAAGTGCTCCCCCCTGAATCCCCATCCCCCAAATTTACCTTACTACAATACACTGCATCCCTATTTTGAGCATTGTGCATACCATTGTGCAGTGTTAGTGACTGGTAGGCCCTAGCCGGTCACACACACAATGGAGGCTCCTCTACACTGCTATACAGCCCACACAATGCCACCTCCCCCCCAACCCCAGGGACGGGACTGCACTCTTACCCTCGTGACGTTGTCATTGCAAACATCCATCTTCATTCTCTTTGGGTTTGGCCTCCCTTAATCCCGTAATAAGCTGACCTTTCTCACACCACTGCAGCTGCCACCATCTTCAGAGATCCAATGGGACTGAGTGCTCCATAACATGGCTAAACCTTAGACGCCCCGTCCACTTGCCGCCACACGATAGGCTTGATGGGGTGCCACTTCTGCCGCACCTGCGCTCATTGGACCGCGATCAACAGCACTCATGCTGCTAAACAAACCATTGGGTGCAGAGGGAGGGGGGTAGGGTGTACTGCACTCGGACCAGCCCACAAGTTCCTATGCCTGCCACTGAGGTGGATGCCAGCTGCGGGGAGAGAGCCACAGCCGGCCGGGCCTGATGAAATGATCTTGCGGCCTGTATTCGGCTCACAGGCAAGAGGTTCCCCACCCATGGCCCAAACCTAACCTCCCCGCAGCCTAAACCTAACCATCCCCCTTTGTGCCTAACCTTCCCTCCAGTGCCTAACCCTAATGCTAACCCTCTCCCCAACTCTGCTACTTACCTTCGGGATTCTGGTGGTCGGGATGCCGGGGCCAGAATTCTGACAAGTGTCGGGATTCCGGCATCGGCATTCAGAGTGCCGGAATCCCGAGTTTGGGGGGAGGGTTAGCATTAGGGTTAGGGGTTAGGGTTAGGCACTAGGGGAAGGGTCAGGGTTAGGCAGTAAGGGGCCGGGCTGGATTAAAGGCAAGGTGACAGGGGCGGTCGTCCCAGGGCCCCCACACATAGAGGGCCCCCACACACTGTCCCCAGCCACTGGCCACATCCAGATGAAACATATTTAAAAAAATTATTTTAACGGTGCTGCCTGCCGCGGCCCGCAATTAAGCCCACGCCCCTCCCATCATTTGGCTCCACACCCTGTTTAAATAAAAGACTAGCAAATAGAGCTGATCTAGCTGCTCTGTAAACCAGGAGAGGTAAGAGTGTGAGTGTGTGTGTGTGTGCACATGCACTCAAACTGCATCTGCATCTTCCTACCCAGAGTCTGAGCACAATTTATATGGAACAGGTTTTATTATCTCAATGTCCCTTCCAAGTAATAGCAAGTACTACACACACAGACAAGTACTGAACCTGGACAGTCACCCCTGGACCCGCAGGTGTCACTGCCCCCAGGACTTGGGTCAGCCCCAGAGAGGGAGAGAGCTGCAGCCTGATGCTAGGTGCCAGCAGTAGCAGCAATGTTTTATTGATAGGGTCCCCATACGTTTGTTGCCCAGGGGCCCCCACAGACCTTAATTCGACCCTGCTAAGGGGGAAGGGTTAGGTTTAGGGTGCGGGAAAACATCTCTAACTAGAAGGCATATTTTAAAGCTATAAAATAGATTAGCCACTGTTATTTTTTTAAGGTCTGGATGTTTTTCCTAACTCTCTCACCCCATCTCTTGATCACTTTGCTGATAACTTTGTTGATCTTACCTGAAATGTCACCATTTCAGGCAGAACAGACAGAGTTATTATCTCATGGAAAAAAGGACTTTGTTACGGTTACCTAGTGTACCCTGTGTAAACCCCTAGAACCCAGTGGACGAGGTCTTTCACCACTAACAAGCACCTGTTGTTCCCTTAGAACAGATTACATTCACCGGTACTTAGGCGGCTGCTTGGACTTACACTCGGGGTAGTTAGGGCTTACATAGATCCCCTAGAAAGACCAGAGTATATATTGACAGCTAAAGAGCCAGTAACTGAAGCACAGTTAGTCCTTCAGAAGATTAGAATGCGGCTTTGAGGGCCGGTAGTGTGGTTGGAGAGCCGGTGGTGAAATGTGGCTTTGAGAGTCAGTAGTGTGGCTGGAGAGCCATGGTGAGATGAGGCTTTGAGAGCAGTTAGTGTGTCTGGTGAGCCAGTGGTGAGATGTGGCTTAGAGCCGGTAGTGTGGCTAGAGTGCCAGTGGTGAGATGCGGCTTTGAGAGCAGGTAGTGTGGCTGGAGAGCCAGTAGTGTGGCTGGAGAGCCAGTGGTGAGATGCAGCTTTGAGAACCAGTAGTGTGGCTGGAGAGCCGGTGGTGAGATGTGGCTTTGAGAGCCAGTAGTGTGGCTGAAGAGCCGGTGGTGAGATGTGGTTTAGAGCGGTAGTGTGGCTGGAGATCCGGCGGACCATACAGCAAAGCTGTGAGAACTCACAGGAAATGCTGAGTCTGGCAACAGGAACCGGAAAGGCACGTACAGAGACACTATAGCCGGCAAAGCCATGTGGACGCTGCCTGGTATAAGAATGGTGAGGAACCAATCAGATAAATGGATGATCATCCCGTGTTCCCAGTAACCCATGACATCGTCCGGTGTCCAGGTTGCTTAGCAACTGATGGTGCAGTTCGCACATGGGAGGCGGAAGTAGTGGATGTGATGTACGTAGTGTCGGAGAGTTGTGCCGGTGACTTGTAACAGTACCCCCCACCCCCTTGATGAGGGGTTACAAAACTCCTAGAACCTAGTTTGTCAGGGAAATCATCAAAAATGTTTTTCTTTAACCTGGAAGCCCGTAAAGACATCTTGGGAACCCAAGACCTCTCCTCAGGACCCATACTCCTTCCAATGAACTAGGAATTGTAGACATCCTCCAGAGAACCTGGAATCTAAAATCTTCACAATCACAAACTCCTGTTGTCCTTGAACCACAATCGGAGGAGATATAACTGGACGTCTGGATCAAAATTTTGAGGAGGAAAAGATCGGTTTCAAAAAGGAACAATGAAAAGTATTATTAATACGCAGGGTTTTGGGCAGTTTAAGTCAGAAAGCGACAGGATTAACCTGAGCAATAATCCGGAAAAGACCAATGAATCTGGGACCTAATTTTTGTGTGGGTTGTCGCAGTTTGATATTTTTATAGCCAGCCAAACCTAATCTCCAACCTTGAATCCACATGGTCTCCGATGTTTGTCTGCAAGGTTCTTGGAGCATATAGAAGATTTAAGGAGAGACTGGCATACCTTGTTCCAAATGGAGCACAGCTGAGCAAACGAGGATGGAGATGTAGATCCCCTGGTATTGGGCTCGAAGGCATTGGTTCTGGGATTCTGCCCAGTGACACAGAAAAACTGAGAACTGAGGATGCATAATGACATGAATTATTGAAGGAGAACTCTGCCAAAAACAAATGAGCAACCCAATCATTATGACATTTAGATACAAAACAATGGAGATATTGCTCTAGAGACTGATTGGCTTGTTCCGTCTGCCCATTGGACTGTGGGTGATAACCAGAGGAGAGACTAAGCAAATCCCTAATGAGGAACAAAAATTCTTCCAGAATTGGGCAATTAACTGTGTAGAGACAATGGCCCTCATTCAGAGGCGGTTGGAGGATGCAAGCGGTCGCTCAGAAACTGGGCGGCCGCTTGCATCCTGACCGGCCGCCTCTGTTTCAGTAGTTAGGTGATGGGTTTACACCCACAGCGCTAACGACCGCTAGGGTGATGGTTGCGATGGTCATAGGCCATCGCGACCATTGGGGCTTACGACGAGACCCTAGGGTAGGGTCTCACTTGTCGTAAGCCCCGGAGAGCTTCTGGCTCTGTCAGAGCCAGAAGCTCTCCACTGACATCACTAGTGATGTCAGTGGGGCCTCCCCCAAACGGCAGGCATTCCCATGGGAACACCTCAGTTTGGGCTGCCACCCCCCCGGCCCGCCTTCCAAATGGGGCGAGCTGTCAATCAACATCGAGAGCTCGCCCCTTTTGGAAAGAGACCCGCTATGACCGGCGCTGTAAGTCGTAGTGGATCTCACGCATGTGCACGAAGGAGGCGGCTCCCTCATGCGCATGCGCACTGGACAAACATCGAGGCGGCCGTGCGGTCGTAGACCATACAGCCGCCTCTGAATGAAGCCCTATATCACAAGGTAACCCATGAAAATGAAAAACATGCTGGAGAAATAAAACAGAAAGTTCCTTAGCAGTTGGAAGCTTGAGCAGGGGGATAAAATGTGCCATCTTGCTGAAGTGATCAACCACGGTCCAAATAACAGAACATCGAGAAGATGTAGGGAGATCAACAATGAAGTCCATGGCTATGTGAATCCACGGCCTTCTGGGTATGGATAATGGTAGTAGGATGCCAGGTGGAGCTAACCATGGAGTTTTATTCTGAGCACAGATGTCACATGCTAGAACAAACTCACGGGCGTCTCTAGACAATGAAGGCCACCATAGCAAATGGGAAAGTAATTCTGTTGTCTTGAAAATTCCTGGATGGCCAATGGCTTTTCAGGAGTGAAATTCCAACAGAACTGCTTCTCGGAATCTTTCAGGAATGAACAGAAGTCCAGAGGGTTTCTCAGATGGAGCTTCTGACTGACAAGTTTGAAGAGAATCAGCCAAATTGCGTGCAAACACCAGATGAATAAGGGAAGTAGGAACAATAGGCTCATTGGAGACCACAGTTTGTTGGGCAGGAAAAAACTCCTGGAAAGCGCATCCGTCTTGATATTCTTTGACCCTGGACGAAAAGATATGACAAAATTGAAACAAGTAAAAATAAAGCCCAATGTGCCTGTCTGGAAGTCAGTTATTTCACTGTCTCGATATTTGCTAAGTTCTTATGATCGGTAAGGAGAGTGATCTGATACTTGGCCCCTTCTAACCAGTGCCTCCAGTCCTCAAAAGCCCATTTTCTTGCCAACAACTCACGATTGCCCACGTTGCAATTTCTTTCAGCAGATGAAAATTTTTGTGAGAAAAAGGTGCAAGATGCAGTTTATTGTCTTGCGGATCCTTTTGAGAAAGTATGGCTCCAGCTCCAACTTTTGAGGCATCGACTTCAATAATGCATGGTAGGTCTGGATTGGGATGATGCAGAACTGAGGCATTAGTAAATGCTGCTTTCAGGGGCATCAAAAGCTTGCACAGTGTTAAGAGTTAATGGTATCGGCTCCTTTTTTGGTCAACTCAACAATCGGGACCACATTGGTCAAAAAAGAATTGATGAACCTCCAATAATAATTGTTGAACATGAGAAAGCGTTGGATGGCTGTAAGGTTCATGGACTGTACCCAGTCTGAGTTCGCCTTGACCTTACTCGGGTCCATGAAGAAACTTTGAGAGGAAATTATGTACCCTAAAAAGGAAACCTCAGAAACCTAAAATTCACATTTCTCGAGATAAGCAAAATGCTGATTTTCACGTAACTTTTGCAATACCTTCCGGACATGGAGACGATGTAATTCCAGGGATCGAGAAAAAAATCAAGATATCGTCCAGATAAATGACAGCGAAGTCACTCAAGAACTCATGGAGGACATAATTAATTAGGTCCTGGAAGACAGCTGGGGCATTAGACAGCTCAAACAGCATGACCAAGTACTCATAATAGCCAGAATGAGTATTAAAAGATGTCTTCCATTCATCTCCTCTTCGAATCCAGATCAAGATATAGGCCCCCCCGGAGATCTATCTAGGAGAAGATGGTTGCTTCGCATTACTGATCAAAAAGAACAGAAATCAAAGGTAGGGGATAGGAATTTTTTACAGTAATGTTATTCAGCCCCCTGTAATCAATAAACGGCCTGAGTGAGACGTCTTTTTCTCAGCAAATAAGAATCCTGCCCCGGCAGGTGATTTGGAAGGGTGGATGAACCCCATGGACAGTGCATCTTGAATATATTCTTCCACTGCCTTGTTCTCCAGAATTGACAATGCATATAAACGTTCTTTAGAAATATTTAGCACCAGGAACCAGGTTGATGGCCCAGTCGTAAGGTCGATGAGGCAGAAGAGTGTTGGCCTTTTGTTTGGAGAAGACATCAGAGAACTCAGTATTGCGGAGGAACCACAGAAGACGATACTGAAGCAGATGGCTGTATTACCCGAACTGGTAATGAGAGACACTTAGACTGACATCTGGAGCTCCACTTGACAATTTCACCGGTCTCCCAATCAATACCAGGATTATGAAAGCTAAGCCATGGAAGGCCCAAGATGATAGGTGCCAGGGGGCAATGTATGAGAAAAAAGAAGATTTCTTCAGAATGTAGCAGACCAATGGACAGACGGATGAGCTGCATCTAAGAAGTTATTACACAATCAGGTAAAATCTGACCATCTAACACACAGATGGAAATCGGGTGATCTAGAGGAACAGCAGAAATCCCCAGAGTCCCCTGCCCACCTACGAAACTCAGGCCCTGATTCAGAGCCGGACGCTCTGACAGAGCGCTCGCTCTGAATCAGGGCCGTCCCTACTCCTTTTTGGAGCGGCCTCCTGGCCGCTCGCATAGCTGTGGGTGACCACCCACAGCTATAGCGAGCGCCCAAAATGATGGGGCTTGTGATGAGACCCTGCAGTAGGGTCTCGCTGTCGCAAGCCCAGGAGTGCTTTTGGCTCTATCAGAGACAAAAGCAGTCCCACTGATATCACTTGTGATGTCAGTGGGGCCGGACCCAGATGGTAGGCGTTCCCATGGGAACGCCTCCGTCAGGGCAGCCACGCCCCCGGCACGCCCACCAAAGGTGGCGTGCTGTCAATCACCATTGACAGCTCGCCCCCTTTGGTGCGAGACCCATAATGACGGCTTGGCCGTCGTTATTCGGGTCTCGTGCATGCGCACGACGGAGCCGCCTCCGTCGTGTGCATGCGCACTTGGGCACCATCGACCCGCTTACGAGCGCTCAGTGCTCGCGAGCGGGTCTGAATCAGGCCCTCAGTGCAGTAGTCTTCCGCAGCTCTTGGCCCTTGTTTAAGTGAGCAAAGACTGGCCTCTGCCATAGCAGCCTCATCTGGGTCATCGTAGAGCAGACCTAATGCTTTAAAAAATGCTTCCACAGAGAGAAGGGCACTACGAGTGGAAGGTAACCCAAAATCCCAGGTCTGAGGATCACCTTGAAGGAGAGAAATGACCAATCCAACCAGTTGTGCCTTAGTTCCAGAGGAAATGGGGCAGAGTTTAAAATAGAGTTTACCACTTTCCTGGAAGTTAAGGAACCCCTTGCGATTGCCCGAGAATCGTTCAGGGAGATGCATCTTTGGTTCCTTGACACTAATCTGAGCAGAAGTGGAATGAACATCTTCTACCCTGAGGGAGAGTTCCTGCACCTTCTGAGTAAGGATTTGAATGTGGCCCTCCAGAACCTGAGCGGGATTCTGTGAAGGATGCATAGTGTCACTACTGTTTTTTGGTGCCGGCTATAATGTTACGGTTACCTAGGGTACCCCATGTAAACCCCTAGAACCCAGTGGATGAGGTCTTCCACCACTAACAACCGCCCATTGTTCCCTTAGAACAGATTATGTTCACCGGTACTTAGGCGGCCGCCTTGACTTACACTGGGAGTAGTTAGGGTTTACGCAGATCCCCTAGGAGGACCAGAGTAGATAGTGACTGAAGCACAGTTAGTCCTTCAGAAGATTAGAATGTGGCTTTGAGGGCCGGTAGTTTGGCTGGAGAGCCGATGGTGAGATGCTGCTTAGAGCAGTAGTGTGGCTGGAGAGCCGGTGGTGAGATGCGGCTTTGAGAGCCGGTAGTGTGGCTGGAGAGCCAGTGGTGAGATGCAGCTTAGAGCCGGGAGTGTGGCTGTAGAGCCAGTGGTGAGATGCTGCTTTGAGAGTCGATAGTGTGACTGGAGAGCCGACGGACCATGCAGCAAAGCTGGGAGAACTCATAGGAAACACTGAGCCTGGCAACAGGAACCAGAAAGGCATGTACAGAGACGCTATAGCCGGCAAAGCCATGAGGACGCTGCCTGGTATAAAAAGGGTGAGGAGCCAATCAGATAAACGGCTGATCAGCCTGTGTTCCCAGTAACTCATGACATCATCTGGCATCCAGGTTGCTTAGCAACTGATGGTGCAGTTCGCACATGGGAGGCGGAAGTAGTGGATGCGATGTCCGCAGTGTTGGAGAGTGACAAGTCGTGCCGGCGACTTGTAACAGACTTATAATAGCACTCAGATATTAATGCTAGGGCACTACCTTGCTGTATACAGTATAATGTTACATTCTCAGTTTACAGCTCAGGCTCTTGACTAGCTGTGGGTGATCACATGAGATGGTCCTGCAGGCCACACTCCTTTTTATTCTAGAAAAAAATACTTTTCTCTTAATGATTCAGATATCACATTTCTAAGCTAGTTAGAGCTTGCTGTGAAACATGTAAAATCTTGCAAAACTGCAACCATTTTATTCAAATTGAAAATCAAAATTAAATTTCACGATATCTCCATTCCTTCATCTCTTTATTTTATTCCTAAATTTTAATGAGCAATATCATGATATAAGCAATATAATGATATATCATTGGTATCTTGCCTGGGAACACCTAAAATATGTATCTCTCTTGTTGATGATTGCAGTGCTGGAATGTATGATGAGTAATCTGGCCTGTGATATTTTTACTATAAAAATATAATGAATAATGCAATATATAAACTTAATTTCACGTATCAGAGAGATACTGACCCATTCACATAACAAGAAATATAGTACTCTCTGCTTACCAACTAAAAATTACACATTGCATACAATTTGAGATGAATGCATTTTACAGTAGCTACCAATTAAAGCAAATTAAAATCAACTCACTGTGGCCGTGTCATATCATGGAGGCCAAAGTAAAACAAAATGAAAAGCCATTTTTTAATTGTATATTTTTAAATAGAATTGCATGGCAGCATACAACATTTGAGAACTCTTTCTTTCCTCTTCATTACGGTAAATAAATCTCTGCTGAAGAGGATTGGATAGATTGTAACAGAGATGAGCGGTTTGGTTTTGCTGAAACCAGAACGCACCCAAACTTTGGGGTTCTGAGTAGAACAGAGTCTAACTCAGGTCTTCTCGCCAAGTTTGGAGCTCGGATCTAAAAATCGGATCTTGCATATTTTGGATTGCATTTTAGTCCCTCCCTTGTGATTGCAGGTGCTGTGAGATTGTCAAAATTGACTGAAAATGAATGTTATTGATGTTAATAAAACTATAGGAACAAAACATGATTTTGACTTTTTATATACATTTTTAAAGAAGTCCAAAATCAAACCGAAACCGAAACAAAACACTTGAGGATGGCTTTGCCAAAACCAATACACAACGATGATTTAGAACCAAAACCAATACCAAAACACTGTGGTCTTCTCACAATTCTAGATTGTAATCAGTGTCGGACTGGGGTATGAAGGACCCACCAGGGGAATGCAACCATTGGGGTCCGCTAAGGGATGAGGCCAGTCTCCAGAAGAGGTGACCAAAAGGGGCATGGCCAACCACCAGAGAGGAATGGCCAGCCATTATTAGAAGCGACATAGTATGGATGGTGCGACCGATGGTGGCGTATAAGGATGCACCAATCGGTATCACACAGTGCTAAAGGTGGTCATCTCTGTTCTTGCACATTCGGGCCGCACGGATGTACACAAGAGAAGGAGTTTGTAGTGTAATTTGCATAAACTTGCAGATCGGCAACTGCAAATATATGCTGCATGCGCTTTCGTGTGCGACTCGGAAACAGGCCATAAGTGCTTTTCAGATATTTTATTTATTTGGAGGGCTACATTAAGGAGATTCTGGTGGAGCCCTTTTTTTCATAGCTCCTTGCCAGTCCACCAAGAGCCCGACAGGGCTGGCTGCTGTTCACTTAATGAGTGGGGGATTAACAAACAAGAGAGAAGGACCTGAAAGAGCTTTCCTTATACAGGTCCCTCAGTGTGAATCATGGTAATTAGACTGGACCTTTACCTACTGCTGGAGTGGTTTCTAACCGTATATCAAACAAACTTTATTGTTGTTACTCACCATCTTAAGGTGATGCCATAAATAGAAATATAGAAAATAATCTAAGTGTGCTGTCACTTAGCAGCTAGTAAGAGGTTGTCAGCCTCGATGGGTATATATATATATATATATATATATATATATAAATGTCTAAAATACCAGCGCTTAATCACAATAAATATAAAGTATAAAAAATTACTGAGAATCGAATGTGTAATAAAATCATATATATCAACACATTTATTACAATAAAATAAATTAAAAATGAGACAGTTTCATAACAGCATAAAGAAGCTCAATACATAGTCCAATTATGTCACTTATCAGCTGCTAGCAGGACTCCTGGATATGTATTATGTATATAACAATTGCTTGTAATTAGGACTTGCTCTCAAAATAGTCTTTCACAGTTCATGAACAGCAAATATTTACCAAGTAGGCTAGTGTTGTATAACAGTCCTGTTAGCGAGGAATCCGCAGATGAAAGGTCTGTATAGACAATCCACTTGTAGCTGTATAATAAATCCGGATGGAGCAATGATGTCCAAAAGCATATAGGTCAGGTATCCACATCATTCAGGATTCACAACCAATATTGGGCAGAAATAGTCATAAAGACACATCCAGCTCCATCAGATGCTTGTTCCCAGTGTCTCATGAGAGCTCCTTATATACCCCTTTGATTGGAGGAATGACAATCACCTGTACCTATATCACAGGTATTGATAAAACAACCAGCCGTTTCTCTTAAAAAATCATTATTGGTGTGAAGGCAATCTTACTCTACTTTATTAGCGGGTTAACAAATCAGAAATAACATACCAAACCTTATTTCATGTTCTTGAACAATCAGCATGTACTTTTATGATCACGTGACCTTCAGTCCGCTCACATGATAGTGAATGTCCAATCTTAAAACCCTTCCCGGGTGTTTTTTAGTGTTACCGGGAAACAACTAAACTTTGTTTCTTTATTCAAAAGAAACTGGTGTATTGGTCATAGCCGTGTGTTTTTTACAGATCACGTGACCTGCCATCTGATCACGTGATAATAGGCAGCCAATATTAAACTGGAAAAAGAAATATACACTTTTATAGGAAGCGCTGCAATTGGATAAATTACTCACACCAATCAATTACAATACATTTTATTACTACGTAAAAATATGGCCATATCATAGACACAATAGAATACACAATATCACAGATATCACATGAATATATAAATATTGAATGTATAAAAAATAGATCAGGCTGAATCTGAGCGTCTTATTTTAAACAGCAAAAAAACAGTCCAAAACTTTAAAAGGATTCAATATTATGTTGTAATACTCCACACTCCTTTATATATGCACACTTAACATCTAAACCAGGGATGGGGAACCTCAGGCCCGGGGGCCGTATAAGGCCCTCGGAATCATTTGGTCTGGCTCTCAGAGATTTTTTCTGTTAGCCTCATCTGGCTAGCAGGGTGACTAGAATGGCACCCTGCAAGCAGAATCTATGCAGCAGTGCCACCTGGAGTCTCCTTAGGACACGTCAGACGGTCACACCACTACCCTTACTTTGCTGTACTCACCGGCAATTGTGGCCCCACCCCTGTGTAAAATCACACGGAGGGGGTGTGGCCTGCACCATGCCCATGAATAATATTATATATATCAAAATGGCTCTCAATAGAAAAAAGGTTCCCCACCCCTGATCTAAACCAATGTGTACACTCTATTGTCTTGAATCCACTCAGTTTTCCATATTCCTGTGGATCATGTGTAAGAAAGGTAACCACCCTGTTGAATAGGTGGACAGTTCTCTGCATTAGAACTAAAATCCAATCCGCACTCAGATAATCACAGGTATAGTGAGTTTTATCAATATCCTCTTTGTTTGGTCAGGATAATATGACAATGCTTTGTAGTTACTTGGTAAGTGGAAGAAAATAACTATGGGCATATATAAAAATTCACAAAGTCACATATATCTCGTATATAGACATATTTCAATCCTCCCATGTTGTTTATAATGGGATATAGGAGCCCAGCCAGATGGTATATATCACTGTAGCCCTTAAAACAGACTTTTTCCTCCAGTGCAGCGTACTGTGTAAAAGTCTTGTCACCAACCAGGCGATTATTTCCTTCTTTTTTTTCCACAGTAAGGAAATTCAGCAGAGCGTCTTGTTACTACTTGGATATGTGGAGAATAAAATATTGAACTGCCACTGAATGTTTACAGTGTTGCCGGGTAACAGCTATTTCCACAGTTAAAACACAAGGTTCTTATCGACATATGACCCGTTGGTTTCTAGGTCCATACTTGGGTTCTGACTAAGGTGCAGTGGTCTTTTCGCCGCTCACCTGTGGGAGTAGGCAGAGCTACATGTCCTGGGGGGCAGCACGCATAGAATGCAGCAGCTTGTACCATTCTATTAATTCAAGTGCAGGTCTTCCTGGCCGGGTGGGTTGTGCCTGAAGTGCAGCGGGCTTGGCCTTGCCCACAAGAGTTGGTGGAGCTACAAGTCCGGGGGCCCACTGGGGATTTCCCCGACTCCCTGGCAGCCCAGTCCAAGCCTGATTGTAATACTCAGCCATAGTGAAAACAAGTTGTTGTGTGATACGGCTTCAAGGGTCCAAAAGGGGGCAACACCTATAATTGAAAGCCATTGATGGTGAATGGAGCAACTCTAGCTTTAATATAGTGTAGATAATCTGCAGTGCATTCTTTGTAACCTTGGCAAATCTCTGAAGTAACATAAATTTCCCGGTATTAACCACAGGAGACTGTGCAAAGGACAGTACCCTACATTTGTCATACATTCACTTAAACTTTGTCTTTAACAAGAATTAGAATGAAAAGATGGGTAATAAAGATCTCACTGCATTGTTCCTGTAATGAAAGGAAAGTACATATAACTAATGGTACTCTCCCACCATTCAGCTTTAAACATTGTGTACACATTCCACAAATCAGATCTTTTATTGGTGTTTGTTCAGTATAAGAAAGAAATATCAGAGAGACAGCAGCGTCTCCATAAATGTCACAAGGCTTTCTTGCTGTTATCCTCTTTATATCGAATTTATAATTTTTAATATGTCTACCAGCCATAATCACATTGTTTTGATGAATAGATAAGCAATGGTACTTTTGACTTCCAATGCTACAGTTTTACGTGGATTTGTCCAAAAAGTTTGTTTGACAGAACAAAAAGGGGAAGTTTAGAATAAGATACGTTTTGTTTGCAATTTCTTGCTAGTAGATGCCTACAAGTTATTTAACAAGGATCCAGTTAATGGAAGTTTTATTGTCTCCATCCCCCGCCTGTACAGTGCAAATAACGCTCACTTAGAAGTATCTGAGCCATCGTTGACAAACTGTAGCTGGTGACTTGCCTTGGGCTCCACTCAGCAGGATTGTGGCCACTTGCTTTCTGTCTCAGTTGTGCAGTCCTTTGTTGTAGACCATGTAAGAAAGCTTTGATCAGCCTGCCAGTGTACAATTTACAGCAGTGAACCAAATTTCATTTCATGTGTATTTTTTTTATATATATATATCTGCTGCAAGAAATCAATGATAAGCTGTTAAACTAAAGAGCATGTATAACATCTACAGCACAGTATATTAATGGTCTTTAGTAGATAGATGGGTACTGATCTGATCATAAAAAATGGATAAAGGATTACATATCAGATAGAGCGAAACTTTTAATAACTCAACATGACTTTTCTTAATGGGTTTTATTCATTTTAATCATTATAGTGTCAATGATGATTATAGCCTTATTAGATTCAAGTGATTGAGGGTTTTATCTATACAATGTTCTAAGTCTGCAGTCAGAGATACTCTGTTGTAGGAAAATTGGCCATGTTTGGTATTACAGCTCCTGTTTACACATTTGTTTTTACATACAATGGTAGAACATTTTGTGCATAGTTTGGTATAGCACTCAGATGGTTTGAACTTGAATTTCTATGTCACATAAAATTTTCCTAGGCAATGAAAATTCTAAATCTTATTATAGTTACAACAGTTTAACCACAATAGCCAAACATACAATAGCCTATAAATGCAAATGATAGTATACATTTTTATATATCAAAACAGAAAATAAAAGGTAAGAACAATGAACTTATGGAATCCACGGGTATAAAGTTCAGAAATTGTTTATTATACACTTTCTTCCTTTTAAATATAATACTGTGCTCTCTTTTTATATTTATTTATTTTTTCTTCCTCCTACTTTATCTCAGCCCCTTGATATAACATTTGCTTAAGACCCTTGAAATATTACATTCAAATCAACAGTTAAATATTTTTTTCCAAAATTAAGTTTGGTATGTAAAGAGTTTGATTTCATTGCAATATGGATTTCCATTGCATAAGTGAAGGCTCATAGCTGGTCTACCCGAGTTACCCATCTACTTGCCACGCTCAGAAGTCAGGCCATGGTGACTATGGACTAGGCCAAGGTCTATGTTATGGAAAAGTAAAGTGAGATGAGAGCAAATAGAATTCACATTTGTAATGTGGCACCAAAGGGCAGATGTATCAAGGCTGGAGAGAGATAAAGTTGAGAAGTTGCCCAAAGCAACTAATCAGATTCCAACTGTCATTATTCAAACACAGCCTCTCTCTTCCTAGGCTTGGTACATCTCCCCCGAAGTGCTATAACTCTATCCAAGTTAGAGTATTGAGTGGTACAATTGTTCCAGCTGTTTCCAAGTTGTATTCAGACATAAACAGAGCCAGTTTAATCGCAAAGTCATTTGAGACACGCAGTAATAAGGCCCTGAATGTGACAACGTAATCAGCAATATGCTATATCTGGTATCTGGCTTTTTATGTTTTGTATTTAGCAGGTTTCATTCGGTAAAATGTAATTTTGGAATCTCTATAGGTCGAGTTTGTAATAAATATAAACCCTAGGTAGAACATATCTATCTACATGACAATCCTAGCTAATGCTAATTTTACTTAATTAATGGGCTGTTACAAATACACTGAAATAATTGATCTTGTCCTTAAGAAATACGGACTTCTAAACACCTAAGCATCGTTTCGTGCCATTGAAAGAATTGTAGACTTTTATGCATATAACAAATATACATGTGACAACGGGTGACCTTGCTATGTCCCAACTCATATTCAATATGGAGAAACTATCAGATAACATACCGTTACTTGCCATACAGGTTGATAGAACTGTAAACAATACTAGGATCTTATGTAAAAACAATATGCAACAGTGTTGCAAGGCCCTCACCATCTGACTGATGTCATTCTCTGAGCTTCTGAAGAGATGCAATTATGAGATACAATTATGGATACGATTAATACATTTGGCTATGATATCTTGTCCTACCAGTCCTCGAACACAAGTCACCTGACTGGGATAAACCAAACTAGGATTATGGATTGTAAACATTTAGATAATATTTATACAGAGTTACGGTCAACATTAAGCAGGGAGATGGGATGGAGATTTGAGAAGAGAGAGACATATGTATTAGGCTTGGGAAGAAATAGATATATACAGAATACGGAAATTAGCTATATTGAAACTAACTGCAATTGCGGTAAAGAAACAGAACATGCAGAGATGGCTAATTTCTGAGGACTGCATGTGAAGAGAGTGGCAATAAAGAGACATGCTAGGGAGAAATGTGGTGGTAGCTGTGACCAGGGCCACTGACAGACCGGTAATCCTGCATGCTGGGTTGGGTACGGTCAAGTGGGGGAATGGCCACACCCCACTCGGGTTCTTTCATATAAAATATGCAATGGGGCATGCTCATGGCATCTTGGTGGGTATAATTATGCATTCCCAGTAAGCCTAGGCCCTCAGGAAGGCCCTAGCACCCACCCTCTCAGTGACCCTGTGTCACACGCTGGAGTCCGGGACCCAGTTACCTGGACTGGTGCTTTCACTTTGTAGCCACCATGTCCCTACTGGCTGCCTGCGGCATCCCCAAAGTGTTTAGGCACATATCTGTTATTGTGACTGACATTCTCCTCCTGGTGGTTCCCGCCGTTCTGTACCATGGTTACCGCCATCTTGGTTGGGATCACATGACCCGCTTTGCCTATCAGCTTACAGCAACTTCAGTCACGTGTTCCACCCAACCTATCAGCACATAGAGCTCCAATTTAAACCAGGAACTACTGACAGCACATTGCCAGCTACAAAGTAACAGTTTATTACACTGAACCAGGTTATTGCTAAAGTGTCTTAATTTCTTCTGTATGCGCACCAATGATTTCTTCAGGATACCCTTAATAGATGACATCTTATTAATTAATATATTTCTGATCAACATTTAGCAGCATATATGAATGAGTGTTTTTTTACTGTGTGAATGTGGACGAGTAACTGAGGGGAGATTTAGGGGAAAAGTGTGAATGGAAAATCTATAATGTGAAATTTACTCTAATTGTGGCTACGTTAATTGACAGTGAATAGAGTGATTGGCATAATAAAAGTATTATTATTGCTACAATTATTGATAATATTCATAAGATACCTAGTTAAAGCTGGGATGCTGAAGAGAGAGGAAGAAAAGATATATTTAAACCCAGTATAAGGGAGGGTTAAGGGATGATTACTTTTAATGGATTCCTTACGGGAGGACACGGGGGCCCGACGGCCATTCCGGGAGACTTGCCTATTCTTGCGGGGGGGCGGGAGCAGCAATCGATTTTCGGGAGGCTCACGGCAGTCCCGGGAGAGTAGGAAAGTGTGGTCTTGAGTCGCCTTTAATCTGAGTTTGCATCTATTGGGAGTATTAGATATTGGAATCTGGCTCTGCTTTATTTATGCGCAGTTCAGTAAAAGTTGTTGAAAAAAAGTTGTTGAAAGCATGTCTATCACAGCTCCTGGTCTACATGTCTGTTTGTATGAGTGAGCACATACACGGACACTACAGGGAGATTGATCAAACCTTGATCAAACCTTGTAAAAAGGCAGGTGGAGATGTTGCCCATGTCAACCAATCAGAATTAAGAATGTTGTCCCTTTTACAATGTAATCTAAGTGAGAATGCAGTCTTTGGATCGGGTTGGGTATAAAATCCCGGCAGTCGGGATGCCTGCTGTGAAAATGCCGACAGCGGCATCCCGATGCTGGGAATCCGGAGTCAGGTAAGTATGTTAACCATCCTCCCTTCTCCCCCATCTCCCTTCTCCCCCTAACCCTCCCTTTTTACACCCAAACCCTAAACCTCCCCATTAGTGCCTAAGCCTAATCCCTCCCCCTTGGCAAGGGTGCCGAGAGGGGGGGGCGGGTACAAATTACCAGGGCCCAGGCTTGCTGGAGGGGCCCGGCGGGGGCCCAGGTCCGGTACCGCTCCCCCCCTCTTTCATCACAGCAGCCCAGCACACGCTGCTGTGTGCTGGGCTGCACTGGGAGACTGCTCGCAGCTGCTACAAAGCAGCCACAGCAGTCTCCTATGCCTGTGGGGGGAGCGATCAAGCTGATCACGACCCCCACTGGTTATGCGCCGGGCTGAGGGGAGCTCAGAGCGCCCCCTCGCCAGTGTGCAGCAAAGGGGCATGGCCACGCCGCCTGCGATTTCTGACAGTAGCCACAACAATTTGGTCCCTGCAGCTTGGTGTTGTGCTGGGCTACACTTTGCAAAAATGGCAATGGTCTGTAGACTGCTGATGCGGTCACTTCACTCTGAGCACATCACAGGAATGGGCTCCTTTAGGAGCCACTGTCCTTGAATGTGCAATTTAATACATTCCGGCGCTTATATCGCATACTGCAATGTTGTCATGATCGCTCCCAGATCACACTGAGTATTTGAATATTGATAAATGGGCTCCTTAGAATTATGTGTTGAGAAGAGGCTCTCTACATCTTCTGATATACTATATTCATTATTCTGCTGATTACTGCTCAGCCTCAAGCAGCAGGAGGAAGCAATTGTTGGGCTAGCTCATGGCCTGTATTACCTGTAAGGAAAGTCTCCTACTCATAAATAATAGTTCAGTGAGGGTGTACAGGGGTTTAGTGTTGGATTGGCATGGATTTGACAAGTGAGACTTCATTGTGTGGCAGTGGCCAAAAAATGGGCGTGGTCACATGCCACAAGGGGCAATGGCACTGAAAAATGGGGCATGTCAACATTACACACACCCCTTTCTCGTCACTGTGGGAACATTCCTTACCATTCTATTTGCACCTTAAAGCCCAGAGTAGTAGTGCCCATCTTGCAATGCCTATTGTAGTAGTGCCCCTTATGCAATGTCCCCAGTAGCAGTGCCCCATGTAGTAGTGCCCTTTATACAGTGCCCCAGTAGTGCACCCTTATACAATGCCCCCTATGCAGTACCCCTTATACAGTGCCCCTTATACAGTCCCCCCTATGCAGCACCCCCAGTAGTGGTCCCACTTATACAGGCCCCCAGTAATGCCCCTTATACAGTACCCCCAGTATGTAGTGCCCCCAGTACTGGTCCCTCTTATGCAAGCCCCCAGTAGTGCCCTTTGTACAGTACCCCCAGTTGTGGTCAGCCTTATGCAGGCCCCCAGAAGTGTCCATTATACAGTGGCCTCAGTAGTGGTCTCCCTTATGCAGGCCCCCAGTAGTGCCCCTTATACAGTGCCCAAAGTAGTGATCCACCCTATGTTGTGCCCCTTATACAGTGCCCCCAGTAGTGGCCCCCTTTATGAAGACTCCCAGTAGTGATCCCCACTATGAGTTGCCCCTTATACAGTGCTTTCCGTAGTGCATAAAGCACACAGACAGACAGACATACATACATACACACATAACATTGACTTGACTTACCTGAATCCCAATGCCCGCCGCTCTCTGTTCCTCCATCCTCCTGCTGGGTCCCGCACAGTACTATGGGAGAGACATCATGATGACTCTTCCATCACCCACTGCCAGAGCCAGAAGGCTGAGCTCATGAGTGAGCTTCAGCCCGGCTCCGGCAGTGGGCGCAGCAGCCAATGAAAGTCTGTCTGACTCTCATTGGATGCTGAAACACACACATAGCCGCCGGGTATTATGAGTTTACTACCCAGGGCCGGCGACAATGTGTGTGTAACAGTGTAGTGCGGACCACACTCACTGCGGTCTGCACTACACTGGCTGACTAGGGTGGGCCTGTACCATGGCCGGCGGCACCCCCCTGCGTCACCGGGCCCACAGTGCCCAGGGCATGAGCCCCGGTGGTCCTGCCCTAGTTACGCCACTGTTGTGTGGGTATAATGAGGCATTCTCAGGACATGCAGACATTCTGGGCATTAGTTAGCTAAACCCCTTTTACACCTTGTATTCAATCCTGTCTTATGTATTTGAAGTAATAACACCTTCAATGTTCTATATTTATATGTTTTGGGCTACAAAGCACCATTTTATATATAAAAATCATTAGTCTGTTTGTTTGTTTGTTTGTTTGTCTGTCCGTCCGGTTATGCATTTGGGCACACCTGCACCTATTGGGATTAAACCAACGCAAGGTGGTCCATTTGGATCCTGGCCAGGTTTTAGGGGGGTTAGGGTTCCAGTCGGACCTCCCATTGGTGTACACTGGGTAGAACTTTGACCTGGAGAGCCTGTTCTGAGCCTTCCACTGGATGAATTTGGATGAAAACTTCAGAGTGGTAACATTGGATCCCAGAAGAAATACTAGGGGGTTGAGGTCCCGGTCGGACCTCTTATTGGCATATGCTGGGTAGAAATTTTACCCAGGAATGCTGGGCAGAACTTTGAGCCTGTCCTGTGCCTTTCACTGGATGTATTTGGAGGACATCACATAATAAAACTTAACTTGAAGATTCATACCCAGGCAATGCCTGGTACTTCAGCTAGAGTAATTTAAATCATGATTACATTATATTATTATACTTATAAAAATTAACCAAATTATTTCATTGATAATACATAAAAAGGTATTTTTAAAATCTTAATTTGTTTACTGCACAATTATAGAAATAGTTACATTTTTAGCTACAAGTTAACTAAATGGTCATAACAGTAAGTGCTGTGATGCTGTCATTAGAAGTATTTATATTATGGGTATGTAGTTTATACATATTAATATATTGATTACTAATATTGAGTGGCCTTAGACTATAACACAATGATTCGGCCTACATCCAATTATTTGAACAAGCCATGTAAATATTACACTTTTGGGTGCTTGGAACCTGAGAAGCTGGAAAGAGGGTTTTTTTTTATTTAAAGAAAAATGCCCCTGGGGACTACATATTCCTGTGTGTTATATTCCCCATATAGTCCTGAACTTGTCTCATATGAGTACAATTCCTCTCATAGCAAGGGCGGAATGCATCAAGTATCATATTTTGGATGCGATGAATCTCGCCAATCATCGCATGATGATTTAAGCAAAGGACAGCTCTCCCGGTAAGAGCTATCCTTTGTGGTGTGGGGACTTCCAGGTTTATGACCTGGAAGTCCCTCTGCGCATGCACAGCTATCGGCCAGCACATGTGCAAGCTCAGGGGCATATCTATAATGGGTGCAGGGTGTGCAGTGCACACTGGCCCCTAGGTCCAGGGGGGCCCACACCACACACCTTGCACCCATTTATTAAATACTTACGTCTCTGGAGTTCTGCGTCGGCGGTACCATCCCTCTACAAACTGCCTGGAAAATGGCCACCGCGGCCGTTTTCCTGGTGTTTTGCGTAGGTGCAGTAGACTCCGGCATAACACTAGAGTCAACTCTAGTGCCCGAAGTCTGCTGCGCTCAGGGCCTGATTCTGCAAGTATCGCAATTGCAAAGCTGCACGCAGGCTATAGATATATGATGTATGCACGCAGGCTATAGATATTTGATGTATGCACGCAGGCTATAGATATATGATGTAGGCACACAGGCAGCTTTGCAATTTTGACCCTTGCAGATATGGTAATGCGGCAGGAGGCATCATGCCTCCTGTGCAGTACTTATCCGAGCTGCGTTGCCCAACGCAGCATCGGATAATCTGCGTAACATCGGCCGGCTGCCGTGACCCATGGGGTTCCACAGCCGTCACCACAGTTTAGAGGAAGAGGCCAGGAATCCCCTGTCAGCCGACGAAGATCCTGGCTTCTTCCTTCCCCCACAACGGCGGCGACAGGCCCTCTCTGCCCACAAACGGCAGCAGACTGTCAATCACTGACAGTCTGCTGCCAGTCTGCGAGGTAGTTAACAGGACCTATTCTGCACACTCGCAGAATGGGTCCTTCACCTGCGCAGATTCCCAAACATCGGGAATCTGCATTCAACAGTGCAGTAGCGTGCACTACTGAATCAGGCCCTCAGTGCGCTCCTGGCAGCCGGGCAGAGAGGAGGGGACCCCAGACAGAGACTGCACACTGGCCCCCTCCTCTCTTAATATGCCCCTGTGCAAGCTGCAGGGGACCCTGGGAGGGATCCTATTGGTTCCCTCTCGGAGAAAATGCCAAAAGGAAGCCCATAGGCTTCTATTGGGTCCAAGCATTTTTTGGAGGTTTGAACGCATTTCTCACCATAGTGCATCCCACCCCCTGTCCTTAAAAAATAAAAAATAAAGTGATTGCTCAGCAAAAAATTATTTGGGAACAGGCACTACAATTGCTTGCAAGTCTAACTATTGTTAATATTAATCTTAACATTGTGAAATAAATTTATGGTTAGGCTGAAGGAAAAATAACTACAGTTAGGCTACAGAAGAGGAATTAGGCACGGGCTAAAGTAACTTAGAATTAGGCTGTAGGCAGTAGGGCAGGGCCCAGGTACTGTATGAGGTGTGGCCTAATTGTGGAGACGTGACCACGTCCCCTAACTAAAACTATGAAAAACAATTGCGCTGCACAGGGGGGCGATCCAAGGGGAGGGAGTCAGTGCAATCGCTAAGAGGCTGGGCCCCTTCAACATTCCAGGCCTAGCAATTAGTATCCACTTAGTACCCCCTCTCTGCACCCCTGGTGGGCGGTTGATAAGGTTAAGATATGGTGGAGAAACCATGGTTATCTTGTACAGATTGCTTATGAGGGCAGAAAATATGGCATAAATTCAGGGATTAGAACCACAAAATGAAGTGAGGTTGAGCATTTCAATAATTTTTTTAAGCATGTAGTTTTTAAAGGACCACTGAACCACAAATGCAAGGTCCCCTTTCCTTTTCTTAAAGAGCTACAAATAGAGTTAAATAGCTGTTCTCTGGCATTTCAGACTCAGGGGCGTATTCATTAAACCTAAAAATTCTCTGGAGTTAATTAGCTTTAGAACTCTCATGGAGTTCTAGCTAATTATAGGTGGAATTCATCATTCCACCTCTCCATAAGTATCTATTCCAAAAAGCTGTCATTTTTGCAATGACAGCTTTATGGGAAATAGATACTTTTCCCTGCCTACACTACCTTATCGCATCTGGAAACAGTGCTGCGCATGCGCTGTTACATCTGTAAAACTAGCGCATGCACAGCACTGCCTACAGATGCGCTCATTTCGTACCCCCCCCGATCCCCACCCCCCACCCCCCCTCCCCCCCTCCGCTCACCTTCCCCCCCACCCGACTTACCTGTCCGCGCAGCAGCCTCCGGCTCCGTCCTGCTGGTCTATCATGTGGTTTCCCAGCAGACCACATGACAGATTCGAAAAAAAAAAAAACTTTTTTTTTTTTGTCTAAACTTTCTTGTGCTCTGTTGGGGAGCACACATGTCCGACCAGCCTCCGGAGCCTGAGGACGGAGCAGAGCGCCGGAGGGACTCGTCGGGGGACCTGCACACGCGGATACAGATAAGTTTCACCTGCTATTCGCCACCTCACAGTGGCGAATAGTAACTGCATCAAATTCCGAAAATTGATAATTTTCGGAATTTGATGAATACCATAATTTCCACATCCCCATACTAATGTATGGGGAGTGTGGAAATTAACACAGGGGATCTTAGCAAGGAGATATCTGTGATATCTCCTGTGCTAAGTGGCTACATGAATACCAAAATAACGTTATTTAAGGAAAATGTCCTTAAAAACTTTATTTTAGTGTTGATGAATAGGCCCCTGAGACTGGCCCATTCTACGTGTACTTAACAAGACATAAAAGTAAAAAGATATGATTTTGCTTAAGTCACTCCATGTATTGAAGCCACTGTTTGGGCTTATCAGTATAGGATAGCACACAAAACCCACAGGAAAACTGATTTTAATATAATCTGGGCAAAAACTTACATTGCTGTTAAAATGTATAATAATAATGTTCTTTTTTTGACACCTTTAAAGACCCTATGCTTTATTTATCATCTCATTTAAGCAGACTGAGAAGTAGCAAGCTAGACTAAAATTACCGTAACATAATCCAATACTATATCAGACCACAGTGTGATTTATAAGATAGTACCATGTATACCAAGATCCAGCTTCAATTATATATATATGTGTAAAATTAAAATACATACCAAAAATATGTAATTCCAAGGGTCCTATTTATCAACATGAACGGGTCCACTATACCTGTGCATACAATAGTTTCTGCATGGTTTTTTTCCATATTTACTTTACGGACCAATTCATCAACATAGCAGTGCAGGATATATCAATGAGATATCAAGGTTATCTCCTGCATACAGCATAGACCTGAACGTTTTCAGAGCTTAACTGTGGGATCTAACACCAACTGTATATGGGATTAGCCTGCTGATTCCCACTCCGGAAGAGGGTCTGAATAGCAAAGAGGAATCCATTCAGCTCCATCTGTCTCTTTCGGCTCTTGCAGTGTGCATACATACATAAGTTGCTCATTTGCAGTAACTCTGCTAGGACAGAACTCTGCAGGGTAAATTTTCAAAGCTACCATTAGTAGGGAAAGTGATAGTGTTAGAGTTTACGTGATAGCTGCTTTTCTGACCACCTGTTCCAACCAAGGAGCAATGATGTAGATTTGGATTTGCTGCAGGGGTGCACAAGGGGAGGGCTGGCCAGGATATTGACTGGAGCACTGCAGCCTGTGGGCACCACCACCAGCACCGCAATATCTTCATTACTGCCGGGCACTAGGACCCAGCAACTCTCAATGAAGGTGCCACCTCTGACATGTGCCATGTGTGGCTCATCGCTGCATCTTTCCTCCCCTCTGCTGATCCACTGAGGAAGCGGTGCATGCAGGCTGTCCAAAAAGGTAAGTTGAAGGGGTCAATGAGGGAGTTGGAGTGACGGTAGTCAGGACAATGGAGTGACAGGGAGAATGAAGTTGTAGTGATCGGACAGGATGATGGGGTGAAAGAGGGCAGGAGGCTCAAGTGTTGGGACAGGAGCATGGAGTGATGGGGAAGAAGGCTGGAGTGACAGGGAGAGAAGGTTGGAGTGACAGGAGGCTGGAGTGATGGGGCAGGAAGATGAAGTGACAGGGAGCAGGAGGCAGCATTTTCATCAGGATCATAACATATATAATACACATACCTGCTTAGAAACTAAGTGCACCCATCACCACGTGGGACACCGGCCCCCTATCTGGTTATAATATAAGAATGTTAAAGATTATTGCATTTGGATATATTAAGAATGTGTGCTCCATTATGCTGACATAAAGATACTGTATGTTCCATCAGTGTGTTATGTACATAAAAATTTTGTTCACACTGGGTGTCTTGGTAATGTGTTGAGTAGCAGTGACGTCATTGGTGAACATGGCCCACCGCACACAATGGAGGGAGCCGAAGCCCCACGTGACATCATTGGTAGGCGTGGCCCATTGCACACAGCAGAGGGGGCTGGCATCCCACGTGGTGATGGATGCACTTAGTTATAAGCAGGTATGTGTTTCATGTATGTTATGATCCTGATGAAAATACTGCCGCATTGAAACGTATTTATCCACAGCCCCTTGCATCTCACCACAGGCCCCTGCTTCTCACTCCTGCTTCTTACCACACCCACCTACATCACACCACAGCCCTCTACATCTCACCACAACCTCCTACTTCTCACTCCTGCCCCCTGCATCTCACCAGTGTCACCACAGCCCCCACTGCTGCTGCTCTGCAGCTGGCTGGGGCCCGGCCACTGGGATGTGCTAGGATGTCAGGAGGATCATGGATGAGAAATTTATATTGCAGCTACCGTAAGCATTATCAGCAGCATGTCCCCTGGGTTGGGGCACATCTGCATATTTCCACAACCTCCATGTGCACCCCTCCCCAGCTGCCGAACATGGTGAAGAGCAATGTCCTCTTTGCTCAATGTACCCTGTATTTCCTGGGCTTCCTGTTGAGATTCCTCGCCTCTGTCCAAGAAAAGCACTAACTTCCATAGGAGGTGCCTTCTGTTCACCGAGGGAGTGTGGCTGAGCGGGAACAACATTCTGGAGAAGGAGCACTTCACGTTGGAGGAGCTGTGGTCAGAGTCCACCGGTAGGTTCAGCGTAGGGATTGGACACACCCCTCCCAAATCTAAATTTCTCTGCACATTTTAAATCTGCCCCACCTGCAGTGCAGCATGGTTTTACCAAGATGCACAGTTACTTGCTCTTTCTTGGTCTATTCCCAAATATGAATCAGGCCCTCTGTCTGCCTCAGACATGATCCTGCTCCAGTCCCTGACTCCCTCCCCTCTCTAGGCTGCTGCTAAGCAACAAAGCACAATGCTAGCTCTAATTGTCTCTCACTTTGCTGTTTCAGCACTATGGGCAGCTACAATACTTCAACTTGGCATTAGATTAGATTGTTTTCTGTGACTACACTAAAATGGTCACTGCTCGGCTCCCTTTTGTCACAGATGAATGTTTCATACACCTAAACATTTCTCGACCAATGCTGTATATAATAGTGAAAACCCCATCAAAATCCATCCATTAGTTCAAGATATTAGCCTGAATGAACACACAGACCCCAGAGAGAGAGAGAGAGAGAGAGAGAGATTGAGAGTGATGCCACCAACATGACTGGACATGCTAGATCACATGACCATACATTATTTTCCAACACACGCCTGATCTACTTCCTACTGTTAGCTGAACCTCAAAACAAAGTCACAACTGTATCCCTCCACAAGTGTAAACAATAACATCTCTCACAGAGACATCACTAAATGAAAAGCAGCACATCACTGCCTCTCTGACAGAAAAACACATCACTGCTTCTGTAATAGTTGTATGTGCTGACTTTCATGTACATGTTGTCTTCCGGACTTGTAATACATACAGCAGAGAGACAGGTGGTCCCCAATCCCAGCACAGTAAACAAAATAGCATAACAGTAAAGCTTTATTTTCAGCAATGCAGCTTCCCAGAATGAACATGGCAATGGGTTTCCAGAACTCACCCCCAATGTAACAAATAAACTTCAATGCAATAAAACATTACATGCCATACTTACATTCACAGTTTAAATTAGATGTTTGCAGAATCACCCAAGCTCACTATTCAGTAAAAGTTTCCAAACATCGGATACTTAATATGAAATTGCAATAATAAATGACATATTTATACAACCTTACCATATATTACAACTTATAACAAGACTAATTGTAACTTTCCTACTAACTATACTTTATAATGCAGTATAAAATAACCAGCTTCCCTAAATGTCACTTTAGATATAACTAGATTATAACCTCGGTGGTGCACAACTCTCTCTTCTCTCTGTTGTGACACCCGGATAATTGGCTGGCTGTTGGTTACATTAGTAGCTGGTCTTGTGCATAATAGCTAGTTCTCAAACTACAGAGTCTGTCTAGACTGTCTCTTAAACTCCTTTATATCTTTTGCTGTTCTCCTTAAAGTACAGTCTGTGAAATGCTTGTTATTATAACTATGTTATTATAACTATACACGTCAGTGACAGGCTTTAACTTATGCTGGCCATACATGCTACAATTATCGGGGCGATCCTCCTGATATCGGCGGATCGCCCCGATAATTGTAGCGTGTGGGGGGGCAACCGAGGGTTAAATATTGCTCGGTCAGGCATGCCGGATTGTCCAGCATACCCGTCCGATGCGATATTTACCGGTAAACTGTCGGCCGCATCGGGCAGTGTATGCCCAGCCGCGGCCGACAGACAGACATTTCCCTGTTCCTTCCGGGGTGGAGCGCGGATGTCTGCTGAATACACTGTGAGAGAAATCTCACAGTGTACGCCGGCGACATCTGCGACTGGCAGCCGGCCAGATAAAATGTCTGTCGGTCTGACAGACATTTTATCTGGCCGTGTATGCCCAGCATTACTCCTTTAGGTCTATTTATCATGATAAAAATGTCATGTGTGATACTTTAGGTTTGAACTCACCACGAGTTCATTGCTGTTTAGTCTTATTCATCATCCTTGCATTATTAAAGTATCACTTCCGAAAAGATGCTATTTCTGCGGACACCTTTTTGGAAATGTGATACTTTTCCCCATTCCACTGCGCTGTCCCTGCTCTTTGCTGGCATTCTCTTCCCACTGTTCCCCTGCACCCTGCCGGCATCTCTGTACTGTGTCCTCATCCCCATCCTGCACTGCCGAGTCCCATCCACCTCCCGCTACTGGGTCCTTTGTGCAGTGATCCCGTGCACCTCCCCCGACTGCCAGGTACTCTCAGCCCCGGGTCACATCCACCTCTGCTGCTGGGTTCTTGCTGCCGGGTCCACTGTTCAGTGATTCCTTTAACTCCCCTCAACTGCCAAATCCTCTCTGCCCCAGGCCCCATTCACCTCCCGCTGCTGGGTCCTCATTGCCGGGTCCTATGTTCAGTGGTTCCGGGCAACTCTCCCGACTGCCAGGTCTCTCTGCCCTGGGTCCCATCCACCTCCCCATGGGTGTCTGATCCCCCTCACTCCTTCCCCACGATTGTCCAATCCCAACCCCATGACCTGTAAGATCCAGAGCTGCCGCTGCAGAGGACCTTTGGGAGCCGGAACAGCCGCCGCTGCAGCATTCTCTCCCCGCCGATCCCTCACTTGCCAGGAACCTGGACGGGAACATTCCTCCCCCCTGCCGGTGATTGCTGCAGCTGAAGTTCCCCCGTTGGGTCTGCCCAGCGGTCAGGTGGCTGCTGTCCTTCTGCCTGGCCAAGAGGGAAGTCAGCCTTCTTGCTTCAGCTGCGGAGGTCCCCTTGCCTGTAATTGCTGCAGCCCTAGATGTCCCCACTGGGTCTGCTGGGCTTTCAGGCAGCTGTTGTCCTCCTGCCTGACCGGGAGGAAAGGCAGCCGCAGAGTCCCCATCAATATGCCCCGCCACCACCAACCTTTTGGCTTTCCGAACCTCCCCCCACCGTAAACAGCCCAGCTGCTGCATGCTCCCCCCCCCCCCAGCACACTCTCACCACGGTGCCCTGGAGCTCTCAGTTCCGGGGCTCTGCAGTGCAAACAAAGCAGGGAGGGATCTTAATAGATCGCTGTGCTGTGGCTGGCAGGTATTTCTTCACAGGGTGACATGTAAACAGCAGCCCGTGAAGACTATTGGGGGCTGTACGCCATCTCAGCGTGGCATTCAGTTTCTCAGTCAAGTTCCGAATTAAAAGCTTTTTCGAGGTACAATTGTAACCAGGAGATATCTGTCATATCTCCTGCGCTACAAGATTGATGAATGGCCCTGACACTCAAATTATACATAATTAGGCAAAAATTTTATTTTTGACCTTTTTTGTATAAATTAAGTAATGATGAATTGGGGGCAAGTTCATCCCAGTCGCCCGGAGGCAAGTTAAATTTTGGCGTGCCCCCAAAAAAGGAAAACAAATATGGTGTGTATATAGAAATATATATATATCCGGGCAATCACACTTAAATAGAATATATGAATATGATTCTATGGGATCTAGAGGTGAATGATAATTTACATATCAGGTATAATTGTATAAGAGCAGTTGTGCATGATTCAGAGCTGCAAAACCCCGGGGTCCTGCAGTTTCAAGACCCAGGGATAGTTCTCCTAAAGTTAGTCCATAGGTACAAACATATATATTTAGTATTCACAATTTGTACATCAGATATCAGACACACATCAGGACAACGATGTGCGTTTCGCTGTGGGTTTTACAAGGTTAGCCTTGGCAGCGTCAAATTAGGCACAGACGCTCATATACAATTATGCTTGGTATGTAAATTTTGTTCCAGGGCTCCAGGTACACTGTATGACAATGGCTGGTGGGTCAGAGTGAGTCAGAGCTTCAGCCAACTCTGCAGCAGCATATGCTGATGGGCCGCAGTTTGTTGTGATGTAGAATCAGAGGTTAGCGGCGGGTGGCTCTCTGTACCAGTGGTCCTTGGGATAGGAGATCTCGGGTCCCAGCTCACTCTCTAGCAGCAGTGGCGAGTGCACCATCGCTTACTGCAGTGCACGCTGAAGGGTATCAGGCGGGATACTTCATGTCCCCTATTGCAGATGCTAGCACAGCTCCCAGGACAGAGCAGATCAATGCTGTAGCAGCAGCGGATGCAGAGCTGCAGTGGAAGATCAGCGGTCACACTCATTTTCCTCTGTGAACCACACAAGTGCTGCTTTACTTGTGATAAATGGAGGAGCCCCTTCAGGGCTTGGCACCCAGTGGCAGGTGCCTCCATTGTCTTTGGGAGTGACGCCCCTGCCTCTTGTCTCACAGTTTATGCTGAGTGGAGAGCTGCTCAGTCTTTCCATACATTTGGGGCGACAGCACCTGAACTACTAGTTGGCGATTGGACAGTGTCTGTCTTTATGCTCATTATCACCGTTCTCTCCTCTTGTTATCTGCACTGCTAGTGATGTGACTCACTGTCTTTGGGGTGCAGATGTTTTGCTTTGTCTCAGGTATGTATTGTGTTACCTCAGGAACTTCAGTACTATGCTAGACCCACTGCTTCTTTAGCTCTCCACTGTCCTTCTTTATACCCTGATGGGCTGAAGTAACTAGAGCCAGTTTTCTCTGGTGTTGTAGCTGGCTCTCCGAGTACTCCTCAAACTGTCTCTGTTGTCAGTCACTGAATACAGCCTTGATGGTGGGAGAAGGATTTCCCATCAGTCAGCGCCACCTCTCCTGTTGTGACACAGGTCTTTATTTTGGCTGTAAAGTCAGCAGCACCCCTGCTCCATCCTCAGGTACCTCAGCGCACTCCCTGACCAACTGCTGCTCGCTTCCAACTGTCACTTCCCTACCACCTGACACTGTCCATGTGACCTGCTCCATCCTCAGGTACCTTAGTGCACACCCCGACCAACTGCTGCTCGCTTCCAACTGTCACTTCCCTATCACCTGACACTGCCCATGTGACCTGCTCCTGACCTCATAAGCAGCTGCAGAGGTTGCTGGCATGACATGCACATTCGGGGGAAGAAGTGATGCGTAGTGTCACACGTAATACATTGCATAGCGGGGTATTACATCTCACTGACAGACATACACATCACTGGCTCACTGACAGACATACACAATACTGCCGCACTGACAGACATACACATTACTGGCACACTGACAGACATACACATCACTGGCTCACTGACAGACATACACATCACTGGCTCACTGACAGACATACACATCACTGGCACACTGACAGACACATACATCACTGGCTCACTGACAGACATACACATCACTGGCTCACTGAAAGATGTACACATCACTGGCTCACTGACAGACATACACATCACTGGCTCACTGAAAGATGTACACATCACTGGCTCACTGACAGACATACACATCACTGGCTCACTGACAGACATACACATCACTGGCTCACTGACAGACATATACATCACTGGCTCACTGACAGACATACACATCACTGGCTCACTGAAAGATGTACACATCACTGGCTCACTGACAGACATACACATCACTGGCTCACTGACAGACATACACATCACTGGCTCACTGACAGATGTACACATCACTGGCTCACTGACAGATGTACACATCTCCCTGGCTCACTGACAGACATATACATCACTGGCTCACTGACAGACATACACATCACTGCCTCACTGACAGACATACACATCACTGCCTCATTGACAGACATACACATCACTGGCTCACTGACAAACATACACATCACTGGCTCACTGACAGCTGTACACATCACTGGCTCACTGACAGATGTACACATCTCCCTGGCTCACTGACAGACATATACATCACTGGCTCACTGACAGACATACACATCACTGCCTCACTGACAGACATACACATCACTGCCTCACTGACAGACATACACATCACTGGCTCACTGACAGACATACACATCACTGGCTCACTGACAGACATACACATCACTGGCTCACTGAAAGATGTACACATCACTGGCTCACTGACAGACATACACATCACTGGCTCACTGACAGACATACACATCACTGGCTCACTGACAGATGTACACATCACTGGCTCACTGACAGATGTACACATCTCCCTGGCTCACTGACAGACGTACACATCACTGGCTCACTGACAGACATACACATCACTGCCTCACTGACATACATACACATCACTGCCTCACTGACAGACATACACATCACTGGCTGACTGACAGACATACACATCACTGCCTCACTGACAGATGTACACATCACTGGCTCACTGACAGATGTACACATCTCCCTGGCTCACTGACAGACGTACACATCACTGGCTCACTGACAGACATACACATCACTGCCTCACTGACATACATACACATCACTGCCTCACTGACAGACATACACATCACTGGCTGACTGACAGACATACACATCACTGCCTCACTGACAGATGTACACATCACTGGCTCACTGACAGATGTACACATCTCCCTGGCTCACTGACAGACGTATACATCACTGGCTCACTGACAGACATACACATCACTGCCTCACTGACAGATGTACACATCACTGGCTCACTGACAGATATACATATCACTGGCTCACTGACAGACATACACATCACTGGCTCACTGACAGACATACACATCACTGGCTCACTGACAGACATACACATCACTGCCTCACTGACAGATGTACACATCTCCCTGGCTCACTGACAGACATATACATCACTGGCTCACTGACAGACATACACATCACTGCCTCACTGACAGATGTACACATCACTGGCTCACTGACAGATATACATATCACTGGCTCACTGACAGACATACACATCACTGGCTCACTGACAGACATACACATCACTGGCTCACTGACAGACATACACATTTCCCTGGCTCACTGACAGACATATACATCACTGGCTCACTGACAGACATACACATCACTGGCTCACTGAAAGATGTACACATCACTGGCTCACTGACAGACATACACATCACTGGCTCACTGACAGACATACACATCACTGGCTCACTGACAGATGTACACATCTCCCTGGCTCACTGACAGACATACACATCACTGGCTCACTGACAGATGTACACATCACTGGCTCACTGACAGACATACACATCACTGGCTCACTGACAGACATACACATCACTGCCTCACTGATAGACATACACATCACTGGCTCACTGACAAAAATACACATTTCTGGCTCACTGACAAAAATACACATTTCTGGCAGAAACATTTCAAGAAATGTTAAATTACTAAATAATGTAAAGGACCTGACATCATTCCTCACCATATAACTTGAACAGGACTTATCTGAGCAGTCACTTCAGAATCCAGCAAACAGTGAGTAGACACACCAGTCTTGACCCTGAAGAAGCATTAAGCACTTCCTGCCAGTACAATTCACTGTTCATCACATGCATTCTTTACAAAATGAACCACTGTTAAAGTGACAGTAGTCATTAATGTTCAACTGTTTAAACAGCCTACTCTGAATGTTCAGCTGTTTTATTCACTTACACTGTTATCCAGGTAAATGTTTATTCATTAAAAATAATTCCAATTAAATAGACTTTCTGAACTATTTTTATTCGGTATCTTTCACCCTACATCATCCCCATGTACAACTATTTTGTCACAACAGGGTCCATATAATAACATAGATATACCACTCTTGGGTGTGCGGTCGCAAGAGGAATGCTCAAGGTGCAATATGCATATTTCTGCACTTGCAAATCAGTGAGTATTCGCAGCTGTGCGTGAACTGTGTGCACCACTGTATCAGGCCCAATGTTTTTGCCAAACGTTTAACAATTATCTTTCATGTCTTTTTCTTTTTGATTTGGATGAAGCACCCACCGCGAAGTCAGAATGAAGACGTTGCAGTGCTACTAGAGGATCCTGGCGAGCAGATCCTGCTGGTTTTGGATCCTCACCATCTGCATGTAGTGTGGGACTGGCCCACTGGTGTACAGGCATGGGCATATCTATAATAGGTGCAGTGTGTGAAGTGCACACAGGCCCCTGGATACATAGGGCCCAAACCGCACACCCTGCACCCATACAATGCTTTTAGCTCTAGGTAGTACTGCGTTGGCACTGTAGAAGTCATGGGAAAATGGTGCGGTAGCCATTTTCCCAAAGATTTGCACAGCACAGACACCATGTTCCCGGAGACCTGCGCATGCACTGTAAACTCTGGCAGCTCATACTCTTTCTCCTCTAGCAGCACCCAAATTATACATTGTTACTCTATTAGAAGGTCAGTTACCTGGTGAAGCAGGACCACTCACATGGGTGCTTGGTTCGCTTCTATAGAAACTACACCAAGATTAGCCCTCACGCCAATCAAAGTGATCAGTTTCAACACAACCTTGTCCCCTTCTCTTGTTGTGTTATCAATCTGGTACATTATCGTGCATGCAATTTCAGAATTTACTAAATATAATTACAAAGGGGCTCACACCATGTACTAATGGTTAGCCCAGTCTCTGTGCTTGCTGGACACACCCACTATGGTGGCTGTGGTGGCTGACCACACCCCTTAAACATAGACCATCAGGTTATCCTATACCAGGGGTTCCCAACCACGGTCCTCAAGGCACACTAACAGTCCAGGTTTTAGGGATATCCATACTTGACCACAACTGATTTAAATAGTACCTCAGCTATTTTGATTTAACCATCTTTGCACAATCATGGATATCACTAAAACCAGGACTGTTAGTGTGCCTTGAGGACCGAGGTTGGGAATCACTGTCCTATACAAACTAAATAACATCTGCCAGATCCTCCAGGAGTTTAGGGACTAGCAAGTACAACATTCGGCCCATGTTGAGCTTCATGAGGGAGATCGCCATGTACCCATGATCACCATGACTCAGCTGTCCTTAATAGACCAATCTCTGTGGTACCAGGGCATAGTCCCACATCAGTCCCTGGAGGTTTGAGCATGAGGAAGCAACGACCTTATCATCTACCTCAGTTCCTGCTGACCCCATTGCTTGGGCTACTTGGACTAGACTGACTAATGGAACATCAGCCCTAGAAAAAATGTGACGAAATTCAGCTATATGTGCTGCATGCACAAAGCAGTGTAACTGCACAAAAAGTTGTTTATGATATTACAAATGTGAGAATTTTTGCTTTTAAAATGAAAAAATGTAGCATGAAACCGTATTTTGAGGATAAATCACAAATAAATTTTCAATTTTCTAAGGTAGCATATATGTTATGTGTTACTAAGAAAGAAATAATATGCATGAATGTAATAGTTTGATAAATAGTTAAGTATTGTTGAATGATTTTCCTGATTCTGAGTCATACGCAGCTGCATCCGTGTCTACGTCTATTGGTGGTCGCCCATCTGCGATATTATGCAAATGTTGTACAAAGTCCTTTCCTGGTGTACATCAATGCATCCGAATGTGCACGGACTGAGATGCCCACAGTCAGCCTCTCTAGATGCTGAAATACAGATTGGTGCATTTTTTTAGACCATCAGTCGAACTATTGAAACTTGCACCTGCCCACTGGCAGGTGCTGTTTCTATATCCAAATATGGCCTCCTATGAGAGCGGCTGAGCACCCCCATAACACGCTGATAAGACAGACCATCTCCGTGTGTGCGCTAATCCGCCTCCCAGTCACCGCCCAGGAATGCCCACTACATTTTCAAGACATTTTTGAAATACTGCGTCTCCCGTTTGCCTCAAGTAGATCTCTGATTCTGTGTGCACACTGTCTGTATGCATGTGCAGAGTAACATAGATTCATGCGCAGTAGAAAAAAATCACTACACTGCGTGTATCTTCGGCAGAGCGTGTGACTCTCTGATTGACTTAGATTTCTTCTGGGTCAACTTGTGCCAATTGTGCATGATGACATGAAGTGGCAGGCAAAATTGCTCATAGCAACCAATCAGCTTCTCTGTCTTTTTTCCAGCACAGGCTGGAAAATTACAGTTAGTAGTTGATTGGTTGGCAGGGCTGCAACTAGGGGCAGCTAGGGGCCCACATGTACTAGGCAACGGATTTGAGGGGGCGTGGCACGGGTCGGAGTCCCAATTTCCCAGAATGCCCGTGTCAGGCATGACAACAACACGTCGCATGATGTTGTCACGCATGGCATACTGGGAGCGGCCGTGGGGGAGAGAGGGTGGAGGAGCAGCATCAGTTCTCAAAAACCCGCACACTGCAGCCTGAGTCAGCTTGCCTGCCTGCCTAACTGACTGACTCTGAGCCCTGCTGCTGGAGGGACACAGGGGGAGGAGAGTCGTGGGGGGGTATAATGTGTAAGGGGCATTACTGTGGCATAATGTGTTATAAGGGGAACTACTGTGTGGCATAATGTGTAAGGGCATTACTGTGGCAGGGGCATTACTGTGTGGCATAGTGTGTAAGGGGCATTACTGTGGCATAATGTGTTATAAGGGGCATTACTGTGTGTTATAATGTTATAAGGGGAATTACTGTGTGACATAATGTGTAAGCTGCATTACTGTGTCACGAAACAACACACCCTTTTTGGGAACGCCCTATTTTTTTATTTGTTTTTTTTGTGGGGGAAGGGAGGAGCCATATTACTACCTTGCCCCGGGTGACAAAAATCCTAGTTTTGGTGCTGTGGTTGGTATGGGCAAATTCTCCACTTTATCTCTCTCCAAGATTTGATACATCTCCTACTTTATCTGATAATCTGTTGGCGTTTGCTTTGCATAAACATGTCTCTACAATACTTGGCCTGCTGGAGAATGACCCTTCCCATCTCTGTTCCGTATCTCCGGTCATAAGGAATTATACGTGCAAAATGAGTATGCATTGCACATTTACAAGCATTCTCTCTCTGGGCATGCAAAGGAAGAATTCACACAAAATACTCCATGCCAACTTGTGTAGTGCTCACTCTGTGCCAGCCCCACAGTATATAGGTTACAGAATCTAAAGATTTTTGAGACAAGATTGTCATGTGGGAAAAACAATATATAATGCCCACCTAGCTTCCCATATGTCATTATGCTTACGGTGTGGTTCCTCTTCGGGTTTAACTTCATGAACATTAGTATATTAAGGAATATAGCAACTAAATGCATGGCAGGAAAATGCCCATTATGGAACATTTAAAGTTTGGGCATTTAAAATTAAACTGAAACTACCCCTATAAAGACATTTCTGATAGTAAATAGAAAATTAAGATTAAAATTATTGTTTGTCAGCTAAAAACTAATGTTTTAAAAATATATTTTAATAAAGCATTTTTGTAAAAAGCCCCCCTAATGCATTCAATGTCATGTCATCAGTCAAAGAGTATCACCTCTGGGGCTTATCATACAGGTGACCATAGAGATCATAGGGTTTAAAAAGAGCTTACTCAATCCTTAAAAATTTTTTTAGTTTGGAGCATGTGAGATTGACAGGAGTGTGTAATATCAAGTCAAGTTTCAAGTACTGCAGAGATCACGTTCAACTGTAGTGAATACTGAGTGAGCTGACAGCCGAATATAAAGTATGAAATCTGATGTGGAACCTCTGTAACTCAGTGAATTCCATGTGGAGTAATTGAGATTCTGAGTGCATGAGAATGTGGTAGAGGAAACTGGAGTCTGATAAACCTGACCTGTTGGGAAATCGAGTAATGGTGGCTGTGATTCCAGGCATGGATGATTGCTAAATAAAGCATGTGCACAAATTCTACCCCTGAGATGCTCCAGGGTGATAGTTAGCAGAGAGAACCGATGTTGAGAGACAGAAGGGTGAACAAGCACAGTATAGCATTGTAGAAGTGAAAGTTCAAGAGGCAGAGCCATGCGCCTGAGCCATGTTTTACATGTGTGCGCTTTAACAAAGAAATGTTCAGGAAAGAAAATAGGTTTAAATAAACAGTGGATTTATTTAATCCTGATAGCTGATCTGACGCCCAGAGGCAACAAGGGGGATCACAATCCCCGTTACTCACGCCACTGCTTTTTGCACCATACTTGTGTATGCTTAGCCATGTTCTCTGGTGGCCACACATCCATCAACACGGTCCGCCAAAGGTCTCTTCAGTGCTGCTGACAGCCATTCTGCTTTACAACTATGGTCTTGATGCAAAGATGAACACTCCCACTTGGCGTGCATGGAAACATATGCAGCGTTGTACACATCTTGGTGGCTGGATGGATCATCCCCATCCGTATGCTGAGCTTTATAACCGTCATCATCAGGATGCACTTACACCAGCTTATACTTGGTGCAGAAGAAGTGCCTGGAAACAGGTGTATTTACTCTTTCTCAAATCAAAAAAACATTGGCTATATGAGAACACCCCATTGCAGCCAAGTTACAGATACTCAGACATAAGTGGAGATGCGGCTGAAATGTGCACATATGTGCATCATCCATAGTATAATACACTTGTTTTTGGATCGCACACAAAGCAGAAAATACAAGATGCACTCCTCAAACAGGCTTACGTTATGTCAGGGCCGGATTAAGGGCCACATGGGCCTGGTGCTGAAAATGATCAAGGCCCCATTATGAGAATCGGAGGAGATGTGACCAGGTCTGTGTGGGTGTGGTCAGTGCTGTGTGGGTGTGGTCAGTGCTGTGTGGGTGTGGCCAGCACCATGTGGGCGTGTACACTCCCTGCTCTATATGCTCCAATGTCTCAAGAAATACATAAAAGAAGAAAAATTATAGCATTTTGTGAGAAAATTAGAAATAAAATATTCATACTTATGATTTATGTCCGACTGTGTGGACAGCTGTTTGGCTGGTCATCATCATACTGTCATAATGATGGGCCTGTTTTATGTGGAGGCCTGGTGCTGCAGTCCCATCCACCCTATTGTTAATCTGGCCCTGAGTTACGTTTATCTCCGTATCAGCCCCTCTATATCAGCCGCCGCACATCTGTCAGCTGCTCACTAATTACTTTGAAGATTAATTTACGCCCACCGGAGCAAGAGATGGATTGATACAAGCCTGATACAGACTAATCCAGTGAACAGGGGGCTATATTAATACTCTTTATTCAACATATTTCACAGCACCGTAGAAAGGATCTGATTCAGCATGGATCGCAATTGCAACTGCGTAGGCAGATCGGCCGATTGTTGCGTACTGTGCATGCACTGCATTGTGCGTGCATTGCAATCGCATTGCGATAACGCACGCACGCAAGAAGCCACCGCATAGTGAGTGACAGGCTGTGAAAGTTTGGGAGTGGCTGGACAAACACAGACATGCCTGTCCGTTTAAACGCTGTTGCATGGGCGTGCATAAATTAGCCACTGCGATTGCCTACGCAGCTTGAGTACTCACTGTGTGCAATGAGACTTTCTGAGACAGACTTGCTGTATTTGTACGTGATGGGACGATGTTCTCAGATGGTACCAATGTATACCCAGGGCTGCGAGGTATTACAGATGTGAGAAAGCAGCAGTGGGCATCTCTATGCTGGCTGAGCGGTCGTAGACATTAGCATATTCTCGCAGCTGCGATCGCAATTGCGATCCGTGCTGAATCAGGCCCAAAGAACTTGTCAGGTACAGTACATCAGTCCCTACACCAATAGTGTTAGAAACTTATTTCTCAATTACAAGTACACATAAAGGGGTATATTTACTAAAGTGAGAGTTTTTAGAAGTGGAGATGTTGCCCATAGCAACCAATCAGATTCTAGCTATTATCTTCTAGAAGGTTCTAGTTAAATGATCAGTAGAATCTGATCTCCACTTATAAAAACTCTCACTTTTTAATAAATATACCCCAAACAGTCAGTTTGGTTAGACGCCAAGTAACTTTGTACTACTCGTTTATTATTTTGTGACAAAAAATGTTGTTGACATTTCTGTTAATTTCCTTATTTACAAAAATACATGCTTTTATTTTCTTTTAATTATACGGAAAACGTCCAGCTTTTCATATCAGGAGTTACAATTTTCATCACTCTCCTATCGCTGCTAAATGCTAAATTGCATATTTACTAAACAGGCACAATCTCATTGAAATCTCTACATTATATTACAAAAAATATCATTATTGTTGAGCCTCTGCATTTTTCCCAGTTCATAAATGACCCTATATGCATATTACTGAATGCTTATGCCACAATTGTCTGCTGCTTCAATCCTTCTTTCATTTCTCCTTTAATAAAATAATGCACCCATTGTTTTAAAATGTAAATCCCACATATTGAATAAATTGATTTGCAAATCATTGTTATTATCTCTCGGTTACACTCACCCGAACGTTACATATAATAAAGTGCACCTGTTAACTAGCAATATGGGTGGACCCTGTATTTTGGGGTTGGTTTTGGCGAAACCATCCTCAGATGTTATGGATTTGGTTTTGGCAAAGCCACCATCAAGTGGTTTGGTTCGAATTTGGTTTTGGTTTTGGATTTCTTAAAAATTGCTAAAAACAGCTAAAATCATGTAATTTGGACATGTTGACATACAATCCAAAACCCGATATTCCTTTTTTAAATCCGAGTTCCAAACTTATAGCAAACCCGAGCAGGGACTCAGTTCTACTCGGAACCCCAAAAGTGATCCAACCCGGGACTCAATTCGACTCGGAACCTCAATGTTTAGATAAGTTCGGATTTCAGGAAAATTTAACCTGCACATCTCTAGTTTTAACACATTAAATTGTCTGCAAGAAAATCCAGCACGCACCTCTAGTCTGGGCTTCCACATTCATTGTCTTAACTGCAAGGTCGAAGCAGAGCAATAACGTTCCCTGGGCCGCCCCGTACTTCATATGTGATGTCATGGTGTCACGAAGAGGTGGGCGGGTTTGCTAGGACCAGGAGCAAGCTGAATGTCCTCAGCATCTTAAGGACACTCCAGCAGGTGGGTCTGTGATGGCTCTCTAGGCTGCAGGGTTCCAGTGCAGACACTATGCAAGCCAAATACAGGTGCCACAGAGTAGCAATGGTGCTGCCTAATAGGCCATGTGCCCTGGCCCTGCCAAACTGTTACTCTTTCACTATCATGTAGCTCCCCAGGTAGCCAGCAACCTCTGCAGTCAGAGAATCATGTTTAAATATTTGATACATACAGTTAAATGTCTATTAAACATAAAGCAACAGAAATCTTACTATCACTTACAAGGTAGGAGTAGATGACCTTTAACCTGATTAAACATAGCATACAATTATATATATAGGTTGCACTTATATTTACAAAATGGTCACCTTATGACACTTGCCGTCACTATTATAAACAAAGAGCTTGATAAATAGGCCCAGGAGAATGGCAAATCTGCTCAGTAATCTTACAGAATCAATAGTCACTGTGTTCAGCTCCAAATTAACATTGGATTATTGTAACCTGCAGTGAGATATTTATACCATTAAGTGGAGTTTATAGTACAGAGGAGCAATAAATCTAATTAAAATAAATTCAACACAGCGAATGACCTAGTTTTAGACATTACTTATCCAATTTTCTATGCCAAGTACTACTTTGCTTTCATAAGAAGGCTGTTACCATGAAGCTAGACCAAGACAGATCTCAAAGCAGTGACATGCTAATTAAGCTTTATATCAAATATCTAGTTAATAATATCATGGTAGTATGATCAGTTAAAGGACCACTATGCATCAGCTTCATTAAACACAATTCCCAGATCAGCAAAACCTGAATATGTGATTCTTAATCCTTTCCTTAGGCATCCACAATAGACCAGTTTTCCTTATCTCTTCACATAATCTCAAGGGCAGAAAAAGCATAACACGTGGCCTTTTTAGAATAATTAAGTAATTAATCTACTGAAAGGATATCTGGAGAACAAACCCTGTTGGGGTAGCTGACTGAGGACAATATTACTTTATATACAGTATAATGGACTAACCGAACTGCAGTACATATTTTGTTTCCATTAGCCAACGTAACTACGTGTGAAATGCCCAGTGCCATTATTATTGGCACTGGAATCTTCATATATCATTATGTCTGTGGCCTGAAGTGACGTATTGCTATGGGATTTGAGCTTGACATAAAGGTCCTCTGCAGCCTACATTGGAGAGAGGTTCCCACAAATCAGAGGAAGGGGTCTTGTGGGTCGGACATAAAACAGATACTGGAGGATGCGAAGTTCATTTTATAAAAAGCTTCTAAAACAAAGTGGAATTGTCCTTTAAAAGGCGCACAGGTAGAAAAAAATCTATTCAAATAATCCCACACAAGTAATGTACTATTACCAATACTCATTTATGCTTTTGAATCAAATTCATGTAATTAAGAGTCTTAGGACCCCATTTAAGAATGTACCTTAATACAGGGGTGTTTCTAGAGAGGAGGGGGCCCGTGTGCAGTCTCCAACACGGGCGCTCTCCTCTCCGTCCGGCTGCGCACTGAGCGGTGCACGGCCAGCGCCGCACTTATAGACTCTGGGCACTAGAGTGTGCCCAGAGTCTATAGTGCATGCACAGGTCACCGGGAAAATGGCCGTGGCAGACATTTCTGCTGTACTGCGCATGCGCAAACTACGGGAAAATGGCTGTGGCAGCCATTTTCCAGCCGTTTTTACAGGCGCAGACACTGGAGCCGACGTGGGACTCCAGAATACGCCCCTGCCTTAATACCATTGGCATATTTTGTTTAGTGAGAATCACACCACTGTGACACTTTCAACAACTACTTCCTGGTTGCTGGAACATAACTGGAACGCATGGCGGCCATCTTGTTTCCGGTTTTGCTGAGATCAGTGCAAATGCACTATGGGAAGGACGCCGATTAGCGGTGCCTAGCAACACCTGTGTAAGTACTTAGGGAGGATATAAATGGTGTGACCTGAGAGCCGAGTACACGCTTCTGACGAAGGACTTTACCAGTGAGAAATGCGTTAAGCGTGGCTCTATCTGTTCGCTTGAATGGGCTTGCTTCACTGGTGGAATCTATCTGGTTACTGGCTTGAGTATCCAGAGCTCTGACCGGGTTGTGTCCTATCTCAACATCCGTGGACTGCCAGAACTTCCATCCAGATCGCTGCTGTGTGTCACTCTTGGATTCTATTTGATATGCCATTTTTTCATCAATGTTTGTAAGTGCAACCTGTAAATTAAACCTGTGTTCAAATGTAAAAAGGTTTTGCACTATGCCACTATGCTCTGTTTTTTCTTTTGCCTTCCTGCACCTGTGTAATTGAGTTTATGCAGTGGAATGGTAGACATTTTTTACAGATCTTAAACCACTATGAGGAGATATTAATCCTGTGACTTTGACTGGTTGCACAGATGAATAAAAAGTTATATTGCTTAAAGACAACTTCCTCATTTGAAAATGATATTTAGGGTGATTATCTGTTCTCCTAATAACTATTTGTTTGGGTGATCCTGGTACTTTACATGTTATATAGAGAGCGCCTGACTTTTGGTGCAATTTTCTGTTTTCTCTTATATCACATTTGGGTAAATTTGTGGATGTTTACCTGTTTACACTGATTGTGGCTGCACTCTATATTCTATTGCGCAAATTTGTCTATACATTTTTTTTGTTTCAACTACTTATCCATTTTAGTCGAATTGCTGCAAACATGTTCATTTTTAGAGAAATGAGAAAGGATCTGTTAAAGAAGACCTTTTCTCATACCATTGAGGGATTTGAATTATGTGATTATGATTTGGGTTCTGTTTTTAAGAAATTTGAATTTGTAATGGCGAAGTAGAATAAAATTTGGTGGGAATTGGTCACTATAGAATAGTATCAGGCTGACAATTTAGTTCCAAAGGGCCTAAAAATCTTAAAACCTCCTTCGTTTGAATCCTCAGACCCCATTTTTTAAAAAGAATGGGATACCATTCTTGATGCTTGTTCCCATTCCTTGATTGATCTTATCATCAAGGAAAGGAGGAGCATATTGACAAAATGAAATGAAGAGATAAACACCCTACAAACCATGATACATCCCATTAAATATTTGGAGGATTTTAGTGAATTAGAAAAAAATCTATTGGAGAAAATGAGTAAAAACACTAGAGAATTAAGGGAGAAAAAACAAAAAAAATATAAAAGGGATATTGGACTATCTACCATTTAAATAATTACAGACCTCTCTCCTCAGAGTGAGACAAACCCCAATCTTAGAGAAAATTGGTTATAAATAGGGAGAATTTCCCAAAAAAATCCCCTACAAAAAAGCACAAAATAGAAGAATACCTATATGGAAGAAAACAACTATGAATGAACAGCAGAAAATTTATGACTATGATGCTTCACCAAATTATAGGACTTTTTCCAATAGACAATCTTATTGGAGAAATGAAGATCAAAAGCCTCACTATAGAGACATCAGGAAACATACCTATAAAAAAAGGGTAATAACTAATCAAATAGTTATACACACCTATAATAAATTTTCACACCTATAATAGATTTTCAACATTGGAAGACAATATAGAAGAACCTAGGATTTTTGACAGATCTTTTTTAGAGTGGGACCCCAGAACCCTGAGGAAAAGCAGATTTTGAATAATAGAAAAAGATTTAAAAGGGGAAAGAGATGAGGCACTAAGAATAATCCTAAAATAAAAGGGAAAGAAAAAGAAAAAACTTCTCCCATTATATCTAATATGAACATTATTATTATTATTATTATTATTATTATTATCATCATTTATTTATATGGCGCCACAAGTGTTCCGCAGCGCCTTACAAAGTACATAAACAAAAAAGTAACCATTGACTTACAATACAATACAATACAAGACATGGATAAACATTGCTATATTTGTGACATTAACGCCCGCATAAGCAGGCAAGTGTTAGTTGCCCTAGTGGCTGGTAAGAGATAAATTAAATTACAGTAGGGAGAAGCACAAGAGGGTAGAGGGCCCTGCTCGAAAGAGCTTATATTCTTTAAGGGAGGGGAAGACAAACAGGAGTGACACAGAATGGGGTGGGCCGGGAGAAAGGAAGATGTAGCAGCAAGTTAGGATGAGAGCTGGAAGGCTTTAATGAAGTAGTGGGTCTTAAGAGCTCGTTTGAAAGATGGTAGAGAGGTGCAGAGTCTGATAGGGAGAGGGAGGGAGTTCCAAAGGTGAGGAGCAGCACGGGCAAAGTCTTGGAGGCGGGAGTGGGAGGAAGTAATCAATTGGCATGAAAGGCGGCGTGTATTAATTGAACGAAGAGGGCGGACAGAAGAGTGAAGGGAGATGAGATAAGAGATGTAAATGGGAGAGGAATGGGTGAGGGCTTTGTAAGTGAGTGTAAGAGCCTTGAACTGGGTTCTGAAAGGGAATGGGAGCCAGTGGAGGGCTTGCAAAAGAGGGGAGGCAGATGTAGAGCGTTTGGAGAGGAAGATGAGCCGAGCAGCAGCATTGAGCACAGACTGGAGAGGAGAGAGATGGGATTTGGGGAGGCCAGCTAGGAGAAGGTTACAGTAGTCCAGTCTGGACATGACCAGTGAATGTACAAGAATTTTGGTAGCATCCTGGGTGAGAAAGGGTCTGATCTTGGAAATATTCTTGAGATGGAAACAACAGGAATGTGAGAGGTTCTGAATGTGTGGTTTAAAGGAGAGGGAAGAGTCCAGGATGACTCCAAGACAACGCACTTTGGGGATAGATGAGATAGTAATGCCATCTATTAATAAAAAAATAGTGGGACATGATGTTATGTGGGAGGGTGGGAAGACAATCAGCTCAGTCTTAGACATATTAAGTTTGAGAAATCGCTGGGACATCCAGGAAGAGATGGCAGAGAGACAGTTGGAGATACGAGTCAGTAGAGAGGGGGAAAGATCAGGTGAGGAAAGGTAGATCTGAGTATCATCAGCATAGAGATGATGATGGAGGTCAAAAGAGCTGATGAGTTTACCTAGAGAAGACGTATAGAGAGAGAATAGGAGAGGTCCAAGAACAGAACCTTGGGGAACACCTACTGTAAGAGGCTGTGGGGGGGAGGAGTCGCCATGAGAGGAAACAGAGAAGGAACGGTCAGAGAGGTAGGAGGACAGCCAGGAGAGAGCAGTGTCACGTAGACCAAGAGAGTGAAGTATATGCAGCAGTAGAGGGTGGTCCACAGTGTCAAAAGCAGCAGAGAGATCAAGGAGAATGAGCAGTGAGTAGTGGCCCTTGGATTTGGCAGCAAGGAGGTCGTTGCTGACTTTTGTGAGGGCAGTTTCAGTGGAGTGGAGAGAACGGAAGCCAGACTGAAAAGGGTCAAGGAGGGAGTGGGAGGAAAGAAATGTGGTGAGGTGGTTGTAAACAATACGCTCAAGGAGTTTGGAGGCAAAAGGGAGGAGAGAGATTGGACGGTAGTTAGAGAGAATGTTAGGATCAAGGTTAGGTTTTTTAAGAATGGGGGAAACACGGGCATGCTTGAATGCAGAAGGAACAGTGCCAGATGAGAGGGAGAGATTAAGGAGGTGGGCAAGATGAGAGCAGGAAGAAGGAGAGAGGTAGCGGAGGAGGTGGGAGGGGATAGGGTCGAGGGGAGAGGTGGAAGGGGGGGAGGACTGGATAAGGGCCTTAACTTCCTCTCCAGTCACAGGGGAGAAGGATGTCAGAGTCTGTAAAATGGATGGGGAGGGGTGATCCGGGAAAGGAGGAAGTGGAGAGCTGGGGGACTGGTTGGATATGATGTCCTGACGTATGGCATCAATTTTAGATGTGAAATAGGTAGCAAAGTCAGTGGCAGAGAGCAAGGAGGGGAGACGAGGAGGGGGTGGGCAGAGGAGGGAGTTGAAGGTGGAAAAGAGACGCTGGGGATTTGAGGACAGGGAGGTAGATGAGATTCTTGAAATATGACTGTTTAGAGAGGGAAAGGGCAGCACTGTAGGATGACAGCATGAATTTGAAATGGAGAAAATCTGCCTGAGAGCGTGATCTTCTCCACTGTCGCTCGGCGGTTCGTGAACATTTTTGCAGGTATCTGGTGCATTTGGAATGCCAGGGTTGAGGTGTGAATTTGCGAGGGTGAGTAGTGATCGCCGGAGCAACAGAGTCAAGAGCAGAAGTAAGGGAGGCATTGTATAGGGAAGTAGCTTGTTCAGCGCAGGAGAAAGAGAGGATAGGGGAGAGAAGTGAGTCAAGTAGGGAAGAAAAGAAAGCAGTGTCGATGGCTTCAATGTTATGCTTAGTGATGGTGGCTTTCGGAGGTAGTGGAGGGGAAGGAGAGAGGGATAGGTTAAAAGAGAGGAGGTGATGGTCAGAGAGGGGGAATGGGGAATTGGAGTAAGCAGAAATATCACAATGGTGAGTGAATACCAGATCAAGCAAATGCCCACTCACATGGGAGGGTGAGGAGGTCCATTGGCAGAGTCCAAATGAGGAAGTGAGGGTGAGTAGTTTGGAGGCAGCAGATTCTGTGGGGATATCAATAGGAATATTGAAGTCACCGAGGATAATAGAGGGAAGGTCTGAGGAGAGAAAGTGAGTGAGCCAGGAAGCAAAGTTGTCAAGGAACTTGGAGGGAGGGCCAGGGGGACGGTAAATGACAGCTACTCTGAGGTGTACTGGTTGGAAGAGGTGTATAGCATGAACTTCAAATGTGGAGAATGTAAGGGATGGTTCTGATGGTATATGTTGGTATGAGTAACCAGGGGATAGAAGGACCCCAACACCACCACCATGGTGACCCCCAGGCCTGGGGGTGTGGGAGAAGGTGAGGCCCCCATAAGAGAGAGCTGCAGGAGAAGTGGTGTCAGAGGGTAAAATCCAGGTTTCAGTAATGGCCAGGAGATTCAGGGAGTTGGAGATGAAAAGGTCATGGGTGGGGGCCAGTTTGTTACAGACTGATCTGGCATTCCGGAGGGCACACGATAGAGTGACAGAGTTGATAGGAGAGATGTGAATGAGATTATCAGGGTTGCAATAGCGTGGAGATGAGAATACTTTGGGAGACCGAGATGAATAGAGTGTAGGGATCATGCGTGCTCCTGTGCTAGGAGGGGACCCTGTAGGAAGTGGGCAGGGAGGGAAGTTAAGGAGACGTGAATGAAAGTAGGGAAAAGTGAGGGAGATAAGTAAGGGAGGAGAGATTACCAGTGGGGTAGTAGGATGCTTGGGGGGTATAAGAGAAAGAAAATGGAGTAATGGGAGAAGAGGGGGAGGAAGGTAGAGAGAGAAGGGGAGGTAGGAGGAGGTGGAGGAGACCAGGGGGAAAGGATAGAGGTGGAGTCAGAGGGCAGAACAAAAGATTAGTTCAAAACTGAGTGAAGGGAGGAGACAACATGGTCATGGTAAGGATGAGGTACAGTGTCAGCACAACACTAATATATTAGAGAGTTTAGAAAAAGTGGAGATAAGATGGGAGCAGAATTTGAATATTAGAGTAGAGAGTAGCAGTAGCTAGATCATGTAAGACTAGACCAAAGTGTTAATGTAAAAAGACATTATTACAGAGTTAAGCTGATATTAACAGTATTCAGTAAGATTATCTGTTAAGCACAGAGGCAGCACAAATAGTAGCAAGTGATGGCCAGAGTTTTTGTAGCAACCAGAGGTCAGTGTTGAAAGTCCAGGTTATGCAGTCAGCAGGAGTTTGTAGCTGTGAGATTTTAAAATCACCTTTGTTGATGGTTTTTCTCCAAATCTAGTTTAGGTTTTTAGAAGTGCAAATTGGTTGTTTCCCTTCTGTTCCACTTCGGTTCAACGCTGGTGTAACGCTAGTATTAATCTTAAAATGCACTTTTGAATGGGGCAAATCCAGCCAGGCTATTCCAGCCTACTAATGACCAATATGTAGGAGACCTGGCATGTTAAATTACTGATTGCTTACAAGCCCAGCACCCTCCCACTACTATGGCTAGCATTAAATTGAGTTAAACAAACACACAGCACATACCACTAGGCTAATAACAGGCTCAATGAGCTAACTAGCAAAGAAATTAAAAACAACAAACTAATATACTATGCAGTGATATGCTAAATAACATTGCTTATCAGCAAAAGTCTGAGACTTGTAGTCCGTTACCTAAGTTCACATATTAGATGTTGAAAATCATACTGAGGAAAAATGTTCAATCTGTCTGAAAGAACTCTTGCGGAATATGAGAATAGAATTCTAAAAAAGGGGCTCAAATTTTCACCTTCGAATAAACCAAGTTCTTTTGATGTTTTTCTGGATGTTCAAAAATTCATCCGAAAACTGACTATAAAATGCTTCTTTCTTAATAAAGAGGAGGGATTAAAGACATACCCATGGAAAGATCTATGTTTAAACTCCCCTCCACCTTTTATCCCATACAGTCTAAAGGTAGCTGTCTGGACTGCTTTAATAAAGTTGTATCAGAAGAGATAAAACAGATTATAGAAAAAACTTCAGATAATAAGAATAAGAAAGGGAACCTTAATTTATCTAAAAAGGAATTTTTAGGCAATAAAGTTGCTGAGAAACGACAAAGATCTGATTATTAAACCAAAGAAGAAATACAAGTGCACAACTCCAAATTAACTGATATTTACTGTAAAATTTATTTATTTATATATAATCAGTTAATTTGGAGTTGTGTACTTGTATTTCTTCTTTGTGTATATATCAATGGTCTCCACAGGTAGCACCTCCAATTATATATATATGTCCAGAGTGTGCAGTCTGAGATCCTTTTTTCTTTGTAAACTAATTAGTGCATTGATTTGCACACCTGGGAAGTCTGAGCCACTTCCCACTCAGACTAGCACCTTTACTACATTGGTTATAGCATGGAGACTGGCAATGTAATATGCACACCAGTCAGGGCACAATATAGGTAAGTCCTGCTAATATTTAGACTGTGTAGCGCAGCTTTGGTTCATTTTTGGGGTGTGGGTCCCCCTGGATTGCTTTGCTGATCTGCTTCAGGGCACCGCAGTATAACACATTTTCCTTTAACACATTTTAATACTTCACTGTCTGTTTCTTTTATATATATGTATTTCACTTTTTTATTTTTATTCTTTATATGCGGCAAGCGGCTGCTCCTAACTATTTCTTTTACACTTCACTTTTCTTATTAGAGCGGTGCTTTGGGGTGGTTTGGCTGGGCTAGTTTGGGGGTGTCCTGCGCTCTGGATTTGAACCCTAGTATGTTAGGGACCTGCCCGACAAGAGGTTACCCGGATAAGGTGGGCAGGCCCATAATCTTGGCCAAGATCATGCCAAAAACCTCTATTGTATTTACTGTAAAATGTATTTATTTATATATAATCAGTTAATTTGGAGTCGTGCAATTGTATTTCTTCTTTGTGTTTATATCAATGGTCTCCACAGGTAGCACCTCCAATTATATATATATGTCCAGAGTGTGCAGTCTGAGATCCTTTTTTCTTTGTAAAGTAATTAGTGCATTGATTTGCACACCTGGGAAGCCTGAGCCACTTCCCACTCAGACTAGCACCTTTACTACATTGGTTATAGCATGGAGTCTGGCAATGTAATATGCACACCAGTCAGGGCACAATATATTTTATTTATTTATTTATTAACAGTTTCTTATATAGCGCAGCATATTCCGTTGCGCTTTACAATTGTAAACATTAATAGAACAAAACTGGGTAATAACAGACAGATATATAGGTAGGAAGGCCCTGCTTGCAAGCTTACAATCTATAGGGAAATAGGCATTGTTACACAAGGATAGGTGCTATATATTGCATTTGGTCCAGCCAGAATGCACAGTTTCTTGGTTGGCTGCATGATCCAGTCACACAGGAATGTCAACCAAATGTCATGAGGATGTGAGAGAAAGACAATGTGTGAGATTGTGTGTGGACTGCAAAAAGGGGATGTAATTAGATATGGAAGCTATGAAGGTTATGTGGGAGGTTCTGGAATTTGATAAGCTTGCCTGAAGAGGTGAGTTTTCAGGGATCGCTTGAAGGATTGGAGACTAGATGAAAGTCTTATTGTGTGAGGTAGTTCATTCCATAGAGTGGGTGCAGCGTGAAGAAAGTCCTGTAACCGTGAATGGGAGCAAGTATTGCATGGGGATGAGAGACGCAGATCTTGTGCTGAGCGGAGAGGTCGGGTTGGGAGATATTTTGAGATAAGTGAAGAGATGTATGTTGGTGTGGTTTGGTTAATAGCCTTATGTGTAAGTGAAAGTATTTTGTATTGAATACGGTAGAAAACCGGCAACCAATGGAGGGACTGACAGAGCGGGGCAGCAGAAGAAGAACGTTTTGCAAGGAAGATAAGCCTTGCAGCTGCATTCATAATGGATTGTAATGGTGATAGCCTGTTTTTGGGAAGACCAGTAAGGAGGCTATTGCAATAGTCAATGCAGGAAATAATAAGTGCATGGATTTGAGTTTTTGCAGTGTCTTGTGTGAGATATGGTAGAATTTTGAATATGTTTTTTAAGTGTATGTAACATGATTTTGAGACAGATTGAATGTGGGGAACAAAGGACAGTTCAGACTCAAGGATGATACCAAGGCAGCGAGCTTGTGGGGCGGGGTGGATGGTCGAGGTATCAACAGTGATAGAGAGATCAGGTTGGTAACTGTTATTGGCCGGTGGAAATATAATTAATTCTGTTTTAGAAATATTAAGTTTCAGGTGGCGAGATGACATCCAAGATGAAATGGCAGAAAGACATTCAGTGACACGGACCAATACAGATGGAGATAAATCTGGAGAGGATAGGTAGATTTGAGTATCATCCGCATACAGATGGTACTGAAATCCAAAAGAGCTGATTAGTTTGCCAAGAGAGGTGGTATAGATTGAGAATAGCAGAGGACCTAAGACATAGCCTTGCGGTACTCCAACTGATAGAGGTAGCGAAGAGGAGGCAGAATCAGAAAAATGAACAGTAAAAGAGCGATCAGATAGGTAGGAAGAAAACCAAGAAAGAGCTGTGCCCTTAAGACCTATGGATTGTAGTGTTTGTATGAGAAGAGAGTGGTCAACAGTGTCAAAAGCAGCAGAGAGATCTAGAAGAATTAGAAGTGAATAATGGCCTTTAGCCTTGGCAGTGACAAGATCATTTACTACCTTAGTCAGTGCTGTCTCTGTGCAGTGCCAGATTAAGGTCCACATGGGCCTGGAGCTGAAAATGATGAAAGGCCTATTGTGTCCCTCCACGGGGGATGTGACTAGCACAGCAGGGGAGGAGGTGGGATGGCTAGTGATGTAGGAGAATATACACACACATAAATATAAAATTATATATATATATATATATATATATATACACACACACTCACACAAACTGCAGTCGGGCGCCACTTACCACACAACATGGATTTCAATAGCCCGATGCCTTCCGAGAAAACCCCGCCATGCGGAATCCACCATATACACCACTGTCGGTGGCACTCAGGTAATTAAACAGCACTTGACACAGGTAGCAAATATCGATACGTTGGAATACTTCTGTGTCAAGAGCTGTTTTATTACCTGAGTGCCGCCGACAGTGGTGTGTTTATAATATATATATATATATATATATATATATATATATATTGCTGTAGCTGCAAAATATGCATCCATATATCCCTTTATATCACAATATAACTTTTAAAATCTATAAGTAAGTATCAGAGAACTTGTAGACGGAGCATACCTTTTAGAGGCATTGCGCTCAGGCTCCAGGACATGGACACTAGGTTCCGAAACAGCAGCAGTCTGTCTCCAAATAGCAGCAGTAGCTGCTGCACAACTCGGTCACGAGAACGGGACACCAGCAGCCCCTCACCACCTTCATGGAGCTGAGATAGTTGCTGGCGTTGGGCATCATGGTAGCAGGAGTGGTGGTGCTTGAGTGACCTCATGTGGCACAGAGAAGGAGCCCTGTAACTGAGTGCAGAGAGGGCTTATGAAGCCTTCCACTGCTCCACAGGTATTAAGCCCAGCGGTACAAATCATAAATGCAATGTCAGTCAGTGGGTGGGCAAGTGGAAGTTCAACATTGCAATTTCAGTGAGCGTGGTCTTGGGCTGCTAGTTAGCAGACTTTGGCCTGTCACCGGCAGACCATTCATCGGTGGTGTGCGGCGTCCTCCGGTGGCCGGCACCCCTAGGCAGCTGTCTAATGGTAGCGTCATATATATATATATACACACACACACAATGTGTATGTATCTACTGTGTATATATATATATATATTATATAGTCAAAAGTATATATATAATATATATATATATACATACATACACACACAATGTGTATATATATATATATATAATATAGCGTGTATACATATATATATTCAAAGTATATATATATATATATATGTACATATATTATATTTATATATACAAGCACACACAATGTAAATACATATATTATAATTATGTGTATATATTAAAAAAGTGTATATATACAGGTGATTATGCTTTACTTTGATTGTTGGGTGTATATGTAGGCAGGGGTTGTTGTTTGTATGATACGCCCTTGATGAAGTTGTTGGATTGACACCGAAATGGCTGTCGGGCGCTACACTCTGGAGGGAGGACTTGTGATGAGTATTTTCATGAATGCCTGCTGTTTGTGCCATGATGAACTATTGCTATGACTTTGCTCACAAGCCCCTCAAATAACCTCGACATTTGTTCTATACTGGATTAATACATTTTCTATGGATTGATATGGATGTGCTGACTCCTTCTTTCTTTATTACATATCATATTATGTGTTTGCACTCCGCATTGTTGCTGCTACCAAGAGTGTGCTGCTGGTCTCATTTGTACTACTATATATATATATATATATATATATATATATACAGTCAGCTCCATAAATATTGGGACATTGACAGAATTTTCAGATTTTGGCCTCTATTCACCACCACAATGGTTTTGAAATGAAACAAACAAGATGTGCTTTCACTGCAGACTTTCAGATTTAATTTGAGGGTAATTACACCCAAATCGGGTGAACAGTGTAGGAATTACAACAGTTTCAATATGTGCCTCCCACTTTTTAAGGGGCCAAAGTAATGGGACTATCAACTCAAAAGCTTTTTCATGGACAGGTGTGGGCTATTCCCTCTTATTTAATTATCAATTAAGCAGATAAAAGGTCTGGAGTTGATTCTAGGTGTGACATTTGCATTTGGAATCAGTTGCTGTCAACTCTCAATATGAGATCCAAAGAGCTGTCACTATCAGTGAAGCAAGCCATCATTAGGCTGAAAAATCAAAACAAACCCATCAGAGATATAGCAAAAACATTAGGTGTGGCCAAATCAACTGTTTGGAACATTCTTAAAAAGAAAGAACGCACCGGAGAGCTCAGCAACACCAAAAGAACCGGAAGACCACGGAAAACAACTGTGGTGGATGACAAAAGAATTATTTCCCTGGTGAAGAAAAACCCCTTCACAACAGTTGGCCAGATCAAGAACACTCTCCAGGAGGTAGATGTATATGTGTCAAAGTCAACAATCAAGAGAAGACTTCACAAGAGTGAATATAGAGGGTTCACCACAAGATGCAAACCATTGGTAAGCCACAAAAACAGGAAGACCAGATTAGAGTTTGCCAAACAACATCTAAAAAAGCCATTACAGTTCTGGAACAACATCCTATTGACAGATGAGACAAAGATCAACTTGCATCAGAGTGTTGGGAAGAGAAGAGAAGGAAAGGAACTGCTCATGATCCAAAACATACCACCTCATCAGTGAAGCATAGTGGTGGTAGTGTCATGGCGTGGGCATGTATGGCTGCCAATGGAACTGGTTCCCTTGTATTTATTGATGATGTGACTGCTGACAAAAGCAGCAGAATGAATTCTGAAGTGTTTCGGGCAATATTATATGCTCATATTCAGTCAAATGCTTCAGAACTCATTGGACGGCACTTCACAGTGCAGATGGACAATGACCCGAAGCATACTGCAAAAGCAACCAAAGAGTTTTTTAAGGCTAAAAAGTGGAATGTTATGCAATGGCCAAGTCAATCCCCTGACCTGAATCCGATTGAGCATGCATTTCACTTGATGAAGACAAAACTGAAGGAAAAATGCCACAAGAACAAGCAGGAACTGAAGACATTTGCAGTAGAGGCCTGGCAGAGCATCACCAGGGATGAAACCCAGCGTCTGGTCATGTCTATGCGTTCCAGACTTCAGGCTGTAATTGCCTGCAAAGGATTTGCAACAAAGTATTAAAAAGTGAAAGTTTGATTTAGGATTGTTTAGTTTGTCCCATTACTTTTGGCCCCTTAAAAAGTGGGAGGCACATATAGAAACCGTTGTGATTCCTACACCATTCACCCGATTTGGATGTAATTACCCTCAAATTAAATCTGAAAGTCTGCAGGTAAAGCTCATCCTATTTGTTTCATTTCAAAACCATTGTGGTGGTGAATAGAGGCCAAAATATGAAAATTCTGTCAATGTCCCAATATTTATGGACCTGACTGTATATATATATATATATATATATATATATATATATATATACACAGGTTGAGTCTCCAATATCCAAATATTCCGAAATACGTAATATTCCGAAATACAGAATATTTTTAGCATGACTGAGATAGTGAAACCTTTGGATTTTGATTGTTTAATGTACACAAACTTTGTTTAAGGCACAAAATTATTAAACATAAAGTATAAAATTACCTATAGGCTGTGTGTATAAGGTCTATATGAAGTATAAATTAATTTCATGTATGTACACAAACTTTGTTTAAGCCACAAATTATTGAAAATATTGTATAAAATTAACTTCTGGCTGTGTGTATAAGGTGTATATAATACATAAATGCATTCTGTGTTTAGATTTGGGCCCCATTCTTAAGGCATTTTAGTATGGTATACAAAATATATAAATACGGAATATTCCAATATCCAAAATACCCTTGGTCCCAAGCATTTCGGATATGGGAGATTCAACCTGTATGTATATATATATATATATATATATATATATACACACATACTCAGCCTGCCCCCTGCATTATATAGCTAATTTATTCTACTACTATAAAGCAGCAGCAGGTCTGACAAGCATCTCACCTCGGGAGACTCAGACACCCTGCTGCTGCTGCCAGGCCACCTTCATGGAGCTCCTGTGTCTATAGTGCCCGGTAGACATAGTGGCTGCTTGAGGGTGCGGTAGTGGCGGCGGGCGGTTCTCGTGACATCACACGCATGTGACGTGGAAGCAGCGCCGCTGCCGATTATTTGTTTTATCAGCGGTGGGAGGACTAGTGAAGTCCAGCCCTCCACTGCGCACCGCCATCATGGCGGCTTTTGATCACTGGCACCGGGGAGGAGAAAGGAAAGGGGGTGCGCGGCCGGGAGAGAGGGTGCGTGGCCAAGTGAGAGGGTGCGCGGCCGGGTGGGGGGGCCGGACAGCTAATTGTAGGCTGCTGTAGAAGGGAGAAAATAAATCCAGTCTATACAGCAGCACACATACATCAGCTGTCTGTGGGCCTATTCTGATGGTGGGCCTGGAGCTGAAGCTCCATCAGCCCTATTGTTACTCCGGCCCTATCTCTGTGGAGTGTTGGGAACGAAAGCCGGATTGAAATGGGTCCAATAAGTTGTGTGAGTTAAGAAAGTGTGTGAGGTGGGTGTAGACAAGTCTCTCAAGTAGCTTGGAGGGGCATGGGAGCTGGGAGATAGGACGGTAATTTGAGAGAGTACTAGGGTCAGAATTTTGTTTTTTCAGAATGGGAGTAATCACTGTGTGCTTGAACAGTGATGGAAAGTTGCCAGTAGAGAGAGAGAGATTACAGATTTTAGTTAGGGTTGGGATAAGCACAGGAGACAAAGCTTTACTGATTTGTGAGGGTATAGGATCTAGAGGAGAGGTAATAGAGTAGGAGGATGAGAAGAGTGTAGATACTTCATCTTCGTTTGTGAGATCAAATGAGGAGAATGTGCCAGAGGGTTCAGGTAGGGAATTGAGCAGGTCACTAGCTGAGGAAGAGCCTACTATTTCATTTCGGATCTTATCAATCTTGTCCCTATAATAATAATAATAGGTAAGTCCTGCTAATATTTAGACTGTGTAGCGCAGCTTTGGTTCATTTTTGGGGTGAGGGTCCCCCTGGATTGCTTTGCTGATCTGCTTCAGGGCACCGCAGTATAACACATTTTCCTTTAACACATTTTAATACTTCACTGTCTGTTTCTTTTATATATATGTATTTCACTTTTTTATTTTTATTCTTTATATGCGGCATGCGGCTGCTTCTAACTATTTCTTTTACACTTCACTTTTCTTATTAGAGCGGTGCTTTGGGGTGGTTTGGCTGGGCTAGTTTGGGGGTGTCCTGCGCTCTGGATTTGAACCCTAGTATGTTAGGGACCTGCCCGACAAGAGGTTACCCGGATATGGTGGGCAGGCCCATAATCTTGGCCAAGATCATGCCAAAAACCTCTATTGTATTTACTGTAAAATGTATTTATTTATATATAATCAGTTAATTTGGAGTTGTGCACTTGTATTTCTTCTTTGTGCATATATCAATGGTCTCCACAGGTAGCACCTGTATATATATATATATGTCCAGAGTGTGCAGTCTGAGATCCTTTTTTCTTTGTAAACTGATTATTAAACCGTCTGATAAGGGTGGAGGGGTGGTCCCTATGAAAAAAGAAGTATATATGTAGGAAATATATAAGCAACTCACTGATGGAACCACTTATCAAAAACTCAAAAGTGACCCCACTAATAGGATTTCAAAGGCCCTATTAGATTTAAGTACAAGAGATTTACATAATAGGGTAATAACAAAAAGTGAGTTTGATTTCCTAAATATAAAAGAGCCATCTATACCAACAATATGTGTGCTTCCAAAAGTGCATAAAGACCCCCTCCCCCCCTGGGGAGAACCATAATTTTGGGGTGTAACAGTCTTACCAGTAATCTCTCAGCCATGGTAGATTTTTATTTACAGCCTCTTGTAAAAAACATGAAGGCATACCTAAAAGACACAGGTGATGTCCTTATAAAACTAAATAACTACACTTGCGTGAAAGGTGACTATCTGTGTAGTGCAGATGTGACTACTTTGTACACCATCATTGAGTTGGACAAGGGCATCACGGCTTTGTCTTATTTTTTAGAGTTGAGTGATTTTAATGAGGATTTAAAGGCTTTTATTCTTGAAAGTATTAATTTCATTTTATTAAACAATTACTTTACTTTGATGAAGCATTTTATATTCAGCATGTTGGCACGGCTATGGGCACCAGGTTTGCCCCCAGTTATGCAAATATTTTTATGGCGTATTGGGAGGTCCACAATATATAGCTCAATGGTGATCTGGTGGCAAATCTAGTGTCCTGGCAATGTTTTATAAACTATGTATTCTTCACCTGGAGGGGCAGCAAAGATTTTTTGCTGATTTTTTTGTGATAAGTTAAATACCATTGCCCTCTCTATCAAATTTACTTTTTCTTTTAATGAAACAGAAGTCTCCTTTTCAGATCTTAGTATTTCTGTTAAGGATGATAAGGTGAATACTAAACTTTTAGAAAAGCAACAGATTCTAATAGTTTTATAGAGAGAACCAGTCTACATCATGCCAATTGGCTTGAAGGGATTCCATTTAATCAGTTCACATGAGTAAAAAGAAATTGTACAGAGATAGATATATGTGAAAGACAGCTAAATAAAATCTCAGATCATTTTAAAGTTAAAGGTTATTCAAATGCCCTTCTTGAAAAAGCTAAAGAAAAACTTAACTCCATAGAGAGGTCTGAATTATTGAACACTAAAGTTACTACATCAAATAAAGATAAAGATGGGAAGTTTCAATGGGCTTTCATCAGCTAATATAGCACAACCTTCAAGGAAATTGAAAAGGTTGGAAACTTTTAAAGCAAGATCTTGTAATAGGACCAATTATTCCTGAAAACCCTACCTTTATCTACAGAAGGGCACCAGCTTTGAAAAATTTGTTAGTCAAAAGCAGTCTAGACACTGAGATTAGGCAGAGTGTGAGAACCAAGGGCTTTCACCGTTGTGGTGATGTGCAGGATGTGCAAATCTAAAACACGTAAATTATCCAACTTTGCAGTTAATGGAAACACCTACATAATAAAAGATTTTGTCACATGCCACTCAAAGAATGTTATTTACTTTCTTGAGTGTGCCTGTAGCCTAAGTTATGTAGGAAAAACAAGTAGAAATTTGAAAATAAGACTTGCCAAACATGTCTATAATATCTGTAAAGGCATAGAGACACATACGGTCTCTGCCCATTTTACAAGACATCATGATTCAAAGGAATGTTTTATTACCAATTTTTGGGGTATTCAGTTAATTACCCCAAAATAGCGTACAAGGGATATTGAGCAAAAACTGTCTCAAGCTGAGATGAAATGGATTCATCATTTGGGGACCCTTATTCCCAGGGGACTGAACAGGGATTTCAAATTGAAATGTTTCCTCACTTGATATTATCCCCCACTGCAGTCTTATTTATGTACATTCCTTTTGCACTTTTGAGCATTTCTGCACTTTATGCCTAGTTTTGCACTCTGGGAGTCTTTGCACACCTTTTTAAACATGTTTTTAATTTGCTTTAAATTATTTGTTTTAATGTCTTTTTTATTGTTATTTATTTGAATATTATCAAGGACTTTTGTGAATGGTGGACATCTATTTATACCCTGAAAGCTGGCTTCCTCCACTATATGGTCGTTATGATGTACTATTATTGAAATGAAACAGTGAGAATCACACCACTGTGATGCTTTAAACAACTACTTCCTGGTTGCTGGAACGCAACTGGAATGCATGGTGGCCATCTTGTTTCCGGTTTTGCGGAGATCAGTGCAAATGCTCTGTGGGAAGGATGCTGATTAGCGGCGCCTAGCTTCACCTGTGTAAGTACTTAGGGAGGGTTTAAATGGTGTGACCTGAGAGCTGAGTACATGCTTCTGATGAAGGACTTTACTAGTCTGAAACGCGTTAAGCGTGGCTCTATCTGTTCGCTTGGATCCTCATTTTGCTGCACTTGCCGAACTGGTGGAATCTATCTGGTTACTGTCCGAAGCATCCAGAGCTCTGACCGGCCTGTGTCCTATCTCAACATCTGTGGACTGCCAGAACTTCAGTCCAGATCGCTGCTGTGTGTCACTCTTGGATTCTATTTGATTCTGTTTTTCATCAATGTTTGTAAGTGCAACTTGTAAATTAAACCTGTGTTCAAATTTAAAAAGGTTTTGCAGTATGCTCTGTTTTTCTTTTGCCTTCCTGCAACTGTGTAATTGAGCTTATGCAGTGGAATGGTAGACATTTTTTACAGATCATAAACCACTATGAGGAGATAAGTAATCCTGTGACTTTGACTGGTTGCACAGATGAATAAAAGTTATTTTGCTTAAAGACAGCTTCCTCATTTGAAAATGATATTTAGGGTGATTATCTGTTCTCCTAATAACAATTTTTTTTGGTGATCCTGGTACTTTACATGTTATATAGAGAGCGCCTGACTTTTGGTGCAATTTTCTGTTTTCTCCTAGTATTGAGTGATACAAGTAACAAATACGCCACTTGTATTCAACATTACTTATCTCTCCAGTGAGATCTAGCAAGGTTCAGTGATGATTCCCCCTCCTCAGCGGAGTCCTCCTCTCTGTCCGTGGTGGCCTATTGTTGCCAGTGTGACTGATGTTCTGCTTTTGTACTTTAGTGGCGGATGTGAGACAGTGGGCATCTCTGTTCGCAAGACGGTGGCTGAATCATTAGCATATTTTCACAAGTCCACTGCATACGGGATTGCAGCAGTGACAGGCATTGCGTGTATGTCTGTATCAGGTTCACAGTCAGAGAGGGCAGTACCATTACACAGAGACTGATGAACATAGCTGTAAGCTCCTTAGAAATATCTTTTACACCCCTTTTACTCCAAAATCCCGGGTCTGACTCATGATTTGGAACACGGTTTCAACACGGGTCAGACCTGGGACAGACCCCATCCAGACCGCGGGCCAAACAAAATATCAAGTATGATGTGAGTGTTTGATGTCACGTTTGTTTGCACCCACATTTATAACCTGAAATTCACCATACATCAAAGTTCTGGTCATTGAGCATATCTATATTAATATACAAAATTCTATTGCAAAACGACATCCCTATAAGGAACAGTTGAACTGCATTAAACTTCCGAAAATGACTTTTGTTTTCCTATATTCTGCCTCTATTAAACTCCCTTACATTATCCATTCCTTTCCTATAAAAAATGTCTTCTTCTTTCTGAAGAAGCTGAGGGCCATCTCAGTGAAACGCGTTAAGAAGCTATTAATTCTCATCTGAGGCCACAAGAATCCCCTGCACTACACTTTATCCAGGACCAGCCAAAGGAACACTTACGTTGTGGCCAGCCAAGGATTTCCTACAGCATCCATCCTGCTAATATCTGTATGGACATTTCCAAAGGGCTGGGATTATAATATTTTCAATATACTGGCCTAGCAGATATGAACTTCATCACCTGAGCTATTGATGCTCTATACCTATATTTGTCCCACTGACCCTTTGGTCACCTGCAGTCATATATTTGAGGTATGTCCATATGGTCTCAGTATAACCACCCTGAATGCATTTTCCTCATTTAGTATGGCTTTTTTTTATACATATGCTATTTGATGTTATGAATAAATAGATCTCATTCTTATCAAGCAGCAGGCTTTATGAATATATAACCTTTTAAACTTTAGAATAATATACCGTAACCTATAGCGCTGTATACACTCCCCCCTTTTTTGTGTCTTTGCTTATAAGATTTAAAAGGCTCATACCTTTCACATACAGCTGCTCTGGTGTATTTGGCAGCCCCAGAAGGGTCTCTTTGTTTATTTTTACATTTCTTCTTTGTGTCTATACAAAAACGTTCAACTCTTCTATTGACACGATTTCCCTTTTTGTATTGTACAGTACTATGTGGGCCTGATTCTAAGATTTTCACAAAGCCGATTTTTGCACAGAGTGATCGATTGTTTGCAATTGCGCATACCCGATAGCCACACTGTGCACATGTAGCAATTGCATTGCGATAATGCTCCTACAGAGGGACCACCCGCAAAGTGAGTGACAGGTAGTCAGCGTCTGGGGGTGGTAACGGGGGTGTGGTTAGAAAAATGCAGGCGTGTTTGACCCTTTAACTGACATTTCATTTTTGTGCATAAATTAGCCATTGCCATCTCCTTCACAGCATGAGAGCTGTCTGCGTGTCAGATGAGCTGTAGTATTTGAGGCTGGTCAGACCTGACTTACATGCTGCATGGCTGTCCGATGTGCGTCAATGTTACCGATGTTTACATTGTTGCACGGCATTAGACGGATATGAGAAGGCAGCGGTGGGTTTCCCTATGCTAGGCTATGCTTTGGACGGCATTAGCATATTTTAGCAACTGCGATCCGTGAGAGAATGCAGTTGCGATTACATTAGCGTAAATCTCGGTATCAGGCCCGATGCTCGTACTATATAAATGAGCTTTATATATTTTATGTCTGTAGTTGTTGTTGATTATATGAATTTGTGACAGGAAAGTCATTGTTAGTGGTTTGTCTTTGTATGTAGAAATTCAAGCAGCATGTCTGTTTACACTTATCTTATTCCCTGTTTCACTATTTCAATGTTATTATGTCTGCAAATATATACTTATGTATCACGGTTTAGATTATTTTATTTTATCACCTCTTTTGCTTTGAGGGTTTATTGCTTTCTACTTTCCTCTATATTTATGGTAGCACACAATAACTGTTGCAATTGTTTTCTTTCTTTTTTTTTATACATGATTACCTATTTACTATGAGGGAAAACATCAAGGCAGCTGGTAAGGATTCAGCTTCCAGATACAATGCTTGGTATTTAACTTTTTAAGGCCATCACAAATTTATGTTATTTCCTGTTGCAGTATTTTCAGGCAATTAACAGCAGATTGTTTCATAGGACATCCTTCATAAAACATTACTCATTGGTTCCAAGTCACTGGTCTCATTAGAGTCTTCACACTTTTTCGCTACTGGGAAGTAGTTTGTTTCAGTGAAGGATTCTACTGTCTCTCGCTGTAAGGGAATTTTCAAAATACTTTTATGTATATCATCTTTAGATTTTAAACAATTTACATAATTGTTTCAGTGTATAGAACTCATAATTAATAGTTTTGTCATCCTCTACTAGTGATGGTTGTGTAATAAATTTTATTAACTTGAAATCAGACAGTAAAGTTCACGCCAGCATTCACTAAATAAAACACTTTCTACTTTCTATTCATCCATGTCCATTATTTTCAGTCAGTTTTGCAGAATGGAGCACAGGGTGGCTTATTTACAAAGTGCACTTGATTTGTACAACAAAGCACCTTGGTTTTGCACCAGTGTGCCTAGATCAATTTAAAATGACTAAATAATACCCCATGTTTTTGCACTTATGTTTCTCTGGTGGCAGCACAGCACGGGGCCTGATTCAGAAATGAACGCTACTGCATTTGAAGCTGCGGTCTCGCTCGCGATTTATGTGCAAAAGCATGATAATGCCTGCTAACAGACTCCCCTCCTGAAATAGTGTGTGATGGACTGAGCAAATGTTGCTACACCCACCTCCCCTATCTGCGTTGTGTGCAAACCCTCTAGGGCTTCACTAACCTTTGTGACACCCGATGTGGACTCCAGGGAGAAGAGTAGGGCTTACCGGTAAAAAATACTGGGGGCGTGGCCTCACAGGCCACATTTTAAGTCACTCCGGGGTGTCGGAGATGAAGACTGCCCTCAGCGACCAGTCTATTTGCAGTGTCGGCTCCGTCACTGTGTCAGTTGGTGGGTGACACCTGGGTGTGGCCCGCACCCCTCTTGCGATGCCATTGGGTTGAGAACACACCACCAATGACGCAACATCGGACGCACATCAACTCCTTGAGTCAATCCTGGACTGCGCAGATTCCAGGTCAACTTTCTCTCTAGAAATGGTCTCTGAGACTGTGGTTCTGGGAATGCAGCCGCGATCACAGACACACCCATGGAACTCCCATAACACACCCATGGACCGGCCTCTCTGAATCAGGCCCATAGCTCATTTTATTTGCACTTGTGTGATTAACTTCATCTACTTGTACCCTTTGCCATTTATAAATAAAATAAACAACTTGCCTTTCTATTGTCGTGTAGCAGCTGGTTGTTCGCCCAGTAGGTATTAAGGTGCATGTCTGATCTCAGGAGGCTCTACCGCAAACTAGTGGCAAGCTATGTGGAAAAACCTGAAGAAGCTCACTGCACACATATGTAATGCTACAACACAGTCCAGCCTCCCACTACTATAGAACCACCCATTTTATGTAACCCGGCGTCAGCACGGTAGAAAATTGTTATACCGGCAGTCAGATGGGTCAAAATTACTCTGAAATATTTAACCCCACATTTCTAATTTTTTGCAAAGATATGTAAATCCATCGGTATATTTTAGTTAAAAGACTAAAAACTAAGACTAAAAGTTATTTATGTGAAATAAAAGACCTTAGAAGTCATCTTAGGAACTTCATTTTACTATTATGAAAAACTATGAAATTAATTAACAAAAATAGACATCCTTAGTCTCACTATTATTAAACTAGATAAAAGTTAACTTTTTGACATAAATTTAACATTTTGGTGTAAGTGAATACGAGATCTTTAGGAAAATGTAAAGTCTTATACTAGTCACGTTCTTGCAGCATATCACCACACTTGCTGCAGTATGGAACAATATGTTCAGGGCAAATAAACTTGTTACAGTTTGTGCATGTGTGGTTGGGTGGTCTTGCAATCTTTTTTGGCAGGACAAACTTGACATCTTTTCCGTACACCTTGAACTTTTTGCTGGTGGCTCCTCAGAAGACACTCCAAGGAAATCTCCAATTCTCTTTCGCATTTCTCTCGGTACCTGGAAGACATCTTTCCGAGTGCTCAAGTGGTCATTTATGAGAGCAAGACCTAAGTTTTTCAGGAATCGGTGCCATTTTATGGGTTTACCATTATTATTCCCATGTATTATATACCCATTTATTCCAGACATATTCAGTATGGCATAAAAAATAGTTTTGGGCCATTTTTTTGAGTTGCGACTCATGTTGTACGTGGAAAAAAGTTCATCAGCAACGTCTACCATAACTTTCGTCAAATAATAAAATGTATTTATTTCAGGTTTTTTGCTGTAGTGTGCGCAGAGGTATATTATCATCATCGCTGTCAGAAGCCTCCTGCTCTGTGTCACTCTGCTGGCTGCGTATACTAACGTGATCTTCATTTACCTCACTTTCTGTCGAATGGCCACTTTGTTCTGAATCAGATTCCTCTAAAAAACATAAAATACATTGCCGTTCACGTTCCATGAGATCCATTTTGAAGAAAAACCTGTAAACAACAAAAAACATAAACAATAAACACTACACTAATTTGGCACAAAATTGTAACATTGACTGTAAGGTTGGATCATATTTACCTTTTTGATGTTTGCACACGTCTATCTCAATGCTCAGTCGCACGTCAACGAAGCTGTGGCGAAAAACAAGAAGTGAGGGGTTTTAACTCCAGCTACTGAGAAGTTTGGCAACATCGCATTACATTACAAAAAAATACACACAAGTGAAAACTGTCCGGGTCATAATGACCCAACCTGACTAACGCCGGCTTAATGTTTTTCTTATAAAGTACTTCTCAGTTTAGTCTCATTTATCATTTCAAAAAATTCTGAGAGTGTGTGGACACCGGGAAGCTGTGTGTGTGTGGCTTTTTTACATTGCTCAATATGCATCTAGATAAGTGCATGGGCACCGAGAGGAGGGAGAGCGAGTATAGTTTACCCGAGCCCGGGCTTGCTAGAGGGGCCCAAAGGGCCCAGCGGGGCCCGGGTCTGGCGTCGCCCCTCCCCTCCCTCACAGCAGCTCAGCACACAGCTTGTTCTGGGCTGCAGTGCGAGACTGCTCGTGACTGCAGCAGCAGCCGGAGCAGTCTCCTCTGGCTGTGGGGGGGAGCGATCACACTGATCGTGCCCCCCTCCCTGCTTAGCGCCGGGCTGGGGGGCTTACAGTGTCCCCCTCCCCAACGCGCAGCGCAGAGCTGCAAAAGTGAATTATTCTTTATTTTTATTTCAAGGGGGAGTGGCCACACCTCACATGATTAGACCACGCCCCCTCCTTTACCCGACCCGGCTCTCTACGGCCCTAGGTAAATGCTTCGCCTCAGATGTACAAAATGAAGTAACAGAGTGGGTCCTATTAAACGTACAGTATAGGTGGAGATCTGAAGACGGCGAAAAATGAAAGACCTTATGCATAGTTGAAATAGCCATGAAATAGCCATGCTGCCATCTACAAGGTAAGGAACACCCCAGAAATGAGGGAAGTATTGTTTTTCCATGGTTCTGTAAAACTAGGCACACCGCTCTATCTACTGCGCACATTGCAGCTCAAGTCCTACCCTCAGCCTGTGCAAATTTGTACTCCTCAGAAAATACTGGCATCTTCCTCTGCAAACCCACTAGCCTTGGCGGAATAGTAAGTGCACTTGTATTAGAGCAGTGTTTCCCAACCTCGGTCCTCAAGGCACACTAGCAGTCCTGGTTTTAGTGATATCCATGCTTAAGTTCAGATGGTAAAATCAAAATAACTAAGGTACTAATTAAGTCACCTGTGCTCAACTATGGCTATCCTTAAAACCTGGACTGTTAGTGTGCCTTGAGGACCGTGGTTGGGAACCCCTGTATTAGATTATGGCAGGTACTGTCAGTACACCATTGCACTTTTACAGAAGCGCTAATATAGTGAAATATAAAATTCCCCTTTTTTCCGACCTCCCTAATCCCAGGATTTGCCATAAGAAATAAGAGGTTCTATGAGGTCTCACTACATTTTCCTTTGTGATGGAAACTTCCAATCAATTGCTGTGTCTTTGTTTGCTAAGTTATGAAATAAAATTATAGTGGTTATATACTTATCATCCTGGCATTGGTGGAGACATACTGTATAGAGTTAAAATGGTTTGGAGCATTTTATAGGGAAATTAGACCATTGAACATTATGGCAAACTGTACCGTGTACCCTCTTCTGTGACAGTGTCATGTAAGGATGGAGTGAAACATAGATGCATGCATTGTGAGTCTCATTAAGGTATAGGAACAAATCCTGTCAAATAGTGCAAATCTACACCTGAACAAGGCATGTTACACTGCAGGGAGTGCAAATGCAATTTTATTTTTTTTCCTGCAGGGAAATACTGTCTGCGTTTGCCTGTAGCACAAAACTGGACAGTGCAATTTACTAATGAAGCTAGGATGACACCCCCTACCAACTCTAAGGGGTCTATGTACTAAGCAGTGATAAGTGACAGAGTGAAAAGTGATAAGTCTGAGATAAGTGCCAGCCAATCAGCTTCCAACTGTCATCTCACAGGTTGTATTTGAAAAAAGACAGTTGGGAGCTGATTGGCTGGCACTTATCACAGACATCACTTTTCACTCTGTCACTTATCACTGCTTAGTACATAGACCCCTAAATCTTTTTACACTCTCCCTTCTCAATGCTGTGCCATATGGTTTTGTCAGGATGTAAAATTGCACATTCTAGTTGTATTTACTCCTAACTCTAAGGAGTCTATTTATCAATATTGTGAAAAATCATCACTGCTATTCATGGCAACTTTGGAACGAGTTCCACTCGGCAGTGTTGTAGCACATGAGCAACTGTAGTTCACACCTGAACACTGAGAGATCCAGAGAAGGTGGAGGGATATTAATGGACCCCTCCTCACACTCTGGGCATTCTCCCAATAGGTAGGAAATAAGATGCCAATAGTTACCAGAGTCAAGCTCCAAAAGTATTTAGTGTTTGGATCTTGATACATAGCATGACCGCAACGTCCCGAGACATGAGTTTGCTTTATTTTATATCTGAAAACTCAGATTATGAAAACATACAATAGACAATCAATGTGGATTTATGTGAATTACTAAAGTATTAAGAGTTCTAAAATATTAGATTAGTGTCAGAAATACATGGAAATGTGATATAAATTGTGCCTCTGCATGGAGCACGGCAGGGCTGACTCTAGGGGTGTTCGACCTGAGCGGGTGCACAGGGGCGCCACCCATATAGGGCGCACCCCTCCCCAACATCCCGATTTCAGCGGTACATTACTGTCCCGCAGTTCCAGCCGTGTGCCAAAGTGGCAGCTGTGCGGCGGTGCCGGCCCCCGCAGACTCTGAATGGATGCTGCGTGCATGCGCGCGGCATCCATTTAGTGACAGGAGAGGGCTGGGGGAAGCCCAGCTAGTGAGGCTCCCCCAGCCTGACGTTATTTGGAGGCAGACACGCCTCCTAATAACATCACATAGGGGGCATAACCTATGGTAATTAGGCCACACCCCCATTTTCGATCACGCGCACAGGGTGCTCCGACCCCTGGAGCCGGCCCTGGAGCACGGTATCATTGCTGATGTTCCCATTGAAGGAGAAGAAAAGTCTGGAATAGATACTATTTTGTTAGTATAGGAGCCCATAATGAGCCCAGCCCCAGACACAATTTACCAAAAGAAAAGCAGCACAAAAAAATTAAATATATTAATAAGAAGGAGATGAAGCTCAAAATGCAAATGTAAGTCTCAATTTTCAGTCATTACCCCAACAATTATCTCTGACTCTACAGTAATGTTTAATTTCAGTGATCATATACTAACATTGCAAAAATTTTATTAATTAGTAAAGATTTACTTTTCGCACCTAGTAATAACCTAAACAAGTTGGAAAGATATACTGACATATGTGAGTTAGTGCAGAAATGAACACTCAATAAATGGTTCCAAAAACGACACCACAAGCCAGTGGCGGGCTGGGCCGGGGGGCAGGGTGTCATGTGCCCCCCGGGCCAGGGCATCATGCGGGCCTCGGGCAGTCTGTGTCACTGTGACACAGACTGCACCGTGTATGTAGAGCTGACCGGACGGAGTTCGGTCAGCGCTACACAAGTGACAAAAACACAGCCGCCGGCACCGGTAGCTGTGTGTTTGTTTTGATCAGCAGCCAATGAGAGTCTGTAAGACTCTCACTGACTGCTGCTGCACCCACTGCAGGAGCCACTCCATCTTCGGTTCCCGCAGTGGGCAATGGGAGAGACGTCATGATGTCATGACGTCTCTCCCATAATGCAGAGCGGCCTGGCCCGGGAAGGACAGACGGAGGAGCAGATGGCGACTGCGGGAGCGGGGATTGAGGTAAGTGTTTTTTTGGGGTTTTTTTTAATACGTGTGTCTACTGGGGGAGGGGCGGGCACTACAAGGGGGAGACCACTACTGGGGACACTACAAGTGGGGACTACTACTACTGGGGGCACTACAAGGGGGGGAGACTACTACTACTGGGTGCACTACAAGGGGGGAACCACTACTGGAGGCACTGCAAGGAGGGGACTATTACTACTGGGGGCAATACAAGGGGGGGTGACTACTACTACAGGGGGCACTACAAGGGGGACTACTACTACTGGGGGCACTACAAAGGGGGAACCACTACTGGGGGCACTACAAGAGGGAGGGACTACTACTAGGGGCACTACAAGAGGGAGACCACTACTGGGGGCACTACAAGGGAGAGATCACTACTGGGGGCACTACAAGGGGGGGTGACTACATGGGGGGCACTACAAGGGGGACCACTACTGGCGGCACTGCAAGGTGGAGACCACTACTGGGGATTATTACTGGGGGCACTTCAAGGGGGGGACTACAACTGGGGGGACTACTACTGGGGGCACTACAAGGGGGTTACTACTACTACAAGGGGGACTACTACTACTACTAGGAGCACTACAAGGGTGGACTACAACTACTAGGGGCACTACAAGGAAGGGGAGGGGACAACTACTAGGGGCACTGCATAGGGGGGAGGGGACTACTACTAGGGGCACTACATAGGGGGAGGGGACTACCACTGGGGGCACTGCATCAAGGGACCACTGCTGGGGGCTCTATTAATAGGGCAATACTGGGGGTACTGCATAGGGGGGAGACTATGACTGGGGCCACTATTTAAGGGGCACTGCATAAGGGTTACCACTATTGGGGCACTGCATGGGGGATGGACTGCTACTGGGGGCACTATATAAGGGGCACTGCATAGGGGGTACCACTACTTGGGGCACTATATAAGGAGCTTACTACTGGGGGCACAAGGGGCACTGCACAGGGGGGACAACTACTGGGGGACTGTATAAGGGGCACTGCATAGGGGGGATCACTACTGGGGGCACTACTGGAGGCCTGCATAAGCGGGTCCTCTCCTGGGGCACAGGGGGGCACTGCATATGGGCACGATGGGGCTGCCCCTAATCTTCATTTTTACTTTACATTAATTCCATATGAACCCGCCTCCTCCCTGGAACAGGGGAGGGGGGCACCGTAGCACGCACGTTCTTCGGGCACCCTGGCTACACGCTACTCCTCTGCCAGGGCCGCCTGCATGCATTTGCCCCCCAGGCTAAAAGTTGCCAGCCAGCCCCTGCAGCAAGTAGAGATAACACTGAGGGACATACATATTAAAAGGAGGTTTTTATTGTACTGTGGATATCTCAAGGCCCCTTGTATTGTAACATTTCAGAAGCTTGTGGTAGATGACAGAAATGAAATAATGAAAAATACTTGAGGCCCATAATCCTACCAAACAAGAAATAAATGCATTAAAGTTTGGTTCTATTAATGTTATTTCCATTAGTAGAGGGCAACGGAATATGTTGCGCTATATAAGAAACTGTTAATAATAATAATAATAATAATAATAATTAAATGAGTTGAGCTTGTCATGAAACCAGCAGATAATGGTGCAGGAATATTTCTTCCTAATAGATTAGATTATTTAAAATAATAATTTTAGAGTTCGGGTGATATGGGGTCTGATTCACAGTTATACAATGATGGTTTGCGTACAACTCTGATGGCAGGGGAACTGCTTATGCGCATGACCCGTTCTACACATGTGCAGAACAGGTTCTGTATTGTCTCACTCAGTGCCCCCTAAGCCACAGCCTGATTGACAGGCTGCATCAATTTGGGGGCAGGGAGGGGGTGGCGCCTAGCAGCGTTCCTGGCAACAGAGGCATGTTGCCCCGTTTTCTGGGAGAGCCGATGCCAGTGTCCGAGTCTGTTGGTGCTGATTTACTGGCCCCAACTACGAATGTGAGAGAGCCATTCAGAATAATCCGAGGGTTACTCAGATGGCCAATGTGCTCACAAATGTCCTATGGTGTATCCTCGGACACAGCAGCAGATCACACAAGTGGAACACACGATCATACAGGAGGCATCTATTAACACAAGATGCCTCCTTCTGAATTGCGTATTTGTACAGAGCAGCTGCGTCCTAAGATGCAGCTGCTGTGTGTAATGCGTCCATCACTGATCAGACCCTTAGTCAGAGAAGGTGCCTAACAAATGATCTTACTATTTTCACCTATTTTATAACGTAACTAAGGGCCTGATTCAGCAAGGAACGCACGGATGCAGACGCACGCACCCGTTCACTGCGGGTATATGCTAATAAATGCATACACACTCAGAATAAGCAGACACCTAGCAAAACACAATACCTCCCACTTCCCTTAATGTGCGTTCTGTCATACCACGCAAGACAGCGGAAACATTGGTAACATTGAGAACCATCAAACACATTAGCATATTAGTGGTTGACTTGACTCCACGCCGGATGTGTGCCACTTCCTGCGTGCAACTAGACCTCAGGCTATGGCTGTCGCCACAAGGGAATAATTATGCACAGCCCTAAAACGCTGTCCAAACACACAGACACGCCTGCATTTTCCCGACCACCCCCACAAAACAGCACTTCCTGTCAATCACTTTTCTCTGGGTCTGCGTTGCCTCTGCACATGCAGTAGCCATTGCAATAGCTAGTTTGCACATGCACACTGCGATGCATATGCATGCGCAGAGCTACACCATTGGCCGAGTGCGTGCGTTCTCTCCTGTGCATTCCTTGCTGAATCAGGCCTTAAGACACCACCAGATAGGTCAACAGTTTCAGGCATTAATCCGTTAACCTGCTAACAGCAAATCTGTATCAATTTGTATTTCATAAATATACAATAAATGCCTCAAACACAAGCAATACAACACATATCCTCCATATACTTAAATACATCAAATGAAAAAGCCTGTTCTTGATCAAAGTGTACTTGTTCTTTATATATGTAGCTCACAATTATGTGACAGTTGAAGATATTTTCTAACAAATTAAACAACTTTGCACCTACAGAAATTGTCTTAATAAAAGGTATAATATCGTGTAAACATAAATATTTTGATTTGAATGGGATTTTTACCTGCAACAAAGAAGCACAACTATGGGAACAAAGTTTGCACCAAGCTATGCAAACATTTTCATAATTAAATGAGAGGAGGGGTTAATATGGGAAGGTGGTCATCTTGATGCAATCCTGGTACTCTGGTGACAATATATAGATGATGTACGTAGTTTTATGTAGTTTTGCATATATATGTTTGTGCTTAGTTACCTTATATATTGGAAATGCAAATGTACCTGTCCAGACAATATACTTTCATGTGTATAGGATACTTTATTATATTATTAGATTGTGTAGACATAGAATAATGCAACTTTAGCTTTTACTAATAAAATCATATCTCTACTATATTGTGAGGTGCAAGTCTGCACCCTTGTACAACTAACACGTCTGGCACATACACTAATGTCTGAGACAGGTCCTGGAATTTCTTCAAGTTTTTTGGTGTTTATTTGCAAACCAATTAGTACATTTCATTTTTCAATCACTGTTGAGACTACATTGAGTGCCCTAAATTAATAGCCCCTGAGAAAGCTAATGTTATCCATCACTGGGCAAAGATGTGCTCTGCTGCAAGGCTGCTCCTCTGCTGGCTGCTTGTAACCCATCCTCTCCACTTTGCACATGTGTGACTCCTGACATTTGTGCTTGAGCTGTCGTCAATAGTGTGAAACCTTTAATTGTTTCATTGTTGATGACCATCCCTATGCTGTGGATGCTCTGTGCAGCCATGTGGTTTGTGCAGTTTCAACATGATGTAAATCAGAGCATGAAGGCTTGGCCTAGTGCAGGAAGCTGCATTCTATAGTGACTCTGATAAGTGCAGTTTTTTTAAACTGTTTGAATCTGTTGATGCGTGTTCTTGACTGGTTTCAGCTCTGTTGATTATGATCTGACCTTATTACTGACCATTTCTCTAAACAGTCTCCCTTATGTGTTTGAATAAACTTTGACTATTCTCTGATCACCTCTTGCCCTGTTCATACACTGTTCATTTGCCAATTGGAAGGAGCACAACCTCTGAAAAATAGGTATGACATCATGCGAATGGCATGGTTGCAATCTAATTATGGCCAGCCACATCCCTGGAGTATACTGAATGTATCATACTTCTAAAAACACTAGACATCCTCATTGTCCCTACTTTTATTAGAATACACTAATGTACCCAAGGCAGGTTTACATAGCACCCGTTCACCAATAGCAGTGGTGTGCAGGATATACCTGCCAACATTATAGCAGGTTGGATAGAAGTCATACAGAATGGTGGAAAACTGTACTCTCTAGTGAAGTTGATGGAATATAGAGGGGCTGCCAGTCCCAATAAGAGAAGCTCTCTTATACCAGTACAGATTATAGTGAAAAAGGGTAGTGCTATAATCCTCAGTACATGTGTATATATGATTATAAAAGTGAAATAAATGTATGACTCACAAAGAAATGTTGTAGCTGGTGTGTAAAATACAATGTTATTTATTGGTTATAAAATAGAGCTTCTCCTGTGGCGTCTGGTAATTCACCACTGTGTAGTGTCAGTACTCAAATGTCTGAGTTCTGCCACCAGTGATTGGCTGATTTACGTTGGGGCCCAAGGTAAATTCAATTCTTTTCATGTCACGCAACCCGCAAAATGTCTATATCTCTGATTGTAATGTCATTTATTATATGGAATGCAGACCATAGACAACTATTTCTAGAATTTGGGAACACATTTATTTTTACTATAAAGCACTAATAAATTCCATAGCATAGCACAATAGGAAGACAAACACAATTTAATAACAATATATTAAAGCTAATATTTACAATTATTTGTATACAGAATGGTAGCTTTCCATGTATAGTTTTGTATCTCAACCATTAAGAAATCTGTTGTAGTCTCCTGTCCTTACACATACAATAGCATTATTGGCTTAAAATTTGGCCAAAATTTAAGAATATTGGCCTAACACTGCTGTGTGCCACCTAATAACAGGAACCTGGCTTTTGGGTTCACTTGTTTCCTGTAATAAGGCTCCTGGCCACCCAGTTACTATGAAACATATATAGAGAAAACTGAAAGTCCAAAGCACAAAACGGCCACTCCACAGTGCAACAGCATCTTAGGACCACACACTTTGCTGTTCCCCAAAGTGCCCCAAAATGGGCACGTAATGTAAGAACGTGTTGTCCATGTACACTCATTGTCCAGAAAACCCAACACCACCACATGTGAATCCTGAAAGTTCTCTGGGTTGGCAAGAGGAAAATGCACCTACGAACCTTTGTCTACAAACTAAGAACCATTTTTGCTTGCATCTACCCACGTTTTAACGACAACCATTATTGTACTTACCCTTTTTTTTGCTCTAGTATGCTGCTCCGGCTTTTATTTTGGCTTTAGTGTTTTTCTGTGACTTTAAGAGGAAAAATTTAGAAAGTAATTTACTTGTGCTCGTCTGTAGTTTTTCAGCTGCAGAGAGTGATATAAAGCACTGTGTAACTATAACATTAATTGTATTTTTATTTTACTTGTATACAAAGGACGATTAGTATTTCTTTGTATTAATTTACAAAGAATCATGTTCATTTGGTAAAATGATAAAACTAGCTAGGATACCCGGCATTGCCCAGGTTGAAGAATGGACCTTGAAGTACAACTGAAGCCTTCATTTTTTATGTTATCCTTGCCTATAACCCCATTCCATTGATCCTGAAAAGGATGCCACTGTTTGCTAACATGGTTTTAGCCCGGAAAATGACCCATTTATATAAAGTATTTAGACACTATTAAGTCAACACTGATGTATAAACAATGTTGTTTGTTTTTCCATTAGGAGCCAGAATGAAAAGGCTGTTGGAAGTCCCCACTTGACTGTTTGGATGGGATATATCAGGAGTAGAGTGACTTACAGGACAGAAATCAGTATAGCTTCGCAAATCACTGCGGTTTCAGAAATCACTGCAGAATAGAAATCAGTGCAGAACAGAAATCATTGCAGAGCAGAAATCTCTGCAGACCAACATTGGAGAACATGGCTTATAAAAATGTGCTTGGAGGAAATTAGTAACTGTCAGTGCAGGTGCAGGGTGACAGTTGATCCTCCAACTCACTGCTCTTCCGTTGTAGCTCTGCCTGCCCCCCACTGATACATATCAGCCTGTGCCTTCAGATCAGTGCAGTTTTAGGCACTGGAAGCTATCCTAAACAAACTTGCTTAATGGGCACAATGTAGATCTCCACGACCCTGACAAACTCCAAACATAGCCAAAAACATAATCCTGGTAAAACTACACCACCATGCCAAATTTGGTGTAGCTAGGTACAAAACTCTGGCTGTGCATAAATGACAAACACGCAGACACACATACACACATTTTCTTACTTATTATATAGATATTTTTATTCTTATTATTTTTTTACATGTTATTACATTTACATACATTGCACTTTTCTAATTCTATGATTATTGAAGCAATTTTTTTTCAAGCATTTAGAAACCCTCTTCTAGAAGCCCTAGTGAATGGCCCTCATTTTTGTGTCTCCATCTTGCATCTGGGAAAGAGGTGATACTGAACTTGTATGAGCTTGGAGGTTGAACTTTGATGTGAGTTTAAACTTTATAGAAGTGCAACTCTTTAATATTTTCTGCCTCTCCTGTGCCTATGTGCACTCCGAAGTTGTAGAGGCATCTCTCAATATTGGGGGGTTTGTGTGTACCTTAAGGTATGCTCTATCCACTACTAATGGACACAGTGGCTGAGATTTAGAAACATGGACTGTGCACAGCTGAATGTCTTCAAATAGTTGTGGTTTAGCAAGAATCTTACCATGAAAGCAGGTCAAGTTGACACCTGGAAAAAAAAAATACAATAACCTAATAAAGATATGTGCTGACCCCCGTGTTTAGGATTTGGTTTTGGATCCATATTAATCTTCGTGTTTTGGTTTTTGGTGTTGCAAAACCACTCTAATGTGCTTTGGTTTTGGACCTGTATATATTTTTTTTAAATAAATACATAAACAGCTAAAATTACATCATTTTAACCTATTGGCATGCAATCCAAAACTGAGTTCTGTTTTTAAATCCGAGTTCCGCCCACGGGAAAATACGAACCAGGACTCTTTTCAATTTAGTATCCCAAAGTGATTCTGAACCCCTAAATTCGGTTGTTGTCGGTTCTCTGAGAACCAGACCCGTACATTTCTAAAACCTAATAGAAGTTTGCATGAAAATTTTAAAAAGAAATGTTTTCACTCAGCATAATAATCAGAAGTTTAATATAGGTAATTGTGAATTAATGAGTTGGTTAAACTTCACATGCAATACATGGTACAATTTTTAAATGTATAAAGCAGAGTTGAGGGTTCTTGGTAGGTTAAAATTTCATACTGGGATATGAGACGTCTGAGCAATGATCAGCTGTGCTACCCAGCAAGTCTATTTAGAAACACTTTCCATTTTAAATATAGCAATAAAACTGCAGAACAGCAAACCTCTGTAAGACAGAAAGCAATAGATTCAAATCCAATCTAAATCTGACAGCACTCAGAACAGGAATTCACATGGGTAAGGCAAGAATCATTTATATGGCCATAAATGGGTGGGACAGCTATAATGTGGCCATTAAATTAGTAAATTATAGCAGGGGAGTAGAATAGCTGAATAAATCATTTAAGATAACACAAAACCTTTATTCAGTTTCAGATATTGTCTTGTCTTCACTAATTGTTATCCTTATTTGTCTACAGCAAGAAAAGGCGAAATGTACACTCAGGTATAACAAAGTGAAAGAGTATTAATTTCATGAAGCTATTATATACATATATACAATGGGGCTATTGCTTGTCATGTAAAACATTAATTAACATTTAAAATGTATATATATGCAACAGAATCATTTCTGCGCTCATCCTATGCAATATGCCAATGGCTGTGGTGCTCCTCCAGGTTCAGCCACAAGACAGTTTATATATATATATATATATATATATATATATATATATATATATATATACCAGGAGATACTCCACTTCTGCAATGAAAAGGGGCACTCACCAGACTTAGGGGTAAAGTGCAGGTTTATAGAAGATGTTGCCCATAGCAACCAATCAAATTTTACTTATCATATATTTAGCACTTTCTTGAAGATAATCACTAGAATCTGGTTGGTTGCTAAGTGCAACGTCTCCACTTCCATAAACCTGCACTTTAGTAAATATACTCCTTAGAATAAATTTTTACAAATTTATTAATGAAGTTCATACCAATGTAGTAATCATATCTTTGTCAATGTTTTGGTTTTCTCAAAATCCTTTTTCAAGACAATTACAGCTTGACATCATCCACAGGGGTGGCAGCCATGTGGCAACGGTCAGACAGCAATCACAGCACCATCTCACAGGGTTCCTGTATAAAATATAAATATCATATAACTAATTGAAAATAATGCCAAATGGTCTGCATTCCATGCTGGAACACAAGTACATGTCACTAATAGAACCAAAAATGTTACTAAACTGAAGCCAGTCCAATATTTAAATGGAGCCCATACCTAGGAGAAATAGTTATAGTGTTTATAAACCACTGCATAGCGGCACCCAGAAACAGTGTGATTAAATAAATAGAGTCAAAAATACAACGAAAAATTTACAGAAAGGAGAATTAACACAAGGGACATGAGGGATACATTGGCATAACTCCGGGAGGCAACAGAAAACTTTGATTTCAGGTGCCAGGCAGGGCTGGCAACAGACATCTTTTGGTCTGGTACATTCATGTATTTGGGGTCCCCATCCCTCTTTGGTAGGTACAGACCAGATGGCCATTGGATCATCCCCCCTGTGTCTCTCCAGTCTCATCCCTCCATTATTCTATACTTATCTTCACTTGCGTTCTCTCAGCCTTATCTCCCCCGTGTCTCAACCCCATCTCTCCAGCCTCATCCTCACCTGTGTTGCTCCAGCCTCATCCTCACCTGTGTCTTCAGCACCATCCCTGCTGTGTCTCCCCTGCACCATCTGTGTCTCCAGCCTCATCCCCTCTGTGTCTCTCCAGCTATTAGCTCATCTCTAATGTCTCCCTCAGCCCCACCCCTTTGTATATCAGCTTGATTCTCCACCCAGTGCCTCAGCCTCACCCACTGTATTTCACAGCCTCATCTACCCCTGCTCTCTCATCCTCACTCCCCCTCACATCTCACTGCCTAATTCTCCCCCTGTATCTTTCAGCCTCACCCCTCCTGTGTCTTTCAACATTATTCCCATCTGTGTCTTCTAGCATCATCCCATGTGTCTCTCAGCCCCATCATCCTGTCTCTACACCACATCCCTCTGTGTCTCCCCAGCCCCGTATGTTCAGCTCCATCTCCTCCCTGTCACTTTATCTTCAACCCCCCAACCCTGCCTGACCTGTGTCTCTCCAGCATAGCCCACACTTACATACTGCTGAGGCTACTGCTCCTCTTCGTGGGCAGCTCAACTCCTCTCAGATCCAGCTGCAGAGCATCATGACATCAGAACTTTATTGCGCTGGCCATTGGGCTCCCTCTTTCTAGCTGTGTTGCTGAATACAGCAGTGGCACAGGCAAGGCGGACCCATAAACTGGACTCCTGAGATTCCTGAGGGGATGGTACAAGAGTCCCCCTTGTACCCCCCTGTTAACAGGCCTTGTGCCAGGTACAGTAGAGGGTACTGAGTGAGGGGGAGTAGTGATGACTATTTACCTTCTTCACCCCTGCTCTCACAAGCTGCAGTTCTGCAAGAAAGAGCAGTGAGTCTTTTACTGTAGGGGAGCAGAGGCAAATGATCTGGAGAGGGTTGTGGAGTCAGATTATTGGGGACAGTGAGATTGTATAATCCTGCCTCTGGGTGCTGTGGCAGAGCTTCCACCATTGGAGGGAGAGGTAGGCTATACATGGCACCATATACTATGTTTAATATGTTTAATATTATTCTATATAGTGTTAAAAAGTACCTAATATTTATTAGGTTTTTGTAGGCCTAGGCAGCCCTAGACCAGGACTGTGACTAGGGGGGCTAAGGGGGCACGTGACCCTGGTGCTGTACTTGAGGGGGTGCCGAGGAGAGGCTGCCGAGAGGCTAGGCTGCTGCTCTTGTGGGTTTGGAGCTGCATCCCAGCCTTGAGAGGCACAGAGACACCGTCATTCTAACGTGGTGCCGGTCACAAGCCAATCAGTGCTCATGGACTGGCAGCCAATCAGCAGAGGCTGCCGGTCCATGAGTTCCAATTGGTTCACAAGCAGTGCCACATTACAATGACGGCAGTGCTGACAGTTCCCCAGTGTGTGGCAGCCCCGCTCCGCGCCACCCCGAGCTCACCCACTGCACAGCCCTGGCAGGTAAGAGAAGGGAGATAGGGCCTTACTGTGGCTTAATGTAAAAGAGGCCTTACTGTGACATAATGTAAAAGGGTCCTTACTATGGCATAATGTGTAAGGGGCATTATTGTGGCATAATGTAGAAGGGCATTACTGTGGCTTAGTGAATAAAGGGCATTACTGTGGCTAAGTGAATAAGGGGCATTACTGTGGCTTAATGTATAAGGGGCTTTACTGTGGCATAATGTGTTGTAAGGGGCATTACTGTGGCAGAATGTGTTGTAAGGGGCATTACTGTGGCAGAATGTGTTGTAAGGGACATTACTGTGTCACAAAACCACATACCCTTTTCGTCCTCTATGTTGTATTTTATAGGGGGTGACGTCAACTTATGGCCTTGCCCCGGGTGACAAAAGTCCTAGTTTCGGCCCTGCCTAGACCACCAACCAAACACTTCCAGTTTACATAGCTGCACATTTAAAATCCCACTTCGTTCTGATTCCAGAAATTGGAATGTTGAGAAGTACAACTCATGCAACTCCCATTTACTGTACACCTGTATTAGATTAATAATTATGTAAAAAGTATTTGAGTATTTGATAATGTAGCAGATTATTAGCAGTGTCAGAGTAGGGCATACAGTAAATACTGTTCGTTCATGCAGTATAATCTACCAGTTTATGCACTGTAGTGAATATAGCATAGTCCTGGCAGTTTAATGTAACACATGTATAATAACAATAATAAAGCACATGATGTTTGTTCTATCAATATACTCCACATTTATACACTCTACATGTGATACGTGGCCCCTGCACACACCAGCCAGTGTCTAAAACTCAATGAGAGTTGCATTAGGTCTAGTAAAGGCCAAATACATGCCACTGTAAAAACAAAAAAGGTCTAAGTTATTAACACTGGGATAACTTAAATATTGGTTACTTTTTTTTACTTTGTTTATTACTACATTCTTAGTTTGCAATATGCTATATTTTAAATGTTATATTCACATAAGAAAACATGATACTGTATCTGTTAACCTAACCACTAATTTTGATTGGCAGGAGGGCAAATCTTTTCCTATTTTTAATCACTTAATATTTTATTGTTTTATCCTTATTTTAATACTTGTATTTTATTTGCTATTATTTTATGCTTTAAGGAAAACACAAGAGGAGTGATCCACTCAGGGCGCAGCCAATTCAACCAAAGCACCTGAAGCGGGAGGGTGTCAGGCTCCTCAACCTAGGCTGATAAAATCAATATAGAAAAATGTAACAACGCTGAAGATTGAAAAAGATCAAAACATATACTGTGGTTTGGTATTAAAATAAATAATATTTGAATCATTTACAGCAAATATCACATGAAATTGTAATATTTAAAGGTATATATCAAAATAAACTTTTATTTCTATATATGCTTTTAAAGATTTTGACATGCAAATATATCAGTGTTTATTGGATTCACATTATGGGGCTGATTCTCTTATCACAGATGCACATAGAAAGTTTAGCATACAGTGTATGCGCAGATTACAGATTTACGCATTTTTGCTTATCTCCGGAACAGATCTTGGTCATATCTATCCCTACGTGAAATGGGCATTTTTGGGACGGGAACTGGGAAGCGCCAGTGCAATTGCACTGAACTGTTCTGTCTGTGGGAGTGTCACTGGAGTGTCATGGAATTGTCGTGGGCCTGTAATTATAGTTCTGAGCTATTCTGAGTCAGGTGTATGGAGAAGAAAAGCATTTTTCAGATGAATCTCTTGCACCTAGCCTAGCATGGAGTAGGTGCAAGTGCCAATACTAATGATGACAGTTGCAGAGCAGCATTCCGCTGGAAGCCGCACAGATTCTCGCATTAGCCCTAAGGAAACTAACATTAGCACAAGGTAGTAAATCCTGCAAACACATACATTTTATGTCCGACTCAGAATCAGCCCCCATGTTTGGCACCCTCTGTCCTTTTTGCACCCATTTAAAAATGCCACCTACCTAAACATTGTTGCAGACCAAGTACAACTCTTCATGGCGACCCATGAATATATGTAATTTTATTCATATATGTAAAAAAAAGTAAAATATAAAAACATACTGTATGCACACATATTATCACAGTAATGAATAATGAAACTTCATAAACATAAAAATAAATTATAGCAATTGCATATTATATCTCTTCTAGCCACGGTGCTCACAATAAATACCTATTCATACCTATTCAATACCAAGTCATTTAAAAGAAACTTGCAAAGTTCTGCATGTATATACCAGCTGGTGTTATATAAAAAAATTAAGTTTCTTTTTCTTATCCCGTCAGTATCATACGGTACCATTTCAGACATTGGGCGGGATGCGATGCATTCCACCGGTATTCGCATGCATGCCGGCGTGGGTAACGCCGGTATGCATGACGATCACCGCAAAGGACCGCTCTGTTGGTAAGAGCAGCCCTTTGGGATGGAGGGACTTCCGGTCTATGACCCAGAAGCCCCCCACGGCGCATGCGTCCACAGTAGGACGCATGCATCATGGGGGGTACTGGGAGGAATCCGATTGGATTCCTCTATTAGTACTCTCCCGATAGAAGCCCATAGACTTCTATGGATAACGCCATCAGGAAGATGGCATTAGCCACTGCATCCAAACCCCGGAGTGCATCTCACTCCGGGGCTTGGTGCATATGAGAAATGCGGTCAAACCCGCATTTTGGGGGTTTGACCGCATTTCTCCCCTTCCTGCATCCCTCGCAGAGGGCCTGATTCAGACCCGCTCGCGAGCGCTGAGCGCTCACAAGCGGGTCGATGTTGCCCAAGTGCGCATGCGCACGACGGAGGCGGCTATGTCGTGCGCATGCGCGAGACCCGAATAACAACAGCCAAGCCGCCGTTATGGGTCTCGCACCAAAGGGGGCTTGCTGTCGATGGTGATTGACAGCACGCCCCCTTTGGTGGGCGTGCCGGGGGCGTGGCTGCCCAGACAGAGGCGTTCCTATGGGAACGCTACCGTCTGGGGTCGACCCCACTGACATTACTAGTGATGTCAGTGGGAGTGCTACCGCAAGGGTCTCGTTGCAAGCCCAATGGTCGCGATGGTCTTGACCATCGCAACCATCATTTTGGCCGCTCACTATAGCTGTGGGTGGTCACCCACAGCTATGCGAGCGGCCAGGAGGCCGCTCCAAAGACTAAGAGGGAAGGCTCTGATTCACAGCGAGCGCTCTGTCAGATCGTCCAGTTCTGAATCAGGGCCAGAGTCTCTGAAAAACTCCAGTATTGTGATGTGAGTGTATAGTGAATCAACCCACTTACAAGGTTCCAGATCTCATTCCACCTACACCTAGATAGAGAAATCCTCAGCCGATCAGCATCTCATCAATGGCTGTTACATACCATCACAATACATTACTCTGGATCACCTCAATTCATGTACATTAGCCAAGCAATAGTAAATGAATCCAATTACTGAAGAGACCCCACTACTAAGGTATACAAAAACAGTTTAAGCTAAATTACTGGAACTGGAGGATGATGGAAGGTACTGAAATTGGAGTTATCATTATTATTATTATTATCCTTTATTTATATGGCACCACAAGTGTTTTCCGCAGCACCTTACATAGTACATAGAACTAATAAGTGAACAAGAAACAAGTAACTTACAGTACATTACAGTTCAGGACAAGGACACGATTTATATACATTGCTGCAATAGCGATTAAAGCACTCACAATAAGGAGCCGGGAGTTGGCAGTCACGTGTTAGGTGCCCTTATGGGGAGTAAAGAATAGAAGAAAATGTAAAGAGAAGCACATGAGGGAAGAGGTCCCTGCTAGTGAGAGCTTACATTCTAAAGGGGAGGGGCAGACAGACAGGTGTGACACAGAAGAGGAAGATAGGGAGGAAAGAGCATGAGGTGGGTTAGGATGAGTGCTGGAAGGCCTTGATGAAGTAGTGGGTCTTGAGAGACCATTTGAAGATTTGTAGAGAGGTGGCAAGCCTAATAGGGAGAGGGAGAGCATTCCAAAGGTAGGGAGCAGTACGGGCAAAATCTTGGATGTGGGAGTGGGAGGAAGTAATCAGTTGGCAATAGAGGCGGCATGCATTTGTTGGACGGGCGGGAGTGTGAAGGGAGAGAAGGTCAGAAATGTATGTGGGAGAGGATTTGGTGAGGGCTTTGTAGATGAGTGTTAGAACCTTGAATTGGCATCTGAAGGGGAAGGGGAGCCAGTGTAGGGCTTGAAGGATAGGGGAAGCAGATGTAGATAATCTGGAGAGGAAGATGAGCCAAGCAGCAGCATTGAGAACTGATTGTAGTGGAGAGAGGTGAGAAACTGGGAGGCCAGCTAGGAGAAGGTTACAGTAGTCCAATCTGGAGATGACCAGTGAGTGGATGAGGGTATTAGTGGCATCCTGGGTGAGGAAGGGTATAATCCTGGAGATATTTTTTAGGTGGAAACGGCTGGACTGCGAAAGGTGCTGATTGTGTGGATTCAAGGACAGGGAGGAGTCTAGGATAACTCCAACACGGTGCACTTTGGGGCTAGAGGAGATTGTTGTGCCATCAATAGATAATGAAATTGTGGGAAGTGATGTAGTGGAAGAGGGTGGGAAGATGATCATCTCAGTATTAGACATGTTAAGTTTAAGAAAGCGCTGGGACATCCATGAAGAGACAGCAGAGAGACAGTTGGAGATACGGGTAAAGGAGCAAGGGGGAGAGCTCAGGGGCGGAAAGGTAAATTTGAGTATCATCAGCATAGAGATGATATTGGAGGTCAAAGGAGTTTATGAGTTCACCTAAAGAGGACGTGTATAGGGAGAAAAGGAGAAGTCCAAGAAGAGAACCTTGGGGAACTCCTACTGTTAGTGGAAGTGGGGGTAAGAGGAGTCATGAGAGGAGACAGAGAAGGAACGATCAGAGAGGTAGGAGGACAGCCAGGAGAGGGCAGTGCCATGTAAACCAATAGAGTAAAGGATTTGCAGGAGGAGAGGATGGTCTACAGTGTCAAATGCAGCAGAGAGGTCAAGGAGAATGAGCAAAGAGTAGTGGCCCTTGGATTTGGCAGCAAGTCGGTCATTGCTGACTTCATGAGGGCAGTTTCAGTGGAGTGGGGAGAATGGAAGCCAGATTGAAATGAGTCAAGGAGGGAGTGGGAGGAAAGAAAGGTGGTAAGGCGGTTGTAAACAATACGCCCAAGGAGTTTGGAAGCAAAAGGGAGAAGAGAGATGGGTCGATAGTTGGAAAATATGTTAGGATCAAGGGTAGGTTTTTTAAGAATGGGGGAGACAAGGGCATTTTTGAATGTAGAAGGGACAGTGCCAGATGATAGGGAGAGATTAAGGAGGTGAGCAAGATGGGAACAGGCAGAAGGAGACAGGTAACAGAGGAGATGGGAAGGGTTAGGGACAAGAGGGGAGGTGGAAGGGGGGGAGGACCAGATGAGGGCCATGACTTGCTCTCCTGAAACAGGGGAGAAGGATGTCAGAGTTGGTGAGACAGAAGGGGAGGGGTGGTCAAGGAAAGGAGGGGGAGGAGTGCTGAGGGTCTGATGGGATTTGATGTCCTCACGTATGGAGTCAATTTTAGATGAAAAGTAGGTGGCAAAGTCAAGGGCAGAGTGCGAGGAGGGGAGGCGAGGAGGGGAAGGGCAGAGGAGGGAGTTGAAAGTGACAAAGAGACGCTGGGGGTTTGAGGACTGAGAGGAGATGAGGTTCTTGAAATATGTTTGTTTGGAGAGAGACAGGGAAGCACTGTAGGAAGAGAGAATAAATTTGAAATGGAGGAAGTCAGCCTTAGAGCATGATTTTCTCCACTGACGCTTGGCAATTCTTGAACACTTTTGCAGGTATCTGGTGCATTTGGAAAGCCAGGGTTGTGGTGTGGATCTGCAAGGGTGAGTAGTTATCGCTGGAACAACAGAGTCAAGAGCAGAAGTAAGGGAGGAATAGTACAGGGAAGTAGCTTGTTCAGGACAGGAGAGAGAAAGGATAGGGGAGAGAAGAGAGTCCAGCAGGGAGGAAAAAGCAACAGTGTCAATAGCCTCAATATTATGCTTAGTAATGGTAGCCTTAGGAGGTAAAGGAGGGGAAGGAGAGAGGGATAGGTTAAAAGAGAGAAGGTGATGGTCAGAGAGGGGGTATTGGAGTAATCAGAAATATCACAACGGTGAGTAAAGACCAGAGTGCCCACTCACATGGGAGGGTGATGAGGTCCATTGGGTGAGACCAAATGAAGAGGTGAGAGTAAGGAGTTTAGCTGAAGAGGATTCTGTGGGAATGTCAATAGGAATATTAAAATGACCTAGGATAATGGAGGGAAGATCTGAGGAGAGAAAGTGAGGGAGCCAGGAGGCAAAGTTGTCAAGGAATTTGAAGGGAGAGCCAGGGAGACGGTAAATGACAGCTACTCTGAGGTTTACTGGTTGGAAGAGGTGTATATCATGAACCTCAAATGTGGGGAATGTAAGGGATGGTTCAGATGGTATTAGCTGGTAAGAATAACTGATGGATAGAAGGACCCCAACACCACCACCATGGTGACCCCCAGGCCAGGGGGTGTGGGAGAAGGCAAGGCCCCCAGAGGATAGAGCAGAAGGAGAAGTGGTGTCAGAGGGTGAGATCCAGGTTTCAGTAATGGCTAGGAGATTCAGGGAGTTGGAGATGAAAAGGTAATGGGTGGGGACCAGATTATTACAGACTGACCTGGCATTCCAGAGGGCACAGGATAGAGAGATAGCATTTGTGGGGGAGATGTGAATAAGATTATCTGGGTTGCTGTAATGTGGAGGTAAGATTCATTTGGGGGACCGATATGAATAAAGTTTAGTAATGGTGCGGGCACCTGAACTAGAAAGGGAACCTGTAGGAGGTGGGCAGGGAGGGAGATGTGGATGGCAGTGGGGTAAAGTGCCAGGTAGAGGAGTGTAGGAGGAGAGTTTGGTGGTGGGGTAGAACACGAAGAAAGTGGAGTAATGGGAGAGGAGGGAAGAGTAGGCAGGCAGAGGAGGGGGGAGAAGGGGAGGAGGAGGTGGAAGAGACAAGGGGGAAAGGATAAAGGTGGAAGCAGGGGGCAGAACAAAGGATTAGGTAGAGACTGAGTGAAGGAGGGAGTTGATGAAAACCTTGGTTTATAAGTAAACAAGAGGAATGAAATTTGGAAATGTAAATGAAATGTGAATGCAAGAGATTTGTAGAAAGGCAAGTGAAAGATAAATATGTATGCAGATTAACAAGTTTGTTATAGGGAGCTGAAGAAGTCAGGAGAAGCAGTCATCAGGAGCCAAATGTCACAGAACGCAGAACCAAATCTGGAGACAGAATAGTAGATAAGCACAGGTCAAGGCCTGAAGCAAAGCAGTCAGCTGACTGCAGTAACCATGCAACAGTTACTGCATGGACATGGTAGTAACTGGGTCACACTACAGTGAACGGGAACATAAAAGAATAATGCCAGGCACCAAGTCCAGTTAGTGCATGTTGGAAACTGAGACCAGAGAATAACACGTGAATATGGAGAACACTGTTATGAAGTATGAACAGAGTTTGGGGCCTATTCATCATCATTTAATTTCTACAAAAGTAGGTGAAAATTAAGATTTTCACCTATTTTTGTGTAAATTAATTGTAAGCAAGGCCGGCTCTAGGGGTGTTCAACCAGTGCGGTTGTACAGGGGCGCCACCCATAGAGGGCGCACCCTTCCCCAACATCCCAAAGTGGCCCGCAGGTGGTCAAATCAGGAGGTTGGGGACCCCCATCGCTGCAGCTGTGCGGCGGTGCCGGACCCCAGAGTCTCCCAGTGACGGGAGAGGGCTGGGGGAAGCCCAGCTAGTGAGGCTCCCCCCCAGCCTGACGTTGTTTGGCACGCCTTCAAATAATGTCACGTAAGAGGTGTGGCCTATGGTAATTAGGCCATGCCTCCATTTTTGGTCGCTTTAGAGAGAACCAGCACAGGGTGCTCCGACCCCTGGAGCCAGCCCTGAGTGTAATCCCCATTCATCATTAATGTAACGTAGGAGATATCATTGATATCTCCTGGTTACAATTCTCCCCCAATAATTTTCACAGTCCCCATACTATAGTATGGGGATGTGGAAATTCTGAAATTCATCAAGTTCCGAAAAAGCATTTTTCTCAGAACTTAACAGTGATGCTGAACGCCATTCTGAGGTGGCGTACAGCATCCAAAAAGATCCCTTCCTGCTGTGTCCTCTTACCTTCCAGTGGCTCCCCGAGCTCTCCTCCTGTGAGCCGGGGCTTAGGGAGGGGGCACAGCAGCAGCGGCGGGGGATTGGCGCTGCAGGGCTGCATGATCTTAGCGGGGGTCACACGCTTCGGGCATACCCCGAGCTGAACGGGGGGGGTTGGAGGAGAAGGCGAGTGTGCGGGAGACCAGGTCCCAGGCAGCGGGGATATCCGGCTCTGAGTAGGAGGGATCGAGGGGGGGGGGCTTGACTCTGCTGGCTTCTCTCCTGTCTCTTCGCATGCGCAGCTTCAAGACAGGCTGCAAAGAGTGATGGCAGCAGGAGAAAAATGCCCTTTTCTGAAAAGCTGTCTCCGCAAAAAGAGCAGCTTTTCAGTAGTGATAAGTAAGTATAGGAGGCATGATGAATGCCTTCAATACTAAGATTGAACTCACAGCGAGTTCAATCCTTAATTATCACTAGGGAAATTTTTCTCTTCATGAAAAGGGCCCCTAATGTTCAAATTAATACTACATCCAAGGTTGCAATGAGCAAAGGTATCATCCAAATGAAAGCTACTCTTTCTTCCTATTACAGATTTGACGGGTTCTTAGCTGGTACCTAAATAATTATTGTGCCCTTCCAAACAATATTTACTTTTAAAGGAGATTACTCCATTTAAAGATATAGACACCTTTTAGGTACAAACATCCGAATGGAATATGTAGGAATGCCAAATGTGAAACCTATAACTATAGTAAACTAATAATAACTATTTAAACCTATCGGCTTATCCAAGAAATCTACTAATTGGGAAATAAGGATTTCTGAATCTCATTGTGCAGCGCAGCCAATGGAATATGTCTGTGAACGACGTTGTTCACAGACATATCGTCTCAATTGATCGGCCAATATATCGACCAGTGTGTACCCAACTTTAGATTATCGGTGACTGTACATTATCTAATATAATACTGGTTAAAATATATTCTTTATACACATCAACATGTCTACAATATAGCCAGATTTATCTCGATAAATCACATATGTTCAACTATTAAGAATTTCTGTTAAATTTCCTCCTTAATCAAGGAGAACGCTTACATGGTTTATTATAGATGGTATCTAGTACCTACCCATTTGCACAGAATGTATCATTCAGCCTCTGACCAGTGTTGGAGAGGTTGTGGTGAGATGGGTACTTACCAGGGGCAGAACTATGGGAGACAATGGAGGCGCCTGCCGCCGGGCTCCAGCTCTGAAGGGGGCACCTCCTTCATTGTCCACAACATATTCACCCCACTAAGGGCTGAAACTATGTACCGTCATGGCCCTTCCCAGCACCTGAGAAGCCACCATAGACTAGTGGAGAGCCCCATGTCAGACCATCAGCTGCTGTCTTAGTCTATCTATAGCTTGTCTGCATGCAAATTGCTACATTACAGTGTCAGCGGCTGTGATCTGGGGGGGCACCAAATTATAACTTGCCTCCGGGCGTCTGGGATGAACTTACGCCACTGGTACTTACCTACATATATGGTGGTCATGCCCTAAAATATCCCAATTATGGTATTGGGTTGACAGTCTCCTATCAGAAGTACCACTGAAGTCTCCTGGTCTTTCAACCTTGGCTGTCCACTTGAGGGCCTTAACAAACATGCTGATAAGCTCTGTTCACATATTTTAAATGCAGCTCAATGTCTAATTGCAAGACAATGGAAGGGTATTGACCCTCTTTCTCGCAAACAACTTATAAATAAAATTTGGCACATGGCGGCCAAGGAGAAAATATCATCTTATCTCCACAATACCTCTCATAAGTTTCTCATGGTTTGGTGTGACTGGTTCTCATATAGTAGCACCACGCCACATGGGACCCTGCCCTCAGGCTTTTCGGATCTCCTACTCTAACGATTACAATTTATTTATAATTTTTTTTTTTTTTTTTTCTCCATTCTGCCATGGCGATTTTTGTTCAGGCATCCCCAACGTGTAACATAGACTCGGATTAGGCCTACTTCCTAATTACCCTGCCCCCCCCCCCGTACACCCACCTCTTCTCTTCCTTTTCTTCTTCCTCTTTCTCCATTTTCTCTTTCTCTCTTTTCCATGCTCTTACGATTCCCATTTGCTGTCTTCTTATGCTTTGCATTGTTATTTACAGTCTATTTTAATATGTGTTTTGATATTTAGCAGTTTTCATTTTTCTATATATTTTTTTTCCAGAACAGTTTATTGCTATATGTGCCTATAAGTTACTATGCATTTCCATAGCTTTTGTTTTTGTATATTCCCGATATATTTTTTGCCTATGCACATTTTGCTGTACTATTTTATTTTTGTAAAATTCAAAATAAATTTGTTAAAAAAAAAAAAGAATTTCTATTTAACATCTGTGCTAATTGTTCCTAATTAGTAGCAACTAATAATTGAGGGAGTATTCCCTATTTTTCACTGCCTTCTGCCAACAAACCCAGTGTTTTATCTGGTAATTAAATAACTTTCAGCAGTGATCAATTCACATTAATAATATTTAATGGAGAATTAGTGTATTAGGATAACCTCCTAATTCTCTATGTATAAATAACCAGTATATATCTGGCAATTTGGGAATATTGAATCTCCCTAATTTATATGTGGTAATTAGCAGACAGATATTATCTAGTAATTTATGCTACTAATAAAGGTCTACTTAAAGATATTTTTTGACAAAAATAGCTGGTAATCATAGGAGTGTTACATTACCTATATTGACATCTATTTGGATATTTCACTATAATTGTTCCTACACAAATATCCAAGTATTTTAATATTCCTCTAATCATTTTATTAACAGTGAAAAGTCTAAAAAGATGTTTACCCTCTATCTACTAATGGCCAGTACACACTACACTATATGTCGTTCAATCCGGCCGGATCATACGATATGTCGGCAACATCATCTAGTGTGTACACTCAATGTCGCTGATGATGAGCGCTCCCGCTTATTGTCAGCGACATCACCCATTGGATGCATACGGGTCCGACGGGTGACATCGTCAGTGGGTCCCGTCACATGACAGGTCGGCTGGGTACACATCATTAAATGTGTACCCAGCATACGGGATCCATGCTATGATATTGGTGACTTAATTATATATAGGTCATCTCAAGGATTTACAACTTGGATATTGTCTTATTAATTCAAGTTCTATAATATATTTTAGGTGTCTAAATTGGACCTTATAATTGTGAAAGTAGAGATTATTCCGGCATATATAAATATTCCAATAAGGACATTTATACACTTCAATCTAAGAATCACATGAACACAGATATGGACTTTACTATAATGTAAGCATAATACTAAAGACTTTCCAGGACCTTCGTTTCAATTTTAATTCACTTTTCTTACTTTATTGCACATTTGTCAAACAATCTTGTGTTTGTATTTTGTTCTTAATATTTCGCTAGGTATGTCTAAATTAATTTTATTAAAAATAATAGTAAAAGTTTTGTTTTATTTGTGCGCCAGTACAAGACAACTCCTTTCCTCTTTTTGTTGTATTCAGATTTGACAAGATAAGCTTTGTACTGACAGTTCTCTGATCCATCAAAGGTAAACTCCATCTAATGTGGATAATAATATGGAGAAAAATAGTATTAGAGATCTATTATTATTATTATTATTGTCATTTATTTATATGGCGCCACACATGTTCCGCAGCGCCTTACAAAGTACATAAACAAAAAAGTGACTTACATCTACAGATCCATATCACAAAATCGGAAGAAATATGGTGAACTTAAGATTTAGTAATGCCTTTAAGATTATAGAGTCCATAGAAAAAATTATTAAATTAAAATGTGTTCTGTATAATATAGGGGTCATGTTTATATGGGTAGTAAGGAGACTCATATATACAACCAACAAAACAAGTAGCCCACAATGGCTGATTTTCGGAAGGAGCTGTTAAATCCCACAGGTCTTCCATCCTTTAGACTAGGACATCTTTGAAAAGGTATGACACTCATATAATGAATGCAAAGGTAGAATTAATGTGGTAAAGATCACACAATGCAAAAATATTACATAAAGAATAGGTCACTTTTATTGTTTTAGTACTGTGTAAGTTTACCAAGTGCAACTTTTTTTTATACTGCCGGGCCAGTCCTATTCACTCACACACCTTCTCCCACATTTCTCAGACACAATAAATTACCATTTGCATGGATATTTGCCTAGCTCAGACACTGTCTATAAAATATTGTATCTGGTTACAGATTGCAACTTGCAATCATTGAAAAAAGTCACCCAGACATTTTATGAGGTACATGAAAGAGTTATTAAAACCTCCAGGTCTTTAAAATCTAATTTAAATTCATTGAAAAGACAACAAACTTGCTCACATTTGTCATTTTGTAACCAGGTGGTTCTCATTTAGCAAAATATAAAGAGGGTCAGGGATGTCACATTTGACAGGTCCACTGTTGTAATCAGTAAGATGAACTAACCTGGCCTCTCTACATAAAACAATCAATGTGTCACAAGAAATGAGTTTGCAAATATTATTTTGATAATTTTATTCCACTGCACATGGAAATTTATCATCTGCAAAACCCAAGCAATAACAACACAGCAGATTGTTAGTCATTGATTTTTGCAGCAGAGAGTTCTATTAAAGTGAGTGCGCTTGGGCAAATTGGAGAAAAAAAAATCACAAATTCAAAGGTGGATTTATATTTTAGGAGTCCCACATAATTAGTAATAGCAGTCCTGCAGATCATGTGCTGGCTGAGAAGGGTTCTCTATAAATCTAGAATAGTAAAAGATGAAAAATATTGAGTTGCTGCCAATGTGAACACAGTAAAACAGCAACTTAGCTATAAAGTGGTATAACTGGTTCACTTCAATAAGTTCCAAGATGCAAAATGTTACAAAGCTGAGGTTACATTCGTATCATCTCAGGCACTCTGCTCTCACTCACTGTGCTCCCTGTATTCACCTAGTTGGAAGCACACTCCCAAATAGGTGCTGGGGTGTCACTCCCGGGTAGGGGAGCTGCGTCACATGTGCATATATTTCAGCACTTGCATATGACATCAATCACACCTGTATTTACATCACTCTGTTTTTCTCCATCACTGCATTATTACTGTGTTACTATGTCCTAAAGTCCTGGAAAATTCAGTGGTCCTTAGATGTAGTCAACCAACAGCCAGGGATTGAGAGCTAGAAAATGTAGTCATCCTGAAGCTAAACATCAGGGGCCAGAGAGGCAGTAATCTGAAAGCCAGAGGTCAAAAGACAGAAAGGTAGTTGATTGAGAGCTAGGGGTTAAGAGCCAGCAATAGTAGTCATCCATGAGCCAACGGTCATGAGCCAGAGAGATAGCCATCTGGGAGGAAATGTTCAAGAGCCGAAGAGGTAGTCATCTGAGAGCCAGGGGTTAATTGCCATAGTCATTCAAGAACCAGGATTTAGGTTCCAGAGCGGTAGTCATTTTAGAACCAGCCAAGCTTTAAGAGCCAGAAAAAGTAGGCAAAAAGTAGGCATCTAAAAGCCAGGGGAGAAAGCACATTAAAGCTTCCAGGAATATAAAGTATTCAGAATGCTGTTTAGCAGAGACAAAGCTAAAACAAAACAGGCCAGGTGTTATTGGCTTGAATGTGTGGTAACAAACCTCAGGTTCTGGCAACTCAGTACCAGCAGTAGGTTATTCCCAGATGAAGGTCTACACAGATGAAGTGCAAAGGATGCACCAGATTTCGCTCAGACATTGGCATTTTAAAATTCTGAACTTGGGCAGCAAAGTAGCCATCCCGTGTTAGAAAATAGGTGTAATCTCAAATGGTGACCCATGTGTAATAAACATATAAAGCTAGCACAGCAAGGCAAGCCACGGACTATCTTCTTTGACTTTACCAAATATGATTGCTTATGACAATTGCCATGTATGCACCTGTATTGCTTGCCACTGACCTTGGATATGTGTCTTGATTTTGTACCTGAGCAGCTATTCCTGACCTATATACACACTTCCCAATGGTAAAAACCAGGCTTCCCATTAGACAATACACTAAGGGTTGGCCAATAGTGGCATAGTGCATCCACATCTGGATTTACCATGACACAAATAGATGCAAATCTGGCAGTTGGAGATCTTGGTAAATGTACTGACAGACAAGAGAATAAGATATTTCTTTTTGTAGCTAATGCAGAGTCAAACACACATAATACAAGTTATAAGCGGTCATCCAATGATCCCATACACATACACAAATTGAATCAACCAGAAAGATTAACATCTGGATGACCTGTATCTAATTTGGATACACAAGTGGCTGGTCAAACTGGCTGGTTCCAAACTTTCACTTGTTAGGCTGAATAGCTGAATACCTGCTGTCAATGCAGTTGACAAATGGCAGCACAGGCAAAGCAACTGGCTTTCAAATTAAAATGATTGTTAGCCACCTTCAGTGGTCAATAACAGTTATTGTCATGTATGTTCCCAACTCTCATATGAAAGTGATAACAGTTTTACAAACATTCTGCATTTGCCAGACACAAGGTATAACAGTCACCAGATAATTACTGATGTGCGTTTAGGCACACAGAAACAAGGAAAAAAAGCCACTCAGGAACCAACATTTCAGTAGAACTAATTATTTTCATCAGGGTACGAAGTCAGAAACTGTGGGCCTTATTCAGCAGTGCATGCTAGTGCACTGCTGACCGCAGATTCCTGATGATCGGGAATCTGCGCAGGCGCATGACCTGTTCTGCGCATGTGCAGAACGGGTCTGCAATCCTGCACATAGACTGGCAGCAGACTGTCAGTGATCGATAGTCTACTGCCGTTTGTGGGCAGTGTGGGGGCAGCGATGGCCTCCGTTTCCTGAAACGTGTTGCTGCCGTTGTGGGGGAGAGAAGAAGCCAGGATCTGTATCAGCTGACGGAGACATCCTGGCTTCTTCCTCTCATCTGTGGCGGCTGGCTGCGTGACCCCATGGGTCACCTTAGCCGGCCGATGTTCCACAGAGTATCCGATGCTTCGTTGGACAACGCAGCTCGGATACATAATGCAGCAGGAGGCGTGATGTCTGCTGTTGCCTTACCAAGCTCCTTGCGAGCTGCCTTGCGATTCCATCTGAATAAGGCCCTGTATCCACAAAATTTTCACCTGTGCATAGATTACGGCAGTTGACACACTCATTATACCTGTATGCACCCAACTTGGGCTGCAACCAGTATTGTGTTTTAGTCATAGAGCCACGTCAGATTTAACAATCAAGGGGCCCATTTATCAATGAGTTTTAAAACTCTTTTCATATGATAATGGTGCTCCAGCCAATCAGCTCCTAACTGTCATCTGTTTGAAAAATGACAGTTGAGAGCTGATTGGCTGGATCACCATTTATCATATGCAACACGTTTTGAAACTTGTTACGTATGATAACACTCGTTGATAAGTGGGCCCCCAAGTCCTTAATATTATTACTTTTCTTGTAACAAAACATTGACTTCTCTTGACAAATTGATCTCAATATTTCATCACACTGGATATTATGCTAATGTTGTAAAACTGAATTACAAATGTGTTTGGGATCTTGCTATAGACTAGATACTTGCATCATGTGTAGTATGAGATAAAGGGCCTGATTCAGAGCCGCTCGCTGCTAGCGAGCGCTCGCTCTGAATCAGTGCGTGGTTTTTTGTTTTTTTTTCAGCCCGCTCGCAAAGCTGTGGGTGACCACCCACAGCTTGTGTGAGCAGCCTGCAGATGGTCGCAATTATCGCGACCATCGGGCTTGTGACGAGACCCTGCGGTAGGGTCTTGGCTCCCGCAAGCCCGAGTGGACTTCCTGCTTTAATAGAGCAGGAAGTCCACTACGGACATCACTAACATCACTAGTGATGTCAGCAGGGCCGGCGTTTGCCTAACCACCCCCCACCCCACCTACAAAACGGGGCAAGCTGTCACTCACCATCGACAGTCGTCCCGTCCCGTCCAGGAATGATGATGTTCGTCCATGCAAGATGACGTTTGCCTCTTTCTGAGTTCCGTTTTTTTGGAGGGAAAAATCCGAACTCCACGTGCAAACTCGAACCTATCCGAGCCTGCACATCCCTAGTCTGATGTTATTAGTACCAAATATAAAAGTTGCAATGAGGGAGATCACGTTTACTCGGTTGTGGATGAAAACTATCTGCCATGAGCAGGGTATTTTTGTCAGTCTCTTTTCTATAGATCAGGGTACACAAATTGTTACTACGCCCTGACAAATACATTAAGATAACTAGTAATATAATTATACACAAGAGTAAAATGAATCATGAGGCCTAACTCAGAGGTGGATCCTACTGCATGTGCGGCTGTAAATTTTTGCGTAGACACAGCAGCGGTAATATGCAAATGCTAGTTTCTGCCTTCTCCTTGTGCACTAGCGTGCGATGTTTTGTGCAGGCTCTAAGACGCCTACTTTCATTGCTCATGGACAGTGCAACTCCGCTGGCAGTTGTAAACACTCCACCATCGGCGCACCATCGCTTTCACCATCAACACTTATAACAGCCTATGGCCAGTGCGGTGTCTCCTTCTTAAAATCCTCTAAACATGGTGTCTGTGGATCTGCGTTTGACAATGCAGCCACATTAACTGACACAGCCGTGACACTCCCATTTCACACCTTTTAGGCAGTTTTGTTGTGCATTCACTTCAGGCCACCTCCCAAGGATGCCTATGGTCTTGTGTTGCCAGCTATAATGCCTGCAATTTCCGGCCATACACTCAGGGTGACGCATGCACCGTTGGGGTTTTCAGGACTTATCATGAATGCACAGCAGGGCCAGATTAACAATGGGGCGGATGGAGCTCCAGCTCCAGGCCTCCACATAAAAATAGGCCCATTGTCATGACAACATGATGTTGACTGGCCATCTGCTCTCCACACAGTCGTCCATAAATCATAAGTAGTAAAATTGTATTTCTATTTACCTCACAAAATCAAGCATTTTTTTTCTTTTACATATTTAGGGAGTCATTGGGACTGAGAGTATAGGGGGTGTACACACCCACATGGCACTGGCCACACCCACACAGCACTGGTCACACCTCCTCTCTTTTGATTATAGGCCCTTGGTCATTTTCAGCTCCAGGCCCATGTAGCCCTCAATCCGGCCCTGATGCACAGTACTGAATAATCGCTCAACGACACTGTGTCCATCTCTGAATCAGGCCTATGGTGTCTAAAGCATTAAGATAATAAATGAAACCAGTCAGAAGGTCAGCACTAGCAGTCCACACAAAATCAAATCATCAGGGCCGTAACTAGGGGGTCGAACAACTGAAAAAAATGGTAGCACTAATAAATGGCTACTGGTTTAAGAAATATATTAAATTTTATAGCATATAATACAATTTAAAACTTATTTAATCATTCAAATGGAATACAGGTGGACTAATTAATAAGGCTTAATGCCACAATACGGGCACGGATCCGGCTCAATCTGTATAAAAACAAATACATAAAAAAAATATATAGTCTCACAATAATGTGAATAAAAATCACTCATGCATGAATAGATATGGCATCGATATAATCAGAATGTGTAAAGCGAAGCATAAGATGCAGAAGTTAAGTCACGGCCAGCAAGCATGCATTATATACTGATAGTTAAAACATGAGTCACGGCCAGTTAGTAGTATGCAGGTTAGTGATAGAGCTTAATCACAGTTGGTTAGCATATAGGTGAAACAGTTTATGGTATGCAGATTAATGATGTTGTTACTGCAATAGATTTTAGTATTCTGTGTTTAGTACATTACCATCTGTCCACTCCCAATGGGGAAATGAAGTATAATGCAGCAATCCTAGCCTCTACCCCAAATCCAGGTGGAGGAAACTCTGCATTGCTGGCCAGATGAAAGAATTGATGTTGGACACTTAGATAATGTGTCTGATATGTGCACCATGCAGTCTGGAGGTGCTTGTATCCTCAGACAGAGGGACCTCTACTGCTGGATCGTGGTGCTTCTCACCGCCCACGGTGTAACACTTGGCTGGAACACGCTGGCTGTTTCACGCTCCGCTGACTTCCGGCTTCTGGTATGCGTTCCACCTGCCTTCCACTGGTCATCTGACGCATTTCTCCACCTTATGACACGGCGGTTTCATCAGAGGACCTAACTAGGGGTGTGCAAGCGGTGCTGTCACCAGGGGGCAGGTCCCGAGGGGCGAGACCATTGCTGTCCCATGACACCTGTATCTGTAACAGAGTGCCCATAACAGAACCCATGCAGCCCGGAGAGCCCTTTGGCCGCTACAGGCTCACACCCTACAGCCTGTAGAGCTGATTTTCCAGTAACCAGCACTAGGCTTTTCCAACCAGGGCTGTTGGCACTATAGCAGGTGGGACACAAGTGATTTAAGGGTGGCTCCAAAAGGCACCTAGAGAAGCAGCTTTAGGAGAGAGGAGTGACCCTAACACACCCTAAACTGGGATTTTGGAAAAATGTATATATCTCCAGTGCTTACTTATATATTATATATTAACTCTAGATTGTGGTGTAGAGTGGCATAATTGTAATACTGGAGCTGTGAATAGATAGTACCTTACTCAATATATACTGTAGAAGAGCTATGTGTGTAGTGGATCTGTCCAATGAGTTATCACTGCCTTCTTAGTACTGAATAGTAATGTGAGCTACCTATAAGTTGAAAAAATGTCCAGAAAGTATATAAAATAAAATTGGTGCCTTTATTAATATTATAAATCAGATTACTGTCCTGGATAAACAGTATTTAAGGTCAAAATACATTCTCATTATTACAGACAATAAAAAATTATGTTAAATATAAAAATAGTAAAAAATATAGAAGTAAGAAATAATCTAAAATAAAGAGAAAGTATTGGTACAGTATCACAAGATAAATACAAGTATATTTATATATAAATATAAATGTAATCAAATGTCCTGACTTACTCACTGACAGACTGACTCACTGACTCATCAACTCCCTGCCGAAATCCCTGGACCTAGGAACATGAAAATCCGGAGTATATTCCTTTCATGATGTAGGTGCCCACTAAGAAGGGATTTTATGAAATTCGACTCCTAAGGGTAACCTAAGGGTTAAAATGTTTCCTCCCCTTGTGCAGTGTCCTGACTGACTGACTCATCATGGCTGTAGCACAGTTCATATTCAAACACCAACTGTCATCCCAAGTGCTGCCAAACATCACTGGCAGTTGGTGTGGCTCCCCTATTTGAATAGTGAGGGAAGGAAATGTGTTACTACAGAGATGAGAGAGGAAAATGTGCTACTATACAGGTGAGGGAGGGGAATGTCAAATATGTTACTATGGGGTGAAGGAAGGGAATGTGTTACAACATGGGCAAGGGAGGGTAATGTGTTACTACAGAGGTGAGCGGTGAGCGGATGTAATATGTTACTATGGAGGTGAGGGAGGGGAATGTTTTACTCCAGAGGTGAGAGAGGGGAATAAGTTACTACAGGTGAGAGTAAGGTTAATGTGTTACTAAACATGGGAGGGAGGGATTATATTTCTACACAGGTGAGGGAGGGGAATGTCAAATGTGTTACAACACGGGCGAGAGATGGAAATTGGTAACTACAGAGGTGAGCGAGGATAATGTGTTACTAAAGAGGTGAGGGAGCGGAATATGTTAGTACACAGGTGAAGGAGGGTAATGTCTTACTATAGCAGTGATGCATTATTATAGAGGTGAAGGATTAATGTGTTTTTGGAGTAATGAGATGGAAATGGAAACAGTAAATATCTAATGTCTACATACGTGAAACTGGGTACATCAGCAAGTAATTGATTACCCTAAAAGTAAAGCACAACATTATATAAAACGTGTCCCTGAGTTATTGTTTGCTGCGACACATTTCACAGCATCTAGCTGCTACTTCAGGCAGTGGAGGGTAAATGAGTTTGCAAATAACAGATCAATATCACATACGCCAGAGGATTTGAAGGAAGTGTTTTGACTGGTCAGAGCATGAGAGTTTGCAGCCGGGAAACCATTGCAATCCCAATGGGATTTCTACCCACTGCATAGTAAATATGCCCCTTTATCCCTCTTTCTTTCTGTCACCCTCTCTCTCCCTTCTCTATGCTCAATCTGTTTCCGTTGAACATCCCTATCTATGTGCAAGCAGTCAATCATAATACCTCCCACTCTGTCAGATGACCCAACTAGTCTGTCACACAAAATCCCTTTAATTACCGGGAGCTTACATTCTACTTTCCATTAGAGAAAGGAACTTCAGAACAACATGTTCAGTTTCTAAGTACAGGGAGCAGAACTCCATAGATTCATTACTAATATAGAAAACAACTAGAAAAAGTGCAGGAGCTGACATTCGGATTTTCATGCAAAACACCCCATGCACAAGTTTAACCTTATATATATTATTGTAATTGTACTCTTTCATAAGTCATTTTTATTTAGTATTTTTGGTTAATTGCTCCTTTAACTGAAGATAGGAACAATGTATCTTTACAAGTGTAGATTCACACCAGTACGTATGCCAACGAGAATATCCCTGGACCTTTGTCTACTACAAAAGTGCATTGAAAGATGCTGCACTTATTTAAAAATCTCCCAGAATATAAATTAGTTTGTTATTAAAATCACTTTATTATCTTGTATAGCAGATTCCTGTATTAAGAATAAATGATTATTATAATAGAGAGATAAACACAAAGTTAGTGGTGTATGCTCTTCATACATTATCTGTAAGCACTGATGATTAGGCAAATTACAGCTTTTAATTAGGTTCTGTAAAGCATAATGAGAACAAATGATTAGTCACAATTCTGTTCAGTTATTCTTTGAATAAGTATGTAGCTACATTTGCATATGTAGCTTATTACTAATACTCACTCACCAAATGGCATTGCAGTGCCTCATCCTGGATCTGTACCTGAAGGCTAATGGCAGGTAATGGATGAGTACTCAACCCTCCATGTTTAAATCAGAAGAAGCGCTTTCAGAGTTACCATGCATAAATAAGCTTAACTATATAACAGGGGATAAGGCAATGTGGCATGTTTATTAATGAATAAAGGAAACAGTGTGAGGGTGCCGTTGGGGAGCAATCGTATAAAATCATACTTGCCTACTCTCCAGGGAATGTCCAGGAGACTATCAAATCTCAGTTGGCTCTCCCAGACTCAGGGATTCAGGGAAGAGCAGACAAGTCTCCCGGACTCAGCTGCTATTGCCCGCTTACTGCTTCACTTGTGAAGTGGTCGATCCAGGCAGCTTAACGACTTAATTCACGCTGAATTTGTCATCGTGGTCCCGGCCCCACCCTGCTTTACCAAGCCGGGAACTGCGACTTTATATAGGAGGTGACGGTGCCATGATGATGTGATCATAGCACCATGAAATGAGTAGTATGACCTGAATTTTGGGAAACTTGAGTGAACCAAGTAATAGCCCTTTCACACTGCCATCAGGTAACCCGTGTTATTGCACATGAACGTGCAGCAACCCGGGTTACTGCGCAGTGTGAAAGGGCCAGGTTGAAACATCCTGCGTCGACCTGGCATTTCAACCTGGGTAACGAGCAGGGTTGAACACGAGTTCAACCTGGCTCATGGTGCAGTGTGCACGGGTAACCCGGGTCGAGGTGACCCGGGTCCCGTTCACTGCATAGGAGAGCCAGCACTTGGAGATGATCTCATCTGCAAGCGCCGGCTCATGATGTGACGTTGATGCCATCATCGACCCGGCATTATTGCCGGGTCGATCCACCAGTCTGAAAGGGGTATCAGGTGGGTCGCACCCAGGATGAACTCGTGCACAAATCCCAGGTGCGACCCGCCATAAGTGATCTGAAAGAGGTGTAATAGGTTCCTCTTGTCAAATATAGATCTGAAAATGAGGCAAAACATTATTTTATGGGTAATGTCAGAGCTGTCATGGTTTGGATCCTGCTCTTGGCTGCCCATGTTACCAAAGAAAGCACGTGGGAAGGTTACTGCTATGTATGGAGAAGTTGCTGTTTTGTGTACTTTTTAAATGAGCATGAAAAAGTTTTTTGCTGACCTTGTGTTTGACACAACTTGCTTGGCCGGCCTTGACCTCAACTACTTTAAATGTCTTTAGGACGAATATGAATCAGGGGCATTTGAAAACTGGAGGGGCTCTTGTGCAGATTGTGCAGATGTCCGTGTACTTTTGGCCACGTAGTGTTTCTACAATTAAAAATGAACTACTGTATATTACTGTGTTTTGATCGTACACAGAAATAAAAGAGACCAATATTTCAGTCTCAGCTAAAGACGGAATCGGACGATTCTGACATTCAGCCAAATATCTGCAATTAGCAATTTAAATGATAGGATCAGACCAATTACAGTGCACTGAGCATAAAGAAGCTAACCAGCAAGGATTAACAAATGTCTGTAGCCTTATAAAAGCAGCTTACTCAGACCCTCTGGCGCTCACTCTTCCTGTTCTTGGGGAAAATACCTGTGATTGCTGCTATATGTAATTGTGACATGAAGTGTGACTTATCAGTGGTCTGGCCTCTGGCTATTCTAAACTAATTCACTTCTTTTCCATGTACCCATGTTACATTTACACCCATAGATCCAATAGACTTGTGAAGTGGCAATTACAAATTGCCCGTATCCTACATTGTTGCACTTGCCGACGTTGAGGAGGAGGAGGAGGATGGGGTGGACGATTATGAATGGATGAATCAGAACTGAACTGGGATCCTACAAATAAGAATGAATTGATGCAAGTCAGAATTTCTGGCTCTTTGTACAAGCTCAGTCGCTGCCTATATGAGAAAGACAAGCTGTGATCAGAGACTTCCTGAACGTTTCTCATGAAGACACAATGCTGAGCACGCAGCCATAAGTGAGCCTGCAAATCGAACAATCAGTGCTAAGTAGGTTTAAGTCCAAATGAAGAATGCCAATAGAAATAACTCTAGGGACATTTTAACAGATGTACACTTGTAAATCTAACAGGATTTCCTAGTGCCTTAGGTGAAATGAAGACTGCCTCATTAAGCTGCCTGCCAGCCACCATGCTCCACATTGCTCCTCTGTGCAGCAGCAAAACAGCCTAAACCACAGACACTGAATGTCCATAACAGTACGCAACATATGTGTAACCTCAACAAACAAGACTCTGCCAAATTAACAATATGCGATACACAAAGGTCTTTATGTTTAGTTATATGATTTCATATATACATATTATATATATCTATATATACATATATATATATATATATATATATATATTAGCTGCAAAAGATGTCTTTGTTTGAAACTAACTTTTTATTACCAATTTTAGAGCAAAATAAATATTTTTTATATTTTATGCACACATCCCTTATTTTATACATGCTCAGGTATTGAGTATATAAAGATATTTGCTCTGTTCAAAATTTGACCTACTAGATCAATTTTTCTATCACTAATCCTAAAAGTGACACATGCAGTAACATTTCCTTGATTCATTTAATCATTTGGACCAAACTGGCCAATCATTGCAGAGTGTGCGCCTCCATAGAGTAATGTGCTGACAATTTTCATTGTAATTCATTCACTTTAAAATTGTGGTACTGTAAATAGATTAGATCTGCGCAACTTGGCATACTGTATAACATATGTGTATCATATACAGCAATCTATAGCCAGGGGTTCATCATTAATAATGAGATTAACTACTGCTTTCTTCATAAAAATTAAGCAGGAAGTTGGGGCAACATAGAAGAGAAGAAGTCATGTTTACTGAATGGCTCCTGTAACAATCTCACTAAAGTAATCCTAATCTTCTACATGACATATGATTGACCTGGCTATATCTGCCAACATACCACAACCTTAATGAATACAGGGCCCATCATGATTGTTCCACATCCAAATTGTAAGACCAGTCCCCCAAATCATGAAAACATTTTTTTTTTTTTTCTGCAGAAAAGTAGGACTTTGCTGCCAAATCAGATTTGCTTGGGCCATAGTTAACAGCAGATGGTAAATCTCTAACATCCATAGTGGACTACGCAGCTTGGCTATACCTAATAGACATTTCTGCCAGGGCAAGACATCCTGGTGAAAGCCATCTGACCTCAACCAGCATCTGACTTAAGGTGCCTATCCACTAGACGATTAAAATGAGCGATTGAACGATATAGATGTCATTCGATCTTTCAATAATCATTTAATAATCGTTTGAAAATCGTTTGCAGATTGTTTAAAAAATTGGTCGTTTAAACATCTATCATCGGGCAAACATGCTGGTCAACCTGACGATAACATCAGGTTCAGCATGTTTACAGATGATTGATTGTGCCTACACTGAACGACTGCTCATTCAGTGTAGGAACATCACAGACTGACAAACCACTGCACGATTACAATGTTGTAATCGTGCAGTCTTTTGCCTGTCTTCTAGTGGATAGGCACCTTTAGTGGGATGGCACTTAACCCAAACAATCCAGCCCACCAAGGAAACTAGGGAAACTAGACATAGCACCTGGGGCAGATGTACTAAGCTCTGGATAGTGATAAATTGGAGAGTAATAAAGTACCGACCAATGAGCTCCTGTAAATTTCAGACACAGTCTGTAACATGACAGTTAGCAGCTGAGTGGTTGGTAGTTTAACACTTTCTAATTTATCACTTTCCAGGGCTTAGTACATCTCTCCTATTATTTCTTAGGACCAAGGGGTCTATGTACTAAGGGATTCTGTTTACTAAGCCTTGGATGAGATAAAGTGGATGGAGATAAAGTACTAACCAACCAGCTCCTAACGGTCATTTTTCAAACAAAGCCTGTGACATGGCAGTTAGGAGCTGATTGGCTGGTACTTACTCTGCGTTCACTTTATTTCCATCCAAGGCTTAGTAAATAGACCCTTAAGACTTGTAGAGAGATAAAGTGGATGTAAATAAAGTACCAACCAATCAGCTCATGTCACTTTACAGTTTGAAAAATGACAGGAGATGATTGGTTTGTACTTTATCTCCATCCACTTTATCTCTCTACAAGGGTTAGTACATAGACCCCTATGCTACAACTGCCTATAGAACAATAAAATCACACCATGTATTCTATCTTGAGGATATGAAAACATAATTGGCATGATCACACAGGCAACAAATTCTTTGTAGGAGCCACCTCCAATTTCCCAAGTCATACTGCACTGAGATAAAAGAGCAGCCTGGCAAGGCGAAACAGATGCCACAGAGCAGATTATTAAAGAAATACTAGGTTAGTTAAGCATAAACAGGGTGGGGCGCAGAGATTAACGTAAGAGCTGAGAACTAGGCCCACGGGAACATACTGTAGCCTAAGATCACTCCCTTCCACATGCATAAAGATTAGTTTGAATTGTACATTTTACCAGATCAGTTTTGGGTCCTGAAATGCCTTACGAAAAGCAAGTGGGCATTACCTGGTAATGTATGCTCAACTCTGCATGAGCCCCTGCATGCTGCTTTATATACCTTTCCAACAAGCTTTATTCTAAAATATTAAACCTACATACCAACACAAAAAGGAGTAGTCACGTCCAATGACCAGATATGGTCCAGTAGTCACGTCCAATGACCAGATATGGTCCAGTAGTCACGTCCAATGACCAGATATGGTCCAGTAGTCACGTCCAATGACCAGATATGGTACACTAGTCACATCCAATGACCAGATATGTTGCAGTAGTCACGTCCAGTGACCAGATATGGTCCAATAGTCACATCCAATGACCAGATATGTTGCAGTAGTCACGTCCAGTGACCAGATATGGTCCAGTAGTCACGTCCAATGACCAGATATGGTCCAGTAGTCACGTCGAATGACCAGATACTGTATGCACATTTTCCCCGGCGGTTATATAATTGCTGTGATTAAGTAGATTCCACATAATAGCAGCATGCTATTGATATCGGATTATTTCCTATTACTATGTGTCTGTTATGAATCGCACATCTCTAATATACAAACCTGTCATACAAGCTCATTTCTCAAACCTTTACCTCTATTACTTTCCCTGTGTAGGAAAAGCAGACAAATGCAATAATTGGTAAGGATGGCATTTTGCCCTTAATGGCGATCTATTTCATCCAGCAGCTTGCAGCTAATAGGACTGTTATTTACTCCTTTCAGGAAAAGTACTGAATAGTGTGAAATGCACTAGTCAATAATGTTGGGTAGCTAGATAAATAATACTTATACTGTTTTCTGACAAATGCTCCTGGATCAAAATATATAAATAACACTGCACTATTGTCAGCTTACTGAACTGGAAAATGTCGTTTCAGAGGAAAGCAGCTCCAGGATTTCAAAGCTAAAGTGTGGCAAATTACTGAAATGAAATTGTGCTTACGTCTAACCACCTCATTGTAAGAGTGAATATTTTCTGCATTTTAAACTTAATTTTGTGATACAACCAAACACTAGCCCTGTTTATTATTGTGCAGTGCTTGTATCAATGGAGAAGCTTCACTAGGGACTAGTGCGGATAGGTAATTTCACCATTGGCAGCAACTTCTGTCCATTTAGCAGACAAATAACCTACAGTATGTATAATAGCAAAAATAATACAAAATAAAACAAAGGGGAGCTAAATGTAACAATATTAGGGGAGATAGCAGACTGTAGCTATCTGATAGGGCAACTGATCCTTACAGCAAGTAACAGAAAACAAGCAGAAACAACCAGATGTGCTGACGATATCTCCAAAATGGTATGGACATAGTTACTTAAAAAATATATTCTGAGATTGGAGCCTCTCCCTGAAAGTATAAAAAGTAAAGTGACTGCTTATGCCAACACTTTATTTCCGGGTTCGGACCCAGCATTATTACTATGCAATATGCAGTTAATGTAGAGGGATCCTTCAGAAGATGGTGTTAACTATCAGGGCCAAGTTTATTAACCCTGTAGTAACCAATGGGGGTTACTTTTCCATTCGAAAATGGTCACCCCTTCATAGAGTCTGGGTGCAAGTTCATTTTTGAGTGAAACGCACAAACATGGCAGTTCTTGGAAGATTTCCTGCAAAACACTGGGCTTTATTCAGAGATGTATGCAAACCCAATGGGGTACGAACATCTCTGATAGCGTGAGATCGCCCGCAGTGCCCCCTAAGCTGCAGCATGATTGCTATGCTGTGGACAACTGGGGAAGGGGACTGAGTGGCAACGCACAGTGTTCTCGAAAACAGGGGAGTGTCGGGACCATTTTGGAGGCGTGCTGAGGCCAGTGTCTGTGTCTTCCAACACAGCTTCACTGGCCCTGGCAGTGTGAAAACACAGATAATATAAAATAGTGGTTGCTCACAGGCAAGGCTGCCAACAGCTCTGCCAGGCCCAGGTACAGGGAAGGGCATGGCCAACTCGGGGAGGTGTGGCCAGACCCCCACCTTACAAAAAAAAGAAACTTAATAAGTTTGCGGCCACTTCACAGCTGCATGCGCCGCACAGGGGGGTGCCCGTGTCCGAGGGGGTGAACGCAATTGCTCCCTCCCCCACCACATAACACAGGGAGAGAGAGGACTGACTGCTGCTACAGCAGCCTTTCTCCCTAGCCCAGCACACAGCGTGACAGCAGCGTGTGTTGGGCTTGGAAGAGAGGCTGCTGCAGCAGTAGTAATTAGCCCTCTCTCTCCATGCTCAAAGTAAAGTACCAGTGGCAGGTGGCAGGGGTTTGGGCTGCAGGACCCGGGCCCCTCCAACAGGCTCGGGTAAATATTACCCGCTCCCCCCCTCTCGGTGCCCCTGTTCACAAGTGCTTGAAAGGGAGGGGTTTAATCTAGACTAGAAAAAAAAAAAAAAAACATCCCCCAGCACACTGCAATAGACCGGCAATAAGATTTGAATACTGCATTATAATAGAAATCCAGAGATCTTTGTTGCATATATTTGCAAAGATATAACTGCATACTGTTATGCCACATGATAATAGCATATACGTTAATCTAACTAAATCAGGGATAAACAAACCCACACAAACGCATATACACACACAAACTAAAATATGTGTATATAAACAAAAGAGACACAGTTGATATCTACTTTTACTCACACAATAAACATACAAATTAATAGACTTGAATAAAAACAAGTGAGAACAGACATATATAGGGGCTTATGTTACACGAATTCACTTTGCTAACCATGGGTCTGATTCACTAACGATCGCAACTGCAATCATGCATGCAATTGGCCGATTCTGCACATACGTATGCATCGCAGTGCGCATGCGGAACACTCTACTGCAATCGGCACTGCGATTGCAGTGACTACACAGACCCATCGCAGAGTGATTGACAGGAAGTACCATTTGGGGATGGTGACAGGGGGTTGTCGGCAAAATGTATGCGTGCCAGTGCGTCTGAACGCCGTTGCAGTGGCGTGCATAAATTATCCGCTGCAATGCCCTACGTAGCTTGGGCTTTCACTACGTGCGATTAGGTTAGCAATTCCTGAGTGAGGTCAGACCTTGTGCAAGTGTGCGTGGGGCTGCGATGGTACTCAATGTTACCGATGGTTTTGCAGACTTGCTAAGTACTATGGATGTGTGTAAGGTAAAGTGGGCGTCCTTATGTTTGGCTGCGACGGCATTGCAATTGCAATCATTAGCATATCTTCGCATTGAGACTGCGTGCGTAATCACTATTATGATTGCAATAGCGATGCTTACTGAATCAGGCCCCATGTACAGACATGGCTACATTGCACAAATCAGATTGCACAGACTCTATTGTCAATTACATAACGAGACTTAATTACTCATATCCCATTGATAGCCATATTGCAGATTCTATTGCCAGTTGTATTGTACAGACCCTGTTGTCTGCCGCAATGCAGACTCCATTTTTAACCATATACAGTAGAAAGACTAATGGCATATTTGATTATACTTTATGCTAGCTACACTACAAAAACCTCATTGCATAGATCTCACTGCACAGACCACATTGTCAGCCATATTAGACAAACTCCTTTATATAGAGCCTACTGCCTCTCACATCTACATTGCACAGACCCCCCCCCCATCTATGTGTAGGCTTGACATGCTTCTAGTCATCATTAACAATGCACGCTTGCTCCTCCCTGTAACAAGTGCAATAGGTACTCTTCCATCCAACTCTTTTGTAGCCTGAAGTTGCGTTAATGTGTCCTGATACAAATTTGCCTACGCCACAATGCTCCCTTACACCTCAGTTGCACCTCTTCAGTTGTAAATGTAGATATTATTGAAATTTGTACAACTTTGCATCGTCTGGACTTGTGTGTGCACAGTTTTGGCGCATGCGCAGTGTGTATGCTTAACTCTGCATTAGTGGCAGAGATAATCGTGCACTTGTAAGAGAGACTCCAGTGAAAACAATAATAATAATTTTATTTATATAGCCCTTTTGACCAAAAGTAGCTTAATACACACAAACATTGTCCACAAACGGGGCTACGATGACTGCCAATGGGCCGTGGTGCTGGCTGTGTGGTCATTGGAGGGGACATGGCTATGCCCCCTCTAAATACACACTAGGAGGCGCGTGGCTTGCAGCAGGTGGAGTGGTCATGGTATCACGTGAGTTTGGTTACGCCTCCTCTGTATACCCAGATCCCTACAGATGTGAAATCCCATTAATATAAGGTCATTTTGGAAAAGAGCATAGAGGCCACTGCCATTATGAATAAAGTTTATTTGAAAAAAACAGCAGTTTTGAGGAGTGACAGTTGGAGCCGTTGTGAGGGGAGAGGTGATGACGCCATTGAGCAGAAATGAGCAGATGAGAGAAGGGAGACAAATAAGCAGAAAACTGAAATAAGAAACAGAGAGTAAGCAGAAAGGAGAGACACAGTAGTGGGAGGGCAACAGAAATAAACAGTAAAACAGAGTCAAATGGTGATCCTGGTGGCACAGCAAGTGTCAGAGACAAGAGAATTTAAAGACTTTAGGGCCGTATGGCCCCCTATGATTAAGTAATGATCTCACAGCGAGGGATACTTAAGTATTTAACTCACAGCGAGGGAAACTTTGCACCGGAGCAATTCATCATTGCTCCAGCGCAGGGACAGCTGCTCCGAAAAGCAGCTGTCCCCTCGGGTTAGTATCACAGCTACAGAAGTAGCTGCGTTACATGCCTCCTCCCTGTTGGCGCGGCTATGCATGCGTGACCCGCAGTCACGCATGCGCAAAGCCACCGTGGAGGTAGTGAGAAGGCGGTGGAGGGATCCCACTTGGATCCCTCTTGGCATCCCCGGAACTCCTTCCCATAGGAAGGAGCGAGGATCCAGGAACAAGCGCCATCTGAAGGTGGAGCTTGTTCTCGCAAGCAAACTCCGAAAACTTTCAGTTTTAAGCGTCCGTTTGGGACCCCTGATGATGAATGGCCCAGTAACTAAAATAAGCGGAAACTAGCATTTCCGTATCGTTACTGGGCCATTTATCGATGATGAATAGGCCCCATTATTACCTATGTGGATTTGCCAACATTTGAGAGGAAACTGAAGTAATTCCATTTTGTTTGATACATCCATCTTTATTACAAGTGCTGCCATATTTTGTTCATTGCTAAAGGGGACTTACCCCTGAATTCTACTGCTTAACAAGATAATTGGGCCCCAACGTGCACATATAGACCCCCTGTAGTATTCTTGGCTACACTAAAGTTATCTTGTACTTTAGTAATGTGTCGGCATAGATGGATTATATTGTTTTTTGAGTAACGTAGTGTGGTACCCCCATAGTTATGGGGTTACCCCTTTAACTAGTTAGGGGATATAGTTACCCTGCAAGACCCTAGCAGTTTTTTATATAAGTTTATACAGCACCATTGGCCCCATAGGATAGTACAGTGAACTTTGACTGACCCTGCTCTCCCTGAACCCCATTGAGCATGTGCAAACAGGGAGGAAGAAAGTGCTCCTTGGTCAGCGACCAAGGGGAAATCCTGCCCCATTGAGTGGTAGCCTGGGTGTCCAGGCAGAGATCCCTGTAGGCGGTCTGTTGCTTGGGTTCCCCTGTCCACTCATAGATGCCTGATCGACAGGGAGTAGAGTATGGAAGAGTTTATAAAATACCCTCCCCAGGGCTGTCAGGGCTGAGTCAGGGAGGATTTGTCTGTGGAGTGCCCAGAGTCTAGTCATACAATAGGGGAGAGTATTCCCCTATGTTACCCTGGATTACAAATACTGCACCTGGTGTGCGGTCTGTAAGGAATTGCTGTGGAGTGCCCTTGGATCTGTAAAAATAGGGGTGCAATATCCCCTATGTTTGCCCTGGATTACAATTACCAGACTTCACATTAACCCAGAAGGCTACCTATCCAAACTGCCCAGAGAGGTGTTCTGATGCTGGATGTGAGTCCCTGGAGGAAACTTGCCTCTGGACTTGCATAGAGGACCCTGCTTTGGAAGAAGCCCCCTGAATATGGGACTGCCTTCCTAAGTGCCTGTTACCAGAGGTGCCGCATGTGGAAGTCTGCACATGCTGGGAGAGAAGAGGAGCTGCCTGGGGAGGAGGTCTCATCGCTCCACTGTAGCTGATGAAGCCCCAGCTGAGGAAAAGGTCCCGCCAGTGACGAAAACCCTGCTGGCAGCCCCGGACAGCCCCGGAGGAAGAGTGCTTCAGGACCCCTCCTGCTGCTGTGTTTGTTTGTCTGCCGGACAGAGCCCCTGTGGAAAGAGATTTTGCACCTGTTGCCCCTTGTAAAATACCTGCCGGAGGTCTGCAGCTGGGAACTTCGGTGCGGTGCCTAGCATCCTGAAGTTTCCCTAGACATCGTGGGGGGCTGAACAGCCACAGCCAGGGGTAAGAACAGCAGACCTCCCTCTGCTTAGCTCTTGTCTCCTTTTTTTCCCTGAGTGCAGCTCTTGCCTTTTATAGTATCACCCAGCCGGGACACCCCCTCGCCCTCTTCCCATAGTGCCTTTTAGTGGGTCCCCAGCCTTTTTTTAGTGGGTCCCTTCTCCCCTCCTAAGAGCTGCAGCTGGACAGATGTGCCCACTACCTACTCTTAGGCCCACTCAGGGGGTTTATCAGTTTATACTAGCATGCCATATAAACTCTCATTGACAGTGGCCCTCATTCAGACCCACTCGCAAGCGGGCGCACGTACGTTAGGCGTACGTACAAAAATATTGAAATTCAATGGCTCGCTCGTATTTTCGTTCGCATCTAAAATTCCTCCCTAAACTCTGACGACCCCTCCTCTAACTAACGAGCGTACGAAATAGCGAGCGTACATCCCCGAAATGGCTTGAAAGGAACGCAAGCACAAGTATAAACAGGAAGTGGCCTTGTCAGATGTCGATTACCTGCTCCTTTATTCTGCCTACCTCCCTCAATCGTATCATGCCAATCAATGTATCAATTAGCTTAATTGTTTGTTTTTTTCAACACAATGCAAGAAACTTTACTCTTGTCCGTGTTTGTGTTTACCCGCAGAATACGTACGGATGAAACATTCGCTTTTATTGTTCAAAAAACATGTGAACCACAATTAAACAATTGTTCTATTGCTGTGGATCCCCGCATATTTCCCTGGGTTCATTTCTTTATTTAAATTTGCTTACGCATGTCACTGCATCAAGCCTATCATAACTCTCCAGAGATTTCTGGCCCTGTCGAACACATGACTCATACACTAACCAATAAAATTGCTCCTGTTAATTTCCAAAATACATTAGCCAATCAGAAAATTTTTACACACTTTATCAAAAATGATTTTTAAGAAAAACACCATTGCCATCATGAGAGCCTCCGCATTCACCAGGCGCGAGCTGCTGGTGCTTACGGAGGTCATGGATCGCCGGATCACCAGCCAACCTCAACCCATCACCAACCGGCAGAAGCGCTCCGCGTATGCGGAGGCACGGTCCCGCCTGCGGTCCTTCGGCTCACGCCGCAACATCGGGCAGCTGGAGCGCAGGTGGTCCGACCTGCAACGGCGAACGCCCCGCTTGCTGGCATGCTTTCGCATGCAGATCCTGGAAAGTAAGTGTTATGTATTGTGGTTTTAATGTTTGTGTTTGTGGGGCAAACTGCGTGTGCATGTTTTCCTGTCTGTCCTATTTATTATTTGTACTCATATCTGTGTGTGCATGTTTTCCTGTCTGTCCTATTTATTATTTGTACTCATATCTGCGTGTGCATGTTTTCCTGTCTGTCCTATTTATTATTTGTACTCATATCTGCGTGTGCATGTTTTCCTGTCTGTCCTATTTATTATTTGTACTCATATCTGCGTGTGCATGTTTTCCTGTCTGTCCTATTTATTATTTGTACTCATATCTGCGTGTGCATGTTTTCCTGTCTGTCCTATTTATTATTTGTACTCATATCTGCGTGTGCATGTTTTCCTGTCTGTCCTATTTATTATTTGTACTCATATCTGCGTGTGCATGTTTTCCTGTCTGTCCTATTTATTATTTGTACTCATATCTGCGTGTGCATGTTTTCCTGTCTGTTCTATTTATTATTTGTACTCATATCTGCGTGTGCATGTTTTCCTGTCTGTCCTATTTATTATTTGTACTCATATCTGCGTGTGCATGTTTTCCTGTCTGTTCTATTTATTATTTGTACTCATATCTGCGTGTGCATGTTTTCCCTCTATTTCTGATTTATTCATTCTACTCCTATTTGGCTTATTTTTTGGGTTGTTTTTTTTTTTTAGTTTTGGTGCCCGGATTTGTCCATAAACTAACCGCAATTTCTTTGACATATTTTAGGGGGACAGCCAAGACTCCGCCGTCACCGTCCGTCCAGACGGCGTTCCCGGCCACTATCCCCAACCCCCAGCCAACACTCCACCCCAAATCTTTCCCCTATTCCCCACTCCTCCCCATCCTTCCCAGACCCTCTCCCGGAAATGTCGGGCCTCCTTCCCCTCCGTCCCACTTCCCCCTCTCCTCCACCCACCCCTCTTCCAATTACCCCCTCCCCGGAGTCCATCATAACTCCTCCCCATTCTTTGGGGAATGACGGATCCTCCGAGGAGGATCATGGATGCATTTCCGGAGCTCCCGTTTTGGCTCCCGGTATGTTTTTATTTTGTTTTTTTTTAAAGCACAAACTGTTTGTATGTAATCATGTGTCGTGCCTTTCTTCGTGTTTTTGTGGCTTGACTTTTGGTGATTTTGCAGTTTGCCTTTACCTCTTCCTGGTGATTTCAACATACACATATCACACCTGTGGGAATTTGTACATAGGCCTTGTATTTTTGGCAGCACCCCCTTTTTTTTTTTTTTTTTAGGTTTAGGAGTGATTTGGTTGTGTTTTTGTTTTTTTAATGTGGATTCCCTATTGTTGTATTAACCCACACACTTTTCTCACCCACAGAGGAACAGAGGCGTCGGCAAGAGGTGGCGGATTGTGTTGGCCAGATGCGCCAACATGTAATTGGCATTCTGGTGGCCCTCGACCAGCTGTCTGGCCTCCTTCGCCAGTAGTTTTTTTATTTTTGTTAACTTTTCAAAATAAATTTATTCAGACAAATATACGTTCTGGCTCATTTTTTAAATCCAAAACCAAGATAGTTTAGCATGACATAAGTAGACTGTTCCTGCAAGGATTTCCCTTTTTTAAAAGTTAGATTGTGTTTTGTCTTTGTATGTCAAACAGACACAAGAAACACATAACAGTAACAATGTCATTTCCCTTTTTGGGTGTAGTGTCAATTACATATTTCTACATTTTACAGGTTCCTAGTTGGTGCGCAAGCTGCTTAGGCCAATCTTACAAATCCCAAGGTTGGGCCAGGCTTCCTTTTGGTGTGGGTTGGGAAGCTGAAAACATATTTCAGTTTAGCTCAACTGGCGTCAGTACTGGATTACCCCTTAGTCAAATGTAACTTGTGTTAACCTGGTTACACTTGCTGTTAACGTCCCAAAAAAGGAAGACCATTTCACTCTCCAAACATTTATTCACAACATAACAGAGAAAACAAAGTGGTCACTCCCAAAAAAAGAACACAGTGATAAATTCAAATACAACACATACCAAGAAATAATTAAATAAAAACAAAAAATCAAGAACTGGTTGACGAAGGACCATGCCAACATGATTCCACAAACATGGCGTTGCGATATGGGTTCCAGAATATATGCCCAAAAGGACCAGATCCAGGTTTGGTAAGGGTAGCAGGAAGTAGTGAGCGTTGGAGTGCCAAAGATTATGTGAACAAACAGAAGATGGTGAAAAAAAAAACACAAAATTAGATGTTCGCAAACAAACACAAACACATTAGGTATAAACACTGTAGTTTTGTTACAACTTACCTAAAAAATCTGGCCACCACATCATCGCGTATGGCCCCCCCACATACTGACCTCCGACCAACCTCGGGGGGGCCATCCTCAGGTAAGGCATCCTCTGGCTGCATTGTGACACCACTCCTTATGGCAATGTTGTGAAATATCCCACACAGGACCACAATTTTAGACACCATATCCGGCACATACATGAGCTCGCCACCAGAGCGGTGGAGGCATCTGAATCGGCCTTTTAAAAGGCCGATACAGCGCTCCACCACTTGCCTGGTGGCTGTAAGTGCGGAATTATACGCACTTTGTGGCCCTGGTGTGGGAGCCAAATAAGGAGTGAGCAGCCAGGACATGCAAGGGTATCCACTGTCTCCTGTGAAAAAAAATAGACAACATCAGGAACACTGTGTATCAAGCTTAACATTGTTATGTACTAAAGGTCTCCACTTACCCAGAAGCCACGCATCACCAGCTTGTAGGTTGGTTAATTTCTGCCATATCCCTGATTGCCGGATGACGAAGGAGTCATGAGCACTTCCTGGTAATTTAGCATTCAGGGACAGGATCTGGAGGGAGGCATCACATACCACCATTACATTCAGGGAGTGATAGTGTTTACGGTTTCTAAATATTGCCTCCAGCCGTGCTGGAGGCTGAAGTGGTATGTGAGTACCATCCACAACCCCTATGATGTGTGGGAAGCCAGCTATTTGGTAAAAATTGGCCTTGGCCACACTAAGGGCACCCATATCCAAAGGCATTTGAATAAAATGATGGAGGTGCTTGAAAAGTGCCTCCATCACTGCCCTCAGGATCCGGGAAAAGGAGGATTGGGAGATGCCCGCCACTATTCCCACCGTTGTTTGAAACGATCCTGAGGCACAGAAATGTAACACCGCCATAAATTGCGTCAGTGGTGGTATTGCTGTTGGACTGTCAATTTGCCGCTCAAGATCACTTTCTATTAATGAGAGAGTGTCTATGATGATTTTGGGAGGTAGACGGTAGCGTCTTAAAACCTCATCATCGGGCATTCCAAAAAGGGTGACACGTGTTCAAAATATCTGGGGCCTTGCATGCCTACGATGCCTACGCCTGGGACGAGTTTGAGGTTGGTCGTCTTCCGGGAGCAGGGCCAGAACAATTCGCCCCAGATCTACCTGAAATTCAAAGTTTACAATGTAAGGCTTTTGAGCCACCCCAAAAGTAACATAAAACAACTTAGCTTTATGATACCATCCATAGCTGCTTACATGCCGGGGTATTGTCATGATACGTATAAACTGTAAAAAAGCCAAAAATGAGACATCAAAAATTTAGAGGGTGATTTTATGTTTGTCAAATTGGTGCAAGCCAACACATAAAATAGGCGAATCACACATTTGGCCATCGATGAAAACGACATTGCACACCGTACGTCAAATAGGGGTCAAATGGACCCCAAAAATGGAAAAGGGAAAAGCAAAACTGGTTTACATGATGAATAAGCCTCGAAAAATGCGTTAATTATTTCGCAAATGCAAGTCACTACACCAACAGTCAAAAATGCGTTAATTAGTTCGCAAATGCAAGTCACTACACCAACAGTCAAAAATGCATTAATTAGTTCGCAAATGCAAGTCACTACACCAACAGTCAAAAATGCGTTAATTAGTTCGCAAATGCAAGTCACTACACCAACAGTCAAAAATGCGTTAATTAGTTCGCAAATGCAAGAAAAATAATGGACTTACCAAAATCGAATATATAAGATTTCCCTCAAAAAGGTCTTTGGGTCCGAAAGCCAAAACAAACTAAAATAGATGAAATTAGTGTTAAAAAAAATATATAAAACAAAAAACCAGAAGTAGACACCAATTGGCCACAAATTAGACTGCACAAAACTTACCAAATCAGGAAACGATGGCAAAAAATAAACCAAAAAAATGCGAACGGAAAACCAAAACAACTGTAGCAAACCCAAAAAAATACAAACACCGCCAAATCCTCCAACCGCAAACAACCAAATCCAACCAACTTAACCGCCAACAATCCAACAACGCAACCTCGACTCCACACACACCAAGCCATAAATAGTGTTTATTTTCCCGCACAAATTAAGGATGAATCATAGGGACGCACAATCAATGATGCGGCCGCAAACTAAGGACGCATGTATAAATACGTCACGAAATCACATTTAATTTCTGGTTGATTTCATTCTGGAAGCAGAGACATGGCTTCAGACCAGGGAAACAATGGCCAAAATTCCGGCGGTAAGGCCTTCATGCATTTTGTCTCAATGATTCTTTTAAAACATAATATTGTGCAAGTTGTGAAGTGGCTAAATCTGCATATTTACCCAAATAGGTGAGGAGGATGACATGGAAGAGACTGCTGGCCCCAGTCAACCCGCCAAAGCTGCCAAAAAAAAAAGGCAGCCACATTTCACAAGCAAGGAGATGGAGGTTTTGATCCAGAAGTGCGTTGACATCCTGCCCCAGGCAGCCAGGAATATGAGCCAAAGCCAGAAGTGGAGAATGTGGGAGGAGGTCGCCGTTGCTGTCAATAGGGTGGGTGATTATGTCCGTCTAGCCCGGGATGTCAAACGGCGGTAAGTAAACACTTTCCCATCCTATAAACAAACCCCATTGTAAAAAAAAGGATAATGGTTCCAATTTCATTCCACAGATGGGCAGACTTCAAATATCGTCTCAAGCAAAAACTTGCCGACAGGGCTAGGCATGCAAGGGGGACAGGTGGGGGTCCCACCCCTGTGTCATTGGAGTTGACAGACTTAGAAGAGCTGGCACAGGGGTGTGTGCAGGCTGTGGAGGTGTTTGGCGTGTCCAACATGGATACGGACATGCCAGACTTTGCGGCTCCTCATGTTGGCCAAGGTAAGTCTTGTGATGTCACCAACTCTGAAATGCTATTGTGCCAATATGTAGATTCTAATGTGAGTCTTTTCGCATTTTTCCTAACAGAGACAGAGGCGGATGAGTCTGCTCCAGAGGGGAGCCTTGGCCGCAGAATTTCTGCTCGCTCTGCAGGGGAGGAACCAGTACATCCGGCTGAGGACCCTGCAGAAGCCAGTCCAGGGCGTGCCCCCTCGCAGGCAGTGGGCCTCCTCACAGAACTCAATTTTAAATCGGATTTCCATACGGAGATTCTGCAGAGGATGGACGCCAGTCTGATACGGGTGGCTGAGGCCCTGGAGCAAAATGCTGCGGCCAACGTGACCATTGCTCAGGCCCTGGCGGAAAATACCAGGGCCAACATCCGCATCGCCGATGCCCTGGAGCAGCTCGTTCGCCAGCACATGGTGGAGCCGACCTCCCTTCCTGCCGGAACATCCGGATCCTCCACCTTTGGCACAACATCAGCCAATCCTCCAAATGTGCCTAGCCCTGTGCCTAGTCCAGAGGCCACAACATCTGCCTCTGGACAGGCCAGCCCGATGCCATCCCGGACCCGGTCTGGCGCCCACCCTCACCCAGCCAAACGGGCGAGAAAACAGTGACAGCAATGGCGACTTTTCCCACACTCCTTCTGTGCTTGGCTCATATTCCTTTCTGGTCAAAACTTCCCTCTCCTTTCTTGTGAAATGTTTTTAATTTTGGTATTTACGTTTATGTTACCAGTTATGGTTTTGTTTTTTTTTTAACAAATATCTTTGCCACAAAAAAAAGGCAACAAAATATTAGGCCAATTTGTTTGTGTTTAAACAATAAATTTAAAACAAAAAACTGACATTGTATTGTGACATTATTGTACAAATGGGTTACATTTAATCCTGGCCCTAAAGGCAAAAACTGACCCTCTTAAAAAAAAAAAAAGGCCTCTTTAAGGAAAGTTTAAAAAATCACATAGCGATGCCAATTCCACAGTAAACCCAAAAAAAGGGGAGCTAATTAAAACATGATGACATTATTGTTACAATAGGCCATAACCAACAAATTGTGGCCAAAATAAAACACCAAAAATGTACGCTAATTGATTGTGTAATCATGACATTAGCAGCTCTGATTTCCACCTGCGTACGCTTTTGTGCTATCCCAATAAACTGCTTTCCAAACACATACCAAGCCGGTTTTCAATCCAACACTAATTACTTTACTGACCAGCCGCGATTAATCGCAGCACCATCGTTGAGTCCCGGGACGGAGGAGAAGGCCATCGCCAATGTGGTCGAGTAATCCTGACCCTAAGCTGTGCGAGCATTTTGAAGGGAAAGCGGATGTTCCAGTGACGTATGAGACGGTCCGAACACATTTGACGTTCGCATCTGCTAATGTATGTACGCCCCAAAAACGCCTCGCCACGCCTGCGTTTTTTCATCTCCACCCCCGTCAACACCCCAAAACGCCCTGTTCTGTCAATCACATTTGACATGTCACTTCCTGTACGCTATTTTAGGAACGAGAGAAAAAAAGCTCGCAATCTGCCGTACGCACATGCGCAGTGTAACACCGACGCATGCGCGGTTAGTCAACATCGGAACGCAACGAGCGTACTGTTGTTAACGTGCGGCTCTGAATGAGGGCCAGTATCTTTAAATTAGGTAAAGTGTTGAAGTAGGGGGGACGTGAAAGATAGGTTCCCTCTTCTGTCCCCCCAAGAGTTGTATTGGTGGTTGTTTTCTCTCCTGTGAACCTCCGGCTCATGTCCGGGAAGGGACGTGAGTTACTTGTGTATGCTCATGTCTGACGCAATCTAATGGGATGTCAAATGTCATTTAAATCTAATGTAATCTGTATTTATTCTTGCTTAAATTTGTTTTTCAAATGCTGTTCTCTCTGGGGCATTGTGTCTTGTTGCTGTGTTATTGTTGTCCATAATGATTATTATTTTGCTTGCCATGAAATGTTTGAATATTTGCTGGTATTGATGTTAATGAAATTGTCTTTTGTGCACTGCTTGTTGCCGGTATCCATTTCAAAGTCTATTCATGCTGATGTAATGTATATTATTTGCTGTCATCTCTTAGCACGCAAGGTGTATGTTTGCTGTGAATCTTTTACCTTGTCATTTTCTGTGGTGTAATGTACATTAATTGTTTATTTAGCCCTGTGTAACCTCCGGCTGGCAATTCTGGTAGTAAAAGTTGCATTATTGTGCTTGGGCCATTTACTCTACATAGACTGTTAGCCATTACAGCTGGAGAACTCCAAGTACCAGCCAACCTTGCATGTGCTTTATTGAGCTTGGGCCGTTTACTGAGCATGAACTGTTAGCCGTTACAGCTGGAGAACTACAAGTACTAGCTTAACCTGCTTGTGCTTTATTGAGCTTGGGCCATTTACTCTGCATGAACTGTTAGCTGTTACAGCTGGAGAACTACAAGTACCAGCCCAACTTGCATGTGCTATTGAGCTTGGGCCATTTATTCTGCATGAACTGTTAGCCGTTACAGCCGGAGAACTACAAGTACCAGCTTAACCTGCATGTGCAATGTTGTAATTGGGCCACTTACTCTGCATAGACTGTTAGCCATTACAGCTGGAGAACTACAAGTACCAACTTAACCTGCATGTGCAATGTTGTAATTGGGCCACTTACTCTGCATAGACTGTTAGCCGTTACAGCTGGAGAACCACAAGTACCGGCTTAACCTGCATGTGCAATATTGAGCTTGGGCCATTTACTCTGCATAGACTGTTAGCCGTTACAGCTGGAGAACTACAAGTACCAGCTTAACCTGCATGTGCAATATTGTGATTGGGCCATTTACTCTGCATAGACTGTTAGCCGTTACAGCTGGAGAACTACAAGTACCAGCCTAACTTGCATGTGCTTTATTGAGCTTGGGCCATTTACTCTGCATGAACTGTTAGCCGTTACAGCTGGAAAACTACAAGTACCAGCTTAACCTGCATGTGCAATATTGTGATCAGGCCACTTACTCTGCATAGACTGTTAGCCGTTACAGCTGGAGAACTACAAGTACCAGCTTAACCTGCTTGTGCAATATTGTGCTTGGGCCATTTACTGTACATAGACTGTTAGCCATTACAGCCGGAGAACTACAAGTACCAGCCTAACTTGCATGTGCTTTATTGAGCTTGGGCCATTTACTCTGCACGAACTGTTAGCCATTATAGCTGGAGAACTACAAGTACCAGCTTAACCTGCATGTGCAATGTTGTGATTGGGTCACTTACTCTGCGTAGACTGTTAGCCGTTACAGCTGGAGAACTACAAGTACCAGCTTAACCTGCATGTGCAATATTGAGCTTGGGCCATTTACTCTGCATAGACTGTTAGCCGTTACAGCTGGAGAACCACAAGTACCAGCTTAACCTGCGTGTGCAATATTGTGTTTGGGCCATTTACTCTGCATAGACTGTTAGCCGTTACAGCTAGAGAACTACAAGTACCAGCCTAACTTGCATGTGCTTTATTGAGCTTGGGCCATTTACTCTGCATGAACTGTTAGCCGTTACAGCCAGAGAACTACAAGTACCAGCCTAACTTGCATGTGCTTTATTGAGCTTAGGCCATTTACTCTGCATGAACTGTTAGCCGTTACAGCTGGAGAACTACAAGTACAAGCTCGGCCTGCATGTGTTTTTCCCACATTTTCTCAGCAGAAGCAGACTGTATATTAAAGCTATAACCTGCTGGTGCATTTACTGATGTAAGCTCGACCTGCAGGGTTCATGTTCTGTTCTCTCATTTGCTTTTAGTGAAAGTAAAAGTTCTGCAGAAATCGTGTTTTTCTTTTGTTTACACTTGCTTGCCAGCTGGGGTCACCGGTAGAGGACGGGGAGGTAATAAATAAATACCTTGACATTGAAAAGTGCAATTTATTTAATTCAATCTGTGAATGGTAAACATTTCCTGTATCAATTGTTATTCTTTGATTGGCAGCAATAAAATTGCGTTGCACCTTCCCTCCTGACTGGTCATTGTGTCTGCAAAAGGGGAATACAGGCTTGCCTCTCTGTCACAGTGTGTCCTATCTTAGCTACGGGGAAATCGGCCACCAAAGCATTCCGAACACAACTGAACCTGGTGCTAGTGGTGCAGCACTGTACAAACTTTCAGAGCACCACAGTAGTATTAAGCTAACATTTTATATATTTGCCATATGTGTGATGATCTTAACGTGTGTATAAGATCAGTGATTTCATTAGATTGTGTTTTAAACGAGCTGAATCCTTTTTTTGTCTTCCTTACCATAACTATTTACTATTCCAGGTTATGGAATAAACTGTTTTATTCTTTTATGCGAAGCCCTGTCTGCCTTTCTTTGAGTCTGTCATGGGGAAACCTTGCCTCTCTGTTGGAGTAGGGTAAAGGGAAAGGCTGCTGCCGAAGGAAAAATACCCTACTAAAGTAACTCTGACCTACACCACATAATTTGCACCCTTATCACACACAGAGGCCCACGTAATCTATGCCCATCACCACCCTTCCCTCTCATCACCCCTGGCTGCAAAATTATTACAATGTAAACACTCTAGTGTCACTGTCAGAGTAAAATAAAAAAAACAACAACCCAAAATGCATGCATTGATTAGAACTGCAATACATCTATTAAGATTTTATTATTATAATAAGTAGTAATCTGTGTGCCTGATTTATTGAACAGTACCATCAGGCCACATGGGGAATTGTCCATTTTCCAGGTTCCTTGTCAGCATTAACCGGCAGAGTGTAATTTCATCATTTTCGTTCTGCTATTAAACCTACTATACCAGGTCACAAATGGCCCAGGGAAAGGAAAGCCATTTCTGTTCTCTCTCTTACCAGGTAGTCTGTGATACATGACCCATGGCTGCTCTGTAATGTCAGATAATTTTTCTTTTGAAGTATAAATTCAAGCTGGCTTTTTTCACAGAGGCACAAAACAAATCTATATGAGCTCTGCACCACCCAGAAGTCCAGGCTCACTTCTAGACTGCAGACCAGCACCATATCACGCTGGCTAACATACAGACAACTCTGTGCAAGATACTGTACTTAAACATCAAAGGAACGTTTCACTTCTTATTTAAATGCTTTGTGAAAAGCAGCAGGTTCATTACTGTACATGCAGCAAATAACACATGTGAGTTAACAGCAAATCTAACAGGACAAAGAGGCAGGATAATATTTATCAAGTAAATAAAACAGGGGTGAGCGGGTTCGGATTTATGAAATCTGAACCCCCCTGAGCCCCCCCGATCCGAGGCCGATCCAAATCAGGCTCGACTTTTCCAGCCTGACTCTGATCTGAAATCGAGGCAAAACGTCATCATCCCGCCTTCCGAGTCTCGCGGGTTTTGGATTTTATATAAGGTACCCGCGTCAGCGCCATTTTCTCACTCGGCTGTGGACAGTGAAGATGGAGGGTGGGAGTTAGGGCTGGCTGGGCTGTGTAGTGTAGTGTAGTGCAGTGTAGTGTTGTGCTGTGCTGTGCTGCGCTGTGCTGCTGTTGTCCATAGGGGCTGTGTCCACTCCTCCAAAGTCCATAGGGGTTGGCTGTGTTGTGCTGTGCTGCTGTTGTCCATAGGGGCTGTGGGTCTCATTCAGACCCGCTCGCGAGCGCAGGACGCTCGCAAGCGGGTCGATGTTATCCCAATGCGCATGCGCACGATGGAATTGCCCAAGGACAATTCCATCTTGCACCTCTTTTTTTTCTTTGCATTATGTACTGTTTGCGGCCTAGTTTTTCAAACTGCCATCCTGTCTGCCACTGCAGTGTCACTCCTAGATGGGCCACGTGTTTGTGCCGCCCACTCGTGTCGCTTAGCATAGTCATCCATCTACCTCGGTGCAACCTTTTCGACATAAAAACACTATTGTGAGGTGTGAGGTGTTCAGAATAGACTGGAAATGAGTGGAAATTAAGGTTTTTGAGGTTAATAATAGCATAGGAGCAGAAAAATCAACACATTCTGTGATTTTAGCTATTTTTATGCTTTTTTTAAAAAAAATACAGATCCAAAACACAAAACCCAGAACACAAAACACCGAAGGGTGGTTTTGGCAAAATCAATCCAAATCCAAAACACGAAGAAAGATCCAGATCCAAAACCAAAACACAAAACACAAAAAGTGGCCGGTGCACACCCCTAAAATAAATCTGTTCTGCTGATTTGCTCTCCTATATTTTCTCTAAGCTTATTATATTTAAGTATGGTAAACTAAATGTCCTATTGGGTAGTCTATTGAGTTTAATTTTCAGAATGTTAGATCAAATAAATAAATGGATTCACACCAAAGCGCAATCTTAGCTGCCAATTTCAACAAGGACTTCTAGTGTCCACCCAACACTTAGTATAAGCACAGCAAGAAAAGTTGGAAGTCCTCAGATACAGACGCTATGTTGATACAAAACCGTCCACAAAGCTGGTCATTCTATAGATGAGATGTTTGTGTTTTTCTTTTGGTATCCGTAATCGTATTCCTCGATGGTATGGAATCACAGCAAGAGATAGGTGTTGGCACCATGCACGTGACCGGTAAACAGTGGAGGAAGAGGTGCTTTGGACCCGCATTCACTTGAATAGGATAGGCTACATAGCAGTCTGTGCACAGGGCACACAGTGACATTGATGTGATTGGCGGATGAATAGGATAGACTACATAGCAGTCTGTGCACAGGGCACACAGTGACATTGGTGTGAGTGGTGGATGAATAGGATAGGCTACATAGCAGTCTGTGCACAGGGCACACAGTGATATTGGTGTGAGTGGTGGATGAATAGGATGGGCTACATAGCAGTCTGTGCACAGGGCACACAGTGACATTGGTGTGAGTGGTGGGTGAATAGGATAGACTACATAGCAGTCTGTGCACAGGTCACACAGTGACATTGATGTGAGTGGTGGGTGAATAGGATAGGCTACATAGCAGTCTATGCACAGGGCGCACAGTGACATTGGTGTGAGTGGTGGATGAATAGGATAGGCTACATAGCAGTCTGTGCACAGGGCACACAGTGACATTGGTGTGAGTGGTGGATGAATAGGATAGGCTACATAGCAGTCTGTGCACAGGGCACACAGTGACATTGGTGTGAGTGGTGGATGAATAGGATAGGCTACATAGCAGTCTGTGCACAGGGCGCACAGTGACATTGGTGTGAGTGGTGGATGAATAGGATAGGCTACATAGCAGTCTGTGCACAGGGCACACAGTGACATTGGTGTGAGTGGTGGATGAATAGGATAGGCTACATAGCAGTCTGTGCACAGGGCACACAGTGACATTGGTGTGAGTGGTGGATGAATAGGATAGGATACATAGCAGTCTGTGCACAGGGCACACAGTGACATTGGTGTGAGTGGTGGATGAATACCATAGGCTACATAGCAGTCTGTGCACAGGGCACACAGTGACATTGGTGTGAGTGGTGGATGAATAGGATAGACTATATAGCAGTCTGTGCACAGGGCACACAGTGACATTGGTGTGAGTGGTGGATGAATAGGATAGGCTACATAGCAGTCTGTGCACAGGGCACACAGTGACATTGGTGTGAGTGGTGGATGAATAGGATAGGCTACATAGCAGTCTGTGCACAGGGCACACAGTGACATTGGTGTGAGTGGTGGATGAATAGGATAGACTACATAGCAGTCTGTGCACAGGGCACACAGGAAATTGGTGTGAGTGGTGGATGAATAGGATAGACTACATAGCAGTCTGTGCACAGGGCACACAGTGACATTGGTGTGAGTGGTGGGTGAATAGGATAGACTACATAGCAGTCTGTGCACAGGGCACACAGTGACATTGGTGTGAGTGGTGGGTGAAGGCGCTGCTGCCACGAGTCTGTATAGCCCTGCTGGTCATATGGGCCACTCCCATGATAGGGCCCCTATGCAAAGCAATACAACTAGAACACCTCAAATAATAAAAAATTTTGGAAGAAGTGAATTTATCATTGGTGAAGCAGTGGTCAATAGCTAGTACTTACATAGAATTTAAATATACAGTTTTGGCAACAAGCATTGTGCGGTGTATGCTATAAATGTTTAGTGGTAATGGCGCATAGGTTTCCTAAATATCTGGTGGACAGAAGAACCGATCATTTCCCCTGAGGCGTGCACAGATTCAAGTGGAGGCACTGCTATTATCTAAACTGAGAGGTTGTGAGAAGTTACCTGGTATGTGATAATTGCTTGTAGACAACCCCCCCTCCTCAAAGGGTATGTACCAAAGGGGTGTTACATATGCATTATTACAAGATAGGTTGTTAAGAAAAATTGTACTACATAGAACATTTGTGGTTTAAGCCTTTGTAGAAAGCATTATGAAACAAAAGGCACATAGATGCCACTAGCGTATGCAGGGGGTGGTTTTAAGTACCTAGAACCCCCCCCTGATGTACCAATTCCCCCCTACACTGGCTGCAGTGGAGGCAGGGCCATTACGGCAAGCCTTGAACACATATCCCCATGAATCGCGGCATTACGATGCAAGAGGGCAGTGCCTAATGATGCCCACCCTGTTAGCAACCTGTACCTGCATCAGCCGCTCCATCACAGGTGTTAGTATGCATGTGTACTGTTTAAGTGAGTATATATGTGTATGTATGTGTTAGTGTGCGTGTATGTGTTAGTGTGTACATATATGTATATATGTATTAGTGTGTATAACATAGTTTCAATTGATCCCTAGGGCTTTCCTTGTTGCTATCCTCTCTTTTGATGCAATAAACAGCTACTTCTGTCTTTGGTCCTTCAACGACTATGTAAGGACCTGGCTCCCAGTGGGGATCCAATTTGCTGTGTCTTTGGTTTTTCTTCTTCAATACCTTGCTTCCTATGATCAATGGGATCTCATGGGTTGTTGAATTATTATTTTCCTCTTGACGGCCTTGTACAATGTTCATATGTTGGTTAACTGTAATTTGCGCAAGCTTCAATCTGCGTTGATGTTCAGCAACCCAGTTCATCTCAGTGAAAGATTCTTTTGCATTGTCCAGAGGCAATTCTAATTGAATTTCGACTGCCAGTCTTTCTTGTCACCCAAATAGAAAAAGATAAGGTGTATAACCAGTTGAACTGTGGGCCTGATTCAGCTTGGATCGCTATTGTGATAGCGGCCGATTGTTGCGTACTGTGCATGCACTGCACTGTGCGTGTGCGGTGGCAGCATTGGGATTGCACTGCAATCACGCAGACCACAGAAAGCCATCGCAGAGTAATTGACAGGTAGTCAGCGTTATGGAGATGGTGACGGGGCAGTCAGGGGCGTAACTATACTGGGTGCAGGGTGTGCAGTGCACACAGGCTCCTGGGTCCAGGGGGGCCTGCACCGCACACCCTGCACCCATATTATGTCAAACTTACCTCTCCTAGCGCTGCTCAAATGGCGGAAAATGGCCGCCCCGACCATTTTTCCAGCATTTTGCGCATGCGCAGTAAGGCAATCGTCAGGAAAATAGCGCCACGCCATTTCCCCCAGTCGGCTGCCGGCCGCTGGAGTGAGAGGTGGGGGCCCATGATAGGGGATGCACACGGGCCCCCTCCTGTCTAAAGGCGCCCCTGGGGGGAGTGGTCGGAGAAACGCAGGTGTGGCAGTCTGTTTGAACGCCGTTGCATGGGCATGCATAAATTAGCTATTGTGACGGGAACATACGCAGCTGGAGTACTCACTGCATGCAACGAGGTTAGCCATTTCTGAGTAAGGTCAGACCTGTTGTAATTGTGCGTGAGGGGCCGATGTTACTCGAAGTTCCCGATGTATATGCAGGACTGCAAGGTATTACGAATGTAAGATAGCGGTAGTGGGCGGCAGAGCGTTGCTATGCTGGCTGTGTGATGGATTTGTGATTGCATCAATTTGCATATTTTTGCAGCAGATATGGGGCCTGATTCAGACCCACTCGCGAGCGGCTGTCCGCTCGCAAGTGGGTCGATGTTATGGACTGAGCATGCGCACGACGGAGGGAGCTCCGTCGTGCGCATGCGCCAGACGCGACGAGCGAAGGAAAGTCCTTCGCTCGTTGTGTCTGATCAAAGGGGGCGTGCTGTCGATGTTGATTGACAGCACGCCCCCTTTGGTAGGCGTGCCGGGGGCGTGCCTCCCTGACGGGGGCGTTCCCACGGGAACGCCTCCCGTCAGAAGCCGGCCCACTGACATCACTAGTGATGTCAGTGGGAGTGATTTTGGCTCTGATAGAGCCAAAATCACTCCGGAGCTTGCGGTTGAAAACCTCAACCGCAGGCTCCGGCTCGCAATTTCGATGGTCGCGATGGTCACGACCATCGCGGCCATCAAAATGCACGCTCGTATAGCCTGTGGGTGGTGACCCACAGCTATACGAGCGTCCAGGAGGACGCTCCATTTTCATGGAGGCCGGCCCTCATTCAGAGCGTGCGCTCTGCTCAGAGCTTACGGCTCTGAATGAGGGCCATGGTGCGTAATTCAGCCGCGATTGCAATAGCGGTCCATAATGAATCAGGCCCTGTGTATGGTATTGTTGTACATGAAAACCAATTCTGTCAGAAGAGTGGGCCATTTGAGACATTGGGGAGGGGGTATGGCTCTTAACATATTGATGAGAGTTGGTTCATTCATTCACAGAGACAAATCCCTTGAGGCTGAGAAGCTGTTGTATGCAGTTTTTTACATCCTTAAAGACAGCATCATTTTTTAAACATTTGTGATTCAAAAGCAAGACCTTGATCAGTTAGGATACTGGCAGAATATCCATAAGATCGTACAAAAGCCATGGTCTTTGCAGTCAAATCCTTCATTGGTAGAGCTACTACAAACTTAGTGAAGTGGTCTATGATTGCCACTACATACTGATTCTTAGCTCGACTTGGTTCTAACTTTACATGATTGGATGCAATTTGGACACAATTTCCAGTGGTTCTCGGCTAACAATAGGATGCAGAGGAGCCTTTTGTCCAGGTAACGCAGGCCGCTGTAAGACACACGCAGTACATTTTGTAAAAAAAATCCTTCACGTCCTGACACATGTTAACCCAGTAGAATTGTTTCTTGAGATTTGCTTCTGTTTTTCAGTGCCAAAATGTCCATCTGCATTGCCATTGCTATGGCAGCTTCTGTATCTCATGCAAAACTGGCAATTAGCTAGGAGTGATTACCACCTCTGTTCCAAGATACCTAACCATGCAGTGGACTGATGGGCCAGTGGATTACAATCAGTCACAGCAATATAAATGGAGTGACAGCCAAATAATTCCTGAACTTTACTGTGTTCCAGATTAAAAGCGCTACAATTAAAGTTGTTTTGTTCAGCCTTGCGTAGGCTTTGACTGGCATAGGCTATCAAGTGTTCCTGCCCGTCCTGGACTTGGGCAAGGACTGCTCTCAGTCCCTTTTGAGGTAAGAAAGTTTTCCCTACCTGAAGATCAGCTTCCCAGCAACCGACACAAGCTATGCCGAGACCATTGCGGACTATAGGTTGGAGTCAGGTAGGTGCAGGTGATAGTAATTGTCCTTCCTTCCAGTTTACTCTAAAAGTGAGTGAGTTAAATTGTGTTGATTTGTGACCTGTGTTCAACATCGCTATCATTTTCCGACCATTGATGGAAATGGAAATAGTTGGGCACTGTCCAATATATCGGGGCCACCACTCTTCAGGATCAAGATCTACTCTACCTGTTCTCACCGAGACTTGGCTCCTGACCAGAGGTGGATTTAGACCTCATGGGGCCCTAAGCAAGACACCGATTTGAGGCCCCACTTCTTCAAATAATCCATAACACTATATTTTAGCTCCTGATTTATTCCCAATTTTTCATACTTATATTATAATGTCCCTTACACATGATGCCACACAGTAATGCCATTTACACATTATGCCACACAGTAATGCCATTTACAGTACATATTATGACGCACGGTAACATATAACATAATTAATGGTGCCGTGTTTTAAAATGGGTTGTCTCATGTTAATTCACTACAGCAATGAAGCTACAGGGCTTGATTTACTACGGATCGCAATTCTGCTTATATGCCTGCAATGGAGTTGCTAATATCAACGGTGATATGTAAATGTTTGCATTCACATTGCGATCGTTTCCTGACATAAGGACGCCCATTTCCCCTTACTCACATCTGTATACTTGGGCAATATAGCAAAATAATCTGTAACATCAAGTAACATCGGACCCATACGCACAGGTACGGCAGGTCAGACCTCACAGAGGAATTGCTAACTGCTGTGCATGCAATGAGGCCTCAGGCTGCGTATGGTATCGCAGTGGCTAATTTATGCACACCCCTGCAACGCCGTTGAAATGCACTGGCATGCCTGCGTTCGCCCGACCACCCCCCCTCCCGTCACCACCCCCAAACGGCACTTCCTGTCAATCACTCTGCCATGGGTCTGCGTAGCCTCTGCATTCTCTTTCCTGTTTGCATGCACTGTGATGCATACGCATGCGCAGTATGCAACAATCGGCCGATTGCGTGCATATTAGCACATGCGATCCTTGCTGAATCAGGCCCACAGTATTTATAAAGAAACACTGAGACATCTGCAATGGGGCCAGCATTATATAACTCAGTATGAGAATACAGTATTTTTGTTTTGTGTTCCAAAATTTACTTTATCATATAAGGTTCATCTGTTTATTGTATTCTCTATTTTTATCAAGGGTCTACAGAATGACATAATATAGGAAATAACAATGAGCATATTTAATATGTATAACATGGTCTAGCCCAGTCTGATAAAGGAACTACAGCCAGAAAGAAACAACTAACTTTGCAACCCACCCCCCACGCGGACGGAGCCACCCGCGGCCGACACCCCCCACCCCCCGCCGTGGTCGACACCCTTCCCTATTTACTAGAGCAGGTAGTGCTGCTGAATCACACTGCCATCCACCACAAAACACTGGGCTGACTCCCAGCCAGAAACAACCAATTCTGCAACAACCACCACTCCAGCCGACTCCCCCAGCGGCTGACCCCCCCCCAGTCGACCCCTGCTGCTACAGCTGAACTAAGGTGCAATGATCCACCACCCAACATCGCTGATACTTACCTTCTGTTTCTGTAAAAGTGGCCCTATGTGGGTGTGGCCTGTGGCAGGGGGTGTGGTCTAATGTCAAATGCCATGCCCACAAGCCACTCCCCCTACAGTGGCAGGTGGGGAGTTTGACTGGGGCGGTACACCTGTCAAACCATAAAGCAGGTGTCCTAAGGCGAGCTCAGGGAGGACAGAAATCTCCCGTGGAGCAGAAGGGCAAAGGATAAAGGTTCGGAAGCTACAACAAGCGAGGGGGACTGGACAGCCCCTGAGCAGCCACTAGAGGAACAGAAGTCTGAGTTAAGCAAGCAGGAGATGCTGGTGCAGTACCTGACCGATGCGCACCATTTTGCAGGAAAGAGAGGTTCATGCCCACCACTCCAGGAGCTGATAGCTATGCTAACAGTCCCTATTTCTAGTGAATAAGCACAGTGAGCATGTGAATGAGTATTTTCTTACCTATATGATTTCTCTGCAACGAGGGCACCTCTGAAGAAGTTGATCCTCCCTGGACAGGCAGTGTCTTGAGTTGGTATTTACTATTCATGTAGGAGATCACATGGTGTGGAAGCCGCCTGTTTGTGTTATAATAATGCCAATGTCATCAACATGCAACATAAACATAATGCCAATGTCATCAACCAGATAGTAACAGAATTTTGGGGGCAGGACAAATGTGAGTTTCCCATATTAAACAATTTATATTAATAAAATATATTTGCTCATTTGGTTCCATTTGCATCAGTAATATGATTTTGTTAGAATTGTTGTTTTACTGAATATTATTGTCTCCCAGTCTTTTCTTCTAATAGTACCAGTGGTCCTACTATCCTCTATGTGTGCCTCCAGCACCATCGCCTCATCCTGCATTTTCCCAGTGCCATCATCCTGCGTCTCCCTAGTGCCATTATCCTGCGTCTCCCCAGCAGCATCCTCCTGTCTTAGCACATAATAGCCCCCCTCCCCAACACACAGATCATATTCCCATTGCACAGAATAGCCCCCATCTCCACAGACAGATCTCCCTCTAGCACAGCAGATCCCCCTAAGACAGATCATAATCTCCCCCTAGCACAGCATAGCCCCCCTCAGAGATCATCCCCCCTTACCACAGTATAACCCCCCTCCCCCCAGGCAGATCATCATCTCCCCTTAGCACATATTTACCCCTCCCCAGAGATAGATCATCATCACCCCTAGTAGAGTAGATCCCCCTCCCCCTCAGACAGATCATCTGTCCTTAGCAAAAAATAGCTCCCTCCCCCACAGACAGATCATATTATTATAGAATAACCCCCCCTTTCAGATTATCATTAATTCCCCCCACTCCGTCAGACAGATCTCTATCAGTCACACATCAGGGGCCGGTGGAAGTCTCCCAGCCAGCCAGCCAGCCCACCCCCTTTTGTCTCCACTGCACTGCAGCTACTTAATTAAACCCAGGTCTGCCCAAGTCTCCCAGACAGCCAGCCCCGATTGACTCCTCTGCACTCTGTCCCCTCCTCAGGCTGTGAAGTTAACACTTCACAGCCTGGGGAGAGGACAGAGTGCAGAGGAGACAATCGGGATGGCTGATTGAGCATCCATTAACTTACCCCACCTGCCGCCGGCCGCAGACCCGCGTGGCGCTTGAGCACCCTTCCTCCAAGATGCTGGCGCCCGGTGTGTGACGTAGTCAATCCCTTCTGTAAAGCGGCAAAGCCTCTTCTCATGATAGAGGCGGACCGCGGGGAGCTGACAGCCGGGCTGTACAAGGAAAAAATAAGAGAGCCGGGTGACGCAATTCTGGGGGCGGGGCCACAGCTGTGAAGCGGCCCCAAAGACCCAGCCCACCAGGATTATCCCCGCTAAAGGTAAGGGCCAATCCGCCTTGGTCGACCCTAAGCATCAAATTGATCTGTCTACGATGTCAGAGAACTAGTCATATGGAGCGAAATTATGGTTGGGCAAAGAAGAGAGAGACCATTTGGGTCGAGGCAGTTAATTGAGAAGTGAACCAGAAAAAGTGAGATGACCTTATCAGTAGGGTTTACCACCTCTCTCCAGGTGCACATTGCAGAAGACCTTCAGCTACTCTGCATGCGTTAACAATCAGTGTTATGTAAATAAAAATGTTTTGGTTGATCTATAATTTAAAAAAAAGTAATTTTAAAGTACTGTGTATTCTATTAGCAGAGTATAGCAGAGTTGGCTGGGACAGCACTCTGGGCCCATAAACTGTTAACAGAGTTTAGTAGAGTGTGACCCTTAATAGTACTCTGGGCCTAGTAAGTACTAGTGTTGCGTGTGTGAGTGGCGGTTAGTTCACACAGGACAGGAGGTAACTTAATCCGGTCTTAGGTGTAATAACCAGGTAGATTAACAGGTGGCTTGGATACATGGTTAACCAGGAGAAATGAGAGTAGAGGTCATTTACCACCCGAACCACAAAATATACCGACACGCCGGACATTAGATGTGTCTATTACATGTGTCACTACTCACTACTGGATCTATATCACATTCAGCCAGAACACTAGAAGGACATTTTTTGTGCTTTCATTAGTGTAGCTTAGTGGCTCTTTAACACATGGGGATGAAAAGAGAAATAGAAATATATTCTGCAATATATTATGCATGCTCACTAGGCAAATATGAATGGCATTTGTAGAACAAAATACTTTAATAAAAAGTCTAATGAAGAAAGATTTCCTCTTTACCAATAATTGTTATTGTTAGATTAAACTATGGTTCTCACTCGTGAATACAGTTATATGTTACTCATATTCAGAAAATCAGTAACCTGGTGTAAAACATAGACAAAGGCACAAGTTAAATTAAAGATAAAAAACCTAACAGGTAAAAGTTTATTGCATCAGTTCATGTATATAAAGTGTACCAGTAAGAGCTGAGCTAACTTGTAAAGTAATTTAATTATGGGCACAAATATTGTGAGACGATCCACCATACACAGTTATAAAATGTTTGCATGTGTTAGCACTCTATAAAATGCAAAAATATATATCAAAGGAAAGTACAAAACGCAAACATGAATGAGAAGGTGACAGACTACAGTAACAAATGAGGTCAGGTTTAGCTACTAAAATGTATCATATAGTGGAAAATTGAGCCCTCAAAAAGTTCTAATTTATATATTATTTTGCGTATGCTAATTACATGTTAATTAAACTAAAGTACAAGAATTTAGACCTTTATGAGTATTTGGCATCTTCTAAGTTAGTTAGTGTCAAAAAAATACTAGCCAATATTATCAGTTATTTCAAAATACAAAATATATGGAACTAAGATAGAAATTATAATAATTTTCCACCAGCTAATCACATACATTGGCACATATGTGCAGTCATCTGCCAACCCAGAAGTGGATGGACTGTGTTTAACTTACCATACATCCTATTTGCTCATCCACTGTTTGTGTATGGCACTTTAGCTGTATTTAGAGTATATAAATGCAGGCAAGTGGCAACACTTGAACGAGGGCAAAAAAATGAAACATTAGGCTATGGCATTGCTACATCCAGCATAATAATAATAATAATAATAATAATAATAATAATAATAATAATAATATTTTTTTAAATGATTATTTTTATTATTATTATTATTATTATTATTATTATTATTATGCTTTATAGCTATACTTAAAGGGGTCAATCCAATTAAGTGCGAACTGTGAGGTGCGATTCATTTTGCAATTCACATAGGATTGCACTGAACCAGTTGAATTCACATTTGCCATTCGTCCCTGAGGGTGAGAGATGGAAAGGAAAATCTTTCTTTTAAGGTTAAAATGTCAGGACACTGTGCTGAACCCCTTGGACCCCCCTTACCCCCCTAATGACTAATTAGGCAATTGGAAGTTTACAATTAGCTAAATTAGTCTAATAATTACATTTAATTTTTTGGGATAAAAAATTCTCCTCAAATTACCCCAAAATTTACTTTTTCATTAGTTTAGGCACCCCAAATTTAATTACACTATTTTTATAGTTGAAAAATATATATTTTTTATCATTTTGTTTACAATTTTTCAAGGTGGCCTCAAAGTACCCCAAAATCACCTTTTTTCTAAATTTTTTCATTTAATTCATTTCAGATTAAACAAAAAAGTTTGCTTTTTTAAATTTGTTTCCATTTTTGTAAAAAAGCACAAATCAGCCATTTGACAGCATTTAAACACCTACAGTACTTCCTAATGCCCACAAACAGCCTTCTACCGTCCTGCTAACAAAATTATCAATTTTGGGGGGTCCAGGATGATCTCCCTACTTTTTCATGCACTTCTCTCACATCGCATTTGGCAATCAATTTGCAAACCTCAACTGCGAATACCCTGAATATGCATTTTTAATTGGATTGGAGAATTCTTGGGTGCGCGCATTCATGAGAAGTCTGCGAGTTTCATGAAACAAACTCGCAATTCACACCTAATTGGATTGACCCCAAAGATTATGCTGCCTTTGCATGTAAGAATCTTGGTGCTTATGTACAGAGATAAATATTTGTCTCCACGCAAGTGATATCATAGAATTAATGTACATCAGAATAAAAAAACATGGAACAGCTACTGTGCATGTATCGTATAATACAGGTTGAAAGGTGCTTTCAAATATATCTAACTTAAAAACAGAGTAATGTTGATGTGCAGTTGCCTATTTATTAAGAATAAGACTAATTATTGAGATTTACATCCTCCCTAAATAGTAAAAATTTGAAATAGTTAATTAGTAATAAGTCACCTCATTAGCATTATGGCTCCAAATGTAGCTTTATTTATAAACTATAGAAAAAAGATAATAAGCCCCATAAAACCCACTATTGTTTATTTCATCCAGTCACGGATGTGACAATTTGTGCCCCCTAGGCCATCTTTTTATGTACTGTTACATAAATCCCTACAGCCATAACACTTTCAACCACCACTGCAATCCCTCTATATAAGGTAAAGGGCTCTATTCAGCAATATAATATTTACTTAAATAATGCTGAAACAATTGTTTCAGCATTTGTTTAAGTATTTTCACTGTTCAGCAAGGGTTAACAGAGAAGATAACGCAATTATCTCCTCCGTTAAAACCCATCTCGCAGAGTATCGCACCATTATTGCTCTCTACAGTGCTTTAATGGTTTTTGCTATTCAGCAAGTAAAAAACCATTAAAATGGCGTTATATAAAGAATATCCTTAATTATCCTGCAGAGACAGAAGGAAATTTTCCCATCAGACCCTGCAGTATCTTGAAACTATGCCCCAGTCTCCTTGCCTACAGTGTGGCGACCAGCAAGTGTATGTCCAGCTCCAGCCTCCCAAAAGTCTCTAAACCAGGGCCGGTATATTTTTATATAAAAAATTACATTTTCTTTCTAAAAACACATAAATATAAATGTATACAGACTAATATATTAATATAAAGCCTATGTACACATTTTAATCAATTTAGACAAGTTTGGCAGGATGGAGCTGGACATACACTTGCTGGTTAACACACTGCAGGGAAGAAGACTATTCGCAAAGTTAAGTTAAGTGCATAACTGAGCAGGCGCAGAACAAGAAAAGGAGGGTTTTGTTTTCGAACTTCTGCAAATGCCTTCAGGAACTTCGCAGGAACAGCATGTTAACGCAACCGCTGTCTCTGCTAAGTTTATTGCTGAATAGCAGGGAAAAAAATTATAATATAAGTGATTGTGTCGATGTTGCCCGAAAATATTTGGGACAACATCGGCACTAATGCTGAATAGACCCCACATACATGGATATAACTCCAAATTGAGCTAATGGTTAAGGGGCACATTTAGCAATCATTTTTTTTTATTAAAATTATGTGAAAATGGATGTTTTCACCCTGTTTTCACATTATTTTAGTTTTATTTTGTTTCATTTTAGTTTCATACCTCTAATTGGAAATGTGATCAGTCCGGATATACCAAGCTCTAATTGCAAAACATTTTTGGTGGCAGCCTTTCTAAGCTAATGCCATCTGTAGATGGCATTAGTACATACTTTCCTCTGTACTTCTTCTGAGAGAGGTATATTTGGTTCTCCTGCTCTGTTGTGCCGAGAACATAATCACAGCAGAGCCGATGTCACTTACAGAGAGTGATGGGTGATCTGCACTTAGGGCCTAAATCAGACCCGCTCGCGAGCGCTGAGCACTCGCAAGCGGGTCGATGTTGGCCAAGTGCATATGCGCACGAGGGAGCTGGCTCCGTCATGCGCATGCGCAAGACCCGCATAGCGACAGGCAAGCCGTCGCTATGGGTCTCGCTACAAAGGGGGCGTACTGTCGATGGTGAGTGACAGCACGCCCCCTGTGGTGGGCGTGCCGGGGGAGTGGCTGCCCAGACGGAGGCGTTCCCATGGGAACGCCTACCGTCTGGGGCCAGCCCCACTGACATCACAAGTGATGTCAGTGGGAGTGCTCTCGGCTCTGATAGAGCCGAAAGCACTCCAGGGCTTGCGGCAACGAGACCCTACCACAAGGGTCTCGTCGCAAGCCCGATGGTCGCGATGGTCTTGACCATCACGACCATCTTTTTGGCCGCTCGCTATAGCTGTGGGTGGTCACCCACAGCTATGCGAGCAGCCAGAAGGCCGCACTAAAATTCAGAGGGACGGCCCTGATTCAGAGTGAGCGCTCTGTCAGAGCGTCCGGCTCTGAATCAGGGCCTTAGTTCTATCCAGCAGTTCTCATCCCTCACACACAGGTTTGGACTGGGATGCAGGGGAATTCCCCGGTGGGCCTTGCTGATTTGTAGCAACACCCTCTATTGCCATAGGGCATAGCCTATGGTGGTGGCGCTGTTGAAGCCGGATAATTGGCTGAGACAGGATCGGTTTAAAATTAGATCGGGGTGACGCCATTTTGCGAATGGCAATGAGACGCCATTTTGCGACTGGCCGCCCAGCACCATTTTAGTGAAACTCGCCATTATAAGTACATACGGCGATGCTATTATTTAGCGTCGTACGATTCCCACGCAATGGAAAGAAGTTAAAGGTGCTCACCATACAAATTCAGACAGTCATTAAAACATATAAAATGATTATCCCTGCAAAACACGTACCATGGTGTACTCCACAAAACACATAGTCGCACAACGCTAACTAGCGTCTTTTCCCAATTCCCCAATACTTACAAACTGCACACTTACATAAAAGGTTCCCTAGCATTAAAGTGTAATATCCAAGGTTTATGCAGCAATTATTAATGTTGTGTAATAAAGGTTATTTGATATCTAAGGTTTAGTACATAGTAAGCAGACCGTGTTTGGTGTTGTACTGATCCACTGTGTCTCCACATATTTCCGGTATCATCGGTGAGAAGATCGCAACATGCGTCTGCAAACTATGGACTATAGAGAGTTAAAACATTAAAATGTACTCTGTAATGTTAGCAGCTTAGATTAGCATGCAGTGGGAAAAAGGACACAAAGGGTTGTTAGAGGCTGTTTGTGTCTATTCGAATTGACCTATGAACTATCCTGTAACAGAAGCACCTTTAAGAAGAACCAATGGAATCATGTCAAACTTGTCTATTGTACTGCCTATCCCTGTAAGATGTATGTATATATGTGTGCTCTCTGACCCCAGTCTTGAGTCTTCTTGCTGTGCTGTTGGCGGAGGTTTCTAATGCTGATGCCGGTATCTGGGCCCAGAGCGCGTGCATATATAACAACTGTACCTTGGGTCTGTATGATTTATTTGCGCTAATTGTCTTTAGATCACAGCGTGTAACCATCTGTTTTTACATTGAATAATAACTTTTTGTGCTTTGGAACCACACTCAAAGTCTGAAAGCATTTATTTACTGTGCGACTCATTACGCTAAATAGCGACAATTTTAGAAGGTATAGGCAGGATTTTAGAAGGTATAGACAGGATTGCATAGAGGTTTTAATTAGGTATCCATAGCGCCATTCTCTATAACAGGGTGCACGGTATAGTGTAGCTACTGGGGCACTCAGCAATGCACTACTGCGTAATTGTCAGGATTCAACCTGGAATTGGCTGTTACTTACTGCAGCACTGGTCTCCCCTCACTAGCGAGCACAGTGAGACATTAGGTGCTGCGGTGGGTGACGTGCTGATTATTCTCGCTGGGGCCCAGGTGACTTCCACACAATCTTCCATATCTGAGTTCCTGCGGCAGTGGTCATGGGCGTAGCCATCTTGGGCGTATCACCTGATATGATCCTTATCCAGTGGTAGCAGTGTCAGTTCTCAGCTGACTCTTTCCTCCAATGGACAGTTATCTGGGGGTATAAACAGGACTCCAGATAACAGGAAGTTGCCTGATCAACTTCTCTATTTCCTTGATGGTTGCTCTTGCTTCGTACCAGACTTCAAGTGCAATCTTCAAGTGATTCTTCCCAGCGTTATTTCACAGTGTGTACTCAGGGCCTGATTCTTCAAACCTGCTCGCAAATGCTTGATGGCTCGTGAGTGGGTCGATGGTGTGCTCTGCGCCCACCCAGCGGGCGCACTGCGCGTGCGCAAGCCCAGGAGCAAGAGAGAAATTCTCTAGCTCTGTTGCTCACTACAAAAAGGGCGGCTGTCGATGTTGATTGACAGCTCACCCCGTTTTGTAGGTGTGGTGAGGGGAGTGGCTTCACAAATGGAGGCGTTCCCATGCGAACACCTGCCGCTTGTGGGCGGCCCCACTGACATCAGCAGTGATGTCAGTGGGAGAGCTTCCAGCTCTATTAGAGCAAGAAGCTTTCTGGGGCTTGTGGCCACGAGACCCTACCACAAGGGTCTCGTTACAAGCCCCGATGGTGGCGATGGTCTTGACCATCGCAACCATCATCCTGGCTGCTCGCAGTAGCTGTGGGTGGCCACCCACAGCTATGCGAACGGCCAGGAGGCCGCACAAAAAAAATGCCCTGATTCAGAGCGTCCATCTCTGAATCAGGCCCTCAGTACATTATCTGAGTGCTGAGTCCTAATGGCTCATTCCAGTGTTTCACCTGCAATTGGATTTCCAGTCTGCTCTCAGAACATCATCTCCTGTATTCAGTTAATCTCTTGTGTTCAAGTATTCAGTTTAACTCCTGTGTTCAAGTATTTAGTTTAACTCCTGTGTTCAAGTATTCATTTCATCTCCTGTGTTCAAGTATTTAGTTTAACTCCTGTGTTCAAGTATTCAGTTTAACTCCTGTGTTCAAAGTATTCAATTCATCTCCTGTGTACAAGTATTCAGTTAATCTCCTGTGTTCAAGTATTAGGTTCATCTCCTGTGTTCAAGTATTCAGTTATCTCCTGTGTTCAAGTATTCAGTTCATCTCTTGTGTTCAAGTATTCAGTTCATCTTCTGTGTTCAAGTATTCAGTTATCTCCTGTGTTCAAGTATTCAGTTCATCTCCTGTGTTCAAGTATTCAGTTCATCTTCTGTGTTCAAGTATTCAGTTCAACATCCGCATACAATACAAGTGTCACTCTTCTGTGTCAGCGGTGCATCTAGGTTCTCAGCCGCGTACTCAGTACACTGTCCAAGTACAACTCAAGAGTCACTTTCTTGTGCCAGTGGTGCATCTAGGTACGCAGTGGGCCTCATCCATTTCCACCAGTATACAATTCCCAGAAGTTATTCTACTGTGCCAATACAGTAGTAGCAGGGTACAGTGGTCCTGATTCAGACCTGCTCACAAGCGCTGAGCGCTCGCAAGCGGGTCGATGTTGGCCAAGTGCGCATGCGCACGATGGACCAGGCTCTGTCGTGCACATGCCGTCGCTATGGGTCTCGCTACAAAGGGGGCGTGCTGTCGATGGTGAGTGACAGCACGCCCCCTTTGGTGGGCGTGCCAGGGGTGTGGCTGGCCAGACGGAGGCGTTCCCATGGGAACGCCTACCGTCTGGGGCCGGCCCCACTGACATCACAAGTGATGTCAGTGGAAGTGCTTTCGGATCTGATAGAGCCAAAAGCACTCCAGGGCTTGCGGCAACGAGACCCTACCACAAGGGTCTCATCGCAAGCCAGATGGTCACAATGGTCTTGACCATCGCGACCATCTTCCTGGCCGCTCGCTATAGCTGTGGGTGGTCATCCACAGCTATACGACCAGGAGGCCGCTCTAAAATTAGGAAGGACGGCCCTGATTCAGAGCGAGCGCTTTGTCAGAGCGTCCGGCTCTAAATCAGGGCCAGAGTTCCCTAGTGTTTAACCCTGAAGTACATTCTCCTGCACCTCCCCGGTGTTACGTTTCTCCATTTCCCATTTGTATCAGATACCTGACCAAAGGGCCGCAAACTGCTTGCTGTGTGCAGCTTAAACCCATATTCCGCTTGGAGAGGTCACTGGTGAACACCTCTAAGCAAGTTAGACTCCACACCTTTGGTCAGGTCTCATCAACATCTGGTACTCGTGGACGAAGAGGACTTACATCCAAGGCCTTTCGCCTCCGATTTCTTCCTTTACCCAGGACCTCAGCTTCCAGCTCCTCTGTAGGAGATCCTCCTGAGTATATCGTGACAGTAATAATTAGTATGAAACTTTGCAAAGGGGTCAGAGGAGCAAGTGCTGGACTCTGATTGGAGGAGCCCATCACATGCTCTTCTGTCCCGTGGAGATCAGCAGTAGCACAGCCTCATGGAAATAACTTTTTTGTGTCTGCTCTGCTTCTGGCTGACTGAGGCTGGGTCTGCTTGTGAGGACAGTGGGCCTGATACAGACCCGCTCGCGAGCGCTGTGCGCTCGCAAGCGGGTCGATGGTGGCCTAGTGCACATGCGAATGATGGAGCCGGCTCTGTCGTGCGCATGCGCGAGACCCAGATAGTGACGGGCAAACCGTCGCTCCGGGTCTCGTATCAAAGGGGGCGTGCTGTCGATGTTGAATGACAGCACGCCCCCTTTGGTGGGTGGGCCGGGGGAGTGGCTGCCCAAACGGAGGCGTTCCCACGTGATGTCAGTGGGAGAGATTTCAGCTCTGTGAGAGCCGAAATCTCTCTGGGGCTTGCGGCAACGAGACCCTACCACAAGGGTCTCGTCGCAAGCCTGATGGTCGCGATGGTCTTGACCTTCATGACCATCTTCCTGCCCGCTTGCTATAGCTGTGGGTGGTCACCCACAGCTATGCGAGCGGCCAGGAGGCCGCTGTAAAAAAACAGAAGGCCGGCCCTGATTCAGAGCGAGCGCTCTGCCAGAGCGTCCGGCTCTGAATCAGGCCCAGTGTACAGGGACGGACTGGGTGCTCCTTTCCCTGCTGCTGACAGGGGGTGGCCACTGGAGCAATAATGTATTTTATTTTTAATCTGTAGGGGCCAGTGTATTTTATTTTTATTCACTGGGGGCCAGTGTATGTTATTTTTATTCTGTGGGTGTCAGTGTATTTTATTTTTATTCACTGGGGGCCAGTGTATGTTATTTTTATTCTGTGGGTGTCAGTGTATTTTATTTTTATTCACTGGGGGCCAGTATATGTTATTTTTATTCTGTGGGGGTCAGTGTATTTTATTTCTATTTTGTGAGGGCCTGTGCATTTATTTTTCCTGAGATGGCCAATGTAGGGCCAGTGTCTTCATGTTTTTCCTGTGGGTGCAAATGTCTGTGTTTTTCCCATGCAGGACTGATGGTGTACAGTGGCTATTTTAAAATCTTGTTCGGTGTGCCGCGAGATGAAATAGATTGAAAATCACTGGGTGTTTACAAATACAGGAGCTCATTCAGACCTGATCGCTTGCAAAAGGGGCCGAGTATGCAAATCAAGCGATCGCACTTTGCGGTGTAAGGACGCCCTCTTTGTCCTACAGAGCGATGGCAGTGAGCGTATAAAACCTCCCACCTGTCACTCACTGCACACGTCATCTCCAGGGAGTGTGTATTTAATCGGGAACATCGAGGGCCATTGGAGTTGCTAGCAGCGCTTGTGATAGACCCTACCCTCCCACAAGCTCTGCGAGCAGTTCAGGCTAAAAAACAATCAAGTGACATATTCAATGACGCTACTTTGCTAATTATGCACACCCATTAAACTCCATTGTGACGTCCAGACACGCCTGCGTTCACACATCCACACCCCCATTCACAAGCACCTTCCACTGTTACCACCCACAAACGGCACTATCTGTCACTCAAAGTAGCGGCCAGTCTGTGTGCAACGATCGCTCAATTCCTGATTGCTACGACTGGCTTACGCACGCGCATTGCGAACCATACACATGCGCAGATGTGAGATTATCGGCAAGAGTGAGCGGCCACTGCTTAGCGACTGGGTCTGAATGAGCACCACAGTTCTCTGTTCATTTGACTAATGATCCCATTAACAAGTGTGCCCTCAGAGTCCACCTGTCCCCGACATCCTTCTCTGAGAGCTGCCTGTATGTAGACATGATGTTGTAAAAAGTGTTTGTGTAAACTAAAACTTTCTAATTTGTTTTCCATGAAACAAATGACATCTCAGATAGAGGGTCTGATTCAGGGGTGGATGCTAAGTACACACAGCAGTATCTGCTGCTACACACTCTGCGACTTTATACAAATGCTGCTACATACTCTTCCCCTGCTGTACATCACTGCGGCCGATGTGCAAGGACTGAGATGCCCATTTTCAGCATCCGTGCACGCGATAATACAGACTGGTGTGTCCTTAGACGTCACCATCGGTCGCACCATAGAAACTTGCACCAGTCCTATGGCAGTTGCAGTTTCTCCATATGACCATAGCCTCCTATGTCTGCGCCTGTGCATCTGTGAACGCACCCGCTTCCATTAACGCTCCCACAGCAATATCATAATTTGCCCACTGATCGGACCATTATTGCGCACATTTCTAGCCACCTCCCAGTCCCCGCCAAGGAATGCCCATCACTTTTCCACAACATTTTTGATACTGTCAATTTCTATCACAACAGCGTCTTTGTGTGTACACTCTGTGTAACGCATGCGCCATACAAGTTTTTAGACAGGTTATAGAGATGGGCCTATCTCGTTCTGCATCAGTCTCTATAACGGCATATGCAGCAGTTGTATGGATAGAGAACAGTAGTATACAATAAGTTAAAGCCAGGAGAAAACACTAGCTTGCAAGCAGGGCCCTCTTACCTCTATGTCTGTCTGTTATTACCCTGTTTTGTTCTATAAATGTTTCCAGTTGTAAAGCGCAACGGAATATTCTGCGCTATATAAGAAACTGTTAATAAATAAAATAAATAAATATACAGTATGTGCCTGGTTTACTTCAGGACCATCCACTCGGGCAGTGATAGCCAACCTGATACACTTTAAGGGCCACATTGGGCAAACATCTAACATTTATAAGGAGCACACCATGAGGATACTGTGATAATGATGCTATGCCCTAATAGTAAGATGGGGATCAATGATACATGTGAAACAGGCTTTAATTGAAAGGATACAGTTATATATATACCATACTATGGACGGGCGCTCCTTTAATGGCTGGCCACTCCACTCTGGTCAGATGGCCACACCCCTTCCAGCATCTGGTTGCATTCATCTGGTGGGTCCTTCATGTCCCAGTCCGACACTGCTCCCACAATAGATCGGGACATTGAGCCCGGAGCCGAGGTCTGTGATCAGCCAATCTGATAGGAGGACACAAGCTACATGCAGAAAATGATAAATGTTTATTACAGAAAATACATTTTAATTAAATCTTACCTGCGGACAGGAATCTCTGATCGGTGAGCTGCTTATGTAACCTGGTCAGCTGAGCCAGCCGGGAGTTGCTCAGCTGATGACACAGACCCTCATTCAGAGCCGCTCGTTAACAGCAGTACGCTCATTGCGTTCCGATGTTGTGACACCGCGCATGCGCCGGTGTAACACTGGCATGTGACATGTCAAATGTGATTGACAGAACAGGCCGTTTTTGGGCGGTGACGGGGGTGGAGATGGGAAAACGCAGGCATGGCGAGGCGTTTTTGGGGCGTACATAAATTAGCTCATGCGAACGTCCAATGTGTTCGTACCAACTCATACGTCACTGGCTGATCCTCTTTCCGTTCAAACTGCTCGCACAGCTTAGGGTCTGGATTACTCGACCACAATGGCGATGGCCTTGTGCTTTTTCCCGGGCCTCCGCGATGTTTCATCGATTTATCACGGCTTGTCAGATAAACAATCAACTTTGGATTGAAAACCAGCTTGTAATGTTTTTTGTTTTTTTTCCTTTGTAATAGCACAAAACCGTACGCAGCTGAAAAACTCGGCTGCTAATTTCAGGATTACACAATCAATTAGCGTTTTTTGGTAGGAATGTATTTTACAATTTGGTTAGTATTTTTGCATTTTGTAACAATATTGTAATCATCTTTGTGTGTATTGTAACCTTTTGCATTGGTCTGCTTTTTTTTTTTACATTTATTCCAAAGTGTTCCTTAAAGTAACATTTTGTTTTAACCCTTGATTTAGGGAAAGTCCCAAACTCAGATTTCGTATTTCCCTTGTGGGACAGAATTGACTATAAAACAATTGTCAATTAATGTCACAATACAGTTGAGAACAATTTGTAGGTTTTATTTGCAAAACACATTTTTAAACAAATCATGTGCATTGTCACGTACATTTTTGGGGTCCTTGTTACCCACTAATATTTGACACATATTTTTTGTTTAACTGATATTTTTGACACAAAAACGACAAAATTAATAAAAACAATTCACAAGAAAGGAGAGGGAAGTTTTGGCCAGAAAGGAATATGGGGCAAGCACAGAAGGAGTGTGGGCAAAGTAGCCAGTGCTGTCATTGTTTCTTTCCCCGTTTGGCTGGGGTAGGGTGGGCGCCAGACCGGCTCCAGGATGTCCTCTGGCTGGCCTGTCCAGAGGCAGATGTTGTGGCCTCTGGACTAGGCACAGGGCTAGGCACATTTGGAGGAATGGCTGTTGTTGTGCCAGAGGTGGAGGATCCTGATGTTCTGGCAGGAAGGGAGGTCGGCTCCACCATGTGCTGGCGAACGAGCTGCTCCAGGGCATTGGCGATTCTGATGTTGGCCCTGGTATTTTCAGCCAGGGCCTGACCAATGGTCATGTTGGCCGCCGCATTTTGCTCCAGGGCCTCAGCCACCCGTAGCAGACTGGTGTCCATCCTCTGCAGAATCTCCGTATGGGAATCCGATTTAAAATTGAGTTCTGTGAGGAGTGCCACTGCCTGCGAGGGGGATTGCCCAGGACTGGCTTCTGCAGGGTCCTCAGCCGGATGTACTGGTTCCTCCCCTGCAGAGCCAGCAGAAATTCTGCGGCCAAGGCTCCCCTCTGGAGCAGACTCATCCGCCTGTGTCTCTGTGAGAAAAAAGAGAAAAGAGGAACATTACAATCTACATATTGTCACATTAACATTTCAGAGTTGGTTACATCACAACATTTACCTGGGACAACATGAGGAGCCGCAAAGTCTGGCATGTCCGTATCCATGTTGGACACGCCAAACACCTCCACATCTTGCACACACCCCTGTGCCAGTTCTTCCAAATCATTAAACTCCAATGACACAGGGGTGGGACCCCCACCTGTCCCCCTTGCATGCCTAGCCCTGTCAGCCATTTTTTCTTTCAGGCGATATTTGAAGTCTTGCCATCTGTGGGTGAAAAAGTAGGCATTATTCCTGCATTATTTCAATCTGTTTTTTTTGGGGGGTCAAGTTTTTACTTACCGCCGTTTGACATCCCGGGCTAGACGGACATAATCACCCACCCTATTCACAGCACTGGCTATCTCCTCCCATATTCTCCACTTCTGGCTTACACCCATATTCCTGTCTGCCTATGGCAGGATGTCCACACACTTCTGAACCAAAACCTCCATCTCCTTTCTTGTGAATTGTGGCTGCCTTTTCTTTTTCCCTGCTTTGCTCGGAATACTGGGCCCAGCAGCCTCTTCCATGTCATCCTCCACACCTATTTTCAATAAAATTGTGAAATTTTAGCTTGCAAACTTTCACTATATTCTGTCTCAAAATAATCCTTGTTTGGAAATGCCTAAAAAACTTACCGGCCACCTCTTGGCCATTGTTTGGCTGGTCTGTAGCCACACCAAAACAAGAAATACACCAGACCGTTTTTTTTTGGTCGTGACGTATTTATACATGCGTCCTTATTATTCGGCCGCATCATTGATTATGCGTTCCTATGATCCCTCCTTAATTTGAGCGGGAAAAGAAACACTATTTATGGCTTTGGCCGTCTCCAGTCTAGGTGGCGGGTGTTGGTTGTTGGAGGTTACGTTGGTCGGAGTGGATTGTTGGCGGGAATTGTATTTGGCGGTGTTTGGTGATTTTTTCTGTGCGTTTTTTTTTAGTTTATCTTGCCGTTCGCTTTTTTTGGTGTGGTTCTTTTAGTTGTGGTGTATTTTTTTGGTAAGTTTTTTGACGTCTTCCTTTTGTTCAATTTGGCTATCCTTCTTTTATTTTTTTTTTGCTCTCTAAATTTTTCAAAATTCTCCTTTTGTAGGTTTCTTTTGGCTCTGCCCCAACGACCTTTTTGTCCGGTGACTTATATATCCTGTATTGGTAAGTTTGGATTTTCACTTGTTTGTTAAATGTTCATGTAATTTTTTACGCAACTTTTGTGCACCTTACAGTTTTTTCCTTTGGTTTTGTGTTTCCTAAATGTCTGAACTAATTAGCGCATTTTTGTCTGCTTATTTTCTGTAGTTAAATTGCGAACTAATTAGCGCATTTTTGTCTGCTTATTTTCTGTAGTTATATTGATTCAACAAATGTTGCGTTTCAAAATTGGGTCCAGAATATATATCCAATGTGTCCCCATGAAGTCATTTTTTGGTAGCAGGAAGTAGTCATCGTTTCAGTCCAAAATATTATGAAATAAAACACAAGATGGGAAATAATAAACCAATTAATCTGATGGTCTCAAAAAATCCTTCCGACATTGTGTCAAAGAACTTCTTTTGTGCCAATAATTACCTAAAATATCTGGCCACCACATCATCGCGTATGGCCCCCCCACATACTGACCTCCGACCAACCTCGGGGGGGCCATCCTCAGGCAAGGCATCCTCTGGCTGCATTGGGACACCACTCCTTATGGCGATGTTGTGAAATATCCCACACAGGACAACAATTTTCGAAACCATATCCGGCAAATACATGAGTTCGCCACCAGAGCGGTGGAGGCATCGCTCTGCCCCTAAATGATGGAAAACAAATTGAGGTTAGTTTAGAACATCACCTTGTTAAACGCTAATTGTTTAACCCAAAAGAATGAAAACATGCACACGCAGATATGAGTACAAAGAATAAACAGGCCATACAAGAAAACATGCACATGCAGATATGAGTACAAAGAATAAACAGGCCATACAAGAAAACATGCACATGCAGATATGAGTACAAAGAATAAACAGGCCATACAAGAAAACATGCACATGCAGATATGAGTACAAAGAATAAAAAGGCCGTACAAGAAAACATGCACATGCAGATATAAGTACAAAGAATAAACAGGCCATACAAGAAAACATGCACATGCAGATATGAGTACAAAGAATAAACAGGCCATACAAGAAAACATGCACATGCAGATATGAGTACAAAGAATAAATAGGCCATACAAGAAAACATGCACATGCAGATATGAGTACAAAGAATAAACAGGCCATACAATAAAACATGCACATGCAGATATGAGTACAAAGAATAAACAGGCCATACAAGAAAACATGCACACGCAGTTAGGGCCACAAAGATAAACATGAAAACCAAAGTAAAAAAAACTTACTTTCCGCTATCCGCATGCGAAAGCATGCCAGCAAGCGGGGCGTCCGCCGTTGAAGGTCGGACCACCTGCGCTCCAGCTGGCCGATCTGGCGGCGTGAGCCGAAGGAACGCAGGCGTCCACGAACCTCCGCATATGCGGAACGCTTTTCACGATTGGTGATGGGGGGAGGCTGGCTGGTGATCCGCCTGTCCATCACCTCTGTTAAAACCAGGAGCTCGCGTTTGGTGAATGCAGAGGCTCTCATGATGGCAATGGTGTATTTTTAATAAAACTGTTTTAATAAAGACCAGAAAATAATTTTGATTGGCTAATGTATTTGGGAAATTAACAGGAACCATTCTATTGGTTAGTGTATGAGTCATGTGTTCGACAGGGCCAAAAATATATTGAGAGTTATGATAGGCTTGATGCAGTGACATGCGTAAGCTAATTTAAATAAAGAAATGAACCCAGTAAAATATGCGTGGGTAAAAACACAGAAAACAAATGGATAATTGGCTCAAACATGTATTTTGACAAATGAAAGCTAATGTTTAAACCGTACGTATTCTGCGGGTAAACACAAACACGGACAAGAGTAAAGTTTATTGCAGTTAAAAAAAAAAAAACATGTGAAGAGCAATTAAGCTAATTGATATATTGATTGGCATGATACGATTGAGGGAGGTAGGAATAAACGAGCAGGTAATCGGAATCTGACAGGCCCACTTCAGGTTTGTACTTGTGCGTGCGTTCCCTGCAAGCCACATTGGGGATGTACGCTCGCTATTTGGCTCGCTCGTTAGGTAGAGGAGGGGTCAGTAGTCTTTGGTGTGGAATTTTAGGTGCGTTCGAAATTACGTGCGAGCGTTTAAATTTACATATTTCGACACGTACGCCGAACGTACGATCGGCCAGTTCACAGTAGCAGCCCAAGAGCCCTGTGTGCAGATAAGGCTTTTTTTATATATATATTTTCTATTATAAACATTTATCTTCTTTCTGTATGCAGCCTGTGTGCTATCAGACACAGGCTGCATGTGGAACGGTGGAACAGCCCCACCAAAATTAAGATAGTTGCGAGGTCTGCAGTAAACATTTAATCTATTCAAAAAGGAATACAGATATTCATGATGGTTTACAATTTCCTTTCCAAAAGATATGCAGTGAAATCTAAACTATAACTGTTACTATAGGAATACCTCTAGTTTGGTCACAGTGGGGTCTAATCATGTAGCAGTGAAAAGTCCTTTATCAGTGATAACAGGGCTTTTCACTGCTTGGTCCTCCTATTCATAGAAGGGGTAACCATGGAGAAATCTCAGATTTCTCCAGCAGTTCTCCTGATTAGTGCAGCTATCGCTTCCCTATTCACTAGTATGGGGAGAGCAATTCATAGAAGCAAATCCATTCACCATCTAAGAACGGTGTTAAAGGCTTGTTAGGGGAGAAGAGCAGAGAAGACAGCTGTCTCCCTGCCTTCTCCCTATTCTCTCGTTCTCTTTGACCCCTTCACAGACATGAGTCAAACAGAGGAGCCCAGGGCATATACCAGGTCTCCTGAATCCTGACTGCCCGCTGCCCCCACAGCCCTTCCCCACATTACACACTCCCTTCCCACCTATGGCCGGCACTATAGTAAGGTGACCCAGCAAATGTATATGCCGGGTCTCCTCTGGGCTACCTGCTGCCCCATGCCCCCCATTCTGTTCCTACCACTGCCCAGGGCCACCATCAGTGGGGGACTGCCAGTTCTGGGTGGCAGGGGGCCCATTAATGATTCAGGGCCACCTGCTCGAGATCTGGCAGGCTGAGGCTGCAGCAGGGGCTTTCAGAAAATGGCTGCCCCCATAGGAGGCTACAATAAAAGATGGCTGCCATCGACTGATGGGGAGCCAGGTTTTCTTTCCCAAGAACCCAAGGGGTTGGAGAGGGCACAGGGGGCGGGGCTTATCAGGGGAAAGAAAAAGATGAATAGGTGAGTAAGGGGGAACTATAGTACTGACAGTGGCATAAATCTGACAGGCAGAAGGTAGTGCGTGTGTATGTGTGGGTGTGAGGGGGGTGTCACTGACAGGCAGATGGGAGTGTGTGTGTGTGTCATAAATCTGATAGGCAGAGGGGAGTGTGTGTGGGTGGGGGTCACTGACAGGCAGACGGGAATATGTGTGAGGATCACAGAGAGACAGACGTGAATGTGTGTGGGGGGATCACTGACATACAGAGGGGAATTTGAGGAGGATCACTTACAGACAGGGTGGAATGTGGAGGGATCATTGAGAGAGTGGGGATTATGGAGGGGATCGCTGAGAGAGCGTGGAATGTAGAGGGGATCGCTGAGAGAGCGCGGAATGTGGAGAGATCGCTGAGAGAGAGGGGAATGTGGAGGGATTGCTGAGGGAGAGGGGAAAGTGGTGAAGATCACTGATAGAGGGGAATGTGGAGAGGATCATTGACAGAGAAAGAGGGGATTATGGAGGGGATCGCTGGAAGAGAGGGGATTATGGAGGGGATCGCTGAGAGAGCGCGGAATGTGGAGGGGATCACTGAGAGAGAGGGGAATGTGGAGGATCGCTGAGGGAGAGGAGAATGTGGCAGGGATCACAGAGAGAGAGGGGAATATGGAGAGGATCGCTGAGAGAGAGAGATGGGAATGTGGAGGTAAGCTCTGAGAGAGAGGGAGATATGGAGAGGATCACTGAGAGAGTGGAATATGGAGGAGATCACTTAGAGAGAGGGGCATGTGGAGGAGATCACTGAGAGAGAGGAGAATGTGGATGGGATTGCTAGAGGGAAAGGGGAATGTGTGGGGGATCGCTGAGAGAGAGGAGAATCTGGAGGGGATCGTTGAAAAATAGAGGGAGAGGGGAATGTGGAGGGGATCGCAGAGAGAGCGCAGAATGTGGAGGGATCGCTGAGAGAGGGGAATGTGGAGGGATCGCTGTGGGAGAGGAGGATGTGGCGGGTATCACTAAGAGAGAGGGGAATATGGAGGAGATCACTGAGAGAGAGGAGCATATGGAGGAGATCACAGTGAAAGAAGAATGTGGATGAGATCGCTAAAGAGAGAGGGGAATTTGGGGGGGATCGCTGAGAGAGAGGAGAATCTGGAGGGGATCGTTGAGAGAGAGAGGGAGAGAGGAATGTGGAGGGATTGCTGAGAGAGAGGGTAATGTGGAGGGATCGCTGAGGGAGAGGAGAATGTGGCGGGTATCACTGAGAAAGAGAGGGGAATGTGGAGAGGATTGTTGACAGAGAGAGAGGGATTATGGAGGGGATCACTGAGAGAGGGGATTATGGAAGGGATCGCTGAGACAGAGCGCGGAATGTGGAGGGATCGCTGTGGGAGAGGAGGATGTGGCGGGTATCACTAAGAGAGAGGGGAATATGGAGGAGATCACTGAGAGAGAGGAGCATATGGAGGAGATCACAGTGAAAGAAGAATGTGGATGAGATCGCTAAAGAGAGAGGGGAATTTGGGGGGGATCGCTGAGAGAGAGGAGAATCTGGAGGGGATCGTTGAGAGAGAGAGGGAGAGAGGAATGTGGAGGGATTGCTGAGAGAGAGGGTAATGTGGAGGGATCGCTGAGGGAGAGGAGAATGTGGCGGGTATCACTGAGAAAGAGAGGGGAATGTGGAGAGGATTGTTGACAGAGAGAGAGGGATTATGGAGGGGATCACTGAGAGAGGGGATTATGGAAGGGATCGCTGAGACAGAGCGCGGAATGTGGAGGGATCGCTGAGAGAGAGGGGAATGTGGAGGGATCGCTGAGGAAAGGAGAATGTGGCAGGGATCACTGAGAGAGGAGAATCTGGAGGGGATCGTTGAGAGAGAGAGAGAGAGAGAGAAATAGAGAGAGAGGGAGAGGGGAATGTATGGGGGTGTCACTGAGACGGGGGGAATGTGGATGGATCACTGAGAGAGAGTGGAGTGTGGGGGGACATACAGGTAATGCATGCGCACAAGAGCCTCGACGTCTGGCAGAAGAAGCCGAACAGGGGCGGAGGCATCCTAAAAGATCCCTCTTCGCAAACCGGACCTCCTTCCCATAGGGATCTGAAGATGGCGAATGCTACCACACTCAAGCTCCGAAAATATTGTATTTTCGGAGCTTGATGAATTCTGTCCCTATACTAGTGTATGGCTGCAGCGGGCAATTCTGCAAAAGGAAGGTAAGTAGGAGATATCTCTGTATATTTTCACCTGCTTTTGTAAAAATTAAGTGATAATGAATAGGCCCATAAGCCATCTCATGACAGATCTCATGGTTTTTAGTTCCATAGGAAACTAAAAAAAATTACTTAAACATACCTAAGGTATTGTGATTCTCATCTCAAAATGTTTGGCCTTTTTTTCCAGTAGACAAGGGCAAAATGATTTAAGAAAACAGGGAAATCAATATTATATCCATTCATTTAAATTTCTATTCCTTAATGATTGAAGATTTGTTTTCATATTCTGGGTAAATTCCCTTTGGGTGGATTTTATTTTATACATACACTACGCAATGCATTTTGTTTCTACTTAGCAACAACTTTCCAGATAAAAAACAATGCACCTCCCAAATTTATGTACATATTTGCAGAACAATCATCCAGATTTTTTCTGTTTGGTCAAAAATAGACTTAGTAATATCTAGAACACTAGTTCATTTAAGAATCATGGTCATTTTCATATAGAACTAAGGACTGTACTGTATACATCAGAATAATACAATTATTCAACAAAATTTGGAATTCTAGGCCTGCTCCGAAAATGAATGTTTACTGAAATTACGTAAATACATTTCTAGATTCTGTGGGAGATATATCAAAGCTTGGAGAGAGATAAAATGAAGAGAGATAATGTACCAACCAATCAGCTTCTAACTGTCACTTTACAGGCCATGGGCGGTATTCAATTAGTTTTGCACCCGCGATAAAGTTTTGCATGCCAGACTTTTCACCTTTCGTTTTTTGGCAGCGGAAACTCATCGTGCGCGTACACGCTATTCGCCGTATTCAATTCCAAAAGACGCGGAAATGGCGACAGGTGAAGTCAGATCAGGCAGAAAGTGGTGACAGAATCGGGGAAATCAGCCCGAACCCCCTCAAAAAGATGCAGAAACATTGGGGATCATTGTAGTAGTCCCCTATTAGTCCTAATAATACTGTTTGGGGTACTTAAGCTGGTACAATTGCCTCTAATTAGCGTCTTTGCACAAGTGGTGAAGAATGGCATAAGGCAGTATTTTTTGTATTATATAAGTACTCCTGTCAAATTTGGTGTACCTGAAAATGGGTGCAAGCATGTTTAATGTCTCTAAAGTGAAGTTTTAATAAAAGTGAAATTTCTCCCTCATAAAAGCACCTGCAAACCCCAAAACACTTGACCCCTTCTTAGAGCACCCCAAGAACCTTATTTCACTAGTTTGCGGAGCTGTGCCCCCACTTTGTGCTTTTTCGCCCCCTAAATCAAAGTACTTCTTTGGGGTGTTCTTCATTTTTTTTCTGGAATTTTTAAACGCAGCTGTGTTTTGTAGGACTGTCCCAAGGGTTCTGAGTGCTTTCCCTTTTTGCACCCCAAAATAAAATGTTGCACTTCTTTTCTCCTGCTATAGGTGAATATTTTTAACCTATTACATTGCATTGACTTTCCGCGTACGTGAAAAGCGGGTGGAATTGAATACGGAAATAAGTTTCTGACAGGCGAAAATTCGCAGTTGGTGATACTTTTTCACGGATCTCTGCTTTTCGATTCTAAATGAATACGGCCGTAAGTTTGAAAAAAGACAGTTAGAAGCTGATTGGTTGGTACTTAGGGCCTGATTCAGCAGAGGACGGAATTGCAAAGCCGGACACAAGCAGCTTTGCAATTCCGTCCTTGCTAAAATGCAAATGCAGTGGTACACAGGAGGTGTCTGACACCCCCTGCTGCATCTGCGTTCTCAGTAGATTATTGGGTATCTGCACGTGCACAGGGCCCATTCTGCACATGTGCAGAACGGTTCCTGCATGATCGCAGAGTCCCCCATATGCCTCTGCCTGATTTACAGACAGAGGTGTTTAGGGACATTGCGAGTGGGGAACAGCATGTGTTCCTGGATATGGAGGCATGTCGCCCCATTTTTGGCAAGGCCAGGATCTGCGTCCATGGATGTAGATGCTTGGCCTCGCATGCTGGCCAGCCTGTGTAAACTGAGGCTTACTAAGCTGGCCGGCGCTGTCCAACATCGTGACCGATGGTGATCCCAGGCTGAAACCTCTGTTATTTTAGTTGTATCAATAATCTTTCAGATTATTTTAGAATTGCTTTTCACTGTGACTATATTACTAAAGTACATTTTCACTATGACTATATTACTGAAGTACATATGGCGCTAGTAGTGTAGCTCAAAAACTAGAACTAATAAAAACATTCTGAAGTCATATTTGTATTTTCTTCACCTCAAATTAGAAAAGTATGACTATCTTTAGAAAGGGAACAAGTATTTGGGGAGAATGGCCTCCAAATTCCCCAGATCTCAATCCGATCGAACATCTGTGGGATGTGCTGGAAAAACAAGTCCAAGCAATGGAGGCCCCACCTCACAACTCACAGGACTTAAAGGATCTACTGCTAATGTCTTGGTGCCAGATACCACAGGACACCTTCAGAGGTCTTGTGGAGTCCATGTCTTGATGGGTCACAGTTGTTGTGGTGGCATCTACACAATATTAGGCAGGTGGTTTTAATGTTATAGCTGATGGGTGTATACTGGGTGTAGGGTGTGCGATGCAAATGGGCCCCTGGGTCAAAGGAGGCCCACACCAGAGCAAGATCCGATTAGGCTGAGATCAGCACTGTTTTTTATTATTATAATTATCATTTATTTATATGGCGCCACAAGTGTTCCGCAGCGCCTTACAAAGTACATAAACAAATAGGTTGACTAGTGACTTACAGTACAATACAATACAGGATGAGGACAAGGATAATATACATAGCTACATTAGCGACCATAACACCCAGATAAGCAACAGAGCAAAGCAACCAAGTGTTAGGTGCCCTAGTGGGGAGTAAGAAGTAGATAAAAGTAAAGTAAGGAGAAGCAGAAGAGGGTGGAGAGCCCTGCTTGTAAGAGCTTACATTCTAAAGGGGAGGGGCAGACGAACAGGTGTGACACAGATGGGGTAGACAGGGAGGAAGAGCATGTAGCAGCAAGTTAAGATGAGAGCTGGAAGGCTTTGATGAAGTAGTGGGTCTTGAAAGCCCGTTTGAAGGATTGTAGAGAGGTGGAGAGTCCGATGAGAAGAGGACGGACAGGAGAGTGAAGGGAGATGAGGTCAGAGATGTAAATGGGAGAGGAATGAGTGAGAGCTTTGTAAGTGGGTGTGAGAACCCTGAATTTGGTTCTGAAAGGGAAGGGGAGCCAGTGGATGGCTTGTAGGAGAGGGGAGGCAGATGCAGAGCGTTTGCAGAGGAAGATGAGCCAAGCAGCAGCATTGAGGACAGACTGGAGAGGAGAGACAAGGGAGTTGGGGAGGCCAGATAGGAGGAGGTTACAGTAGTCCAATCTGGAGATGACCAGTGAGTGTATGAGGGTTTTAGTGGAATTTTGTGTGAGAAAGGGTCTAATCTTGGAAATATTTTTAAGATGGAAATGACAAGACTGCGAGAGATTCAGGATGTGTGGTTTGAAGGAGAGGTTGGAGTCCAGGATAACTCCAAGACAGCGCACTTTGGGGCTAGAGGAGATAGTTGTGCCATCAATTGATAAAGACATGATGGGAAGTGCGGTAATGTTGGAGGGTGGGAAAATGATCAGCTCAGTCTTAGACATATTAAGTTTAAGAAATCATTGGGAAATCCAGGAAGAGATAGCAGAGAGGCAGTTGGAGATATGAGTGAGGAGAGAAAGGGAGAGGTCATGGGAGGAAACGTAGATCTGAGTGTCATCAGCATAGAGATGATAGCGGAGGTCAAAAGAGATGATGAGTTCACATAGTGAGGACGTATAGAGTGAGAATAGGAGAGGTCCTTGGGGAACACCTAATGTTAGAGGCTGCACAGGGGAAGAGGAGTCATGAGAGGAGACAGAGAAGGATCAGTCAGAGAGGTAGGAGGATAGCTAGGAGAGGGCAGTGTCATGTAGACCAAGGGAGAGAACTATTTGCAGCAGGAGAGGGTGGTCCACAGTGTCGAAAGCAGCAGAGAGGTCAAGGAGAATGAGCAGAGAGTAGAGATCCTTGGATTTAGCAGCAAGGAGGACATTGCTGACTTTTGTGAGGGCAGTTTCAGTGGAGTGGAGAGAACGGAATCCAGATTGATAAGGGTCAAGGAGGGAGTGGGAGGTGGTAAGGTGGTAAGGCGGTTGTAAACAACACGCACAAGGAGCTTGGAGGCAAAATGGAGGAGAGAGATGGGACGGTAGTTGGAGAGAGTGTTAGGATCAAGGGAAGGTTCTTTGTAAGAATGGAGGAGATAAGGCCATGTTTGAATGCAGAAAAAACAGTGCCTGAGTGGGAGAGATTAAGGAGGTGGGCAAGATGGGAGCAGGCAAAAGGAGAAAGGTAGTAGAGGAGATGTGAAGGGGGGAAGTGGAAGGGGGGGGACCGGATGAGGGTATTGATTCCTAATAGTCGCTATTTAGCACTGCAAGTTGCTTAAGAAAGAATTGCTTTCCAGTCCAATTGTGTGGTTCCAAAGCACAAAAAGTTATTTATGTAAACAGGGAAAGATTTAACAATTAGAATAAAAAGCAATAAGATATATAAGTACAGCCAATACATACGCATGCGCGACTGGTCCCAGTATGCAGTATTTCAATCCTGAACCCTGCGGTCACCGTCACCCAAAGAAATGGAGAAATGACTGAGCACTGAGACCAATTCACAGTATATATTCGGTATAGGTTACAGAGAGAACAAAGGGACAAGTTGGCAGTTGGCAGGTTTCCATTGGTTCTTGCATCTGGTCACTCTGGTCATTGGTTAGTTCAGGGGGATGGCTCAGTCCTCAAACGGTCACATTGTGTAGTTTCCCGACGAACAACTAGCTACAACACTGCATACTAAAAATAACAATCTATGCAATAAATCCCTATCATCCATAACTAGCGGACGCAAAATGTGACTTCTTTGCCGACAGGAATGGAGGTCTGCAAATGAACAGGGATTTAGTATGATACCAAACATGACATGTCCCTTATATTCTAAACCTTAGATCTTGTTTAAGTACATATTACATTAACCATGTTACACATATGCATTCGCATATGAGCGTCCGTGTGATGTCCGTATGTAGGTATGTGAGTACGCATGTGAGCGTCTATGTGTACGTATGTGGATACACATATGAGCATCTATGTGTATGCATATATGTTTATGTGTGTGTGTTATATGCATCAGTGTATGTGTAATGGATTAATATATATATATATACCCCTAACTTTATCCATTAACTGACATATTTAATATTATGTTTGCCTGTACCAAATTCTAAGGTGTCATAGACAATCAGGTTGTTCTGCTCAGAGGTGACCAGCAGATGTTTGCTGGAGTCATAAAGTCTGATAGCTCATCAAAGGTTTTCCTCTGCTTATTTGGAGTGTAAATGTCAGTTCTCTTAACTACAGTAGCATTGAACAAAAGGCATACAATTGCTAAAGATATTCAGGCTTCTGACAATGGTCTTTAAATCTGCATTTAAAACACTTCTCTGCACATACCAGTATCTGTGTGCATTTTAATTATTTGTTACAGACATACACAAAACACCTGTTTCCCATACACTGACTAAATATATAAATATATAAATATATATATTTATACGCATTTGTGCACATCGGATTGCGCCGACGCAGGGTAGCATCCGAATTACTCTTTATCAGCCCATAGATGACTAGATCATCAGAGAATAATTGTACAGCGATCATAACCAATTATTTGACTTTAACAGGGACATGACTTCTTGGGAGAAGGAAGTCAGTGTCGGTAAAATGAATGGGGAGGGGTGATCTGTAAAAGGAGGAGGTGAAGAGCTGGGGGACTGGTGGGATATGATGTCCTGATGTATGGAATTAATTTTAGATGTAAAAAAGTCAAGGGCAGAGAGCGAGGAGGGGAGGCAAGGAGGGGGTGGACGGAGGAGAGAGTTGAAGGCGGTGAAGAGACGCTGGGGATTTGAGGAGATGAGGTTCATGAAATATGACTGTTTAGAGAGGGAGAGGGCAGCACCGTAGGATGAGAGCATAAATTTGAAATGGAGAAAATCTGCCTTATAGCATGATCTTCTCTACTGTAGCTCGGCGGTTCGTGAACACTTTTGTAGGTAACTGGTGCATTTGGAATGCCAGGGTTGAGGTGTAGATCTGTGAGAGTGAGTAGTAATCACCGGAGCAACAGAGTCCAGAGCAGAAGTAAGGGAGGCATTGAATAGGGAAGTGGCTTGTTCAGGGCAGGAGAAAGAGAGCATAGGGGAGAGAAGTGAGTCAAGCAGGGAAGAAAAAGAAACTGTGTTAATAGCCTCAATGTTACGCACAGAGATGGTGGCCTTAGGAGGCAGGGGAGGGGAATGCGAGAGGGATAGGATAAAACAGAGAAGATGATGGTCAGAGAGGGGGAACGGTGAGTGAAGACCAGGTTAAGCAAATGCCCACTCACATGGGAGGATGAGGAGGTCCATTGGGAGAGACCAAATGAAGATGTGAAGGTAAGAAGTTTGGAGGCAGAGGATTCTGTGGGGATATCAATTGGAATACTGAAGTCACCTAGGATAATGGAGGGAAGTTCAGAGGAGAGAAACTGAGGGAGCCAGGAAGCAAAGTTGTTAAGGAATTTGGAAGGAGGGCCAGGGGGACGGTAAATGACAGCTACTCTCAGGTGTACAGGTTAGAAGAGGCATATGGCATGAATCTCAAATGTAGAGAAAGTAAGGGATGGTTCAGAGGGTAGTAGTTGGTAGGAGTAACCTGGGGATAGAAGGACCCCACACCACCAACATGGCGACCCCCGAGCCGAGGGGTGTGAGAGAAGGTGAGGCGTCCAGAGGAGAGAGCTTCAGGGGAAGTGGTGTCAGATTGAAAACCAGGTTTCATTAATGGCTAGGAGATGCAGGTTTGAACGAGTTTATTAGTGTATCAGTCTGGTATTCCAGAGGGCACAGGATAGAGGGACAGTGTTTGTGGGAGAGATGTGAATGAAATTAACAAGGTTGCTGTAATGAGAAGGTGAGATTCATTTGGGTGACCGAGATGAATGTAGTGGAGAGATTGTACGGGCACCAGTGCTGGGAAGGAAACCTGTAGGTGGTGTGCAGTTAGGGAGTTGAATGAGATGTGGCTGGAGGTGAGGTGGGGTGACATGGAGAGGAGGTTTGGAGGAGGGATTAGCAGTAGGGTAGTAGGACCCAGGAGGGGTAGAAGAGAATGAAAGTGGAGTAATGGGAGAGGAGAGGGAGGAAGGCAGACAGAGGAGGGGAGATAAAGGAAAGAGGAGGTGGAGGAGACCAGGGGGAATTGATAATGGTGGATGAAGGGGGAAGAGCAGATTAGGTAGACACTGAGTGGAGGGGGAAGTGGAAGAACACATGTTTATGGAGTGGATGAGTTGAATAGGGGGAGGAAAACTAGATGTAGGAATAAAGTATGAATGAGAGAGAAAGTACAGGAGATTTGCAGAGTGGCAAGTAAAAGTACAGTGTAGGAAAAGGTGTCTGCACAATTACAAAAGTTTATTATTGAGTGGAGGAAAAGTGGAGATTTAATTGGGAAGAAATGGAATATTAAGATGACAGGTTAGGCAAAAAACTAAGACAGGAAGACATTATTTCTAAGAGATAAACTGAAATTGGCACAGAATACAGTATGTTTTGAGGTGTTTGTGACCAGAGAGCCAGGCCAGATATTAGCAAGTAAAGTGTTAAGTTCTTATAGTGAGTAAACTGAGTCCAGTGATGAATGTCTAGGTTATGCAGACAGTAGTTGCTTGTAGTGAAGAGATTGTGAACTTACATTTCTTGCTTATACTTTATCCAAATGTTCTGGTTTTAGATTGTTTTGAAGTTAGAGTATTCTCCTTCTGTTTAACGCCGGTATAACGCTGATTTTGGTTAGAAATGTAAAGTGCACTTTTAAAATTATGCTCTTATAAATGTTATGCACCAGCAGCAAAAGGCCTGCAGCCTAAAGTATAACTTAAATAGTGACTGGTGGCATGTATATGCAATGAATATAATCAACCCCCAATACCCTCCCACTAAAATACATTTCCTGACACAAACAAACAAGGAATACCACAAAGCTAATAAGAACTAGGTCTAGCATACCTCCCAACATGACCCTCTCCAGGAGGGACTCAATGCTCTGGTCCTGGACATCTCTGGCAATTTATGATTGGTGGCGGCTCCAGGCGGCTCCAGGGGTGGGGCTGCAGCACAGTCCAAAATTCAAATAGGTGAGTCACACCAACTGCCAGTGAGTCCCAGCCAGTGATGTTTGGCAGCCTTTGAAATGACAGTTGGTGTGGCTCCCCTATTTGAATTTTGAACTGTGCTGCAGCCCCACCTCTTACCAGGGAAGTCCAGGACCAGAGCATTGTGTCCCTCCTGGAGAGGATCATGGTGGGAGGTATGGTCTAGTTATCTATACAATGTGCAAATAGTTTAGAGTGAGATATTCTGCAGCAATGATGGATTTTAGATTACCTAATATACAATACACTGTGCAAAATAGTTCAGAGTGACGTATTCTACAGCAATGATGGATTTTAGATTACCTAATATACAATACATTGTGCAAATAGTTCAGAGTGAGATATTCTGCAGCAATGATGGATTTTAGATTACCTGATACACAATACAATATATATATATATATATATATATATATATATATATATATAAACAAACCTAACTAAATAGTTAGACAGAAATAAAAAGGTGCCTTACTCCTGTGGCACTAGACTGAAACTGAGGTTATGTGCAGTTGGGAGGGGTTAGACGGGGCAGAGTTTCTGTTTGTTCTTTTATTAATTAGTTCAGTGCCAAGCTCCTATACCTAAACCTCTAACCCACATGTAATGGCTAACCACAGTGTTCCCCAGATGGATGATAGAGGAAAAGAGAAAGCACGCACCTTTGCTTGATTTTTCCTCACAATATATTTTTTACTTACCCATTTCTATCACATTAGACATAGATGGCTTAGAAACATGTTCACCAATTTACACTATGTCATGTCCTTTAAAAGAATTACCAGCATTTATTTAAAAATATGGGACCACTGCCATATTTATGCAGAATTTATGGAAATATGGTGCAGTCACAGAAGATAGCAATGAATGTGCCACAGTCACAGCAATCTTGTGTGTATGTGCCTCTGCTATTTTTTCAGGGCGGAAGAGGACCATGTGAAAAATTCCACATGGTCCCCTCATTTGTTATAATGCCACTGCCTGCCAGTATCTGTTCTGCCAACAGAGAGAACATAGGTTGTTTTGGGCACTGGTTTACAAATGTATCCTCTATCTCAGCCTCCAAATTGGTCCTGGATGTACAAAATCTGATGACTACACGCTCACACACCTAAAACGGGTTTTCAGAAAGATAACAGCAATAGACTTTGTCACTTCTGGTTTAGAATAATATAACTGTATCATTCATTTACTGTAGGAATTCTAGAACAGACAATGTGTTGTGCACATTCTCTCTCTTCTCCACATCCAGCCTTATATAAGTCCAGGAACCCTTTTAGCCCCAAAATTATGGAAGCTAATAACTAAGGACAATATAAGGTAGATACATTTACAGGTGCCAAGAGACACCAATGAAACACGCCTTACTAATCTCTAAACTCAAACCATGACCTGTGAATTTAAAAGAGCTGAAAAACATACAAGAAACAACTAAATATAAAATTAATACCAGTAATAAAATTTGATATTTAAAAAATTGCTACATTATCTCTGTCCTTAAATACACGCTTGGAGGTATATTCACATCTTGGGGCCTATATTAAAGTTATCACTAGAGAATGCTTTAATTGCTTAATCATATAAATTACAGTCACTTAATCATTTTAATCACTATCATCCAATTAGCTCAGAGTTATGGCCTCTAAGCTAACAGTTATGCAAATGTTTGTTACACTATAAGCTATTATCAGCCATATTTCCCATTCTTGGCTGACAATGAGTGATGATTGGGAAAGGAGTGTTTTGTTTTTATCAGACTGGCAGGAACTGGGTAAAATACAGACATATAAGCATCGGTTAATTACACAATTATAATCATTTTTTTTCACAGTAGAAATATTCTAACATATTCTTGTGGTGTTTTTTTTCCAAAATAATTGGAGGAAGAACTAATTTTTTTTTTTATTAAAAAAATAAAAAATCAAATACACAAAAAGGGCAGACACAATTGACCTGTAGTTTTTTTCCGCCATGAAATTCTATGGTGTTTTTAAATACAGAATCTAGATTAAATAATGTTTCCAGAACTAGTTATAAGAATTTAAAATGCTACAAAAAGTAAAACAGTTGTGTATGCCAAACTTCTTTGCCTTTTCTTACTAACACTCCTATAGAACTATGGTTGCATAGGCGGTGCCATTGGTGACTGGTCATTGAGGGTGAAGGTATTCTTGCAGAGGAGAGTGAGTGGACACCATTTATCACTTTCAAGACTACTCTTTTTTATTTTGCCCTTTTTTTTCCTACCTCTTTGTTAACTGGTTCCTCCAATCCATTCAGATTGTCATTTAATCCATCAGAGATGAGAGACCACTCCAGATTGACTAGCTGTCCATAACATAAGCTTGATAAATAGGCCCCTAACTGTTGGTCATCAGCTGCAAAATTATGGAAGCTGAATTATATTTGCAAAATTGCTTTTTTCTGGTATACTCGGCACAACATTTGTGACTTCAGTGTACTGTAATGTATTGTAAATAGTTTACATAATACATCTGCCTTGTGGAACAGTTGGCATAGTGGTTAGCTATACTGTCTCACAGCCTTGAGGTCATGCATTAAATTCCTGATCCAGGCACTATTTGTGTATCTGAATGGAGTTTGTATGTTCTCCCTGTGTTTGCATGGGTTTCCTCCAGGTGCTCAGGTTTTCTCCCACAATCCAAACACATACTGGTAGGTTAATTGTCTTTTGACAAAAAATTCACCGTAGTTTGTATGTGTGTTCACGTGATAGGCAATATAGATTGTAAGCTCCACTGGAGCAGGGACTGATGTGAATGACTGAAATATTCTCCATAAAGCGCTGCGTAATATATGTGTGCTATATAAATAACTGTTAAATAAATATTACGGTCATTGGTATTTAACGTTTAAAACATGTGGACTCAGCTGAAGACAGTAAGTAACATGTTTTTCCTTGCCTGGAATGGCACAGCGGAGGCAGCCTAGAGACTGCTTGTGTTTCTTGCCATCCTCCAGATGATACCCAAGCCCGTGATATATGATGTAAATGAGCCCCTGTGTCTCCATGTAACTCATTATTTGGCAGAGGCAACTTGAAGTCACAGATAATTCTGAAGCTTGAAACAGGAATTCTGTTTGGTCCTGAGAGGACCTCTTGATCCTCTCTACATTCCTCCTAACATACATCATTAAAATATTCATGAGTAAGATTGCTGAGGGATTGCCAAAGTTAGCATACACCAGTGCTTGATGAATGCTTCACTGAACACACGGACCCAGCACTGTCCAAGAGAGGGAAGGGAGAGTGGGCAGTGAAGCTTATCACCGAGCAGTGCAGGATCTGTAATAGCCCTGTGTACTTCATATCTACCTGGTAATGGTACATATATTTGAAAAATCCAAACTTTGATCTCCATAATAAATATAAACCATACTTATAGTTGTAACTAGATTACTTGATGAATTAACCCCTTCAATAGACAACTGCTGATAAGCTCCCTATATCTGCTGTGTATCTTCTTCACTAACATCACAGATTTTGCGAATTTGCACTTATTTAGCCTGGAATCAGTATGATAGATTAAAGCAACAGCAGCAGCAGCCCCCCATCCCCCTCAAGTGCTCTTCCCATTCCCACAGTGTAATGTAGTTTTAAAGTAACACAGTCTCAGTTAGAATTGGGATAGGGCTACAGACAAGCTGATAAGCGTAAATATTGCTTCTTGCCATTGGCTAACCACATGCCTAAAAATATCAGTATATGAACAGTTTCTTTCTCCTCCATCGCACATTATTTCCATCCACACTACGGACTAAATTAACTTAATTGCAGATTTAAATTGTGTAATATATGGAGCCTTGCAGGGCCTATGTGAGTGTTGTGTTGTGGGCGCCCTAGGTGGCGATACAATTATTTACTTATTATTATTAGTTATTATTAGTTACTTAAAGAGCACCAGCATATTCCGTTGCACATTACAGTTGGGAACAAAGAGTAACAGAACAAGGCTGGGTAATAACAGACACATGTAGAGGTAAGAGGGCCCTGCTCGCAAGCTTACAATCTATAGGGAAATAGGCATTGACACACAAGGATAGGTGCTACTTATTGCATATTGGTCCAGCCATATAGCGGAGGATCTTGGTGGGCTGTATGATATAGTCACAATACCAGCGCCGAGGATGATACCTTCTGTTCTTGGGAGTGTTGTACTGGGCTGTGACATAATAGACAAGCACCCATTACAAACATGGAAAAGTTCACAGCTGCTGACCCTCCTTGTCACACTGGCGCCCTAGGGAAGTTCTCCTAGCACTGGCCCTGGGGTCTGGCCTTATGTTTACCAAAATAATCACATATTTTTCTTATTGCATTAAATGCTCTTTATACATGCATAGAAGCTACTAATGTGTAACTTGGGAATGCAAATTCCTAGTTTAGTTCACACCTAGGTGCAAGGTGAGAACCATTGCATGATGCTAGAGTCTTTTCAAATGTTAAACAGTCATTAGTCTAAAGTCTAGTAGAGAGCAGATCTCCAAGCCAAGTAAACATGACGTTACCTTCTAATTAAATTCCTAATGGCCCATAAAACTTCTGTCTCTGTTTACTGCCCAGTGCAGGGGTTTGAACATTACCATAATTTCTTTCCTCTCTTTCTGTGTTCTGAAATCCTCATTAGTACAGGGGTTCTCAGGTCTGTCTCTTGTGTAAATTCATCCTTTAGTGTAATATCTGTCCCATTTTTCCTCACACTCGGTCATGCAGTGAGGCATTTCATACTAGCACAGTAATAAGACATTGTACTATATATATATATATATATATATATATATATATATATATATATATATATATATATATATGCTATTTTTCAGTTCCTGAACCTCTCATTAACTATGACGTAAAGTCCTGGGCCATAATGTATTTTCCATAAGATAAGTTCTATATTAAAGGCCGTTTTGAGTATATATAATTATTTTTCTATAGTTCCACTCCCAGTAGCTTCAACCACAGTTCCCAAACCTATTTTTCCAGAAAAATAGCCCTGTATATATTAACATGTGCAGAGAGATATATAGTTACACTATATAGTCACATTTATGACATTATGACAATGCTTTGATTAATTAAATAATTAAGACATACAATATGCACTTTAGCTATAAGTTGTTTGATTTTAGCTGGTAGATTGTTATTAAATGTATCTACATTGCTATTTTCCTTTGTAAAAATAAAGTTTAATAATATTACTTTGCTTTTGTTTTCATTATTTATACATATACTATATTTGTATTATTTATATTTAATTTATCTCTTCTATCTGCTTTTTTCTTTTGGGAGGGGGGGTGGTGTTACACAGAATCATACTGGTTGAGTCTCCCATAACCAAAATGCTTGGGACCAGAGGTATTTTGGATATTGGAATATTCCGTATTTATTTTGGAATATGTGCATACCATAAAGAAATATCTTGAGAATGGGACCTAAATCTAAACACAGAATGCATATATGTGTTATATACACCTTATACACACATCCTGTAGGTAATTTTATACAATATTTTTAATAATTTTGTGCATCAAAAAAAGTTTGTTTACATACATGAAATTCATATATGTTTCATATACACTTTATACACACAGCTGAAGGTTATTTTATATCATATTGTAATAATTTTGTGCTTTAAAAAAGTTTGGGTGCATTGAACTATCAGAAAGCAAAGGTTTCACTTTCTCAGTCATGCTCAAAATATTCCGTATTTTGGAATATTTGGATATGGGAGACTCAACCTGTAATACTTTTTTCCACATGGGTTTAAAAAAAAAAAAAAACATGGATCCATCAAACTTTCTGGTTTCCTAACTGTTGATCCAGAAAAGGGCAGAACACAATCCCATGTAAGCCAGTTACCCATTTACATTAACAACGGGGGGAACAGTACTTCCTGCTAACAGTTTACATTTCCTGGCTCCAAAAACATTGCTAATTATAGACTATTTGTTATAAGAAATGCATTCAGTCCACTACTACTGTTTTTACAGTTATTGAATTTACCATCAACACCCCTCATGGTAAGGAATTCCATACTTTATCTGCACTTACAATAAAGAAGCCTTCCTATGTCATTTGTGTGGTCCTGGTACAAAATGTACATTAGACAAATCTTTGTACTAATCTCAAATAAATAGATAGATGAACGGTTCGGTTCTGCTGAAAACCGAGCACACTCGAAGTTTGAGGTTCCGAGCTGAACCGAGTCCCTGCTCCGATCACTTTGGGATTCCGAGTACAATGAGTCCGTCCCGATTCGGGTCTTCTTGCCAAGTTTGGAACTCGGATGCAAAAACCAGATCTCGCATATTTTGGATTGCTTTTGAGTCCCTCCCTTGTGATTTCAGGTGCTATGAGATGGTCAAAATTGACTGGAAATGAATGTTATTGATGTTAATACTACTATAGGAACAAAAACAGGTTCTATCAATTTTTAAGAGAAAACCAAACCATAACCAAACCATTACACTTGAGTCCAGGGCCGGTGATCAGTGCTCTGGTGATGTCCTCCGGGGCTCCGGTCAGCTGGTCTCCCAGCTTCAGCACTGTGACGCTGGTCAGATGCTGCATAGAACAGCTGACCGGGTCACAGTGCAGGATGGGAGACCAGCTGACCGGAGCCCCGGAGGAAGAACATCACCAGAGCAGCGATGACCGGCAGTAAGTGAAATTAAGGTGGGGGCAGGGGGGGAGGGTGCGGGGGCTCATGAGGGTGGTGGGGTGCAATCGCTGGGGGTGTAGCGGCAGCCGGCTGGCGCACGCGCTGCACCTTGTCACTGTATTTTTTCTGAAAAATACAGTGATAAGGCTGTGGAGGGGATTCGCAGTGACAGAGCTCTGTCCCTGCAGGGGATTTTTAATAAATCCCTGTGATATTGCCTGAATTCGCAATGCGAATTCAGTCGGAAATATCACACTACAATCTGCATTTTAAATGCGGATTGTAGTAAATAGGGCCCTAAGTCACCTAACTGCATCACCAGCATACAAAGGTAATATTGTGCTTGCATCATGTACATTTATCCCAAGATTTGAATTGCGTTTGCCACTAATGTCCAGCAACCTATTAAACTTCCTGTCAATTAATATTCTTGAGAACTTTTCAGAGCCTAAATATAAAGGCATCACATAATGATATCTTAATAGTTAAGGACTCTTTCAACAGTCTTTTGTTATTGAACAGTGTTTGAATTCAGTTTAGTTATGTAGATGGTGCTTCAAAGTGTTAGTCAATATTGAATGCAGGATAGCTTTCACACAGTGGTGTCAGTGGGTAATATACAGCATCTGTATAGCTTTAGGGGAAATATGTGGGGAATTAATAAGTGGATGTGGTGGGGAGTTAAACTTTTGTGGTTACTGTAGAGTTAGTGCAGTGTTTCCGCTTGGTTTTGGTGCTGGTTAGGTAGTGTGGGTGTATTACATCATTTTGATTGTTGTTGCAGTGAATGTAAAAGATAGCCATCTAAAAGCGGTCAGGAGCAGTGGTAAGTAGAACACAGTAAGCACCCCTTTATCCTCACTTCTCGGCAGCGAGATCATTGTTAACAAGTTAATATCAGCCATCAATTACATTGTTTTGGTATATAACTGTGAACCACATTGTACCACATTTCTGAATTACAGTTAGTTGGAATAACATCACCTTGGATTACCAGGGAATAAATAGTATGAACAGTTTATAAAGTCATTTATGCGGGACTAACAGACAATGGATGAGATGCATCAAAGCATGGAGAGAGATAAAGTAGAGAGGGATAAAGTACTAACCAATCAGCTCCTAACTGTCAGTTACAGGCTGAAAAATTACAGTTAGAAGCTGATTGGTTGGTACATTATCTCTCACCACTTTATATCTTTCCAAGCTTTGATACATCTCCCACAACGTTTATTCCAAGTGTTTAATAATATTAATAATTTTGCATTAAAGATGTAGATAAGTTGTCAATTCTATCTCATTTATATATGTCTAGGATGTTGGAGGTCATAATACTATTTATTGTACATCTACTTTCTCTTGAGGGATCAGTCTTGTGAAATCTCATAACGTTATATATATTTTTTTTGGACCTAGACATTAGATATTTATAATAGGTTACGCATAGTGTATAGTATATTGATTGTAGGGTGAGTTTGGAAAGTCCCTCCACAGTGACTGTGTGCTAAGTGTGTGACCACAAACAATTCAAAAAGGGGAGCCACACCAACTGCCAGTGAGTCCCAGCCAGCGATGTTTGGCAGCGTTTGGGGTGGCAGTTGGTGTGGCTCCCCTATTTGAATTTTGGACTGTGCTGCAGTCCCACCTCTGGAGCCGCCACTTAGAACACAGTCACTGTGGAAGGACATTCCAAACTCCCTGTAGTAGTGGCAATAGTGGACCTCACCAACAGTGAGTCATTTATTCACACTTTTTCATCCTGTACACAATCTTTTCTATTTCTATTTCCTCACTGTAAAGGCAAATGTAAAGCACTTTGAGTCCTTTAGGAGAAAAGCGCTATATAAATAACATTATTATTATTATTATTATTATTATTAACCTGGGTTTATGCTACCTGGGACCCGTTCACAGCATAGGAAGAGCCAGTTGGCTCAGCACATGCCATTGGTGACGTCATCGACCTGGCAATACACCGGGTAAGGCTATCAGTCTGAAAGGGGTCTCAGCCGGATCGCACCAGGGATGGATGCGTGTACAAAATCTCTGGTGCGACCCAGCTTTGCGGTGTATAAGGGGTATAAGAGGTTAGTTCAGCAAGTATCACAGGTGCAGGAGCGTATCTATAATGGGTGTGCAGTGCATATGGGCCCCTGGGTCCAGGGGGGCCCACACCGCACACCCTGCACCCATTTAGTCTTTATACTTACCTGTCCGTTGTCTCAAGACTGCTGCTTTGCAGCGCCGGGTCGGTGCCGCAGAGCAGCAGAAATCACTGGGAAAATGGCGACGGCCATTTTCCCATTGTCTCGCGCATGCGCAGTACTGCTGTCCCTGGGAAAACGACGCAGGCGCCATTTTCTCGGAGACCCGAGCATCCGCAGTGGATTCTGGCACTAAGCCAGAATCTACTGCACCCGCTGCCGCTGGCCACCGTAGCTCCGCACGGGAGAGGAGGGGGCCCACACTGAGTCTGCACACGGGCCCCCTCCTCTCTTAAAATGCCCCTGCACAGGTGCATCTCCCATTTCCTTCAAATACTTTGGCTATAGCTGATTTTTAATAAGCGTCATTAGGAAATTGCCCTTATCACCTCGGATTCACAAATAGACCCCAAGGAGTTGGAATGTTCCAGCAGTAGCAAAGAGGAAGTAAATTACACAACTACAGTAATGTATATATCCTACACATTACAGTTCAATGGTTATAACAAAAAAGTCTCTTCATCATTAGCTTGAACATCAACCATTTTGTTTTTGTCTATTTTGTCTGCTCCTGTATTTACCTTTTTACCATTGATGTTTTTTTTTTACTAAAATAAATAGGGCAATAATGATGAAAGAGTTCCCCTACACATTATCAGGACTTGAAATATTTAATTGTATATTTACTAGAATAAAAACCTACTATTCTTTTTTATCATTTGTGTCAGGCCCAGGGCCGGTTCTCCCGTTACGCATGGTACGCAGCTGCATAAGGCGCCACATAGTGAAGAGCACCTCAGCTGCATACCATGCGGGCCACGGGAAGACTGTGGCTCTGTGACACAGCTGCCCCGCGTGTGTAGCGCTGACCGGACGGAGTTCGGTCAGCGCTACACAGCATAGACACACAGCCGCCGGCGCAAGCAGCTGTGTGTTTGCTTTAGCAGCTGATGAGAGTCAGACAGACTCTCATCGGCTGCTGCTCCCACTGCCAGAGCCGGACATCTTCCGGCTCCCGCAGTGGGTAATGGGAGTGAAGTCATGACGTCACTCCCATAATGCAAAGCGGCGGACGGAGGAGCTGATATCGGCGGCAGGACCAGGAGCAGGAGCGGGTTTCAGGTAAGTGGGGTTTTTTTGTATTTTTTTATTACATCTCTACTGTGGACGGGGGGAGGTGGATAACTACTGGGGGCACCACAAGGGAGGATTACTACTGGGGGCATCACAAGGGGGGCTACTACTGGGTGCACTACAAGGGGGGGACTACTACTGGGGGCATTACAAGGGGGGCTACTACTGGGAGCACTACAGGGGGGGCTACTACTGGGGCCACTACAAGGGGGAGGGAATACTACTGGGGGCACTAAAGGGGGAGGAAATACTACTGAGGGCACTACAAGGGGGAGGGAAATACTACTGGGGGCACTACAAGAGGGGGGGGAATATTACTGGGGTACTACAAGGGAGGAAATACTACTGGGGGCACTACAAGGGGGGATTACTACTGGGGGCACTACAAGGGGGGGGGGAATACTACTGGGGGCACTACAAGAGGGGGAAATACTACTGGGGGCACTACAAGGGGGGATTACTACTGGGGGGCACTACAAGGGGGGGAATACTACTGGGGGCACTGCAAGGTGAGGATTACTACTGGGGGCACTACAAGGGGGGCACTACAAGCACTACAAGGGGGGATTACTATTGGGGGCACTACAAGGGGGGGATTACTACTGCGGGCACTACAAGGGGGGGGTAAATACTACTGGGGGCACTATATAAAGGGCACTGCATAGGGGGTACCACTACTGGGGGCACTGCATAGGGGGGAGGGGAAGTACTACTGGGGCACTATATAAGGGGCTTATTACTGGGGGCACAAGGGGCACTACACAGAGGGGACCACTACCGGGGGCACTGCATAGGGGGTACCGCTACTGGGGGCACTTCATAAGGGGACTACTACTGGGTGCACTATATAAGGGGAATACTACTGGGGGCACAAGGGGCACGGCACAGGGGGGACCACTATCAGTGGCACTGCATAGGGGGTACCACTACTGGGGGCACTGCATAGGGGGACTACTACTGGGGGCACTATATAAGGGGAATACTACTGGGGGCACAAGGGGCACTGCACAGGGGGGACCACTACCAGTGGCACTGCATAGGGGGTACCACTACTGGGGGCACTGCATAGGGGGACTACTACTGGGGGCACTATATAAGGGGAATACTACTGGGGGCACAAGGGGCACTGCACAGGGGGGGACCACTACCGGTGGCACTGTAAAAGGGGCACTGCATAGGGGGCGCCAAAAAATATATTCGATTACCAAAAAATTTGGGCTAGGGCCGGCCCTGGTCAGGCCGTGGAGAGGGTGACTGCAGTGTCTGCCAGTGGGATTTGTGACAGAAAATCTGTGTGTAGGAAAATACATTCCTCCATAAATATAACTCTTTATGAAATTGGTTGCACCTTTTCAGAAATGAACATATCAGATTCTGCCTATCATTTTGTAGAATGCAATATTGAAATGATAGCTAGAATCTGATTGGTTGCTATACCTCTACTTGTCTATTTTAGAAACTTTAGTAAATCTACTTCTGAAACTTACATTCAGCTATTTTTAGACGCCCTTCGCATTTAGGATACCCAGCCAGCAAAGCCAGCCAAGTTATTCTAATATGATGGGAGTCCACTAAGAGCAGGCATTAAGGTGAAGCCCATGTACTGTACATTGCTATTATAGAACATGGAGACCCAGCTTAGCTTTGCACTAGCAAATCACATTTCTATATTTGTGCTGATTTTCTGAAGTGAAATAATAGACTTGTTATTACATGGCATAAGACACATGTTGTGCTCTGTAGTGTCACAAAATACAAGGATATTTAATTAATTTTGTACCAAATTATAGAATTACTTTAATCATTTAAATCTGGAAAGGAATTGAGAGAGAAAAAGAATAATTATATTTTATATGATTTATGCTGTAAGGTGAAGGTTCATTTTGTGACAGTGGCTCAATTCTTTTTCATTACACTCTGAGCATTTTACCATCTCGGAATAAAACTAAAGTAATACTCATGAAACATACAGTTTGTGAATAAAGAAAGAACTCAAAAGAAACTCAAAACTGTATATATATAATGAGAAATCCACCAGCACTTTTCCACTTTAATATACTCAAACCAGACTACACTAAAGCTTAATATACTGGGAGCAGACCAGATGTAGTAATCAGCAGTGCACTGTCACATATGTGAAATGGATATGATTTCTTACATGGCTGGAAAACTCCCTCTGCCAGGTTGCAAGTTTTTTAATTTTATAGCCACTCTGAAAAATTGGATACAGATTCACACTAAGCACAAAGAAGCATTGATGTTAAATATATTGTTCTTTTCCAAGTTTATCGACAAGAGCACAACTTACTATATCAATCAATCATCCTTGGAAATTATTTTAGAATTCTGCTGGATCTCAACTATCCAAACTAGTTGCAGTTTCCGCTTGTTCTCAAGATAAAGATTCTCCAAATTTCAAAGCAGTTTTCCACCTTCAGATGAATTTAGTAATATATACATCACTTTACTTTTTACCAATATATTTATATGATCAGTGTCATTCATTTTTTCATTACCCCCAGAGAAAGATCTGCTCTCTGCAATTTATACAGTAGTTAACATTCAATATGACAACAATAACAGAATGTTACTATCAGTGGCGGCTCCAGTGGTGGGGCTGCAGTGCAGTCCAAAATTCAAATAGGGGATCCACACCAACTACCAGTGAGTCCAGGCCGGCGATGTTTGGGGTGGCAGTTGGTGTGGCTCCACTATCCTCTGGAGCCGCCACTGGTTGCCATTGTGAATGGCAGCAACAGAATGTTGACAGACAATTTTTGGATGTTTTTATGGTTAGGGTTAGTAGTATGCTTAAGGTTAGCATTAGGCATACTCACCTCCGGAATGGAAATCTGCATGGTCAACATGCTACCTGTCGACATTCACAATGTTGACTTCCTGGCAATGTCAACATTATGACAATGTCGACATTGTGAACATCAGCATTTGACACGTTGTTCTCCCATGCATGTCGACTTTCTGAACATCGACATTCAGAATACATTCTGGTGTCGGCATTCTGAATGTCAACATTCTGAAAATAGGTATATCTACCACACCCATCTAGAGGGCAGGTTTGTGTCATAATGGGCATTGGAAATAAGCAGTTCCTTATGATTATGGGTGAAAATCACTAATTGCAACTAGAAAGAAAAGTGTATTTTTTGTCCTATTCATCATCCGTTGGTCTCCTGAAAATTAGGTATCCAACTCGTTGTGAGTTGTGGTGGTGGACATTTAATTACAGGAGCAATTCACTATTGCTCTGGTGTGAGGACAGCTACTCAGAAAAACAGCTGTCCCGTGATCCCCTAACACTGTTACCAAAGATCACACTTTCACACAGCCGCAGGGTCACTGTGTGGAGGTAACGCCTTCTTGCAACCCCGGACCTTCTTCACATAGGAAGGAGCAGGGCTCCGGGAACCAACAACATCTGAAGATGGCGTTGGTTCCTGCAAGCAAACTCCGAAAACTTTTGGTTTTCTGAGTTTGCTGAATATTATGTGGCCCAATGGGGCCCCTAATAATGAATAGGCCCGTTAATTAAAAGGATGCGGAAGCTAGCATCTCTGCATGTGTAACGGGTCCATTAGTGATCATGAATGGGCCCCTTAGTAAACATTAGAGGGCGCATACGAGGGCGCATACGAGCCAATAAATGAAATTTATCTAAAGATAAAAAGCCTTAAAAATCCTGATAATACAGGAGTTGAGATAATGGATCTTATGTATCGTTGGATGTACATTTATTTGCATAAATTAATCCCCATTCTGTACTGCACACAGTGAGCTATATTATATTCATCCAGGTCATAAGTAGTAGAGTTATGACCATTAGAGTTGTCAGACAGTAGTCTGTTAGATGCTTTAGTAGAGGTGGTTTCAGGGGAATACTATGACTGCATTGACAGCATCTAACAGCGTTCATAGAGAAATAGTCATTTAGATTGGTATAAATTAGGTGCTCAATACCTTTTAAGAAGTGTTTGTATGTCACACTATTTCTAAGTTGAGTTTGTTCTTGAATTATTAAATAGCGACTGGAATGATGGCTGACAGGCAACTAACTGACAGAGCAAGAAGCTGGTGGGACCAAATACAACAAGTCTCCTAAAGCTATACAAACATCACTATTAGGAAATGGATTGCGGCTTTGATCCTTGCTTCCAGATACACATTTCAGTAATGATTTCATTGCATTATGCAATTTGGAGGATGTTGTTCCCCTTTCCAGGGCTTCATTTTAGTGGCACCATGTCACTTCAGTACTGCTGTGAAGTCCAGTACTCCAGATTATTTGCTTACAGAGCCAGTGCAAGGTGTCTGGGCGCCCTAGGCAACATTTCACTCACCGCCCTTGCTTCCTCCAATTCATAATATGCCAGGCATTAGTGTCCACAATATATAATATGCCACAGCAGTGTCCAAAATTGATAACATACTATATAGAAATGCCCCAACTAATATGCCACACAGCAGAGCCCCAAAATCATAATGTACCTCATAACACTGCACCCAATTAATAATATGCCACACATCTGTGCCACACATTAATTATATGCCACACAGCTGTATCCCCACTTCATAATTATAATACTCTTCATTGTCTCCAATACATAAAACATGTCACACATCAATGTCTCAAATACATAAGACATACCACACATTTGTGCCCCAATACATAATATGCCTCACATTTATGCCCCCAATACATAATATGGCATACAGCTGTGCCCCACATTTATTGTACGCCACATAGCCATGAATTATGCCAACAGTTCCCACAATAGATATGCCACACATGTGCCCCAATATATGTCAGCACCCATTAACCCCCTTCCACACACACAGTCACCCTGCAAGCATTCCTTACCACAGGGCTCGACAAATCCTGGTCGCCATGGCGACTAAGATTTTAGTCCTGGCGACCGAGTTTTCCAAGCCCACCGCCGAAGGGAGGCTCCATTTGCCGGGCACCCCCTGACATTTTACCAGAGGGCGCCTAGCTGCGAGCAGCAGCAGCCGGAGCTCACTCCTGAGCTCCGGCGTCCGGCTCCCCCACGGGCACTATGTGAAAGACATCACAGTTCCGAAGAGAGGCGGACGGCAGCGGACGCAGGATCGGAGCTTAGGTTTGTATTCTTTTTGTTTGTGTGTGTGTGTGTGTTCGAGCGGCTCTATTACAGGGGGCTTACTACTGGGGGCTCTATTACAGGGGGCTTACTACTGGGGGCTCTATTACAGGGGGCTTACTACTGGTGGCACTTTTACAAGGGGCTTACTACTGGGGCACTATTACAAGGGGCTTACTACTGGGGGCACTATTACAAGGGGCTTACTACTGGGGACACTATTACAGGGGGATTACTACTGGGGGCACGATTACAGTGGGATTACTACTGGGGGCACGATTACAGGGGGCTTACTACTGGGGGCACTATTACAGGGGACTTACTACTGGGGGCACTATTACAGGGGCTGGTATGGGCATGTTGCAGAATCTGATGACCATTAAAGAGGCATGTGTGGTGATTTGATGGCATGTGGGGAGGTTGAGGGGCAGTGAAAGGGCATTTGTGGTGGTCTATACAAGCTTTCATATATTTTGGTAATGGACGATGGTCTTGCTCCTAAACTTTTAAGATGGCTCCTAGATTTTACAAAAATTTGTCGAGCCCTGCCTTACCACACACACACACAAACACACTCAGCCTGCCAGCATTCCTTACTACACACACACACAAACACACTCAGCCTGCCAGCATTCCTTACCACACACACACAAACACACTCAGTCTGCCGGCATTCCTTACCACACACAAACACATTCAGCCTGCCAGGACTCATTAACCCGGACACACACTCACTCTGCCAGCACTTAATAAAACCAACCCCCCACACACACACACTAACCCAGTCTGCATGCAGTAATCCCCCCCACACACACACACCTGCCAGGACTCAAAGACCCACAAACACACACACACCTTGCCAGCACTTATTAACACACACATTGCCAGTACTTATTAACAACACTCACCCTGTCAACACTCATTAACACACACACACTCACCCTGCCAGGACTCATTAACACAGACACACTTTCACCCTACCAGTACTCATTAACCTCCCCCAAACACACTCACTCTGTGAGCACTCAATAAAACCAACCCCCCCATACACACACTAACTCTGTCTGCATGCATTAATCCCCACACATATTGCCAGTTCTCATTAACCCACACACTCACCCTGCCAGCACTCATTAACCCCCCACACACACACACACAATCACCCTGCCAACACTCAATAAATACGATCCACACACACACACATTAACCCTGTCTGCACTCATTAACCCACACACCCTGCCAGCACTCAATAAAACCACACACCCCCTCCCACACACACAGACTAACCCTGTCAGTACTCATTAACACACACACATAAGTACCCCACCACCTACACACACTCACCCACCCATTAAAGCTTTCTCCTCATCAAAAAGTCATAACATACCTTACCAGGCTCCATTCAGCATATAAAAACCATATAGTTCATAATAGACAACATAAATCCATAAAATTCAAATGGACCCACGACATCACTCCATATACATTGAATATAAGCTCCAAAAAGTCATATGCAAATTGACATGTCCTTTGGGAAACAATAGTTCAGCTACAATTGCTTTTTTACTGGCTCTGTGAGACAGTTGGATGGAATCCTTTAAATTAGCGGTGGTCCAATATAAGGCAAAGTCCAGCGCAAGTATACAGAATCCTAGTTCACAGTCCAAAGGTCATATGCTGGTAATCCCGATTGTGGACATTTAGTGTTAGTCATATAGAGAAGCTTCTCCTGAGCATAGTTGGGATGTCTGGGTCCTATCAACTGACACGTTTCGCTGCTGTCAAGCCCTGGTCATCAGTAGTCCCGACTTGGAGTGAAAAAGATGGCCTTCATTTTTTTCTGTTGACTCAGCAGCACCCTCCAGTTGTTGGCGCCCTTAGGAAGCTGCCTAAAGTTGCCTAATGTTACCATGGCCCTGTGTGCTTATTCGTTTCTGGGTGCAGGATGTCACTATATGGAAGACAGAGCTCTGATAGATAGAAGCATAGAACAGGACATACTTTGGCCTACAGCCTTTTGCAGTACATGTGCTATCATTGTCCAATGCACAAGCAGATCAGCTACTGGCCTGAGCATCCTGAATTGTAGATCTCAAATGGATAAATATATTTTCATTCAAGTCACGTGATCTGATATTTACACCATTACATTAGATTACGTTAATGTTTATGGACAACTTTCCTCTGTTTGTCCTATTTCTGCATCAAGATATATAACAGTATATTGTAAGTTCCTGGTCCAGAACTAAAAGCCCAAAGAGTGCTTTACTGCTCATGCTGGGAAGAAATAGGGCCCCCGGGAACTTGTCCCCATCCCTGCCATGAAGCTCGGTGTACTCTAGGTGAGGTTCTCCCCCATACTGCACCAAATCCATAAATGCTAAATGTTCTCTCATTACCCATTACTATGATGGGTGTACCTTGGCTTATGTGGTAAAGAGTGCTACTTACTATTTTTGAGAAGCAGAGAGGAGATTCTTAAAAAATGTGATCTGTCTGTGACACCACTCATACTCATTCGTGACATTGGCAATATTACTATTATGGGTGCAAAATGCAATAGCTGGGTCCCATAGCAAACATTTTGAGGGAGTGGTGATAATTGTCTATCCTCTCTAAAGCATGCTCAGAAGTGCAGAGCATGGGCCTTTGTAGTGTATCGGCAGCATTGTTGGGACTTTCTCACCATCAGGACTCACTCAGCATACTGTCAGGTTTCGACCTAGAATCGCCCGTTACTCACCATTACTCACCACAGGTCCGACTTCCCCTGATTTCTCATGCGGTCAGACGTCAGGTGCGGCAACGAGTGACGCGCTGAGGATTATGCCTAAGGTGCACTTGGATATCCTTGTGCTGCTTCGTGACTTGATTACCAAGGTTTCCGTCATGGACAGTCTTCATCACCTGACTGACCAATCGTCCAATGATAACATGGTTGTTGTCAGCTGACACTGCCCTCCAATGTGCTGCTACCTTGGGGTATATTACTGGGCTCTGGACAACAGGAAGTTGCCTGTACAACGTCGTTTATACTAGTGTTTGCTTGCCATCACTTCGTTCCAGGTTCCCTTGCTATTCTGCTCTCAAGTCATTTCTAGTTACACTCCTGTGCTAGCGGTGCTTCTGGATACGTGGCCCATGTACTCTGTACATCCTCCGAGTACAACCACAGTGTCACCCTCCTGTGCCAGCGGTGCATCTGGATACCTTGCCCGCGTACTCAGTACAACATCTGAGTACAACTACACTGTCACTCCTGTGCCAGCGGTGCGTCTAATACCTTGCCCGCATACTCAGTACAACAACCGAGTACAACTACAGTGCCACTCTCATGTGCCAGCGGTGTATCTGATATCTTGCCCACACACTCAGTACAATATCCAAGTACAGAATTCTCGCTAATGCTTCTTTCAGAAGTACAATCTCCTGGGCCTCATTGGTGTTATCTCCCTCCATGTCCCAAGGAACTCTAGGCCATACAGTATTGCGCTGGCAGCTCACCCAGGTCCTTCCCAGAATCTGGAATTTATATATACCTGTTTAACGAATATCATGAGCCCCTTCTGCACTTGGAATTACAACACAAGTATCAGCAAAGAAAACTTTTATTCATAATAATAAGCTAGTTTATATTGATGAAATAGGCATGCATTCATTCAAAATGTCGATAATTATGTTAACACCACAATATCGACAGTTACAACGCCGAGATTGTAGAAATATAGACGCAGAACATGTCGACATCTGCAGAATGTTGACATGTTCACAATGTGAAATGTCGACGTGAAATAAATAACATGTGCACAATATCGACAGATACAATGTATACATTCTGCACAGAGCAGAGGATTAGGGTTAGGCTGCAGGAACAGATGTTAGGGATAGGCTATGGGACAAGAGGATTAGGTTTAGGCACTAGGGGTGTAGGGTTAGGATTAGGGTGAAGGGGTTACAGGTACTTGTCATCGGAACTGCTCCATCACAGCTGGAAGTCATGATCAGTTGACTGCCGAACCCTGAAGACACCTCCGCAGCCATCAGACCTCCGCTACCAGGTAAGTGTCCACTGCATTGGGAGACACACTGTTTTGTCGACATTTTAATCATGTCGATATTTCATCAGTATCAATATGGTGAATGCTGACATGCTGAGCATGTCGACAAGCTGAGCATGTCGACATGCTGAGCATGTCGACATGCTGAGAGTGTCGACATTATGACCTTATCTACATTCTCATGTTAAATAATGTCTACCAATGGCTTCTTTTTGGATTACCTATTTTTCAATTTTTCATTTTTATATTCATTATAAAAGTATAATTTTATAAAAGTATAATTTTTACCTGAGGAACAGAACTAAAAAATTATCAGTTATATCTGTTTTCCCGTTTTTTATATTATCAAATGTTGATGACCTAAAGGTATTGTAGGAGTGACTATGAGAATGCAGGGAGTAGTGAATGGACCCTGTGTTTCTTTGACAGTGCTTTTCTTCTGTTTGGGTTTTCCTATTATTTTTTGTTTGTCTTCATTTTTGTCCCCCCACTTTTCCCGCAAATTTAGGAAGAATCTCTTGCCGGGACACCAGTTCCATCTGTGCACTTAGGGCCTGCTTCAGAGTTGGGAACATAGGGTCTGATTCAGACCCGCTCGCGAGCGCTATGCGCTCGCAAGTGGGTCGATGGTGGCCCAGTGCCACACGATGGAGCCGGCTGCATCGTGCGAATGCGCGAGACCCGGATATCGACGGGCAATCCGTCGCTCCGGGTCTCATATCAAAGGGGGCGTGCTGTCGATGTTGAGTGACAGCACGCCCCCTTTGGTGGGCGGGCCGGGGGCGTGACTGCCCAGAAGGAGGCGTTCCCATCGGAACACCCACCGTCTGGGGCCGGCCCCACTGACATCACTTGTGATGTCAGTGGGAGAGCTTTCGGCTCCGTTAGAGCTGGAAGCTCTCTGGGGCTTGCGGCAACAAGACCCTACCACAAGGGTCTCGTCACAAGCCCGATGGTCGCGATGGTCTTGACCATCGCGACCATCATCATGGCCGCTCAGTATAGCTGCGGGTGGTCACCCACAGCTATGCGAGCGGCCAGGAGGCCGTTCGAAAAAACCAGAAGGCCGGCCCTGATTCAGAGCGAGCGCTCTGTCAGAGCTCCGGCTCTGAATCAGGGCCATAGTAAGTAGTAGCAAGTAACTGTGAACCTGGACAAACCATGTTACAATACAAGGGGGCAAATATATAATTTTTTTTTTGCATGCAGGGTAAATACTGGCTGCCTCTGCATGTAGCCCACATATACTGGACAGCTTTATTGTTACACTGCAATTTAGATAGCAGTCTGGTCACACCCCTCCCAAACCTAATGCCGGCCATGCCCGATATGCGCCCCTCCTGCCTCAACCGCATAGAACTGTATGGGATCACACATTGCATCCCCTGATTGACTGGTTTTGCAGTACGATCAGGAGATGCGATGTATGACCCCACGGGAGCGCGCTTGGGCCGACATCAGGCCCATACACGGTGCGATGTAGCAGCCAAATCGCACCAATCAGTCGGATCGGCTGCTTAATTGCACTGTGTATGGGCCGCTTTACTCTCTCTGCATATTTTACGTCTGCCCCACCTGCAGTGCAGCTTGGTGTTTCCAAGATGCACAGTTACTGGCTCTTCCTTACTTTATTCCCAAATCTGAATCAGGCCCTTAATGCGCATGCGCGCCCATCAGGCTGAGCATACATCTTCAGCCTTTTTTTAAAAATAGCTGCAATGAAAATACCGAACCAGGTTCGTAAATGTTAACTTACTGCAGTGGTTCTCAAACTCGGTCCTCAGGACCCCACACAGGTCATGTTTTCCAGGTCACCCAGCAGGTGCACAGGTGTGTTCATTACTCACTGACACATTTTAAAAGATTCACAGGTGGAGCTAATTATTTCACTTGTGATTCTGTGATGAGACCTGGAAAACATGCACTGTTTGGGGTCCTGAGGACCGAGTTTGAGAACCTGTGATTTACTGCTTTGCAGATGTGCATGCGTGAGCACAAAACTCTATTTGTATTTTTTTTAATTAACAAATAAAACTGATAGCCCAAGCAAACAGTAAGTAAATTGTTACTGCCAATTGCAGCTACATATTTTTAAAAAAAGGCTACAGAAAAGAAGGAAGTTCATGAATTAATCTACAGCAGGGGTTCCCAACCACGGTCCTCAAGGCACACTAACAGTCCAGGTTTTAAGGATAACCATACTTGAGCACAGCTGACTTAATTAGTACCTCAGTTATTTTGACTTAACTATCCATGCTTAACCATGGATATCACTAAAACCAGGACTTATACCTCTTTTCCACCAAAAACCCAGGTCCGACCTGGGTTTTTGGACATGGTTCCAACCCTGGTCAGACCCAGGTCAGACCCATTTACACTGCACCTTTGATCTGGGTTACTCCCAGGTCAGCCCTGTTCACACTGAACTCAGGTCTGCCCTGCTAAACCTGTGAGGTCATAAAAAGTGGGAGGTGAATGCTCCACAACCACCAATCCGCTCATTTTAGGCATGATCCAGGTCAGATAACTGTTTACACTGCACCATTACCTGGGTCCATCCTGGGTCCAACCCTGGTAGCTACCTGGGTTGGATTGCAGGGTCACTTGACCCAGGTTATTTTTCAGGGACCCTTTTACACTGAGCTGTGACCCGGGTAGACCCAGCAAAAACCCAGGTTTTTGCTCTGGTGTAAAAGGGGTATTAGTGTGCCTTGAGGGCCGAGGTTGGGAATCACTGATCTACAGCGTTGGCTAGGGATGTGAGATGTACACTTATAGAAATATGGAATAAACAGTGAACAAATTTATTTATTTTATTTTTTTTCTAAACTATTCTAGCACTCAAGGAAAGGCAGACTATACATCACATACCCATTCACAAAAAAAAACAACTTTTTTCTTGTAATAGCTTAAGTATGGGGCAGATTCCATTAGTTGCGGGGTTTAGCCTTCGGCTAATGCTCTGTCCTGAGCTATTCAATTAAGGGTCGCTCCCCTGCGCTTTAAGCCTCAATGGGTGCACTTAATGCAGAGAAATCTGCATTAAATGTACCCTCTGGGGCTTAAAGCGTGGGTTCACCCATAGATTCCAGACACTTAACACGGAATCTATGGGTTAACAACACAAGTTAGCTGCAGGTTTACAGCGCAGGGAAAATGCATAACAATTGAATAATTCTGCCCATTAAATCCAGAGCTTTACCCGCACTGTAAACACCAAGGCTAATTGAATCTGCCCTTATAAATAAAAGTAGTTGAAGGTAGGCGCTAGCTATGCCCCCCATGGAACTAGCCACACCCCATGGCATAAACCACATACCCTTTGCTGACCACACCCACACAGCACTGGTCACACTCTCACATCACTAGTTGCAGCCCCTGTAGTGTCACACAATAGGCCCTTAATACTTTTCAGCTCCAGGCCCATGTGGACCTTAATCTGGCACTGATCAGGACAATCCATTCTCTGGCGCTTTGGAGATCTATCACTAGTTAACTCCTCCATCATCTATTTGCACATATTATTGCCACGTCTTTATTCACTGAGTACACCCACTTTGAAAGATAGTTATGCCCCTTCATGGGCCTCTACTATTGCAATCCCCTGGTGGGTCCTTCATGCCCCAGTCTGACATTGTATATATATATTGAATTTTTTTATATATATAATATATATAAATGGAAAGTAACCCTCAAAACAAAGAGGTCTTCTTGGGGTACAGCAGTCTCAAACAAAGTAGAGTATTTTTTGGACAGATAAACAAGTATAATGCAAAAAAAAAGGTGCAGGTTCACTTAAAAAAAACCAGCAGCACATACAGTAGCTAGCCTATTTGTTTGCACTGCAGTGTGTGAGTGTGCGGTGTGTGTGACAGATACATACACTGACAAGTGACAATGATTCCTGCAGTCACACTTCCCAGACACCTACTGCTGTCTCCAGATCTACCCATTAAACCTAACTGTTCCTAATCTCATGCTAAAGGCACCCTAATGGTGCCCAGGGGCGCCAAGAGGGGGAGTGGGTACTAATTACCCAGGCCCGGGCTTGCTGGAGGAGCCCGGCGGGGGGCCCAGGTCTGGCACCGCCCCCCCCTCTCTCTCTCTTACATCACAGCAGCCCAGCCACGCTGCTGTGTGCTGGGCTGCACTGGGAGACTGCTCGCGGCTGCTAAGAAACAGCCACAGCTGATCAAGCTGATTGCGCCCCCCACTGGTTATGCACCAGGCTGAGGGGGCTCACTGAGCCCCCCTTGCCACCGTGCAGCGCTGCAAAAAAAGTTTTATTTTAATTTTTTTTACCTAAGGGGGCGTGGTCACGCATCCCGTGATTAGGCCACGCCTCCTTGTACCTGGGCCCGGCGCGGCTCTTGGCGGGCCTCATGGTGCCCTTATGGCTTGCTAAATAATATTTTTTAATGCAGTGCCTCTCTGCTCCAGCCCACAGTCCCACACCCTCTCCCGCCACTCTCTTGTGTGAAATTGCGCTCAATCATGAGGAAGGGGCTTTACATGCGAGATCCGATGTCCGGAGGATGACGTTTTGCCTTGATTTGGAATCCAAACTTGGCAGGAAGACCCGAACCAGGACTCGGAATCACTCATAATCTCTAAGTTCGGATATGTTCAATTTCCAGGAAACCGAATCTGTAAGTCTCTGGTAAAAAAAAAAAAAGCACCGTACAAAAGCAGCCAAAAAAACCTGTATGCAATAAACACCAAAAACCATATGCACCCTTTGCATTGCAACGTGGTTTGTTCAGATGCAAATTGCTCCTTTTTTATTTGCTTCAAACTTTGCATCAGGCCCTTAATGTGTTGATTTTTTGTTAATATTTGTCTATGTAGAATTGAGAAAACAAATCATATAAAAAGAGGACCCCTTTCATTACTTTTGGTACAATCTATAATAGAAGCATGTGAATATGTGCAGGTCAACTAATGTAATAGAAGAACCAAAATGTAAAACTGACACTTGAAATATTGAAGGACCTGATTTTCTCCTGATAATATTATTTATTACTACCAGTTATTAATATAGCACACACACATTCCACAGTGCTTCGAAGAGTATATTTGACCATTCACATCGGTCCCTGCCCCAGTGTAGCATACAATCCCTACCACATATACACACACAAACTAGGATTAACTTTTGTCGAAACCAGTTAGCCTACCAGTGTATTTTTGGATGCAAACATGGGGAGAACATACAAATTTCACACAGTTAGGACCTTGGTGGGAATTGAACACAAGACAGTGAAGCAGCAATGCTAACACCTAGGCCAACTGTGCTGCCAAAATACCATTTATTCCTTAAATAGGGGCCAATGGAAGTTTAGAAGAAAAGGGAAGACATAATTAATTACTCGTAAACAAATGATTTGCTGTAATGTAATGTGATAGTTGGTAGAGAATCAAGATTAATTTTTACTTTTAATAACATATACATTTTAATCTCAGGCTACACTGTATACAGATACAGATAGAATATTGTATAATAGCATCTGCTCATCCCACCAAAAAGCAAAATAGGGCACATTCCAATATTTGTGAAAAACTAAGTACATCTGCACAAAACAAATAGCTGTGCCGCATTCATTTTTTTAATTCATAAATGATCTCCAATGCAAACTTCCCAACTGCCCCTATTGCCTCAATATGTACATCCCAACAGTCCCTATTGCCCCCAGTGCATACCTCCCTATTGCTACTCTCATGCATGAGCACACATTATCTTAATTCCCCAACTTAAATGTTATTATGTATTCCAGTGTCTTTATTGCAGACTCTTTGTATTTTGTTTACTTAAAGTATCTTATTTAGGGTTCCCTATCTGGGTTCTAGTGCACACCTTTGGTGATCTTTATAAACCATCACATACTGAATCCCCAGCTGAAGAAAATTGTAATTTTTGCTAAGTGTCATAATTTACTGCAGCATTTCACTGACTTTCTTCCAGCTAGTCTGTAGCAGTGGCGTAACTAGGGCAGGGCGAGCGGGGTTCATGCCCTGGGCGCCGTTGGACCGGCGGCGCGGGGGGGGCGCCGCCGGCCACGGTACCGGCCCGCCCGCCCTAGTTAGCAATGAGTGCAGTCAGCGCTACACATTTGCACAGGACCGGCGCTAGGTTTCCAGCGCCGGTCCTGTGCTGCACGCCTGAGCCCATTCCCTCCCCCTGAGCGCTTGCCCAATAGCGCCAGGAGGCGGGCTCAGGCTGTGCATAACACACGCATCACCGCCAGCGCTGGCGGCAATGCGTGTGTTAAACAGCAGTCAATGAGAGTCAGATAGACTCTCATTGACTGCTGCAGCACCCACTGCAAGAGCCGGACTTCCGTCCGGCTCCTGCAGTGGGTAATGGGACTGACGTCATGACGTCATGACGTCAGTCCCATAATGCTGAGTGCGCCAGCCCGGGCGGACTGGAGGGCGGGAGCGGCATCGGCATCGAGGACAGGAGCAGCGTGGAATCAGGTAAGTATATTTTTATATATATTTATTTATTTTTAAACCTATATGCACAACGGGGGAGAGGTTGGCTACTACTGGGGGGGACATCTACTGGGGGTGCCATTGGGAGGACCTCTACTGGGGGGGGGCTACTCTACTGGGGACTACTACTTGGGGGGGGGGACTACCACTGGGGTCATTCTAAAAGGGGCCTAGTATTACTAGAGGCACTGCACTCGGGGGGCCACTAATGGGGGCAATAATAGGAAGGGCCACTACAGGGACCACTGGATGGGGGGGTCACTACTGGGAGCCTGCATCAGGGGGACCACTACTGGGGGCACTGCATGGGAGGGGGGGACACTACTGCTGGGGGCACTATATAAGGGGCTTACTGCTAGGGGCACTGCGGGGACCACTACAGGGGGCACTAGATAGGGGGGATCACTACAGGGTGCCTGCATAAGGGGACCACTACTGGGAAAACTGCATGGGGGGGACTACTGTTGGGGGCACTATATAAAAGGGCACTGCATAAGGGGATACCGCTACTGGGCGCACTGTATTGTGGGGACTGCTACTGGGGGCACTGCATAAGGGGGAACACTATGTGGGGCACTGCATTTGGGGGGGCCACTACTGGGGGTACTGAGTAAGGGGAACTAATTGGGGGCTGTATAAGAGGGACCACTACTGGGGATACTGTATAAGGGGCACTACTATGGGCCTGCATGAGAGGGACCACAACTGCATACTGGGGGTACTACTGGGGTTAAGGTGCATATGGATAGGAATGTTCAGTTTGAAAATAAAGGGGTGTGTCATGTTGACACGCCCCATTTTTAAGTGACCACGCCCATTTTTTGCCGCGTGCGCCTTTGGTACGCGCACATGGGGGGGGGCTCCCTTTTCAAATTTGCCCTGGGCTCCAAATACCCTAGTTACGCCACTGGTCTGTAGGAATAGATACTGCCTTGCACAGACTCTGGAGAGGAAATTTATGGATAAATGGGCCTCCCTTTTCCTCTGTATGTGTGTATGTAATGTACACTGGAAGCTGAGACTCCTTCTGTCTGAATTAGCACCTCTAACACCTGCCCTTTTAATTTTAATTAGTATAGGTCCTTGCATTGCAGTGTTCATATTGGAATGGGCATTATTATAGGTAAGTCATGTATACATTTATATAATGTGTTAATATTATTATTATCCTTTCTTTATATGGCGCCACAACGGTTCCGTAGCACCTTACACAGTACATAAATGAGCACATGAGAAAAACAGTTAATAGTAATACAAAACAATGTAGGACAAGGACATGGTTTATTCAGAGTTGCCTACCCTCCCGATTCCTGTGAGAGACTCCCGCTTCACTGCAGTCTCCCGCTACCCCGGAATGTTTAACAAAACCCCGGATTCCCCGGATTCCCCACTGTCCCGTAGGGAATCCGGACTGCGCATGCGCAAGGGGGAACCATACACATTTTTTTCCCCTATATTTAAAACCAGGACTGGCCCTGCAGCCTGGTTCTGGTTCCTAAATTACGGTGGAACCCTACTCGTTTTGATCCCCGTAATTTTTGGAACCAGGCCTGGCTGACAAGTCAGGGGCTGGTTATGCTTTTGCGGGGGACCCCACATCAATTTTTTTCTTAAAAAAAATTATAAAAAATAAACAAGCAGTCTGCACATATTTCACTGATATGTGCAGCCTGCTTGTTCGGGAGAGAAATTCGGGTGGTGAAATCGGGACTTCAAAACGGACCGACCAAATACACCATAAATCAAAATGATCCTGTCAAAACCGGGAGCTTGGTAAATTCCCGATTTTTCAAGTGAAAAAAATGGACGTTTTTTATTGATCCTATCCGAGTTGAAAAACGGGACAAATCGCGACCAACACGATTCTTAGTAAATTTACCCCTTAGAGTGTGCACTGCATTTAATTTTTTTCTGCATGGCACAACTAGTCTCAACATGGTAGCACCTCTACTTATGATTAAAATTAGGGTGTGCAGTCCAGCTCTCTCCCCCCCAATCCCCTATACGTTTCATTGTTAGTAAGAAGTGGTCAATCCTTCAAAGGCTTTTGGAGGTTTTTTTTTAATAAAATAAAACAATTGCTGGCTGAAAGTGTGGTATTTCATGCTATCACAAAGCCAAACTAAAATACTAAAATTCTTACAAAATGTATTCTACCATTAAATAATATGAGCATTGTTGTGTTTATGTTGTTAGGCACACATAAGAAATATAAATATGATAAGATGATGAAACAAGAGACAGCCTGCCGCTCTCACAATTATGCCATCCATGACCTGGGTTTGGCTCCCTTTTCGCAATCGATGTCTGCCCATTACCCTACTCTGATGATTGTGCTCAGGTGCAAACGATGAAGCTTAAGCTGGGTACATACTAAACAATTATTGGGCCAATCAGCTGATAAATGTATAATGTGAATGCAGGAGCGATAAACAGCTTCAAAAACGCTAATGCAAACGGTCAGACATGGAGGTCGCATCTTATGAGCTGTACGCCTGATCTGACTGATCCCGTTCAAGAGATCAAAGGATAGAATACACTGAGAAAGAAATTGCTCAGTGAGTACAGGTGTGCACGATAATGGTTCTGTTGGATCGGTGGCACCCGTAGCATAGTGTGTATCTTGCATTAGTGGCCCACCAGGATGCCAGATCTACACATAATCGCACACTTTGGGCCTGATGCACAGTTGGAAGTAAATTGGTCATATGTTGCTCCTGAATTGTGCATGTAAGAAATGTGTCTATTCTCCCGTATGTATAGCTGTATGCATCCTGCGAGTTGCGGGCCCATAAGTGTACATCTGATTTGCTACTTGTCATCTCATCAGTGCGCATTTGCACATACCCTCTACTAAGCACAATTTATATGCCTGGAAACAGTCGTATTTTCAATTACATCCAACCCCTCATAGCCGGCATCAGCACCGACACACACCTGAACCTTGTATATATGCCCCATTACAGCCCAGTTACGCTTCTCCAGTCATAGGTATAGATGCAAATGTAATGTGTGTAAGATCCGCCTCATCCCCATTATGTAAAGGACATTTGTTTTTTACATATTTTGTCTAAAGCTGGGTACATACTATACAATCTATCGTCTTATACACAGTTCCAATGTGGATCAGAGTGATATATTGTACACATTGTATAGTGTGTGCTCAATTCGTCGCTCACTGCCATCCTTCATCGCATTGTCCCATCTGCTGTGCTGCATGTCAGATGGGACAATGCAATGAACGATTTGGTGCACATGGCATAGTGTGTGTACAAACAACTGCAAGATATATTGGTCCAACCTTTCCTCTGAAGGCGTCACCTGAGCTGCCAGTGATCTACACGATAATTGCATTGTGTGTAAAGGAGAAATGATTAATTCGTTACAATGCTCCGGCATGACATATTGTGCCGTTGTTCAGAAGGTTACATAGTGTGTATGCTTATTTTGTGTTTAATTGGGACGACAATTGCATCGTTTGATACATCGTATAATGTGTACCCAGCTTTAGACGATTAAGGGCCTGTTTCATCCCGGATCGCAATTGCAACAGCGCATGTAGGTCAGCCAATGGTGCGTACTACACACACATACGGTATGCACCGCAGTGCGCCGGCCAGTATTGCGACCGCACTACGATCACGTACACAGATACAAAGACATCGCAGAGTGAGTGACGGGACGTCAGCGTTTGGGGGTGGTGACGGTGGAGAAACGCTGGCGTGTCTGTCTGTTTGAACGCTGTTTCCTTTGCATGCATAAATTAGTCACTGCATGCGACGAGACTTTCAATTTCTGGGACAGGTCAGACCTGTTGTAATTCTGCGCGAGATTCCAATGTTATTTGATGTTACCAATGTATACACAGAAGTGCGAGGTTTTACGGATGTGAGAAAGCGGTAGTGGGGGTGAGCAGTTGCACACATTAGCATATTTTCGCAGCAGAACTGTGTGCGTAATCGCATCTGCGATCGCAATAGCAATCCATAATGAATCAGGCACTAGAAGTACTGAGCTGCTTATTGTGCCTCATAGACTGAAGAGCTGATACAGTGAATAAGCACCTTTTACATAACAAAAATACAATAACCTGACATTATTGTTTTTACAGCACTGTTTATATAAAGTGCAGGAATTATGCTCTCAGTCTTATTGATTGTTCATTATAAAGGGATTATTGCTTGCAATAAAATGAATCCAAGATTATTCTGTTAGATAATAGGGAAAAAAAATTTCTCATTCTAATACAAGTGCCATAAGGAAATGTTCCTGTCTATGAATAGGAACTATTAGCACATAATTAGGCTGTCTTTTACATGGAAAAAGGAAAACTGAATCTGTGCATTGTAGGAAAATGTGCTCTATACACATTTCATTTGCAATTGACTAATCCTTGAAGAATTAATATTAGACCAAATGTGATGTTATCGTAATCTTAACTGGAGGATGTAATAAGGTAATGTAAATGAGTCATGGAATGGTCCACTCTTAATAAGGCTATGTACTGTACAGGTTTTGCAATTCGTCTCTTAACATATTAAAACATTGCATTTAAATATGTGTTTTATATGAATTTTAAACGTGTATCATATGCATTTCATAAGTATACTATTTACAAATGCGTTTAATGTGGTTGTTTCTAAACATGCATCTGTGACACAACAGGAATTGTTTCTTATTCAAGTGAAACAGGATCGTAAATGCTTCTTAATTGCATCTCATTGCTTTTACAATGCTTCCATTGAGATGAATGTAATAGTCTTCAAGTACATTGACGTGTGTCAGACGCATTGAAATTAAATAAGTTGCATTGAAAAATTGGACTACAATGAAATACAAGTAAAATTCATACATGTTCTGTCTCATTTAAGGCTATATATATATTAGAGAGACAAACAGAACCGCTCATCTCTAATATATATTGAACAATATGTTTAGGATTTCTTCTAAAAACACCTGCAAGCACCCAAAAATATTAGGAAACCCCGGTATTTAAGAAGGGACCACAGCAGATATCTACGATATCCAATCGCTAAGCAGCTGCCATAGCTTTCTGCTAAACTGTCGGATTTCCCAAGCTCCGGAACGTGAAACATTCTAGAACTTGGCCCGCCCGCTAATGCCAGCTGAAGATGATGTTAGCCCATAGTAGCCTATGGGCCACTTATTTGCCAATTTTACCAGAGGGGGACGCCCACACATGCGCAGTACCGTGGTGGACCTGAACCCGGAACCAAAGTGATAGCACGTCCCGGCAAAGAGCGGGAAGCTGGGACGGGCTCTCATCTCATGGCTTTTTGCTAAATTTGCGTAAAATTTTGTGTTAATGAGTAAGGTATCTAATCTTACTCATTAACACAAGAAGAGCCAGACATGTCAGGGGAATAATTATTACAATAGAAAAATGGAGTACGTAGGACAGTCCTACAGATACGTCATGGCAAAATTTCCATTGTGCCTATTTTATAGAATACTCCACTTAAAGTCTGTTCGGTTGCTATGGGTTATATCATCCTTTTCAGCACAGTATTTTTTAAACAGTTTTCATAGTTTACTAGACATTATATTACCATTTTATATATTCTTTCCTTTATACTTTGGTATTTCTAATATATGCGGTCCAACAGTTTGTAAACATTCATTATATTTAACCCAAGCCACGACTTAACCAGGCAGCATGCACTAATTGCACAAATGACCCCTTTCCTTTATTATTCTGACATGACCGTAGACTTTCCGTGATATCTTTCCTTTGCTATTCAAAGGTGATTTTCCAACTGAGGAAGTCTTTAAGAAGATTTGTTGCTATGTATTTTCATAACTAAGGCTAATTATCTCTTTACTTGTAGGTGTGATGTCTGTTACACTACTTATTGCTTTAGGCTTAAGAACAGACTATTTAACGCCTCCAGGGTTGGGGATGTGTCTGCGGTTCCCTCACAAAGGCTTGTTTTTACTTCATAGAAAGCATTCTGCCTTCCAGCTATGGTATTAGCTACAAGCGACTTAGGAGAGTACAATATTACCACAGGAAATGTGTATCTTGTCCTATTCCTGTCTGTATCTTCTTTATGCTTCAGTGAGTTTTTTTCTCTATACCAGCAGGGAAACTGCCTGGTAGAAAGTGTGCTGGTTTCTTTGCGAAGTCTATAATTAGGTCCCTATCTGATTTAATCAAGAGCTAACCTTGTCCCTAGTTATTCTGAAATCTTTACAAATATTTCCTGATTGATGCCCCATTGGGACAAGTGGGTTGTGCTCTGATTTCATGTTCTTTACATTTCATATATCTGAAGGCAATGTCACATCTTAGAGAACACATGAAGTACAATAGTGAGTAGAATTACGGCTTGATAAATATATGGCTGGAGACTAGGAATAAAATACCCTTATTGTAGTTTTATTTTTCCCACACAGGATCAGTAACACAAACAGGCATTAAAATCTTATTTTCTGAAAACTGGAATAATATAGAACTTACAGGATTGTTTGTTTTAATGAGATACGTTAAATTACCTTTAAATAAAATTAAAGAAATTACATTTATGTGTATGACTACCACATTACATGGTCTATTTATTATAGGGAGAAGATCCTTAAATCCATAGAAATGTGGCTTTTCACTATTTGCTTAGCCCAAAAGTTGAAAAAAACTATCACCACGTATTACCGGTGATAGCATTTGGAATGGGGGAATCGCATGTGCCGCCGCAATCCACTAAACGCTACCATCATGCCAGGATTGTGATGCTATCACTCAACTTCCCAGACAACATTTTAATGACAAATAGCATTGATAGAATATCTTATATCACTGTGATATGCTGCAATAAGAAATCTCTTCTTATTCAGCTTTACGATAAATAGACCAGTATACTTATTCTACATAAGTGCTATGGTGTGACTGCTTACTCTGGCCTCTTCTTATACAGCTTCATGATAAATAGACAAGTATACATATTTTCCATAAGTGCTATGGTGTGACTGCTAACTCTGGACTCTTCTTATACAGCTTTATGATAAATAGACTAGTATACATATTTTCCATAAGTGTTATGGTGTCACTGCTTACTCTAGCCTCTTCTTATACAGCTTTATGATAAATAGACCAGTACACATATTTTACATAAGTGCTATGGTGTGACTGCTTACTCTGGCCTTTTCTTATACAGCTTTATGATAAATAGACCAGTATATATATTTACATAAGTGCTATGGTGTCACTGCTTACTCTGGCCTCTTCTTATACAGCTTTATGATAATAAATAGACCAGTATACATATTTTACATAAGTGCTATGGTGTGACTGCTTACTCTGGCCTTTTCTTATACAGCTTTATGATAAATAGACCAGTATATATATTTACATAAGTGCTATGGTGTCACTGCTTACTCTGGCCTCTTCTTATACAGCTTTATGATAAATAGACTAGTATACTTATTTTCCATAAGTGCTATGGTGTCACTGCTTACTCTGGCCTCTTCTTATACAGCTTTATGATAATAAATAGACCAGTATACATATTTTACATAAGTGCTATGGTGTGACTGCTTACTCTGGCCTTTTCTTATACAGCTTTATGATAAATAGACCAGTATATATATTTACATAAGTGCTATGGTGTCACTGCTTACTCTGGCCTCTTCTTATACAGCTTTATGATAAATAGACTAGTATACTTATTTTCCATAAGTGCTATGGTGTCACTGCTTACTCTGGCCTCTTCTTATACAGCTTTATGATAAATAGACTAGTATACTTATTTTCCATAAGTGCTATGGTGTCACTGCTTACTCTGGCCTCTTCTTATACAGTTTTATGATAAATAGACTAGTATACATATTTTCCATAAGTGCTATGGTGTCACTGCTTACTCTGACCTTTTCTTACACAGCTTTATGATAAATAGACCAGTATACATATTTTCCATAAGTGCTATGGTGTGACTGCTTACTCTGGCCTCTTCTTATACAGCTTTATGATAAATAGACTAGTATACATATTTTCCATAAGTGTTATGGTGTCACTGCTTACTCTGGCCTCTTCTTATACAGCTTTATGATAATAAATAGACTAGTATACATATTTTCCATAAGTGCTATGGTGTCACTGCTTACTCTGGCCTCTTTTTATACAGCTTTATGATAAATAGACCAGTATACATATTTTCCATAAGTGCTATGGTGTCACTGCTTACTCTGGCCTCTTCTTATACAGCTTTATGATAAATAGACCAGTATACATATTTTCCATAAGTGCTATGGTGTCACTGCTTACTCTGGCCTCTTCTTATACAGCTTTATGATAAAAAATAGACCAGTATACATATTTTCCATAAGTGTTATGGTGTCACTGCTTACTCTGGCCTCTTCTTATACAGCTTTATGATAAATAGACCAGTATACATATTTTCCATAAGTGCTATGGTGTGACTGCTTACTCTGGCCTCTTCTTATACAGCTTTATGATAATAAATAGACCAGTATACATATTTTCCATAAATGTTATGGTGTCACTGCTTACTCTGGCCTCTTCTTATACAGCTTTATGATAAATAGACCAGTATACATATTTTCCATAAGTGCTATGGTGTCACTGCTTACTCTGGCCTCTTCTTATACAGCTTTATGATAAATAGACCAGTATACATATTTTCCATAAGTGCTATGGTGTCACTGCTTACTCTGGCCTCTTCTTATACAGCTTTATGATAATAAATAGACCAGTATACATATTTTCCATAAGTGTTATGGTGTCACTGCTTACTCTGGCCTCTTCTTATACAGCTTTATGATAAATAGACCAGTATACATATTTTCCATAAGTGCTATGGTGTGACTGCTTACTCTGGCCTCTTCGTATACAGCTTTATGATAATAAATAGACCAGTATACATATTTTCCATAAGTGCTATGGTGTGACTGCTTACTCTGACCTCTTCTTATACAGCTTTATGATAAATAGACCAGTATATATATTTACATAAGTGCTATGGTGTGACTGCTTACTCTGGCCTTTTCTTATACAGCTTTATGATAAATAGACCAGTATACATATTTTCCATAAGTGCTATGGTGTCACTGTAAAATCTGGCCTCTTTTTATACAGCTTTATGACAATAAATAGACCAGTATACATATTTTCCATAAGTGCTATGGTGTGACTGCTTACTCTGGCCTCTTCTTATACAGCTTTATGATAAATAGACCAGTATATACAGTCAGGTGCATAAATATTGGGACATTGACAGAATTTTCATATTTTGGCCTCTATTCACCACCACAATGGCTCTGAAGTGAAACAAACAAGATGTGCTTTAACTGCAGACTTTCAGATTTAATTTGAGGGTAATTACATCCAAATCAGGTGAACAGTGTAGGAATTACAATGATTTCTATATGTGCCTCCCACTTTTTAAGGGGCCAAAAGTAATGGGACTATCAACTCAAAAGCTATTTCATGGACAGGTGTGGGCTATTCCCTCATTATTTCATTATCAATTAAGCAGGTAAAAGGTCTGTAGTTGATTCTAGGTGTGACATTTGCATTTGGAATCAGTTGCCGTCGACTCTCAATATGAGATCCAAAGAGCTGTCACTATCAGTGAAGCAAGTCATCATTAGGCTGAAAAATCAAAACAAACCCATCAGAGAGATAGCAAAAACATTAGGTGTGGCCAAATCAACTGTTTGGAACATTCTTAAAGAGAAAGAATGCACCGGAGAGCTGAGCAACACCAAAAGACCCAGAAGACCACGGAAAACAACTGTGGTGGATGACAGAAGAATTATTTCCCTGGTGAAGAAAAACCCCTTCACAACAGTTGGCCAAATCAAGAACACTCTCCAGGAGGTAGGTGTATATGTGTCAAAATCAACAATCAAGAGAAGACTTCACAAGAGTGAATATAGAGGGTTCACCACAAGATGTAAACCATTGGTGAGCCTCAAAAACAGGAAGACCAGATTAGAGTTTGCCAAACAAAATCTAAAAAAGCCATTACAGTTCTTGAACAACATCCTATGGACAGATGAGACAAAGATCAACTTGTACCAGAGTGATGGGAAGAGAAGAGTATGGAGAAGGAAAGGAACTGCTCATGATCCAAAACATACCACCTCATCAGTGAAGCATGGTGGTGGTAGTGTCATGACGTGGGCATGTATGGCTGCCAATGGAACTGGTTCCCTTGTATTTATTGATGATGTGACTGCTGACAAAAGCAGCAGAATGAATTCTGAAGTGTTTTGGGCAATATTATATGCTCGTATTCAGTCAAATGCTTCAGAAGTCATTGGACGGCGCTTCACAGTGCAGATGTACAATGACCCGAAGCATACTGCAAAAGCAACCAAAGAGTTTTTTAAGGCTAAAAAGTGGAATGTTATGCAATGGCCAAGTCAATCCCCTGACCTGAATCCAATTGAGCATGCATTTCACTTGATGAAGACAAAACTGAAGGAAAAATGCCCCAAGAACAAGCAGGAACTGAAGACATTTGCAGTAGAGGCCTGGCAGAGCATCACCAGGGATGAAACCCAGCGTCTGGTGATGTCTATGCGTTCCAGACTTCAGGCTGTAATAGCCTGCAAAGGATTTGCAACAAAGTATTAAAAAGTGAAAGTTAGATTTAGGATTGTTTAGTTTGTCCCATTACTTTTGGCCCCTTAAAAAGTGGGAGGCACATATAGAAACCGTTGTAATTCCTACACCGTTCACCTAATTTGGATGTAATTACCCTCAAATCAAATCTGAAAGTCTGTAGTCAAAGCACATCTTGTTTGTTTCATTTCATAGGAATTGTGGTGGTGAATAGAGGCCAAAATATGAAAATTCTGTCAGCGTCCCAATATTTATGCACCTGACTGTATATTTACATAAGTGCTATGGTGTGACTGCTTACTCTGGCCTCTTATGCAGCTTTATGATAAATAGACCAGTATACATATTTTACATAAGTGCTATGGTGTGACTGCTTACTCTGGCCTCTTCTTATACATCCTTATGATAAATAGACCAGTATACATATCTTACATAAGTGCAATGGTGTGACTGCTTACTCTGGCCTCTTCTTATACATCCTTATGATAAATAGACCAGTATACATATCTTACATAAGTGCTATGGTGTGACTGCTTACTCTGGCCTCTTCTTATACAGCTTTATGATAAATAGACCAGTACAAATACAGTATTTTCCATAAGTGCTATGGTGTGACTGCTTACTCTGGCCTTACATGCTCGTATATTGCCTCTGGCATCAGCCAACTGGCCCAATATTGGAAATGGCCACAATAACAGACCAGTATACATATCTTACATAAGTGCTATGGTGTGACTGCTTACTCTGGCCTCTTCTTATACAGCTTTATGATAAATAGACCAGTACAAATACAGTATTTTCCATAAGTGCTATGGTGTGACTGCTTACTCTGGCCTTACATGCTCGTATATTGCCTCTGGCATCAGCCAACTGGCCCAATATTGGAAATGGCCACAATAACAATAAAAATATCTTCTAATGCCTCGTTCCGTCCTTCATTACCTGCAACGGGGCTGCTTGCGATGTCGCAAGCGTTCGCAGGAGCAAGCATATTGTCCGTACACACTGAGCGATGCGGCCGAAAACTAAATATCGTGCCGACATCGCTCCAGTGTGTACCCAGCCTTAGGGTATTTGATGTTGCCTGAGTTTTACTGGAACTAAGCGCTGGAAGCCATGACAGGTACAGCCAGCCATACACAGTAAATCCTGCTTCTCAGCACAAATCTGACCAAACTGGAGTTTATGATGTAGAGTACCTCAGGCAATTGTTCATATCCCTGCGCAATATTCACCTGGCAATACAAGTAGAATGATATGTTGAACAGTATTATTTAATCCTTCCTTCCTCTCCTAGAGCTGCATCTCTGCCTCACCAGAATAATCGTTGGTCTGTTGCTAAGTGGTATTTCTGTTGTTTCACTGGCCTTGCTGTTAATTTGATAGCTTTTAATGAGCCAACATGAGAATACTACTTGGGTAAAATTTGTAAAACGGCTCCACAGAATTTCTCTTTACATGCCCTGTGAAGCTTTGACAACCTTTATAAGAATTACAAATAATACTTTATTGGTTCATTAATATACAGATCCTTGTTCCCAAAGGATCAATAAAATGCATTAGAGTTCATCTTCATCTTTTAATATAAATCATGGTGTATTAGATTGCCCTGATGTCAGGGTCAAAACTAAGGCTGGGTACACACCTAAACGACCAGCAATCGTGCCAAAGTTCATGACGATTTGCCTTCACCCTGGACATCGCATGATTGGTTGCCAGTACACACTTAAAAGATTTAATGAAATTAGGAACAATCACTGTTCCGTCCTTCATTAATATGCACAGCCTCACATGCAATATCGTGTGAGTGACGGTGCAGCACGGCCAATCACACGATATTTTAATGCGGCCGTGGGAGCACGCAAATCGGGCATACACACTGCATGATATGCTCGATTTGTCGTTCTGATTTAGCCAAATCGGGGCGATATCGCTCAGGTGTGTGCCAAGCCTAGGATTTTTGTCAACCCCCTATATCTGTGCAGCAGCAGCCTGTGCTTGTGTTACACTTCCCCATCACCATTTTCCTGGATCTTCTCCTTGCTCCTCCTTAAGGCAGTGTCGGCGGCAGGCTCCTCACACACTGTTCTTCAGCACGTATGACGTCACGCAGCACAGATAGGGGAGACAATAACTTTATTGTGCCGAGTGATCCTGGTCCCTCTATTCCTGCGCCCTGCAAATTAGTCCAGCGGTGCAGCACGGATCCAGGCCACAACCTACCCCCACTACGGCATTCTTCTGACTCATCAAGGGTTTCCCGCTTTTTGTCTCTAACCATCTCAGTGCAAACCTTTGCAGTTATAGTTCTTTTCTTATTAAATATGTTTTACCACACATAGGTTCTGAAATTCAGCTACACAATTTTAAATCAAATTAGTAAAAGATAAATAAGGTGTGCAAGCTCAACCCTTGCGTGGATTCTGATATCATTGTTACGCCTGGCCCAGTACATGTTTCATCATAGTCCACCATAGGTACACAGAAAAATTAATCATGTGATAAGAAAATAAAGGGAAATAAGGGTAAGAACAATGTAAGGGATGGAAGAGAAGGTGATAATTTAGGTGAGAAAGAGACAGGGGAACTGAAGTATGACCACGTCACACAGATAGTGAATGTTACCTGTGTGCCAAAGGGAGTTCCCAATTTGAAGAGCAAAGAAAAATAGCAAAAAATCCAGCTCCAGGGTTCCCACACACAGGGTCGGCTCCAGGCACACTCAATGCGTGCGGTCACACAGGTGCGCCGGGGTCCTGCTGCATAAGATCCCCACCCTCCACCCACCTGCTTCTGTTATTATTTTATGCCCTGGGGTAGGGTGCAGTGAGGGAAGGACGGCGCTGGGTGCCGAGACACTGGCCCTGGAGGTCTTTGATGCTGTGAAGGTCTTTGGTGCTGAGATATCTAGAAACCGGAGGGGGAAAAAACTGAAAAAAACTGGACTGGTCTATAGGGAATGTGCAATAATATTTATGCAGCTCATTATTGTTTTAGATGTCATTTTTACTTTTTTATGTATATGATGTATTTATTTCATATGTATGGGCGAGCTTTGCATCTGTTGGTGGATGTACATTCCGTAATGAAGATATATTTGTTTTGTGTTTTAGAATAAGCTGACAATCACCCCTCCCCTGTAATGAGGAGAAGGGGTATAAATATGTAAGAGGTTGCAGACCTCATTATTCACCCTGAGGAAGGACCTATATGGTCGGAAACGCGTTGGTGTATTTTAATTTTAATTTATTTGTCTTTTTGGCTGCACTGGATTCACCTTAGAACTAAGAACTTTTTGGTGTTACACTTCAATCCGGATGAAGTATTCACTAATTTTATAGGTGAACCCTGTTATTGGCTGAGGAATGTATGTAATTTCTTGTTTTTTTCATTTTAATAAATGCTTTTGGATTATGGTCCCTGTATGAAGAATCCTGTTTAAATACATCTGTGCATATATGCTGAGGGACCAGAGAAACCTATAAAGAAACCTTTTGGGGAACGTCAATACCTGATCCCAGGTGAGTCCATTCCCTGCGGGGAGGTTTGTTTGGTACAATACCCAGCGGAGATGCGATTATGTGTGGCAGATGAAATTGGAAAGAAACTGTTATGGGAATATAGGGCACCTTATATAGGTGAGTCCCTGTAGGTGGAATGTGACAGTGGCTGTGGAACGTTTAATTTGTGTTTTTGTGTATTTCTGAAGGAGTGGTGCTCCTAAGCGTGAACCGGGCTGCATTCACAGGGCGCAGACGGTTTGAACCATTGTTATCTATTTCCACAAATCAGGGTCTGATGGCAATTTGAGATTTTGATTCAATATTTCTTGTTTAGATAAACCAAACATTTTTACACAGTTAAACGTAATTTAATATATGTTGAAGATAGACAGAAGCCATAATAATGCTGGGAGATATTAGTTTCACCAAATGGTCTCACAACAGATAATGTATTTTCCAAGGGCGTAACTAGGTATTTGAAAGGGGATGCAATCGGGAAACCGGCTGTCTTAAACCCGACAGCCGGATTCCCAATTGCTTTATCCCGATGTGGGTTAAATGACTGGCGTCTATATCTAGACGCCTGTCATTTTCCCGACGCTGGGAGATCGGTGCCCGGCATCCCGATCGAAGGGATGCCGGGCGCCGCGGGGAGGGTTAGGTTTAGGGCACCCGGGGGGACTTAGGGTTAGGCACCCCACCCGGGAGTGTTCGGCTAGGGGAAGGGGGGGTTAGGGTTAGGCACCGGCGGGGGGGACTTAGAGTTAGGCACCCCCCCAGGGACTTAGGTTTAGGCAGCAGGGAAGGGGGGGTTAGGGTTAGGCACTTAGAGGGGGGATTAGGTTTAGCCACTTGGGGGGAGCTTAGGGTTAGGCACCCCTAAGGAGGGTTAGGGTTAGGGGGTTAGGTTAGGTTTTACTTACCTTTAGGACGATCAGGATTTCCAGCGCTGTCGGGCTTCCGCTGCCGGGAACTCTGCTTCTGTCGTCCTGCCGCTGCCGGGATGCGAACTGCCGGCCACAGGGCCGGCGGTATTTTATTCCGATCCCATTTGAAAGCCCCATAGCAAAAGTTTGTAAAGGCATCTATGTACCACCCAATGGTGAAAAATGCATATAACACATGTAACATTGACATGGAAGATGGGGCCCCATTCACCTCTGGGCCCCATAGTAGCTGCACCCTTTGCACCTATGGTAGTTACGCCCATGGTGTTTTCATATATCAGAAGTATTGAAATAATTAGCTATAAATGAATGCAATGGGATAAGTAATAGTTCTTTATTTTGTACGTTCAGCAGTTGTGTGATGGTAACAGTTGTATATTGTTTAACATAGTCTGGCATTATTTAAGGTATGGCTCTAAATAATTTCACAAGTATATTTTGTTTTTAATTGGTAACATTTACTATTTGTAGTCTTAGGTAAAATTAACTAGTACATAGCCACAGAAAATAAAAGGCAGAGCTGATTCATGCACTGGCCTAATTAAAACCTGCACGTTTGATGTCTGGTACAAAGTGAAACTTTACAGGCAAACAAATGGGAGCAGTGGCCAATAAAACCACACTTCACTCTAACATCCTACCTGACGGAACAATGGAAACAGAAAGGAACCGTCAGATACTATGCAAGTTACATGTGCTGCCTTCCAGGCATCGGCTGAGGACCTCCCAATTATTGGGGTCACTCTGGAGCTTGTAGGAGTTAAAGGCTTTCACCATCCATAGTCATGTAGTGTGTAGGAAAATTGTATAAATAAATATGTACTCCTGCGTCCAGTAAGTTTTTAGCTTGTTTCTGCTGAGATCAGGGGGAGAGATACCAGAGTTGTGACCTATTCTGATTTGAGTGTATGCAGAGTTCATGCCTATTGCAGTAGCATCATCTATACCAAGCATGGATTAGGTGTATCACCGTTACTAGTGATAACGAATGTTCTCGCAGCCAGAGGACTGGTGGCTGCTGCATCACATAAATACAACCGACTCAGAATACAGGCAGAGAATGTCTGATCTCTACAAGTGTCTGGAATAACGTCAGCAGCATGTGGGACTCAAGCAGGCCCTATGTGTATAATACACTAGTGAGCAGCTACCCCCATTCTGAACTGGTCATAACACAGTGGCTCTAATCACACTCAGTAATTAATTCTTCACTTTGTGTTTTATATACTCTGTCTGCTTTACCTGTCCCTTGTAATACAATTAAGACTGCTCCTAATGAGTTCATTTATAGAATGTTCAGCCCCTATAGCACCAACAGTTCAGGTCCTATAGAGTCTCCCACCAACGTATAGTTCTTACCCCGACCCCGAGGCATTTGTATATGTTATACTGTATATATGTACTGATATACGTTTATAATTACTACCCAGAATACAAGAAATAATTTCGTTATGTTTTCACAGGGGCTGGGGACGTGATCCTGACGCTGATAATGCCAGTTGTCAGAATACCGCCAGTGTAATCCTGACGGTGGCAATCCTGCATGCATGCATGCAGGTAAGTATTCTAACCCTACCATCACGCAGCCTACCCTAACCGCCCCCTCCCCCACCCTGCAGCCTGACCCTAACTCTTCCCTCCCATAGTCTAACCCTCCCGCTAGTGCCTAACCTCCCCCTAGGGCCTAACCCTAACACTCACCATCAGGATTGCAGCCGTCTTGATTCTGGAGCCGGGATTCTGACTGCTGTTGGGATTCCGACGCCGGGATTCTGTCTGCTCGCATTGTCTGCGCCGGGATGATGACTACACCCTTTTCAAAGGTCAGAATCAGCATGGACAAAATAATGGAGGCATGTGCTTTAATAGGTAATCAGCATGGTAGTGAGATGGTAGTCGCACAGCGGAAGGGATGTTGGGAAAATTTAGGTTGGATATGTAGGGGGAGAGGAGTGACTGAAGGCTTTGTTTGTTTTTTAGCTTTTTAAATTGAGTACGTTTTTTGTTGAGCTTTTGAAAAGAACATGTAAATACACGAAAACAACCCAAAACAAACAGTAAGATGGATTTGACATCATGCAACTAACACAGATAATCAGAGTTAGGATAAGTCATTAAAAAATTATAAGAAACTAACACGTTTACATATGAACTAGCATGTAGACTAGTGAATGAGGACAACATTAGACATACAAAGAAAAGAAAAAAAGGAATTATAACAAAACAAAGTAATTCAGAAGAGCGACACTACACAACTGCATATAAAGATCATAAAAGTCTGAGAATGAAAGAATTAGGGTTCAGTACTACAGTCACTACCCAGGAAGTAAACCAGCCCTACACACATATATATATTGTGTTTATTATATGCCTTGTAACAGCGAAGCCCCTGGAGTTCATACTGTTACACATACTGATAACCCATTGACCGGTGAATCTGTTAGCTCGGGACCCTAGGAAGGGCATACCTAGAACTCAGCCATCTATTCCAAATACGCTCAAGTTTGGTTTCAGCTTTTTGAGTAGTATATAATTCATGCTCATGCTTAACAATGGTATTAACCAAGGAGAACCAAGAGTTAAAATCAGGTCCCGGGGGAGCTATCCAAGCACGAGCAACACATACCTTGGCTAAAGAGCAAATATTGATAACGTACTGTCTGCTATAATTACCTACAATACCGTCACCTATAGCCCCCAAACAGCATGACGGGTGTAAGAACTGAAGGGAAAACACCAGTATTAGATATCATATGATCCAACATTGATTGCTATATACTCCTAAATATTTCCTACAGGAGCCTATGATTCTATTTTATCTTTTATATTATATTGTGTTTTTGGATTATCAGGTCATTCTTATTTGACTATGTGCACTGCCTTTTTTTACCCATTACATTATATATCAATTCTGTCAGTGCTCCAAGTTTTTTGTTTTCTCCCACTCAGTATTGGATAGTACTTTTTGGGGATAACTAAAAGCTGTATTAACTACTGGAGATTCCCAAAGGAGATACTGGAAGGTACTTCTGGTAGTTTGGCACTTAGGGCAGACTGAAGGCTTTGTAGCTCACACTGAGAAGTTTGAACTTGATTCTGTAGGAGACAATGAGCCACTTTAGTGAATGGGATATAGGGTCAGCTGTGATAGAACAGCGAGGGAGGAAAATAGGGGGGACAGCAGCGGGTAGAATAGATTGAAAAGGGGAGAATGAGGTTACACTAATCAAAGCCAGAAATGAATGAAGGAGTGAATGAGATTTGCTAACAATGGGGGAAAGAGCTGGATCCTGGAGAAGGTGTTGCGGAGGTAGAAGCTGTATGAGAGAGGGGCTTGACAGACAGATCTTCCTCCACCTATCTGAGCCATTATTGTCAAAGTGGATTCTATGTTGTTTTCTTTTATTTTGGGGTAGTAGTAAAGCATAGCCATCGGTCAAACAACTATAAAAGAATATTGGTATACATGTATCTCTAAATGTTTTACATTAGATATGTACCAAGACAAAATATTTTTTTTTCTTTTTAATGGCAATGACAGTGTTGCTATTAATAGTGAGTATTTCACATATAATAAAATTTTCATCATACACAGCGGGCCTTTATATTGGTTTTGTGCAACTTATATGGACTATAATAACAGATAAATAAAAATAATTGATACATTTGGGTCAATCCTATTCCGTGCGATGATCTTGCCAGTGCGAATCATTACGGTAGTGGCCGCACTTTGCGGCAGCCATAGGGCTGCGAGCAAAATTTGGAGAATTCAGGGTCGAGTCGGACTGCTAAGAGTGCGATGTGTTGGTCCGGTGCCTGCGTTTTAAAGCCATTGCAATGGCACATCGCACGGAATAGGATTGACCCCATTGATTGCATTGACATAATGCTATATAATTTATTTATATGGCACCACCAAGTATCCATAGTGCTGTAGAGGGAATGGGATAACTATAACATTGCAAACACAACAAATTCAATATGAAAAGTACAAAACTGTATAGGGGTAAACTAAACAGTACTATAAGATGACTTAGTGACATTAAAACACTGTCACTTGATGGCTCTATGCTCTGGGATGGGCGGGCAGAAAGAATCATTGACAACGAACATTAGTGAAAGCGCACTGGGGTGATGAATAGTGCAGGGAGAGAAAAGATTGATGAGGGCCCCAGTGGCAAACGCAGGATTTCTAGAGGGGGGTTTGCAAATGCTTGATTTTAGAGCGAATTTGGCCAGTCCATGAAGAGGGCATCATTAACAGCTATAATATGTGTCATACAAAGTGCAGTGTATGTCATAATTCTGACATATACAGGGCCAGCAAACATAGTTAACCCATTAGATGTGCCAGTTGGGCAATCTAGCCTGAGCTGAATGTTTTTATTTCAAATGGGGGCATCATTCCAGAGCATTGAAGAAAATCTGGGTGTTTGGGGGAGCGGCAGAAGATCCTAGCACTGCCCTGGACATATATGTACACATTTGTTTCCTTGTCCACTGGACAGTGTATGTTATACAGTATTAATTATTTTCCCTATAGATGGTCTATAGTAGTGCACCCCTAACAGTGCACATTTTCCAGATCTCCTAGTTGGTGCAAAGGTGTAATCATTACTGGTTGTGTTAATTATTTCATAGTAAAATTTAATTATATACTCTTATAGTGGTCATGGTGTGGTTGGGGAAGGGGGTTTCCAGACAACCAGAAACCCCCCCTGCGTTTGCCTATGGGGCCCTGCTCGTGAGAGCTTACTGACTGTTTGTGTTGGGGTATAATTGGAAGGTGAACTGGGAAAAATGGGGCGTAAGGGCAGAGAGATGAGAGCTAAGTGGGTGAGGAAAGCTGATAGACTTTGCGGGACAGGTGCATTCTAATGGAGTATTTGAAGCAGGGCAGGCTGGTAGACAACCTGATAGGGCAGGAAGTGAGTTCCAGTGGAGAGAAGAAGCACAGAAGTAATCTTGGATGCAGGAGTGACAAAGTATAATCTTTGAAATATAAGAGCGAGGGGGAGTGTCAGAGAGTAAGAAGGAGAGAAGCATAGGCAAACTCAGGGGGGTTTCTGGTTGCCTGGAAACTTCCCTCCCCAGCCCACACCATGATGACCACAATAGCAAATAATACTAAAGCTGCATGTTTTTAAGATCCCCTCAGTATCACAAATAAAATAATTAGCAGCACCTGTTGATCTTTTAAAATGTGTGAGCCAATAATGAATACACTTGTGCACCAACTAGGAGATATGGAAATCATGCACAGTTAGGGATGCACTGATATAGACCATCTATAGGGCCAATTATTAATACTGATTAACAATACACTATCCAGTGCATAAGGAGACCAATGTGTACATATACAGTATGTCCATGGCAGTGCTAGGTTCTTTTGGTGCTCCCCCAGACTCCCGAACTTGCTGAAATTATCTGCAATAGAGCCTACATCTGAAATAATAATATTCAGGCCCTACTTCTGGTTATAATGGCACACTGTGATCGCTGGTCCTTCTTCATGTCAGAATTATTACATACACTATACGTCATATGATGTATATTATGACTGGATAAGTGCTAATTATGCTCTCTTCATGAACTGGCCACACTTGCTCGAAAATGAAGAATTCAGAAACCCCCCTCTAGAAATCCTGCATTTGCCACTGAGAAGCTATGGTGCTTTCAAGGTCGGGGTGAGAAGTTTATAAATATGACCTTAGAAAAGCCTTCCCACATAGCCAGTTCTATTAAATGGCTGCAGAGTTACGTGGAAAACAGGTCAGGAGCTGCAATCCCGGTAATACTACTGAGGGGTCTACTGTATGTACTAGGCTTTGGAGAAAGATAAAGTGGATGGCGATAAAGTACCAACGAATCAGCTCCTGTCATTTTTCAAACGGCCTGATTGGCTGGTACGTTATCTCCATCCACTTTATCTCTATCCAAGGTTTAGCGCACAGACCCCTTATTCTCATCACCCCACCCCTGCAGCGTCACAAGCTCAGGTCTTCAGCAAGGCTATGAGACAAACCCTGGAGGTCTGAGAAAACAACTGCGAGGAGCAGCTGGAAGCGCTGTTGTGCATCACTGCATTGCAAGGTGTGTGCTTATACATGGTATATTGTATGCTACTGTACGTGCCAGCAGCTCTTTAATACTGAGTTCATGTTAAAAACACCTATTACTAAAAGCATTAGCCCAAAGGTGAAATATAATAACCAGGTGACAGTGTTGGTGACTGTGCTATGTGAATATCAAAGAAGACATGTAAATTAGTTACATTGGCTAGCACTGTTCATAAGCTATTAAGAACACATCCCTAAGGAACTGACTCGGTAATTAATGTTCAGTTGGTTTTGCTAGACAACAGTGCTTCTTATATTCCATATACCATTCTGTTTTATTATTGTATACACTTCAGGGGCAAATGCAGCATCCTAGAGGGGCATTTCCAATTGCTTGGTGGTGGGGAGAGCATGGCGTCCAATAAAAAGAACATGCCAATCACATAACAACAGCTGGTCCCCACTGTAGCACTCTACATTCTACCTTGTATTACTATGTAATACTGTAAGCACCAGTAGTATTTATTGTGCATTGTATACACTGTACACCAGTGGTGTAACTAGGGTAAGTGGAGCCCAGAGCAAGTAAAAAAACGGAGCCCCCCCCACCCCACAAGTAGGTGCGCGTGCCGAAAAAGTGTCCGTGGCCACATGCCACAAGGGGCGTGGTCACTGGAAAATGGGGGCGTGGTAACATTACACACCACTGCTTCTCGTCACTCTGGGAACATTCCTTTCCATAAGCACCTTAATGCCCCAAGTAGTAGTGCCCCTCTTGCAATGACCACTGTAATAGTGCCCCTTATGCAGTGCCCCTATACAGTGCCTCCAGTAGTGCACCCTTATGCATTGCCCCCAGTAGTACCACTTATACAGTGCCCCCAGTAAAGCCCCTTATACAGTTCCGCTAGTAGTGGTCCCCCTTTGCAGTGATCCCAGTAGTGGTTCAACTTATACAGTGCCCCAGTAGTGCCCCTTATACAGTGCCCTCAGTAGTGGTCCCCCCTTATACAGTGCCCCCAGTAGTGGTCCCCCCATATACAGTGCCCCCAGTAGTGGTCCCTCTATGCAGTGCTCCCAGTACTGTCCCCAGTAGTAGTCACCCTTATACAGTGCCCCCAGTAGTGGTCATCCTTATACAGTGCCCCAGTAGTAGCTTCCCTATGCAGTGCCCCCAGTAGTGGTCCCCCCACTACGCAGTGCCCCCAGTAGTGCCTCCCTCTAAGCAGTGCTCCCAGTAGTGGTTGCCCTTATACAGTGCTCCCTGTAGTTGTCCCCCCTATGCAGTGCCCCTAGTAGTAGTTCCCCCTATGCAGTGCCCCCGGTAGTGGTCCCCCCTATGCAGTTCCCCCAGTAGTAGTCCCCTCTATGCAGTGCCTCTTATATAATGCCCCCAGTAGCAGTCCCCCCCTATGCAGTGCCCCCAGTAGTGGTCCCTACCTGAATCCCCACTCCTGCGCCTGCCACCGTCATCCGCTCCTCCATTCTCCCGGGCTGGCCTGCTCCGCATTATGGGAGAAACGTCATGACATCTCTCCCATCACCCACTGCAGGAGCCGGATATGGAGCACATGAGTGAGCTCCTGGGCGCAAAAGTCAATAAGAGTCTATCTAACTCTCATTGACTGGCTGCCAAAACAAACAAACTGCTGCCGGGTAGTACGAGTGTAGTAGCCGGCGGCTGTGTTTGTTACTGTGTAGTGCGGTCCACACTACACTGACCACACATGTCCTGGACCGCAGGCGGCGCCCCCACACCACTCAACCCCCCTTAGTTACGCCACTGCTGTACACTGTATGAGATCATCCATCTGTATATATCATTCTATTATAAATTAATATATACACATTGATCCCCTCACATTGATCCCCTCACATGGAGTATCATGAGCTATGTGTAAATAATGCAGGTAGAAGGTGCAATTTTGCACTTTCACAAAACATAGCTGTGGTGCAAGGAGGGTGGGAAGAAAATGTATCCTGCTTTGCCCTGGTGCAAATTTACTCCCTTTAACTGGATTTGCTCCTAACTCAAAATAATGCCCAAAGTGTACACGAGACAGCATAAACTTAACCGTATAGCAAAAGATTTATGTTTGTATATACCTGGAATTTTATATATTTATGTTATATACATAAAGTATTCTGGATATGACCTATTATTAAATGTTAAATTTGTTAGCAATTTGATATTTGCAACAATATATGCTTGAAGTTGTTTTATACTGTATTTGAAAGGTGATTAATTAATAGCAGGTGTGGATGAGGTATTTAAGTCCTGGAACACAGAAGGAAATCTCTGTAAGGGGGAGGGGCGTGAGGTGGCCCGCGGGCCAGCAGCGCGAAAGCAGGGGGGACGGGCTAGGAGGCCCGTCCCTATTTTAACACCTGGGGAGAATTGCCGGCCAGTGAGGGCAGGGCAGACAGGTTAAGAGGGGGGAGACAACAGGGGGGTATAAAAGAAGGGAGGAGGGGAAGGGGCAGGGTAATTGCAGGAAGAAGTTACCCACCCACCCAGCCCGAAGGTGAGTTGCGGGGAGGCAACAGGGTAATTGTAGGGATTTTTGGGGACCGTTGCCTTTTCATAAGTGAAAGTGCAGGATTGGTGGAGTGAAATACAAAAAAAAAAAAAAAAAGTAAAAAATAAATAAATAAAATAATAATTAAAAAAATATATATATAGAAATAAGAAAAGTTAAAGGTCTGGCAAAAGAAAGAAATAGCTGTAAGGCTGAGGCGGTTGCCAGTTCAGCCAATGTCATTGTAAGGTCGTGTGGCGGGAGGAGATGGTGAGCAAGGTATGTAGGGGGACTTCAGAGGGCCAGCCATACTCCACAGTAAATAGGCCGCACACCTGGCGCCAGCTGGAGATGGCTGGGCCATACGGGAGGCGTGCCAACCAAAAGGGGGTATGCGCTTGGTAGCTGGTCCCCAGGTTGAGAAAGGGGGTGCGGGTTGCTGCGGCCTCCAAGGTGGGGCCGAGCACGCCCCCCGTGAGAAGGGGGTGCGGTTTGTTGCGGCGTAAAAGGTTGGGCCCAACACACCCCCCATGGAGTGGAAAGGGGGTGCGGTTTGTCACGGCCTACAAGGTTGGGCCGGTCACGCCCCCCGTGCATTGTAGGCCTTGCTCATCAAATCTTCATGTCCAGTGATCTCTGTTGTGTTTTTAAGTGTGCTCTGATTTAATAAAAACTGTGACCGTTTGCCCAAAACAAATGATTGGTCTAAGTTATTGCGTAGCGCAAGGTAAAAGCAGGGCCACCGGTTAGTCGGCCTCTCCCCCTTATTGGAAAAGCTGCCCTGTGCAGAGAAACGTGTTGAAGTCTACGGATTCCCTGTACACACCGGATACCTTATTAAGCGGCTCATATACAAGCCACCAGCCACTCTCTGAAGCTTTACCAGCATTTATAACTCACTGCAGCTTGGCTACAACACTCCATATACACCAGGAGGTGTTAGTGCTGCATAGTAATACTGGCGGAGTTCGCCATTAGGCACCCTGCATCACTGGTCCCAGTGGGCATTCGCTTCAGAACACCCTCCGCTGATGATCTATCCAAGCCTTCTAATGGTAATTTCACATATTGTGGCCGCTATCTAGCATGCACTGACTGGAACTTATTGGTAACCGTGTGGAGACTGACGAGGATTACATTGAGAGTCTCCACGGTAAATATACCCAAGTGCTGCTATTGAATAGACTGAGATTTGCTTTGATAGCTACCGCTGCAGTTTATACCTATCTGAACTCTGACAGTGATACAATTATGTGGCAACAGTGTTTCTCAAAAGAGACTTGATACTACTATGTGGCAACACTGTTCCTAAAAAGAAACAATAAAGTTACCTGTTTGCACAGTGAAACGGATTATGAGTTTGTACTTCTATCTATAGATTTAGTGTTTACAACTATATTATTTTTTCTGAAATTTTAAAGGTGTATTATAATTCTCCCAGGAGCAATCACTATTTGTCTATTGTTTTAATTAAATTTATTGTTAGGAATTGAAAAAAAAAATTCTTGCTTTTTATTGCACAAATAGCAGCACCACCTGTCTCTCCTTATTTGTAATTGGATCTCGAATGTTACGGGAGTTCACATTCGTGCAATGTTTGAGATATGTGGGTAGAACAATCAGGAGCTTACGGAACGTTTTCTGGAACACAGGAGGAATATCCTAAAAAAGAATGCCCTCCATAGTGTGTCCAGACACTTTTTGGACCAGCATAATGGTGACATCAGTTCTTTGTAGGTTGTGGGAATAGAAACGATTCCACCTACTCTTAGAGGGGGAGACCACTTTCAGACATTATGTAAGTGAGAAGTTTTCTGGATTGTTAATATGAACAGCCTCTATCCGGATGGTCTCAATGAGCAGATCGAGCTGAATAGCATATCTTGAGACTTATCCTAGAGATCCCTCATGACCACTTCATGACATCACCCGCGACGTGAGGAGCCTGCCCCTCGCGCCTGCTGCATCTAGTTAAATCCAGTCAGCGCAAGGTAGTGGCGAGCGTCCAGCAAGTAAAGGTAAGTGCTAGGGCTGGGGCCGTGGCCAGGAACAGTCTGGGGGCACTATTTAAGTCTGGGACACTGCATAAAGGGGCCAGCCTGGGGGCACTGCATAAAGGGGCCAGCTTGGGGGCACTATTTAAGCCTGGGGCACTGCATAAAGGACACTTTAAACCTGGGGCACTGCATAAGGGGCCATCCTGGGGGCACTATTTAAGCCTGGGGCAATACATAAGGGACCAGTGTGCGGGCACTACTTCAGCCAGGGGGCACTGCATAAGGGCAAAGCTAAACTACAGGGGGCACTGTATAAAGGGCACAAATACAGGGGGCACTGCATAATGGGCACTTTTGACTGAGAGCCAGTGGGGGAGCAGCCTGAGACATGTCGGGCTGGAGTGGTCTGGGAGATACCCCTTTTCCCGGCGTACACAAAGGCCCCCACCCGGCTACTTTTGGATGCCACCTGGCTGGAAAAAATTTCTGGGGAGAACACTGGAGTTGTTGCCCATAGCAACCAGATTCTAGCTATAATATTCTAGAAGGTGCTAGAGAAATGATAAGTAGAATTTGATTGGTTGCTATGGGAAACAACTCCACTACTATAAACCCGCACTTTAGTAAATATAGCCCTATTCTGCACCCAGGCTAAACTAAATACCATGTGGCACAACCAGTTTTTTAGTCAACTTCCAGAGAAGGCAGCTGTCATTGTCTGACCACATTTGAATAATAAATAAAATTGCTGGAATAATCACGGCGCAAATTTTAACAATAGCAGCTCTAAAACGCTAAAAGAATAGGGATGAAAATCACAAACATCCAGGTATCGTTGTTAAAGGTATAAGATCCAAAGACAGTCCGGATCAGTCTCTAAAAAAACATACCCAATACCTTAATGGAGGTGCGATATCCACAATCCAAATATTCTCCTACTGGTGCACAATAACTCTCCTAAGGTTAGAAGAGTTATTGTGCACCAGGAGGAGAATATTTGGATGCCTCTTACACATTATTTTTAGATACTGTAATTTTATTTTTGTGTTATTTTGTGTATTTATTTAATAAATACTGAAAACTACCTACTGACTGATATTTGATGTTGTTGGGAAGAACTGGATAAAGAAACCTTGATGTGCTTAAGTTACATCCGTTTCATGTGAGTTTGGTACGTGATTATTCTGGAAAAATACCATTATGTGATTTACCCCACTCTGCTTTATGTAAGTAGGGTACGTTTTTATTTGACCCATCTTGTGCTGTGTTTTATGAATTATCTGTGAGAATTTGATTTTGAAAGAAACCGTTATGTTTTCAACTATACAAACTATAATTGAGTATGGAACGTCATTGCACCTTATAAACTGGGAAGAAAGAGTTAATCCCACCCAGATTTGCTTCTATAAAAATGTATACTTGAACAACCATTGGAACAATTCTACACATATGTGGCTCTTTGTCTTTTTCTCGTTTTATACATCGACTATTTGAAGAGGAATCTTTGAAATAAGTGACAAGCTACATAAGGACTGTCAAATAAGTACAGGTTGAGTCTCCCATATCCAAAATGCTTGGGACCAGGGGTATTTTGGATAACGGAATATTCCGTATTTTGGAACAATTGCATAACATAATGAAATATCTTGGGAATGGGATCACAATATACACACAGAATGCATTTACCGTATGTGTTATATACACCTTATATACACAGCCTGCAGGTCATTTTATACAATATTTTCAATAATTTTGTGGCTCAAGCTAAGTTTGTGCACATACATGAAATTCATTTATGTTTCATAAACACCTTATACACACAGCTAGAAGGTAATTTTATACAATATTTTTAATAATTTGTGCCTTAGACAAAGTTTGTGTACATTGAACCATCAAAAATCAAAGGTTTCATTATCTCAGTCATGCTAAAATAATTCAGTATTTCAGAATATTTGCATATGGGAGACTCAACCTGTATATGTCGTATTGTAAACAGTAGAAAGTGCTCCAGAAACACTATCTATATGTTATTTTATGTGACCACATTTGAAGTTGATTTGGATTGGCAGCCTTTTTTGCCCAGCACACTTTAACTTTGTGTCATGTAAGACTAAGAATACCTTATTGGCCATCATTGTGAATGGCTGCTTTCATACTTGTTGCATGCTAAGTGCTGATGCAGTAATCTAATCTGTATATAATTCATACACATTATCCATAAAAAGGTCAAAAGCTATCAACATAGAAAAGAAAATACTTAGTATTACTCGTATCTTCTAATTTCACAACATTGCTATATCAGGTTGTGTTTGTTGAAAACTGTAACTTGGAAATAGCTTTTAATTAGCTGCTTCACATGAACGTCTCTCGCCTAATAACAATCTGTTTGTATTTATAATAGAATTCAGCCCTCTGGGAAAACTGGATTCCAACACAATCTTCAATTATGATTTTCTACAGATGATCATGTTTTAATTGTTTTACAAATACGAGAGTACAATGTGGCTCTCAGACCCTTCAACAACTTTAAGACTATTGAATTAAAATAGAAACTTCCAGCCAAAGAAAGCAGAGATGCCTAGACACAAGACTACACATTTACCAGATGCAGCCATTACCTGAAATATTAAAGGTTAATGCTCCACACCTGTAAAATAGCCGTGCCTAAACCTTAAAAATGTCCATATTCAGGTGACATTTTGTACAGTGCTCCGATCTCTGAAGATCAGACTTTGTATCAGCTTACTGACTGGATTCTATTTTGAAAGCCACCATAAAAGTAGAAGAAGAAATACTTCCAATGTAAAAAAGAAGAAATGGAGGCTGATATACATACTCTACTGAGGAAACTAACAAAAGTAACAGTAGGTGTGTTATTAATTGTTGCCACTATTCCATGTCTCTCATTATACATGCACTAATGCCAATGGCCAACAATGGTTCCAATGAAAGAAAAAAAAAAAAAGTATTCCCAACTAATATGATATATGATTACAGTCTGTCATCAATCTTCAAGGCATTACACAAAGAAGGGTATTTTGGGAGTTTTTCAAAAAAAGAACAACCATATTCTTGCCTGTATACAGTTTGCATAATGAAGAGAACGCAGAGAGGCTTCAGAAAGTCGTGAACCCTGATTGTGAGGCCCTGAATTTGTTGTGGACCCGGGATGGTGATAGAAGCAGACACAGGAGCAAACTTAAATGGAAAAGTGGGGTTTTTAATAAGTGACTGAGAAGAATTGGGAATGGCAAACAAAAAGTCCAGGTATAGCACTAAAGTGCACTTGATAACTGTAGTGAAGGTTAATGGGGAAATGTCCAGATAGTGACAGGCAGGAACAGTCCAGTATAAGTAAGGTGAGCTAAAACAGAATGCAGGTATGATGAGTGGTAACAGAATGCAGGCTTTATGAGCTGTAACTGAATGCAGGTTTGGTGAGCTGTAACTGATTCAGACAGAGGTAGTGAAGTCCAGCTGGGAGTGAAATGAAGCAAGGTGCAGGGAAACAGCAGGTTCAGGTACTCAGGCAGGTAAGAAGGTATATGGAGGGTGCAGGGTAAGTCCAGCAGGTTGGAGCAGGCAAGGTTCAGGCTAGGAGCGTGTACAAGCAGGCAGATAAGGCACAGGTACTCTCTCTCAGCCGCAGCTGAGAAACACGTTGCACTGGCATAGGAAGGAAGGCTCTGGACCTTCCTAAATACTCAGTGCTGTGCTGTGACTGGCTGGAATGAGCACATGACCTACCAGAATTGTACAGCTGGGTTCACATGGCCGCAGGCAAGATGGCGGCGCCCATGCCAACGGAACGGAAACACCGCCAGACCTCACCAGGCCTAGTGACAATGTGCCTGCACAGGACCACGCACAGCCAATGCCCCTCGCCAAACACCAGCACCGCTGCCAGAGACCCCCCGCCACAACGACCTCACAGGTAATACCTGGCGGGTACCATGCCGAGAAACCCTTGCCGTGACACTGATGAGACGTCAGTGGAACTTTTTGGCCTGAATGCCAAGTAGTATGTACACTACCGGTCACAAGTTGTAGAACGCACATACTTTTTCCAGGTTTTTGTTGAAATTTAGGCAGTTTACTAATATCTCAATGCAGTCTGCAATTAAAATCTAGAACAAATAAACAATTAAAGATAAAAAAATCATAATCATTTTGCACAATAAAAGTTTATCTAAATTTTTGACAAAGTAGCCACCTTTTGCAGATATAACCACCTAACACCTCGTGGCATTCTTTCTACAATGGAAATTAAATATTGTTTGGGACGTTCTTCTCAACCCTGTTGCAGAAGTAACCATAAATATATAGCACATGGATGTTGCTTTGTTTTCACCCTTCTGGCCATTTCAAACCAGCTTTATAAGATTTAAATTCAAATTGAACAATACATTGGTGCGCTTTCTACACACAGGTATTGCAAGTGATTAAACAGCAGCTGACATATATGGGATACTGCCCAAGAAATCCCTTCAAAACACAAGACTATAGGAAAATATATATGTCTGCGCTAATAACCACTAAAAAATTTGGTACATACACTCCGGAGTGGGGTAATATCCAAGAAAAATTCGATTTTTTGTTTCCTTCAAATCCACTTATTATCACCTGCCTAAAATCCACAAAACTTTACACAATCCACCTGGGCATCCTATAATTTCTGGTGTTGGTGCCCTCACTGCTAACTTATCCTTTTATGTTGATCACATTTTGCAACCTCATGCTTCCTCTCTCAAATCACAACTGATGGATACTACCCATTTTTTAAATTATATTTCTACAGTTATATGGTCATCTCATAATAAATTTCTGACATGCAATGTCAGTGCACTGTATACGAAAATCCCCCACACAGGAGGGATTAGGGCGGTAGAATCATTCCTAATGACCGATGATGCGATGGAAAGGGGACAGCGGGAATTTATTTTGTCATCTATATACTTTATTTTGACTCTCAACAATTTTATTTTTGACCACACCCACTATTTACAGAGCACTGGCACGGCGATGGGGACCAGGTTCGCGTCGAGTTTCGCTAACCTCTATATGGGCAGCTTGGAGGAGTAGCTGATTTGGGGGGGGGGGGTTGGTTCAGCATGAACCTGGTCCTCTATAAATGTTTTATAGTTTATTTTTGTTTGAGATGGGGATGATGATTCCATATTGTAATTTGTGGAATATTTGAAACAAAATAATTATAATCTCACTTTTACGAGCACCTTTCGCTTTTCCACTATCACATTTTTGGATATTAGACTAACCATAGTGGATAACATCATCCAAACTAGTACTTATCATAAAAAAGTAGATACAAATAACTATTGACTACTAAAGTAACCAAAATAAAAGATGGTTAAATAATATTCCTCTTGGTCAATTTAGACGTTTACGCCACAATTGTTCCTCTAAAGATATGTTCTCACAACAGGCTGCACACCTTTTTGACATTTTTAAAGAAAAAAATTACCCGGAGCCCTTATTACAATCATCTCTTCGATCCACTGAAGAGATGGATCGCACAGTTCTTCTAAATCCCTCCAGTAAACAGAGATCTGAATTTAAAATTGACAAATCAAGTATTTTTATTTCTAAGTATAACAGAGTCGAAGGATCTTTAATAGAAATTATAGTACTTTACATTTGGACCCTCTTTTAAAAGGTGAATTGGACAGTAAACCTTCAGTAGTATTTAGAAAAGCCAACAACCTTGGAAATTTGTTGGCTCCTAGCTTCTCCAAAGGAAAAAAATAGAAGCGCCCTTCAAGATTGTAGACTGGCCTCCTAAGACCATAGATTGCTATAGATGTGCCCAATCACGTTGTTCAACATGCAGTTTCATTGACCATAGGACCTTGTCTTTTTCCTCTAAAGATTCTGAAATCAAGTTCCCTATCAAATATTTAATTAATTGTAATAGCTGTCATGTGACTTACTTATTACAATGCCCCTGTAACTTACAGTATATCGGACGGACCACGAGACCCTTAAAAATCAGATTCCTAGAACATCGTAGGAATATTATCAATGGTCACGATAAACATGGAACGCCTACCGTCTGGGGCCGGCCCCACTGACATCACAAGTGGGAGTGCTCTCAGCTCTGATAGAGCCGAAAGCACTCCAGGGCTTGCGGCAACGAGACCCTACCACAAAGATCTCGTTGCAAGCCCGATGGTCGCGATGGTCTTGACCATCTTCCTGGCCGCTCGCTATAGCTGTGGGTGGTCACCCACAGCTATACGAGCGGCCAGGAGGCTGCTCTAAAAATTAAGGACGGCCCTGATTCAGAGCGAGCACTCTGTCAGAGCGTCCGGCTCTGAATCAGGGCCTCTGTCCCCAGAATAGTTAAATGAGAGAGTGGAATTGGATTTCTAACTTTCAGCCACAAGCAAATATATTGGCCTGTATTATTTTCATTTTTACATTATTTTCATAATTTTTTTAATTTTTCCACTATATTAAAGAGCAGATAGCTATATGATAAATGACCCAGTGGATCATTATTGTATTTAAGCTATAATAAGAACTATGGGGACAAATATTTATTTATGTTCTGTTTTTTTTATTTTCGTTTCTCATTATTGTTTTTTTAATCTATTTTTCATTTCATCATTTTATTATGTGTTCATTATAAAATGTGCATACTTTGTCTACATTCTCTACATAATATATATTTATTTTGTTATAGATCTTTCTATACACACACTCTTTCATTCAACAAACTATACCTCTATTTCATATATTTTATATATATATTAGCTATGTCTAAACTATTAGGTTATGATACAGTGAATCGATGAGTTTTATTATATATTCTTTACTTTATTGGTTTGTTTATAACTATATTATATATGGAGTAATAACATATACACTCTGTGAGTTGCTTTTTAAAAGTAAGTGTGCAGTATCATGATTGCAAGCAATAACTAACTAGTACCTGCTGAAATACTACCATTTTGATTGGTGGTTCCTGGTATAAATGTTCACTGGCTTTCACAGTGATTATTACAGCCTTTTGAAAAAAAAAACCCTGTGAGAGGGGAGAAATGCATCAAGGGACCTAATATCTAGAATTGCTTTGTGCCTGATATTCTCAGTATTGGATTGTGGATCTCCTACATGCTGCCGTGATTTATCCAACTTATTGCAGCTTAAAGAGAAGAGGGTTAACAACCATCCATGCTGTACCCGCACAGCCTAAAAGATCTCACTAACTATCCAGACCATACATGTGATTACCATACGGCCAACTGTACTATAGTGTGTGAGCTCTCTGCCTTAACGGCTCTCCAAACTGCCACTGGAGGCGAGGCACACCCCGTGCTCTGTGTCAAGTGACTCACTGCTGATATAGGACACATTGCGGCCACATTCACTACGTATGCCAACTGCTTCTCGAGATTGCAACTACTGTGAGAGGGTAAGCTGTGAGTGACTAATATCCCAAGTCACTATACTCATTGGGTGTCTGCCCGTTGGAATAGAGAGACATTTAGAATTGAGTTTATACAAACTGTTCAATGCTTAGCCTGTTAACCAACAGGTACATCTTACTAACTTTTCCTACAAGTGGGATTTTAATCCATATATACCATTGCTGCTTTGATCCATATATGCCATTGCTGCTTCGACCAATATAGGTCCTTAGTGGGGTCCTAAGGATCCACTGGACTCATTAGTACACATTTTTTGTTTATGGTTGAATGATATGTATCTATGAGTATTTGTTAGTTTGTATTCAATTTAAGGAACTGCAGTTCATCTTTCCAATGTGATAATTACATGGTTTCATATTAAATTATTATTGTTAGCTCCAGAGTGTAAGTACCAATTTTATTTAGTGGTTATTAGCGCAGACATATATATTTTCCTGTAGACTTGATAAGATTTAAGTCTGGAAACTGTCTTGTTGTTATCCTCAAAGGTAGTTCTGTCATAGCCTGGGGGTATGGTTTGGATCATTAACTTGGTGTAGGATGAACCTTTGATCAACTAGTCGCAGACCAAGAGGTATTGCATGGTGCTGCAAAATGCTGGTGTAGCCCTTTTGGTTCAGGGTACCAATCTTTCTGTACAAATTGCCAACTCAGGATCCAGCAAGAGAGCCCCCAGACCATCGCACTTCCGCCTTTGACAGTTGGTGACAGAGGGGTTTATTTACTAAGCGAAAATTTCAACAAGCTGAGATAATTAAAGATAACTTTATTTAATAAAATTGTGATTAATATAAAAAAGTAAATGATATAGAAGAAACATGTCTTGGTAAAAGAGACTGATACATTGGCTATCGAAAGTATATCTTTGTAAAAAGAATTAGAAAATTTACCTATTTTAGTTCTAGCTTTTAGTACTTCCAAGTAGCTTTGGCATTTATGGAGCAGTCCATCAAGCATGTCTACAAGCAGCCTGCGCCCAAAGCTCGGTACACACTAGGTTGACGGGTCGGCCAAACCGGATGATTGGTAAGTGTATACATACTTACCAATTTGTTTGTCCAATGTGCCAGGCTTGACAGCTGAAATGAAGTTGAGCTGTCAAACGTTGCAGGGTCCCTGCAGCATGTATACAGACGACCCACCAATCGCCTGTACACATCAGCAGATGACAGATAGATCTTTCAGATATATCGGCCATCTGTTGTGCTGCACAGCAGTATATACCCGGCGATACACTATAGATATATCTATTCGTGTGTATCCAGCTTAAGAGTAACAACTTAAATCGGGAGCAAAGTGGCAATCTATGGATCTATTTGTTACCCACTGTTTTACTCCTCTTCCAGCGGTGCGGACATTAGACATGCTGCGCGGCTTGTCCCTCTCTTATCTTGTGCAAGTTATCACCAGCGATTTACTGTAAAGGTTGGGTTGGGTTTAACCCCTGATGGACTTTGCCAAGAGCTAAAACCTCGAACAGATAACATGATTCGGGTAAAGGGCCCCCTCCCCTTCAAGTACCCAGGGTTACATCTCTAAAAATAAAACATTTATTATTATTTAAATGACTGCCAGTTAATAGTGTTAAACAACACTATTGCAGCCAAATCCACTAAACAACCCCTTAACTTCCATTGATGGTACCATATTGCAAAGCTCCCCCGTTTGACATTCCGATAGTCCTGGCATTTGTTTCCCAGTGCTGGAAACTAGTTTAGTAGTAGGAGGCAAATTGAAGATCAGGAAGGTTCAAATAAACAATTAAAATACTTGATACAAGTTTATAAACTTGGTTTGTTCGCTTTCTTGTAAATTAAATTACTATTGCTGATTCTATGCTTACATAATAAACAACTTAACTCTGCTATAGGTAGGACATACCTATATATAGTCTAAATCATAAACATACCTCTCAAAAAGCTGAAAATTTGGTGAATTTGTCAGAATTCCAAAACTTCCAAACATAATATGCCCTATTTTTTTTTTTATGTTTGAGGTAAGCATATATTTACCTGTGTTTGTGTTCTGCCTCCAACACAGAGCAAACCTGGGCTGTGCAATATTAGTGGAAGACCAGAGCTATCAAAGGTATGTGTCCCCCCCCCCCCCCACCCGTATGCTTTTCTGGTTCCGTTGATTTATACTCTTCATTGTTGATTTGTATGGCACCACAAATTGTGCAGCATAGGACAGTACTGTATAAATTTAGCATAATAACAAGACGTGGTACAAATACAATAAGTAGTTGCATAGGTATAATGATGAGGAGCTAAAATAAAGTACAAACTCAGCATAAATAAGTTCAACGTAACTGTTTAGCACTCATGTTACTGCAGTGTAGTTCATAGTACAGGTTGAGACTCCCATATTCAAAATGCTTGGGAACAAAGGGTATTTTGGATATCGGAATATTCCGTATTTTGGAATATTTGCATACCATAATGATAGATCTTGGGAATAGGACCCAAATATACACACAGAATGCATTTATGTGTTATATACACCTTATACACACCTTATAGACACGGCCTGCAGGTAATATTATAGAATATTTTCAATAATTTTGTGGCTCAAGCAAAGTTTGTGTACATACATGAAATTTATTTAGGTTTCATGTACACCTTATACACACAGCCTGAAGGTAACTCTATACAATATTTTTAATAATTTGTGCCTTAGACAAAGTTTGTGTACCATCAAAAATCAAAGGTTTCATTATCTCAGTCATGTCAAAATTATTCCGTATTTCGGAATATTCCGTATTTCAGAATATTTGGATATGGGAGACTCAACCTGTAGTTACAAGCAGGGTAGACAGAGAGAGGGCAGACATGAGTTATAAGGTAGCGATGACCTTGCTCATAGGCGCTTACAATCTAGAGCGATGTGAAACGTGGAGACAGTAAGAGCAATGGAACACAGGTGGACATGGCAGTGATCAATGCAGAGAGAGTAATCGCCGTAATTAGGAATGGTGCTGGGAGGGGTGGGGGCTGAGGGTAGTTAAGAGTGAAAAGATGGGGTTTTGAAGGAGGCGCTATGTTTTGCGTGTGATGGAAAACAGAAACGGCAGATTTTTTTTGTACCACTTTATTAATCCTAAAACTTACGACTGATAAAACTTGTTGCATATGATAATGGTGCTCCAGCCAATCAGCTCCTGTCATCTGTTTGAAAAATGACAGTTGGGAGTTGATAGGCTTGAGCAGCATTTATCATATGCAACAAGTTTTATAATTTGCTGGGAGTGATAAAACTCGTTGAAAAATGAGGCCCTTAGTTAAAAATAAATGTTCTTGGGTTAAAGAGCAAGTAAAGCCAGTATTTAACATGGATATATAGAAAAGGTTCTATTTTATGGAGCTGAATAATATACAAGAAATAACTGGAGTGTTGCTAATTAACTGAATACATCCACCATACTGCCTGTACTCCTCTGCAGGTCCTACTCTTACTAACCAGGCAGGCAGTGACTGACAGCTTGTCAGAGATGCTTTGTAGTCATACACAGAGGCAACTCTGCCTTAGCTTTTTGATACCATCTTTAATATACCTGAAGATATGGGCTAACATATAAACAGTGCGATGAATGTGCTCCTTTTATAAGATATGTAATTATGAAAAATATCCATAAATTAAAATATATGTTTTTGTAGCTGGAGCTATTCGCCTTTGAAAAAGGAAGATGCTCATGAAGCTATCTCTAGTGGAGTGTGGAGGTAATACTTTATTCTTAAGCTGGGTACACACTAGGTTGACCCACCGACCTATCTGACGTTGGCAAGTGCATACACACTTGCCAAACGTCCACCCGATGTGTCGGGCTGACGTCACAACTGGGCGGGCATTTAAATTTGCCCACCCAGTTGAGCAATCACTCACTGCCGGTGCCCTGCAGCATGTGTACAGGCGATCGTCAGGTCGCACGTACACACCAGCAGATGCACCAATATATCTGCAGATGCAGTATATCGTCATTCACAGATATATCGAGGAGTACACATTCGGCGACTTTGCGTCGATTGAACGGCCGATGTATCACCCAGTGTACACCCAGCTTTAGACCGATCTGCAGTGGAATGTCAGTGTAACACTTAACATTACATTTACATTCATTTCGGGGTTTAGTGGTCTTTCAAGCTCCTTAAGGTTTTGATTACAAACATCTAAATGTGTCCCTATAACTAGAAATCACCAGGTCATTTTGTTTTTTTTACTCTTTTGAAATACTTGTTGAAAACAATTATGATAAATATGGCTAAGTAACAATATAAATCATAAAAAGTCTGTCTACAAAAATGTATTCAATAATTCTGAATGAGTTATCTATGTTGAGAGAGAGAGATTGAAGTGACCTTTTCATATTCTTACGTATAACATTGAATTTTCAGTTAATTATTGGGTTTAAGTAATGATCATTCCAGTTGTATTGATACTTTTTGTTTTGTGCATGTTGCTCTTTGTTTTTTAGCACTTTTACTCATTACCGGGATTTTAGGGTATTACTTGTGCGCACTATTTTTCTCAAATACAATTCTCAAACAGTTCAAATATGCTTGCATCCTTACAAGAATAGACCCATAACTCTACATAACAGGTACATTGTGATACCCATTGCTCTCACTTTGCAGCAGCATTAAAGGGACAGAGGCACTGCTATGACTACATTCAATACTGACAGCTGCACCAACAGTACTAAATATACACTATACATAGTTGAGGAGTAGTGGGTTGATGAGTGGTGGGTTATTGGTGTTAGAGACAATTGCGCTCCAGCGCTACCTCCTGTACTACATTGAAGCTGACCAGCTACCTTTACCAAGATGGCCAACAGGACAGTTACTGAGCATGCACAACCCTGCCCTATCTTGTATATGTTCCTGAGAGAGTACTGCACAGATATGCAGCACATGTTCCTCCAGGGCGTGAGTACTACTAACATCACCACTGTTACAGCCGCTGTCTCTTCTCACATAAACCGCCTACCCTGTGTTACCGCTGTCAACACTGTTGTACCTGGTACTGCTGTTATCCTCAATAAACCTGCAAGCCTGGTTATGGACAAACTGTCTAGACTAGCCTCATTTTCACTTGCCGCTGTGCACCTATTGTGACCACCATCCCAATAGGACAGATCAACAATTCGGTCAATGTATCAGAAGTCTTCTTCAGTGGTAGAATATAATACATATCATAGGGCTACTACCGTTTTGACAGTTTAAATGGTTTTGTTTCAGCTGAGCCCTCTTCCTAATAGAATGTAATCGCTGTCCTGAGCAGGGAGTTTTCACTTCCGCACTTTGGGGTCTATTTACTAAGCAGTGTTAGGAGACAGAGTGAAAAGCGATAAGGTACCAGCCAATCAGCTCCTGTCTCCTAACACTGCTTAGTAACTAGACCCTTTATTTTGTCCATCTTGTATATCCCTGTTTTTCCACGGTCTGGCACTGTGGCAGCTTACCAATCAATATCAATAATTCTGCAATCTCATTTGGGCCACGTCAGCTTGAAGACTTTAATAAAAAGTCTGCGCCTGCTTGTGCTAAAGGATCTCAGGCCTAGAGAAGATCCGGTGCTCTGTAAGAGCATGTATATGTTACTTATTTGGTGCCGTATGAGCCTTGTTTTGTAAGGTACCTGTCCCCACCATTAGGAAGTGATCAACAAGAAAACAATGCATTGAATGTTCAAATTGGTGTTCTTTTTCAATGAACCCGTTTTTTTTTATTTATTTCTTTAATAAAGCCTTAGGTGAACTGGCTGCACCATGTGTGTGTGCTTACAGTGTGCTGCTCAGAGAATAATACCAGAATTATGACAAGTTTTGATTGACACTTTCCCTACCATGGCTCCAGAAGAGACCTACGTGACGGCGAGAGGTACATTGGGGTACATTTGCCTATGTTACAGTGATGCTGGTGTTCAGTAACTGAGGTGATACTGGCATAGATATTTGTCCTTTTAAAATCAATTTTATGTTGGAGTCCCTTTACAAAGTGTTGCTTCTGGAGTGGTTTGTTTGAGGAAGAGAGGGGTCAGTCTAATAGAAATGAAGAATTGGGGGAGATCACAGCAATATCAGGGTGGTGAATAACCCTTTTACTTCAAAGGGAAAGAAAAAAACATTTCAGACTGGTTACAAAGAACATGGCACATTTGTTCTGAGAAATGCACAATAATGACATGATAACATAGTTATTGGGAAAAGGTTTGCTAGACCAGGCTTTATTAAGGGATTACACAAACGTCATTAGTCTTGGTTTACAATAACTACCTGTGTTATAGTGGCAGGACCGAACACAGCACCCTTGTAACAGAAGAAATCATATACAGATTTTTATATTTGTTTATTGATAAACTATTCTTTTACTATAGCCACCAGAAATAATCCCCTTTCTAATATAGCTGAAACGCATTCCTTCTAAATACAGCATGATGCATTGACAAGTATATAAAAAAAATTGACAAAACAAATTGTTTTGTGATCCAAAGTCCAGGCTAATAAAGGCCTTATACTCAAGTTGAGGAGTTACTGGTGAGTAGAGCCATTGGGCATGTGTATGAACCTTAGAACCTTATCTTACTGCACAGCAACTTATAGAATTGCCACTTTTTGCCAATCTTATACTACTGGACAAACGGATTGCTGTCGCCATAGTTTTAGCTGTCACCATACATTTTCTGACCTATACCTTTCATTTTGCCATTTGCTTAGACACTTAAACAGGCATTTTCCAAAAATAGTGTTTGAAAATAATACCTTTACTGACTAAGTTTACAAACTTTCCTCCTCACGTAAAAACTGGAAGACAGACGAGAAGTCTTTCTGGGCATAGCCCTTGGCACACATTAGTCTGTATATTTGATGTGAGAGTGATCCCAGCGGGGTCGGCGTTTTAGTGTCAGTGGCTGAGTCCTGGGCTAAACCCAAATCCTAAAAATTGAGAGAGAAACAAAAAAGTTAAAACATAATATATAGCGTATAGTGTAAAATCATGCAGAAGACAAAGGGGTCAATCGAATTAAGTGCAAGTTTGCATAAGCGGGTGTGTTTAATGAAACTCGCAAACATCGCACACCCGAGAAATGCCTATTCGCGGTAACTGCCAGAATTTTTCTACAAATTACGACCTTGGTGAAGTGCATGAAAAAGTGGGGAGATCATTCCTGGATCCCAAAAAAAAGTGACAACTGGCTGCTGTAGCATGTAGGCCACAAATGCTGGACAGCTTTATTTATACACTGCAATTTACACTGAAGTTTGGACACACCCCCTTTAGAATCAGGCCAATTATCTGTAAAGTAGGTGGTTATTGTTAGGAATGTATTGAATGTAGAATTTGGGTTGATATTATACCAAACGCTATGAGCTAGGTTTGGCTTCTGCTAACCAAAGTCCTGTCATTATAGTGCAAGATCTTTATGAAAATATATAAAAAGTTCTAGAATTATAACACTTCATGCATAATAAACTCTGGGATAGTAATGACTACACACAATTCTTGCTTTCTTACGCAAACTAAAATCCAATGGTGGGTAGTTTGTGAAGTACTAATATTAGCAATACTCAAAATATACATTGTTATATACTGTAGTAACCCTCATTATATAGTTATCAGAGTTTATGTACATTATAATAAGTTATATGGAATTCATTGTCTTTTGTTTGAAATATGGCTATGAAGCCCCACGTTACTTGGCTGAGACTTTTTTATGTTTAATTAATTTAATTTATGTTTACTGTACTTGTAATGACAAGTTACACTGTTACTATGTCAATTTATGTTTACTGTACTTGTAATGACAAGTTACACTGTTACTATGTCAATTTATGTTTACTGTACTTGTAGTGTCAAGTTACACCGTTATGTCAATTTATGTTTACTGTACTTGTAATGTCAAGTTACACCGTTACTATGAATATCCCTGTACGTCACTGCGGATACTATGTGTAAATATAATAAAAATAAAAAGGGGGGACAGCAGCACTTAAGGTAGCTGAAGGCAGTATATGTCTGATGCTATATAAGACACTAGTTTTGGGGGTTAGAGATTAGATAGAAGGGATAAGGTTATTCTGCCTGTTGGTGAATAACAGGATTTTAGGGCTGAGTTAGTGGCCTATCACAGGCATGCTTGGGGGAGAGCCTTCGCTCCTTATTAAGTTCAGGGGGAGCAGTGAACACCATTGTGGGGTTGCAAAGGGATTTGGCCAAAGAAGTTTTACATAGAGGGAATAAAAAATAAAGAAAGAAAACAAAAGAGAAAGAAATAAAAAATGAAATCTATCAAATATCCTCAAAGGTTTTAACCACAAAATGCTTCCATTAAACAATCTGTATTAAAAACAATGTTAAAAGCAGCAAAATACCTAGGAGATTATAAGAGCTTGGAAGCAGTTTCATGCAAAATTGTTTAGACCAGTAATTCAAATGCATATAGAGGAGACCTCTCTCACAGCTGTCCAGCATCTTATAGATCATATGGAAAATAAAAACTTTTTTTAAAAGACTACAATGTTACCTATTGCGCAGGTACGGTGAGACAAGTAAATCCTAGAGGACTAATATTTACTGTCCCACAACTCTAAAGTTACATAGAAATAGGTGATTTTATATCCACTTGTGACAGTTCGTACTGCAAATGCTCATCAGAAAGGGAATGCAGAATAAACAGACCTTATAATAGTGACCTCACTATAAATCATACTGATTTCAAATGCAGTAGTCACAGCACTCTTATTATGTGGAGGTCTGGTGAATGCAGTGGCTGTACATTATAGTGGCGCAACCCCCCTTCCCCTCGACCACTAAATATATTTTTTGTGCAGGCCCTACCATGAGCGATGTTCTGTGGGGCAGGGCAAGCAGTCTCCCATAGTACAGGTGGAGTTGTGTGTACCTTCAGTTAGCTCCCCATGTATTTAAAACACACATTTCTTAGCATTGTCATACCTGGTACTTACACTCACAACTTCTTACTGTGCAGTCATACACCGAATACATGGAGCAATTTGCTCCTGCATATGAACCCTGGTAATTATAACTATACTGGTTGTAATTGTCATATGAAACCATTGCAGCTAAGCAGATTTATGTGGTGTGTAGCTTAAGGGGATTGGATGTGTGTCTGCACAACACAGATCTGCTTAGCTGCAATGGTTTTACAGGTGCAAACGCAGGATTTCTAGAGGGGGGTTTCCAAGTGCTTGATTTTAGAGCAAGTGTGGAAGGTCTATGAAGAGGGCATAATAAGCACTTCTATAATATATGTCATATGACGTATAGTGTATGTAATAATTCTGACATATAGAGGACCAGCAATCACAGTAAGCCATTGTATGTGGAAGTAGGGCCATGTGAGCTCCATTCCAGATCATTTGAGTAAGTTCAGACGTCTGGGGGAGAAACAAAAGAACCTAGCATTGCCCTCGACATATATGTACATATTGGTCTTCTTATGCACTGGACAGTGTATTATTATACAGTATTAATAATTGACCCTATAGATGGTCTATATCAGTGCATGTTTTCCAGATCTCCTAATTGATGCACAAGTGTATTCACACATTTTAAAAGATCAACAGGTGGTACTAATTATTTCATTTGTGACACCGAGAGGATCTTAAAATCATGCGGCTTAAGAATTATATGCTATGTCTATTGTAGTTATCATGGTGTGGGCTGGAGAGGGGGGTTTCCAGGTAACTGGGAACCCCCCCTGTGTTTGCCTATGCATTACAACTAGCTCCATATAGTTAGAATATAGTTAGAATTGTCAGGCTTCCTATGCAGGAGCAAATTGTTCCATGTGTTAAATACAGGAGTTGTAACTGAATGACAAAGTGCTTACAAATCACACAATGACTTACAGCTCAAGTTTAAGTGTACTACTATGGTATAGGACATTTGGTGTTTAAATCTCTTGCTTGCAGTACACAGAAAGTCTGTGTAAGTGTGAGTTGCCACCCACAGCTAATGCGAGCAGCCAGGATGATGGTCGCGATGGTCAAGACCATCGGGCTTGTGACAAGACCCTTGTGGTAGGGTCTCGTGGCCGCAAGCCCCAGAGAGCTTTCGGCTCAAACAGAGCCGAAAGCTCTCCCACTGACATCACTTGTGATGTCAGTGGGGCCGCCCCCAGATGGTAGACGTTCTCATGAGAACGCCTCCGTCTGGACAGCCACCCCCCAGCCCACCCACCAAAGGGGGCGTGCTATCACTCAACATCGACAGCACCCCCCCCCTTTGGTGCGTGACCCGGAGCGACGGATTGCCCGCCGCTATCCAGATCTCGCGCATGCGCACGACGGAGCCGGCTCCGTCGTGCGCATACGCTCTGGGCCACCATCGACCTGGTTGCGAGCGCTCAGCGCTTGCGACCGGGTCTGAATCAGGCCCTTAGTGCACCCCGGTATTCTGAAGATTGAACTATTACACGTGAGTGCCGATCCTTATAATTCTATATATTCATACATATATATCTATACAAACACACACAAACAAGTATATATACCCTAAACCGCTACATCCTCAAAAAAAATAAATCAAAGAATATGGGAAAAAAATATTTTCTATTCACATATAGCTGACCCTTTAAGAACAGATTTTCTTGGTCTGATATCTAAAATCATGCTAAGAGAATAGAAAAGCTAAATAAAGAGTACAACTCAATATACATTTGATTGATTGCACGATGCATACAATAAAAAATAACCTTTATCTCGAGGGAGACACTTGCTCCATAGAAGGATAACCCAAAAACACTGAAATTGATTAAACACTTTATTATTTTCTTAACATAATAAACCAGGTATAGTCAATGTAATGAATTTGTATTCTCAGCCAATATGAATTGCAGCAATTTGCATAATAATTTACCTTTGCCATAAGAGTTGTTCCAAATCCACCCTGGTAATTATTGGCAGAGGGCACGCCTTCCATCACCCCTGGGACAGGGTTATAGGTATCGCTTGACCAGCATCGTCCAGAGCTCATGTTGAGGATTTTGGCCAACAACTTTGGGTCGAGCCCTAATCTATAAAGGGTCAAGGAAAGCATATTAATGTCCAAATGCAGGGAGACATGGATGACTTGTTTTACACACAAGAATCGCAATGTCATTTTTCACTCTTTATTATGTGTCCAAAAATGGCAGAGTATTGATATGAAAGATCGAGTAACCAATATAAATTAAAAGACATAAATCTATCATTGTGATATTATGCTGCCTTGTTTACAACTACCATCTGCGAATTTAGCGCATATGTTACACAACTGCCTGAACAGGGTTTTTTTTTTTATTAGGGGCGGGGAAGGGGGGATATTCAGTATTATATATACAGAACATGCTATACATCAATATATTATTATGCTAAAGATGGTTTAGGCCCTTTGTGTGGAAAATAAAATAAAATGACGATTGTAAAATCAACGCCCACAAACCTTTAATACTAAAATATATAAAGAGAGAAAAAACTCATTTATATAAAATGAACTTAAAACTGAGGGGTGTTTTACCATCACTGACAGATATGGATTGCATCATGAAGGTGAGAAGTGAGGGCAAAACACACACACGTATAATGTGTGGAATGTAAATTGCAATGTAAAACAAAAATGAGCTGTATACACATAAGGACAATCACATTAATACTGCAGCTATTAGCACTTACATTAGAATGGAAGGATATTCTATTTAGAAACAGACAAAAAATGAAATCCATAGACGCCAGAAAAATGAAGCCCTCCATTTCTACTGGCTTAGATGTCAGCTGCCGTGCATGGACGCTGATGTGAGTCAATAATGACAGCACAAACCCACCAAGATTCTATCCAGATAAAGCTCTCAGCTGTAGTAGCACATGTATACCACTCATTACTACATTATGATTAAAACAGTGCTGCCAAGGAAGTGGTCTACATAGAGAGGTGACATATGGTCTCTTTCTAGTCACAGGCATGCGGGTCAACTGCTGAAAAGGTTATGGATCCTAATAAAATATAGGCTGGCCAAGCGGAAACATCATTTGTTCTATCACTGAGTTATGGCATAAAATCATGTTCCCTGTGGCCAAGACATTTTCTTCCATATTTTAGCCTTCGTGAGAACAAATACTAGTAGCAAATGCATTTTGGCTATGTTTGCACAAAACTCTTACAAATCTCCCCTCAGCAAGCCTACCAGGGGGTATATTCACTGTTTGATTTGCCATTTGATTTTGGTTCAATTTCCATTCGATTTTGATATTGGAGATTTACTAAAGCCAAAATCAAAATGTCAAATCGAACAAAAAACTGAATTTTAATCAAAATCGAATATAGGCAAAACATCGATGTTTTCCCATAGTCAAATATAGGATTCCTTCATTTACGAATATGCGATTTGCAAATCAAACATAAATAGAACTCAAAATCGAAGTTCAAATCCCCAAATGAATATAATAAGGAGAGACAGTCAATTTGAGCTTCTAAACACCATTCTGTTGACTGGAAATTGATTGTGATGCCCTTAAAAGTTCCCAAAAGTATGTGGGGAAGTCTGGCTGTATGAATAATGGCTGCTGAAAGCTATGCTATTCTGTGCACCTACCTGTGGTATCAGGGGCGTAACTAGCTCTTTGGGAGCCCCATAGCAAAGGTCATACAGGCATACCCCCTATGTTGGAGTTCAGCCGACATAGCCAGGCAAACAAAATAATAGTTTTCAAAACATTTATATACACATGTATACAATATACACATACACACGAACATACAGTGCATTTGAAAAGTATTCACAGCACTTCACTTTTTCCAAATTTTGGTATGTTACAGCCTTATTCCAAAATGGAATAAATGCATTTTTGTCCTTAAAATTCTACACACAATACCCCATAATGACGTGTAAAAAAATTTTAGAAGATTTTTGCAAATTTTATTTAAAAACTAAGAAATCACATGTACATAAGTATTCACAGCCGTTGCCATGAAGCTCAAAATTGAGCTCAGGTGCATCCTGTTTCCACTGATCATCCTTGAGATGTTCCTACAGCTTAACTGGAGTCCACCTGTGGTACATTCAGTTGATAGGTGTATGCCTTTCAAAATCATATCCAGTCTATATAAGGTCCCACACTTGACAGTGCATGTCAGAGCACAAACCAAGCATGAAGTCCAAGGAATTGTCCGTAGACCTCTGAGACACTCGAGACACAAATCTGGGGAAGGGTACAGAAAAATATCTGCTGCTTTGAAGGTCCCAATGAGAACAGTGGCCTCCATCATCCGTAAATGGAAGACGTTCGGAACCACTAGGACTCTTCCTAGAGTTGGCCGTCCATCTAAACTGAGCTATCGGGGGAGAAGGGCCCTAGTCAGGGAGGTGACCAAGAACCTGATGGTCACTCTATCAGAGCTACAGCATTACTCTGTGCAGAGAGAACTTTCCAGAAGGACAACCATCACTACAGCAATCCACCAATCAGGCCTGTATAGTAGAGTGGCCAGACGGAAACCACTCCTTAGTATAAAGCACATGGCAGACCGCCTGGAGTTTGACAAAATGCACCTGAAGGACTCTCAGAACATGAGAAACAAAATTCTCTGGTCTGATGAGACAAAGATTGAATACTCCTGCGTGAATGCCAGGCGTTATGTTTGGAGGAAACCAGGCACCGCCCATCACCAGGCCAATACCATCCCTACAGTGAAGCATGGTGGTGGCAGCATCATGCTGTGGGGATGTTTTTCAATGGCAGGAACTGGGAGACTAGTCAGGATAGAGGGAAAGATTAATGCCGCAATGTACAGAGACATCCTGGATGAAAACCTGCTCCAGAGCGCTCTTGACCTCAGACTGGGGCGACTGTTCATCTTTCATCAGGACAACGACCCTAAGAACACAGCCAAGATTTCATAGGAGTGACTTCAGGACAACTCTGTGAAAGTCCTTGAGTGGCCCAGCCAGAGCCCAGATTTGAATCTGATTGAACATCTCTGGAGAGATCTGAAAATGGCTGTGCACTGACGCTTCCCATCCACCTGATGGAGCTTGAGGGGTGTTGCAAAGAGGAATGGGCGAAATTGCCCAAAGATAGGTGTGCCAAGCTTGTGGCATAAGATTCAAAAAGACTTGAGGCTGTAATTGTTGCCACAAGTGCATCAACAAAGTATTGAGCAAAGGCTGTGAATATTTATGTACATGTGATTTCTTATTTTTTTATTAAATTTGCAAAAATCTAAAAAAAAACTTTTTACACATTATGGGGTATTGTGTGTAGAATTTTGAGGACAAAAATGAATTTATTCCATTTTGGAATAATAACAAAATGTGGAAAAAGTGAAGCGCTGTGAATACTTTCCGGATGCCCTGTGTATATATGTGTGTGTGTGTGTGTATATATATATATATATAAATTCTACAATCAGCCGGCACTCCAACAGAAGAATGGCTCCGGTGCCCGTTTAAAGTAATAATAATATACAACTCCAATAGAAAAACGGCACTAAGAGACTTGACTGGAGAAAATGCAGTGTATGTGGTCCTGAGGAAGGGGTTGTGACCCCGAAACATAGATGTGGAATACACTGCATTTTGTCCAGTCAAGTCTCTGAGTGCCGTTTTTCTATTGGAGTTCTGTGTGTATATATATATATATAATATGTGTTTAAGATAAGTATATTATATTTATGAAGAAATTATAAATCACTTTCACTTTTCTAGGGTGTGCACAAGTGTTTCCAATTTTTCCCATTATTTAGTGTGCATGTAATACATTTGGCAGAAATAGGAAGTCATGAGGAAGTTGAGTTTGATTTTGCATTCAATTTTAATGGGGATTTGAGATTCTGGAAGGGATTTCATAAACTGAACACAAAATTCCTTCTTAAAATTGACCAAAATGAAAATCAAATGCAAAATCGAATATTAGTAAATGAGGTATTTGTTAAGGGATTTTGCAGTTCTTCGATTTCAGTCGATTTTATTGATTCATAAAATCGAATACCAAATCGAGCTTTAGTAAATTTACCCCCAGGGAAGCAGCTGTCTTGGCGGTTTGCAGTCGGGAAGCCGGCGGATCTAATCCCGACAGCCGGCTTCCCGTCATATCCCGGCAAGGGTCTAAATACAGGCGTCGATATGCCGACGCCTGTCATTAGACATACGCCGGGAGCCCGACTCCCAGCATCCCGATCGAAGAGACGCCTGGCGCGGATAGCCGCAGAGGGGGGGTTAGGTTTAGGGTTCCCGAGGGGGACTTAGGGCTAGGCACCCCCTGGGAGGTTAGGTTTAGGCGGCAGAGAAGGGGGAAGTAGGGGGGGTTAGGTTTAGGTACCCCTAAAGGAGGGTTAGAGTTAGGGGGTAGAAATAGGTTAGTATATACTTACCTTTGACGATCGGGATTTCCTCCTCTACCGGGATGCCGCTGTCGGGATTCCAACCGCCAGGCATGGGTCCGGCGGTAAATCATACAGATTCCGTCTTGGCACACCAAGTAGTTTACAGTGCGTGTTTTACACAAAAAGGAGGGCCCTGCTTCCCAGCTTACAACTATAGAGTCTACAGTAATTATATTTTTGTAGCTCTATTTAATAAAAGTACCTACGCTTGGTTACTGATAATACACCCAGATACCCTGAGATATACATTGTTCCATACTTGTTCCGTTATAACCATTTGTCAAGATTTCCCTGCATTCAAGCTTAACCCTGGATTTGCAGTGATCCCCTGAACAGACCAATGATCCTTCATAGTAAGTATATATTGGTACAGTAACACTATAAGCTAATGTACATTAGAGCCAAAGAAAAAAGCTGAATTTCTTTTATTGATTCTGAGCTACACAATTTGGAATTGTATATTCAGGAAAATGCCAAACAACTCATCCGTATTTTACATTATGTAAATATGGAAAAGTAACAAAATTAGCAACAATACAACAATAGCCTACATGGGTAATGCTCACTTATGTACTTGTATTGTAGAGCAGCATTCATCATCTTTGTAGCTTTTTTCACTCATTGACTCTATATTGGACTGTGGAGCCTATTTATTAAGCACACCTGAGATGAAAATTAATATTCCTTTTGGCTGCTAGAAGTTAATTTTTGGGGCTATTAATCAAATGTCTCTTGCTGGGACAGGGGCTCCATAATGCTAGTGCTATCACTTTACTTCTGTTATCATGCTGCACCATGTTACTTACTCTGGAAACTATCTGGAGAAAATGTGATATTGTAGCCTACAGGTTATAAAGGCTAACGCTATGTGAAGATGATGGGTTTTTTTATCGGGGGGACCAAGTTTCAAAAAGCTTACTTAACAGAGCTTGGCAAATAGTGCAGTTCCATTCAAAAAACAGCAACTACGGTATTCGGCATTACTTAGCTGAGTGTATGAAACTTATTGATATCTCCTGCATTCAGATTGTAGTAAACTGCTGAGTTACTAAAACATGAGGAAATGATTTAAGGAGCCATAAAGCTTGAATAATATTTTTATAATACAGTCAAAACAAAATTTCTTCCATTCCGCCTGTTCTGTTGTAGCCTAGTGTGACCAAGCAAACAGTATGGCAGTGATCATTCATGTTAATGAATACAGCTGTAGAATGCAGTTAAATAAGTTGTACTGTATGTGCAGCATTACAAAGGATCTGCAGAAATATAGATTCAAGAACGATGCATTGCGGAGTCCAAGAATAAATCATGTCTCTGCTAACTGCGTGCTTCATAATCCAAAAGATACTCTCAAAACCCATCATTAAATGATGGTAGTATGTAGGTTTATTTTATCTATAGAAAAGGTCTTCAATCTACAGCAGGGGCTCCCAACCACGGTCCTCAAGGCACATAACAGTCCAGGTTTTAAGGATAGCCATACTTGAGCACAGATGTCTTAAATAGTGCCTCAGTTATTTTGATTTAACCATCTGTGCTGAAGCATGGATATAACTAAAACATGGACTGTTAGTGTGCCTTGAGGACCGAGGTTGGGAAACACTGATCTACAGTATATTAACATACAGTATATTTACCATACTTGCCAACTCTCCCTGATTGTCAGGGATACTCCCTGAAATAGCATTCTCCCTGATTGCACCTTACCCCCATTATCAAGATGATATATATATATATATATATATATATATATAATATTACACACACACACACACACACACAGTATACACACATACATACATACAAATGGGATCATTGGTATCATTTCCCTGCATTGGTTATAAGGCACAATGATCCCTAGGGTTACATCATGCATTTTCTGTAAAGTATCAGTGTATTTCTTCATCAAAAAGTAGATCTTATGAATTGCTTTGGGGTTCATTTACATTTGTATGTAAATCAATTTTATGACACCTCTCAGATGTACGAGTACATGTCCACTTTAATGCTCGCTCATAGGTCTTTCTTTCAGTCTCCCTGAATTGCTTTTTCAAAAGTAGGCAAGTATGCTATATATACTATACAGAACCTGGAAGATGGCAATAGCTAAATTATATATACAGAACAGTTTATTTTGTGTTGCCATGTTCCTATTTCTGTGGATTTTCAACTGGATTTACGCCATAACAAGACAGCATTGATTGTGGAAAGAAAAACTTGGTAGGAGGACAGAGTCAGATTGGAGTCTTTTATGGTACACATGCAGGCTAGCCAAAAGTACTATACCCGATTCTACTCCTGAATGTTGCAAATTAAAGTTTCTGGTTGTGGAATGATATATTGTAATGAATTTAAGGTGGTGGAGACTGTACATTCAGGAATGTGTACATGATTTAGCACAGAGCCTACAAAACGGTATGCAGTCAGGAAGCGGACGGTGGAAATGTCGACTGCCGGCTTCCCGACTGTCATATCCCAGCAAGGTACTAATGATAGGCATCGAAATCCAGATGCCTATCATTAGCGCCACGCTGCGAGACTGGCGCCCGGCATACCAAACGAAGGTAAGCCGGGCGGGGGGCAGCGGACAGCTGCGGGGGGGGGGGGGGGGGGAGTTGAGGGTTAGTTTAGGGGCTTCTGGGGGGGACTTAGGCACCCCCCGGGAGGGTTAGGCTAGGGAAAGGGGGGGTTAGGCACCCCCGGGGGGGATGTTAGGTTTAGGCACCCCCCGGAAGGGTTAAGTGTACACCTAAAGGAGAGTTGGGGGCGGAAGGTTAGGGATTGATAAGATATTTACCGTGTCGGAACCTAGTCCTGTCGAGCTTCCGGTGTCGGTATTACATCCTAACATGCTAACGTCCGGCGGGATTTCATACCGATCCCTACAAAATACCCTTTTACCCTTCCTCAGTGGTGCTGGGAGGAACTACATGCCAACTACTGCTTTTAATAGGATACCTTTTACAGTGCACATCTTTTGTACCTAGCTACACCAAATTTGGCATGGTTGTGTAGTCGGACCAAGATTAGGTTTGAAGTTAGTCAGGGTTATGGAGGTCTACATGGTGCATACCAAGTAGCTGTGGACTCTCAGATTTGACATTTTTGTTCATAGAAAGTTCAGTCAGGATGTCTTCCAGTGCCTAAAACTGCACTGATCTATAGACACAGGCTGTTATGTACCAGTGGGGGGCAGGCAGAGCTCCAATGGAAGAGCAGGGAGTCGGAGGATCAACTGTCATGCTGCACCTGCACTGACAGTTACTAAATTTCCTCCAAGCACATTTTCATATGCTATGGTCTCCAAAGTTGGTCTGCAGAGATTTTTGCTCGCAAATGATTTATGTTCTGCATTGATTTCTGAAATCTCAGTACTTTGGGAAGCTATACTGATTTCTGTCATGTAAGTCACTCTGCTCCGGATATACCCCATTTCAAACAATACGCCTGCTTGCACTGTCATTTACTACTAAATTGCATTGTTATCCAGGTGATAATGACTTCTATGTCTAAGCTCTCCCCCTTTAAACAGTGGGTCCTGTTCAGGATGAATGGAATGGTGTTATAGACGAGGACATTGTAAAAAATGTAGGCTGCAGATGAACTTCTGGTTCCATTCTTCAACCCTGGGAAACACCAGGCATCCCAGATAGCAAGACCATATAAATAAAAAACCTAAAATGTACAATTGTGTAACAGATGACATATATATATCCATGATTTTTTTTAAATAATTTATTGTAGGAATGCAAAGAAGAACAGGAGCATCTACAGAAAATGTAGTATGCTACTTAATAAAGACAATCACATAAAACAAAAACTGAACCAGTAAGACAATAACATTACACAGACAACACAAACAAACAGTCAGGCACAAATACAGTACAGGGTAAAGCTGCCCATCCACTAGGCGATGCGGGAGACAATGGCACAATTACAACACGGTCGTCTCCCGCGGGGGAACTGCGTATACACTGAACGTTCAGACGATCAGTGTATGCAGATCAATCATCCCGAACATGGCAACCTGACGGCGGTCGTCAGGTTGACCGTCATGTTCGGGCGATGATTGATGTTAAAAACGACCAGCGGGCGCATCACTGGACATTTTTAACCTTTTACTGCCCAATTTGCGGGTGATTACCAAGCGATGGAGCGATAACGACCGTCGTTATCGCTCCATCGCTAGGTTTAATCACCTAGTGGATGGGCAGCATAACACAAAATCTTTATTCAAGGAGGAAAATAAAATGAAGACAATTAAGAAGTTGGCCCAAAAGAGATATCAGTGGGACTTTGAGGTGATGTACTTATTCTTACTAAAGTTCCTATTGCAGACTGCAGTATGTCAGGAAAAGCGTTTGTGTAAATAAAAGTCAGCAAGTGGACTGTAGGTGTGATCCAATGTATACTCAAATAGGAGCATTTGCAGAAAATGCAAATTGTCTCCATTTTTTTTTGACACTTTGTAAACTACCCTTAGCATCATCAGCTTAAACCAGACATAATTTCCCTCAGTGATCATTGGGTTAAAAAGCGTAAGAACAGTGTATAAGGAATTGATGTGTGCAAATAAACTTCAATTTTGCCCATTTGGCATGATTACATAAATACACTTCCTACTAAGCTATTCAGAAGAATCTATCCTGAAATAAGTTCTAAGTGTTGAGGATTAAATAAAATGGCAGAGTATGCCATGTGCCCCATTTTCTTCCTAAATCACATACAAAATGGCGCACATGGGGGAGGAGCTTATCTACTCTGCATCACTGTATAGCAGGGAAGGAGGAAAGGGGCAGGGTACAGCGCCGGTTAGGTCACACACAATGTGTGAGCAGGGCTGCTAACCACCAAACAAATAAATAAAATGCAAGTACTACAAAAAGCATATAATTAGATACATCCAACTAAACACAATTCAAGTAGAATTCTTGGTTCATTGTTTACAGCATGAAACAAGGGTATTACATAATGACAAACCCATTTCCGTCTTCTCTAAATTTCCTCATCCATTGACATTTTGTGAACTTTTAACTCAACAATCATAAGGATCCGTTTATTTGAATCTTGTTTTCTGTCAGGCATAAAATAAGTTACATTTGAAGGCACTGCAATACTGGTACAGCTTAATAAACATCAAATAAATACCACAAGGTAAATAAATTGTTAAAGGAGAGGGGATAAGACGTCTGGGGCTGTAAAAGTAAAAAAAAGTAAAGCCACGAAAACAAATCTACTACACTGTGTTTTACCAATTAATTATCAAGCTAAAAATTTACTCAATACAACTGGAAAAAATGCACTAAAGCTCGTCAATTTAAAACCTCAACTTTTCAATGTGACATATCCCCACCGCTTATTTTCGGCAGAAGACCTGTACTCTGTTAAGCCCCCTTTTTTAAAGCAAGTGTACCATTAAAAGAGCAAGCATTTTGCATTTCATCTTTTTTTTGTATTCTTTCTACTGATCTCCATATAACTGACAGTGAAAATTAGACATGGTATTAAAATCAGTTACTGCACTCCTCTGTCTTCCACTAAGACCAAAGCATGTAATGGTCTAAAGCCGGCTGGAATATAATTGTCATTCAGTGCGAGTCTTTCCTAGAAAGTCATGCTTCATTGGAGAAGACTGAGTTTCCATTTGAAATCAACAAATTAATCCGAGACAGGTATCTGAAAGGGCAAATTTAATAGGAAGCAGCTACTGGGCTCTCAACCATGATAAAATGTTATTGCTGTTTCCCTGTAAATTGGCTGGGAACATATGATACTTTCTGCATAAGAGCCCCATTGCTGTGCAAGAGATATACTGCTGAAGCTATCAAAATGATGACAGTCTGTCAGTCCCCATAATAGGCTGCCAATGGCTGTGCGGTGTGAGCGCTACTGTTTACAATTGGGAACATTGTCCCAGAAGTAATAAAAATAACATAAAAGAAAGCCATTATTGTTACAAAATTTGAAATAAAAAAACAAACACACATTGAATCGGTTGTCAAAACTTCAATGGGAAAAATAGAATAGCGAAAGTAGATTAAAGCAGTTTGTAAATTTTAAGTTTAAGAATATGTATGCTTATAGGTTTCATAAATCATCATCATAATACAATAATTATCATATTCTCTGGCTCCTCTCTAGGGTGCAGGTTGAACATCAAAATAATCCAAATTCACATCCGCTGGATCAGCTTGCCGCAGATTCTCCTCTCTGACCCCTGAGGCCAGTACAGTGAGCTTCCCCAAATTTCTTCTACCAGGTCACTTTTAAAAAGCAACAACTATGAAACACAAATGCTGCTTTGTTACAAAATATGCTGCATACCTGGCGAGTCACTGCATTGGGTCTATGTGCCTGATCATCATATAAAATAACACAGAGATGCCTCACCTCAGTAAAAAGGGACTTTAGAAATGTGATTACATAGTACTACAAGCTCTCTTAATAATTGGCCCCAAAACCCAATTTTTTCTGATGTCCAGACAGATTGTCAACCCTGCATTACCCACTGATATTCACCCTTTAAAAATCACCTTTATTATATTCCAATAGTATTGTTGAGACCATTTAATGAGTACTTAGGGCTATAAGGATGCATGATGGGGGCTACTTGGAGACATGGCAGAAGTTAAGAGAATACATTATGGTTGCAAGAGTTCTTGTATCTAGGAGTAAGGAGAAGCAGCAGTGACATCATCAGGAGTGATGAGTCTTAAGATGTGCATTGGATACAAAGCACCAGACTGTGGGGTCTATTTACTAAGCAGTATTAGGAGACAGAGTGAAAAGTGATAAGAAAGTGATAAGGTGCCAGCCAATCAGCTCCCAACTGTCATTTTTCAAACACAGCCTGTGAGATGGCAGTTGGGTGCTGATTGGCTGGCACCTTATCACTTTTCACTCTGTCTCCTAACACTGCTTAGTAAATAGACCACTGTGTCATATATGTATGTATGGTGTCTGTATTATAAAATTCATCACCAACTTATTGTATCCTATGGTACATCAGCAACAGAAAAATAGTATTGTATTACACATCAGACCATGGTGTGTATATTGTATATTAATGACCAACCTATTATATAACAATGTAAATTAGCAACAGAATAATAGTATAGAATTGTACATTAGCCACCAGAGATGAGATTTCTGTATTGTGCACTGGCCACCAGAGAAAAGGTATTCTAGCCACAAAAGAAAAGGTCTCTGTATTGTAGACTAGCTACAAGATAGGGGGTGTTGTATACAAGGCTGCATTATATAAGCCATGTAGAGGTGCATGATTTTATACTGATAAAATTAAGTTTACCTGCATATACTGTACATGTCAAATAGGGCCCAGATAAATGACAGTATACTGTACATGTAAAACTTTATTGTACACTTGTCACATTGCTTTGCAATTATACTGAATATAACAGAACATGGGTCACTCCCCTACATACATGTTTTTTGCTCGAGGTTTCATCAGATGCAAATGGAAGACAGGCCATTTCACCATGGGCGTAGGAAAGATTTCTTTGCTATAAGGGTGGTGAAGCTGTGGAATTCTTAACAATTGAGGTAATTATGGTAAATTTGCTAAGTAAATGATGTCTTTCATTCTTCTATCTGTAGCTATAATTAGTAGTATTTTCGGTCTAGAAAATTTTCTACACAAAACACATTTGCCAAAACCTTGAACTGTGTCATGGATTGTGACAATAGGTGTATGTCAATTCTACTTCAGTTATTTGAATAGTAGCACATCCGTCTGGAACAGAAAGACATCACTGTATGTTCAGTCAAGTGTGCATTAATAAATATACAGATATGTAGCGTTTTCCACAAAAGGATGTGAATGGAACGTAAATCATTTTTAGCCCAATATCTTTTAGAAGACACCAACACATTATGCAGCACTGTACATTGTGGGCATTATGATACCAACAAATAGCATACAATAAAAGGAAACAGTGATATGACACTGCGGAAATGAGCTTATTAAAAGGTACCTATAGATTGTAAGCTTGCGAGCAGGGCCTTCCTACCTATATATCTGTCTGTTATGACCCAGTTTTATTCTATTAATGTTTACAATTGTAAAATTGTAAAGCGCAACGGAATATGCTGCGCTATATAAGAAACTGTTAATAATAATAATAATAATAATAATAATAATAATAAGGTGTGGGGCAACCTGATACATAGGGTAGGTGAATAAACATTGCAGCAGTTGGTGGGAATACATGTGCAATGATTCAGGCAATACACTAGCTCCTAGTTCCAGGGAGCTGGTTTCAACAAATACAGAGATTGTTTTGGCCAGTTGTTGACCACAGGCTGCCTCTAGGGATTAGCTATGAGCACTTGCAGATTGTAAACACAGGGGTAGTTTCTGGCTCTGGGCAGTTGCAGATTGTAAACGCAGGGGTAGTTTCTGGCTCTGGGCAGTTGCAGATTGTAAACACAGGGGTAGTTTCTGGCTCTGGGCAGTTGCAGATTGTAAACACAGGGGTAGTTCCTGACTCTGTGCAGTTGTGGATTATAGGCATATCAGTAGTTCATGTCTCTAAGCAGTTAACTATATTTACAGAGGGCCTGATTGGGAATAGAGTAAGATATAGCAAGTAACTGTGAACCTGGACAAACCATGTTGCAATGCAAGGGATGCAAATACATAAAAAAAAAAAACACGTGGGGTAAATACGGTCTGTAACCTACAAATACTGCACAGCTTTATTATTACACTGCAATTTAGATTTCAGTCTGGACACACCCCTCCTAATCTGCCCCACATGCAATGCAACATAGGTTTTACAAGATGCACAACACTTGAAACTTATTTTTTTTCTTTCTTACTTAATTGTAGCTACAAACGTAACAAGTCTTAACACTGAAGCATCAATCTGTTGCTGGGGCAACCATTTGCTGTGTAGAACTATTTTCTCTCTTTGTTTTGCAATTTGCATATATTAATTGTTGAATACTTTAAATCTGGCACCATGTGAACTTTCTTGCTGCTGCATCAACTTTAAAACATCTAGTTTGAGAACTCAACCAGACTTTGTGCAGAAAGCTTTCCTTTCATCCTCTGCTAACAACTTTCTGAAGGAAAGGTTTTGAACTTAATCTAAAAGTACCTGTGTCCCTATTATTATTGGCCACACTATAATCTGGGAATCACCATTTACTCCAGAGAAGTTTAGTGCTGCAGACTCACTGCAAGATAACGTCATTGTAATAGTAACATCGAAGGTCTTTCCTGGGCTGCATAGATGGTAGGGGTGAGCGGGTTCGGATTTCTGAAATCCAAACCCCCCCGAGCCCCCCCGATCCGAGTCCGATCCGAGTCAGGCTCGACTTTTCCCGCCTGACTCGGATCTGAAATCGAGGCAAAACGTCATCATCCTGCCTTCCGAGTCTCGCGGGTTTTGGATCCTATATAAGGTACCCGCGTCGGCGCCATTTTCTCACTCGGCTGTGGACAGTGAAGAGGGAGGGTGGGAGTTAGGGCTGGCTGGGCTGTGTAGTGTAGTGTAGTGCTGCTGTTGTCCACTACTTCAAAGTCCATAGGGGCTGGCTGTGTTGTGCTGTGCTGCTGTTGTTAATAGGGGCTGTGTCCACTACTTCAAAGTCCATAGGGGCTGGCTGGACTGTGTTGTGCAGTCAGTTCTCCATAGGGGCTGTGTCCACTCCAAAGTCCTGTGCAGTGTCCCAGTCCTAAAGGGGTGCTGTAGTGTTGTCCAGGGGGTGCTCTGTCCATCAGGGGTGCTCCCCCCAAGTGCTAAAAAAATAATATATTTTCTGTGTTTGTGAATTGTGTGCGCAGTAGCCGCACGTGCATCAACAAAGTAGTGCCAAGCGTGCGCCTGTGTCATAAGTAAAGGGCCGGCTGGCTTGACCGTTAAAGGGTGCTGTAACCCCCAAAGTACACTCCAGTCCAAACCAAAAAAAAAATTATTTTCTGTGTTTGTGAATTGTGTGCGCAGTAGCCGCACGTGCATCAACAAAGTAGTGCCAAGCGTGCGCCTGTGTCATAAGTAAAGGGCCGGCTGGCTTGACCGTTAAAGGGTGCTGTAACCCCCAAAGTACACTCCAGTCCAAACCAAAAAAAAAATTATTTTCTGTGTTTGTGAATTGTGTGCGCAGTAGCCGCACGTGCATCAACAAAGTAGTGCCAAGCGTGCGCCTGTGTCATAAGTAAAGGGCCGGCTGGCTTGACCGTTAAAGGGTGCTGTAACCCCCAAAGTACACTCCAAACCAAACCAAAAAAATATATATTTTCTGTGTTTGTGAATTGTGTACGCAGTAGCCGCACGTGCATCAACAAAGTAGTGCCAAGCGTGCGCCTGTGTCATAAGTAAAGGGCCGGCTGGCTTGACCGTTAAAGGATGCTGTAACCCCCAAAGTACACTCCAAACCAAAAAAAAAAATATTTTCTGTGTTTGTGAATTGTGTGCGCAGTAGCCGCACGTGCATCAACAAAGGAGCAGCGCCAAGCGTGCGCCTGTGTCCCATAAGTAAAGAGCCGGCTGGCTCATTTCTTAAAGGCTGGTGTAACCCACAAAGTGCACTACTCTCCAGCAAAAATAAAAAAATATTTTCTGTGTTTAGCCGCACGTATATATCAAATTGATATAACATAAATGGAGGACCAAACTTTCTCCGATAAAAATAAAATAGAGAAAGATCAAGAACCACTTCCTCCTAGTGCTGAAGCTGCTGCCACTAGTCATGACATAGACGATAACATGCCATCAACGTCGTCTGCCAAGGCCGATGCCCAATGTCATAGTAGAGGGCACATACAATCCCAAATGACAAAGTTCAGGAAAATTACCTTGAAAAAAACATTTAAATCAGCTGAAGAGAAACGTAAACTTGCCAATATGCCATTTACGACACGGAGTGGCAAGGAACGGCTAAGGTCGATCCCTAGTATGTTCATGACTAGTGGTTCAGCTTCACATGACGATGGAAGCCCTCCTCCCACTAAAAAAATCAAAAGAGTTAAGCTGGCAAAAGCACAGCGAAGAACTGTGCTTTCTAAGAAGATATCACAAATCCCCATGGAGAGTCCAAGTGTGGTGGTGGTTGCGATGCCTGACCTTCCCAGCACTGGACGGGAAGAGGTGGCTCTTTCCACCATTTGCACGCCCCCTGCAAGTGCTGAAAGGAGCACCCACAGTCCACTTGCTGATATGCAAATTGAAGATGTCACTGTTGAAGTACAACAGGATGAGGATACTGGTGTAGCTGGCGCTGAGGAGGAAGTTGGCGAGGAGGATTCTGATGATGATGTGGTTTGTTTAAATCAGGCTCCGGGGGAGACAGTTGTTGTCCGTGGGATGAAAAAGCCCATCACGGTCATGCCTGGGCAGAAGACCAAACATTCCACCTCTTTGGTCTGGCAATATTTCTATCCAAATCCGGACAACTGTCTTGCCATATGTAAAGGTGAAATAAGTAGGGGTAGGGACGTCAACCACCTAGGAACATCCTCCCTTATACGGCACCTGCAGCGCGTTCATAAAAAGTTACTGTCAAGTTCAGAAACTTTGGCTAAGACCGTAAGCAGTCCAGGGACACCTAAATCCCATTGTCCTGTTGTATCCAAGCGCCTGCAAACCACACCGTCAACTCCCTCCTCGTCAATTTCCTCCTTAGTCAGGATCGGAAGTAGTCCTGCAGGCCATGTCACTGGCATGACTGACTCTCCTATCCGGGATTCCTCCGGAGGATCCTGCATTGCTACGCCTACTGCTGCCGCTGCTGCTGCTGCTGCTGGGAGTCGTTCATCATCCCAGAGAGGAAGTAGGAACACCACTACTTTTACTAAACAATTGACCCTCCAACAGTCCTTAGCGAGGAGGATGAAGTACGACAGCAGTCATCCTGAAGCAAAACGTATAACTGAGGCCTTGACTGCTATGTTGGTGTTAGACGTGCGTCCGGTATCCGCCATTAGTGCAGTGGGATTTAGACAATTGATGGAGGTAGTGTGTCCCCGGTTCCAAATCCCGTCTAGATTCCACTTCACTAGGCAGGCGATACCGAGACTGTACAGAAACGTCAGAAAAAGTGTCCTCAGTGTCCTGAAAAATGCCGTTGTACACAATGTCCACTTAACCACGGACATGTGGACAAGTGGAACAGGGCAGACTAAGGACTACATGACTGACAGCCCACTGGGTAGATGTATCACCTTACGCAGCAACAGCAGCAGCGTCACCAGTAGCAGCATCTCAGAAACGCCAGCTCGTTACAAGGCAGGCTACGCTGTGTATCACCGGTTTCAGTAAGAGGCACACCGCCGACAACCTCTTAGAGAAACTGAGGGAAATCATCGCCCAGTGGCTTACCCCACTTAGACCCTCCTGGGGATTTGTGATATCTGACAACGCCACCAATATTGTGCGGGCATTACATCTGGGCAAATTCCAGCACGTCCCATGTTTTGCTCACACAATAAATTTGGTGGTGCAGAATTTTCTGAAAAGCGACAGGGGCGTGCAGGAGACGCTTTGGGTGGCCCGAAAAATTTCGGGCCACTTTCGCCATTCAGCGACTGCGTGCCGAAGACTGGAGCGCCAGCAAACACTCTTGAACCTGCCCCGCCATCACCTGAAGCAAGAGGTTGTGACGCGGTGGAACTCAACCCTCTATATGCTTCAGAGGATGGAGGAGCAGCAAAAGGCCATACAAGCCTATACATCCACCTATGACATAGGCAAAGGAGGGGGTATGCACCTGACTCAAGCGCAGTGGAGAATGATTTCCGTGTTGTGCAAGGTTCTCCAGCCCTTCGAACTTGCCACACGTGAAGTCAGTTCAGACACTGCCAGCTTGAGTCAGGTCATTCCCCTCATCAGGCTTTTGCAGAAGCAGCTGGAGAAAGTGAAGGAGGAGCTAAGACGGAGCGATTCCGCTCGGCATGTGGGACTTGTGGATGAAGCCCTTCATTCGCTTTGCCAGGATTCCAGGGTGGTCAATCTGTTGAAATCAGATCACTACATTTTGGCCACCGTGCTCGATCCTAGGTTTAAAGCCTATGTGGTGTCTCTCTTTCCGGCCGACACAAGCCTGCAGAGGTGCAAAGACCTGCTGGTGAACACACTGTCAGCTGAAGCGGAACGTGACACGTCAACAGCTCCTTCTTCATTTTCTCCCGCAACTGGGGCTGCCAGGAAAAAACTTAGGTATCCTAAGCAACCCGCTGGCGGTGATGCAGGGCAGGCAGGACCAAGTTTGGACATCTGGTCCGGACTGAAGGACCTGGCAACAATTTCTGACATGTCTACTGTCACTGCATATGATACTGTCACCATTGACAGAATGGTGGAGGATTACATCGGTGACAGCATCCAAGTAGGCATGTCAGACAGTCCATACCTGTACTGGCAGGAAAAAGAGGCAATTTGGAGGCCCCTGTACAAACTGGCTCTATTTTACCTGAGTTGCCCCCCCTCCAGTGTGTACTCCGAAAGAGTGTTTAGTGCAGCCGGGAACCTTGTCAGCGAAAGGCGTAGGAGGTTGCTTCCACAGAATGTGGAGAAGATGATGTTCATCAAAATGAATTATCAGCTCTTCCAGGGAGACCAGCCTCCAGAACGTACAGAGGGACCTGTGGTGGTGGATTCAAGTGGGGATGAGTTAATACTTTGTGAGGATGAGGATGTACACACTGAAGAGGGTGAGGAATCGGTGGATGAGGAGGATGAGGATGACATCTTGCCTCTGTAGAGCCAGTTTGTGCAGGGACAGATTAATTGCCAGCTTGTTTTGTGGGGGCCCAAACGAACCAATCATTTCAGCCACAGTTGTGTGTCAGACCCTGGCGCTGAAATGATTGGTTTGTTAAAGTGTGCTTGTCCTGTTTATACAACATAAGGGTGGGTGGGAGGGCCCAAGGACAATTCCATCTTGCACCTTTTTTTTTCCTTTGCATTATGTACAGTTTGGGGCCTAGTTTTTCAAACTGCCATCCTGTCTGCCACTGCAGTATCACGCTTAGATGGGTCACGTGTTTGTGCCGCCCACTCGTGTCGCTTAGCATAGTCATCCAGCTACCTCGGTGCAACCTTTTGGACATAAAAACACTATTGTGAGGTGTGAGGTGTTCAGAATAGACTGGAAATGAGTGGAAATTAAGGTTATTGAGGTTAATAATAGCATAGGAGCAGAAAAACCTACAAATTATGTGATTTTAGCTGTTTTTATGCTTTTTTTCAAAAAAATACAGATCCAAAACACAAAACCCAGAACCCAAAACACGGAAGGGTGGTTTTGGCAAAACCAATCCAGATCTAAAACACGAAGAAAGATCCAGATCCAAAACCAAAACACAAAACACGAAAAGTGGCCGGTGCACACCCCTAATAGATGGACTTCATTATCTAACCCAACAGTACATTAAATAACGAGAAATTGAACAATGGGTCATTTGCTGCCAAGCATCTTAAACAGTTTGACTAGAGAAGAATACACAGAAATGGTAAAATCTCCAAATCTATACAAAAAATACAACTTAAGGTGGGTACTCATACAATATGTCGCCCGATCCACTATGGATGACCATGTTCGCTCCCGCAGGTCGCCAATCGGGTTGTTCCATCGGCCTGCATATAGGGCCAACAGAACAACCCAGCTGCCAACGCCAGGTAAGTGAATGGAGCCAGTCCCCGACATATCGGGCGGTCGGTCACTGGATCATGTAATGTGTACCGGCTGCCCGATATGTCGGCCCATCGGGCATCGCTGGGTACAGACATCGGTAAGTGTGTACCCAGCTGAAGAAAGGTGTATAACAGATAAATAAGGCTTTCCATGTAGAATACCTGTATCCAAATGTTTTTTTTATACAGTTATAAAATTAGTAATTTAAAAAAAAGAAGTACTTTTTAGAATATACTCTCATTAAAGATCAGCCGAACAGCATATGTAAAGACATACAGACTACAGAAATGCATCCTGATATTTAGCAGTCTTGTTAATGATCTGTAAATTTACCAATGGAAGAACCTTTTAACTGGTACGTAAGAAAAACAAGTCAGTAAAATGTTGACTGCCCCTGAACCTACTATAATACAAACACAATGGAATACAGCAATAATGTTCAGATTGTGGAGGCTTGTGAATTGCTTACTTCCAAATCCCTTAGGCCAAATAGACACAAGTGTTGAAAAACTGGATAGTCTTTAATAATGCTTGTTAAAAGTGAAAACCAAACAATGTATTGTATGTTTGCTGTTAACAGAGCGTTCAAAGCCATGTTCTCAAAGCTATCCTGCAGCACAGTGGGCTAAGTTCAAGTGTCAATGTACATGAACATTGTGTACGTGGTAATACTAAGCCCCAGTTCACTCTTTCAAATTATTAGTAAAACAATAAATGTATTTAGGGATTGGCAATCCTGGCAGGTAGAACAGACTTTGTTAAAAGCAGCTGCAGTCACTGGGGTAGCTGTATCAAGCCATGGAGAGAAATGAAGTGGAGAACTTGTGCAAAACCACCATTCAGCTTCTAAAACTGGGTACACACTATGTGATCCATTGCACAATGACGCAGATCGGACCAATACACAGATGTGTCCTCATACATCTAGCCTCTATACGCTACACATTGAGACTTGCCTGGCGTGAGTGAGCCGTCTGGTCCCGCGCTACTCTGTGTCGTGCGTCTTTTTTTTGGGCAAAAATGCTTTTTAAGACGCAATGCGACTAAGACGCAGCAGTAGACTGTGCAGATTAATTTAATATGTGACACTTGTGTAACTGTGTGCACCAGTGTCTGTATATGAACCACAACCGAACTTGAGATAAAAAAAAGCTGCGGCCGCTACATTGTAGCTCTTCATATACAGATTCAGGGACTCCGTCACATACTGATATACAAGTGTCATATCAAATGAATCATGCATTTTCGGCAAAAAAAGACACCCGACACTAGTAGAGTCTCACTGGAGCTGGCGCTCAGGAAGGGGCTTTCTGGCGTGACTACCGCAAAGAGATCTAAGGACACAGCTGTATCGTGCAGACTGCGCCTGCCAGTGGGTCGTTCATCACATCGTCCTATCTGGTGTACAGCACAGCAGATGGGACAATGCGATGAACGACATGCTGCTATATGCAGCATGGAACACCACAATGCGCTGTCATCCACTGCATCGTGCAGTGTGTACATCCACTGCATCGTGCAGTGTGTACGGATGGTGCGATGTATCGTGCTGTGGCTGGGTACACACATTGTGTAGTGTGTACCCAGCTTAACTGTCATTTATCTAGCACAGTCTTTGAAAGGACAGTTAAGCTGGGTACACACTAAAACAGGGGTGGGCAATAAGTGGCCCACCAGCTGTTGTTGAACTACAAATCCCAGCATGCATTGCAGTTTTAGCGTGGCCAAATAGCAAAACTGTCAAGGCACAAGGTGGGATGTGTAGTTCTACAACAGCTGGGGGACGTTTATTGCCCACCCCTAAACTAGACGATATGTTGTTTGATCCCACGGATCAGAGCGACATATCGGCTACATTGTCTAGTGCAGTGGTTCCCAAACTTTTTCGAATCACAGCGCCCCAAGTATCTGCATTTTATCTACGGCATCCCTGGGCCAAAAGTTTCTTATTGAGAAATTCAGCAAAAATTGAATGAAGTAAAATGTGCTTATATGTCACCCTTAGGTGCAGTTATGTGGTGGGTGACAGGGCGGCTGCACTTATTTTTGTCCACATATTTATGGATTGGCAGCAGCCAGCACTGGTTTTGCCAAACGCTGCCTAAAAAGGATTTTATTTGGTACTGGACCATCAACCAGAGGCACCCCTGCAAGAGCCCTGAGGCACCCAGTTTGGGAACCTCTGGTTTAGTGAGATAAGAACGCTCCCGCGTATCATGAGCATCATCCCCCGTCGGCCCTACTGCGATGGGGGATGTCGCTAACGATGCCATGCTGCAGAATGCTTTCCCCGTCGGACCCGGCATCAGTAAGTGTGTATGCACTTGCCGCATGCCGCGTCCCGTCACCTGCGACAACGGGCTGGGTACACATTGTCTGATGTGTAACCAGCTTTAGGCACTAATTGGTTGCTTTGGGAGAGATGTACTAAGCATTGGATGTGATGTGGTGGAGTAAAGTACCCAAAAGTACTAACCAATCAGCTGATGTGTTTGAAAAATGACAGGAACTGATTGGTTGGTACTTTTGGGTCTATGTACTAAGCCTTGGAGATAAAGTGTTTCGTGATAAAGTACCAACCAATCAGCTCCTGTCATTTTTCCAACACAGTCGGTAACATGACAGTTAGGAGTTGATTGGCTGGTACTTTATCTCTTTCCAAGGCTTAGTACTTTGCATAGACCCCTGAATCTCTCTCCACGGCTTTGTACATCTACCCCCATATCTCGTCAACTTTATCTCTCTCCAAGGCTTGATACATCTATCCCCTACAATCACATTGTTTTCAGATAATTTTCCACAATTTAGTATCATTCGATCTTTCAATGTTAAAGGTTATTGATAAATCATCCATCACTGATGCAAAACAACCATTTTATCTCCATTACTTTGTAGTCTAATGCTAGGTACACAGTAGATGATATATTGGCCTATTTGTCGTTTTGAGGTGAATCGGAAAGTCCATATTGTCCACTGTGTATGCACTATTGCGCGCTCTCGTGCGTCGTTCATCGGATCTTCAGATCTGCCTGCACTCAATCTGAAGATCCAGCGGCTTACACCATGGTTCTGGATGCGGCGGAGGAAAGATATATCGGGCGGTCGTACACCAAAGCAGCAGTGTAGAGTGGACGGACCGCCCAAAATATTGTGCCGTCAAATCTGCCGTCGCTGGGTACATACATCATCTAGCGTGTAACCGGCTTAACAGCTACACACTCATCACGATGTTTAAATATCTGTCCAGGTGGATTCAAGTTGTTTATAATCGCAAAAAAAAGGCGTAAAAATGCACCAAGCACAAAATATACATTTCTGCTACCCATACAGAGTTTCCTAACAACGTGAAATGCAATCAGCTCAGAATGCCTAGCAAAAAGTGCCTTATTACCTCAGCAGACAATAAGAGCAGATGTGCCCAGAATATGACAGTAGGTGTAGCTGCACAGTGATCCAGTGTATGTCTGGACAGTGTCATTCATATTTAGTACCATTGCAGGAAACATGTAAACATAAAATATTGCAAGACACATACAGTATACAAATATATATATTTTTTTAAAACATTATGCGCCACAACAAACAGACTTCCCCCTTCCAAGTCATCTTGGAAACATCATTACTGTAAATATATCACTCACTGCACTGTGATACTGTGAATATATTGCAGCAGCATCATCATTTAAAGAATATTAACATAATTGGGAGGGGTTTAGAAGCATTCATCCAAACAATACATACTGTAGATCAGAGCCGGATTTAGACCTCATGGGGCCCTAGGCAGGATACCAGTTTGGGGCCCCACTCCCTCAAACTACCCTCATATCCTCTCCATCACAGCCCCTCTCAATCCCCCTCATTACAGTCACCTCCATCACAGTTCCTCATATCCCCTCTTCACAGCTGACCTTCATCCTAGCTCACTCATTCCCCCCCCCCACCTTGGGGCCCCTCACAGCCCAGCACCCCTTATCACAGCCCCTCACAGCATCCCTCACCACAACCCCCCTTACTCCCCTTATTACAGCACCCACATCCCTCTCATCACAGCCCCTCCCCATAGCACCCTCCACCACAGCCCATCCCCATAGCCCCCTCCACCACAGCCTCTCCTCATAGCCCCCTCCATCACAGCCCCTTCAATCACAGCCTCTCTGCATAGCCCCCTCCATCACAGCCTTTCCACATAGCCCCCTCCATCACAGCCTTTCCTGATAGCCCCCTCCATCACAGCCTCTCCTCCTAGCCCCCTCCATCACAGCCTCTCCTCATAGCCCCCTCCATCACAGCCCCTCCTCATAGCCCCCTCCATCACAGCTCCTCATATCCCCTCTTCACAGCGCCTCCATCACGGCCCTCCCCATAGCCCCCTCCACCACAGCCCCTCCCCATAGGCCCCTCCACCACAGCCCCTCCTCATAGCCCCCTCCATGACAGCCTCTCCTCATAGCCCCCTCCATCACAGCCCCCCACTTAGATTTACTTAGTCTTACCTGGTCCTGGTGGCTCCAACAGCGACAGCAGAAGACTGGCGGCGGGGGACAGGTCTCGCAGAGACGTCGGTGCCGGGAACCCTCCTGAGCGCTGCGGTGCGCCTGCGCAGGCAGCTGTATCACAGTGATACAGTCTGCCCGGAGGCTCTCTGGGAGTGGAGGCGGGACCACGTGACGTCATGACGTCATGTGGTACTCAAGCAGTGCTCCTCTGAGAGCGCTGTAATCAAGTAATTTCTTCGGGCAAAGGGGCCCGTCCACGGGCCCCTTGGGTCCCGCCGGGCCCAAGGCGAGCGCCTAGGATGCCTAGCGGGAAATCCGGCCCTGCTGTAGATCACCACTTGCACCAAAGATTAAGCAAGTAATCAGCCTCCACACTGAAGCATGTGTACGTGTATGGTACTCCCCATGAGAAGCATATTGTATGAACACGCCATTACTGTACCTTGGCCTCCCTCCCACCTACTTTTCGGGCACCTTTGTGCAAGGGGTCATAAATTCTATTCTACATGCTGGTCAGTTGGCATGTGTATAGCCATTTGCTATAATAATGGTGACAAGAGAGACACAAAGTGCATACATACGTCCAACACTAATAAGCTCAAATGTATGTATAATTATATATATTCTTTCTTTGCCAGCAACTCTTAACTATACCACGGCCCGGCTAAAAGGTAGGGTTCCCCAGACAGTCACAAGGAATGGTAGACAGGGATTTGCATAAAAAACGAACACTGCTTATTCTTACTTATAATACTTATTATTAAAGGAAATAATGGACTCAGGCAAATACATTCTCTCTTTTTCCTAAACAGTCTAATACAATCACATACACTACATGCATTTAAGGACACATATGGAAATTAACTTTGGTGTAACCGGGGTTACTACAGAGAGACTTTATATGCACAAACTGGTAGTGCTTCCCAAGGAAGTGCCGAGCGTCTTTCCATGCATCTTTTGACCTTCAAATGCGTCTTATTCGCACAGTGATGTGAATAGATAGCACAAGCAGCTTCTGCTGATTAAAATGATATGCAGCATGCCTATGTTCTGTGTGTGACTCCGGCTGTATCTGCATTCTAAACACTACGTTACAGTGTTACAGCCGCTGACACTGTAACGTAGTGTTTAGCATGCAGAAATACCCGCACTCGCTCGGAGAACATAGCCATGCTGCATATCATTTTAATCAGCAGAAGCTGCTTGTGCTATCTATTCACATCACTGTGTGAATACGACGCATTTGAAGGTAAAAAGACGGACAGAAAGACTCTCGGCACAACAGAGTCACGCCACGGCACGACTAGAAGATCTGTTAAACGTACCAGGAGGCTAGATGTATGTGGACCCATCTATATTTCTGCCTCCTGCTTATATCTTTACTCACTCTTGTGTCTCTCTCTCGGCAGCTCAATGGTGTCCTCAGCTCTCCTCACTCACCGGCTCCCACTGTCACTACTCACACTGCTACTTTTGATATAAACTTTGATTAAAATTGCACTGGCCTCTACACTCTTACCAAATGGAATTCCTTTAATGGAATATCACACATATATACCCACACTATAGATAGTCATTTAAATTGTGATTGAGATTGTGTGTTCAATAGGGCACCCAACTGCACATTTGGTGGACCTTCCCTAAGCCGATCCCATACAGGACCAAAACCCACGCTCTCATCAAGTCTGTTACTAATATCCAAATGCCTGACTCCCCCCTCTTCTGCCCCTACCCAGACCTATTCCAAACACACCTAGACATTTGCAGAAACCTACCAAGCATATGCTTAATGCGACTAAAAATTAGATAGCGCTCTCCTAGAAATCTACAGTTCTGCCCTCCTACACCGCCACAGTGAGTAGTGTCTAGTCCACATATCACATGGAAAGCATTACTTCCTTATTACATAATATACATGACCGCATCAGGAAAACATGATCTCCCTGAACTGCCAACTTTGAGGCTGACCCCCACCGGAACACTATCTAACCAAGTAAAATTTTGTGCCTGTCTGTTTCATAGTAGCAATAATTCCTCCCCACAATCACTGCTACTTTAACCACGTAACTGACAATTTTTTTTTCTAAAAACTGCTCCAAAATTGTCTGTTTTTTTTATGAGTGAATTAGGTGAGGAACATCAATTTTAACTTATCCAAAATGGTTTCTTAAAAAAAAAAGTTGTTTTTTTTAAGATTTGTAAAAAAAAAATTTTTTACATTTTTTTTTTAAAATAACTGAACATTGGAACCACCATCGGAACATCGGAAACACTGCGACGTTCAATTTGAGACCGGACACAGGAAGCAGGTATGTCAGGGGCGTGAGAGGGGAAGATTATCTTACTTTTCCCCAGTGGCTGCTCAGTTCTGCAGGCGCTGGGTAGGGGGTCCTGCCTCGCTGACCGATTAGCAGTGATCTGCAGCACAGCAGACAGAGGGGGAGGGGGTGCTGGCAAGCAGAAGGACTTCCTGCAGCCGCTCTCATGTTTATCTGACTGGACAAAATTTTACGTCCAATACAGATAAAGAACTGCCTGGTGTGGTCAGAAAATTACGACCATGCCATGCAAGTGGTTAAGGGGAGATGTATAGAGTTAAAGTGGAGTAGTTGCCCGAAGCGAGCAATCAGAGTTTGCCATTTCAAATAGATAAATGACACAAGGCTTGATACATCTCCACCTATGTCCTTTTGCCCTATTTCCTTTCCTCTTCTTCTCCTTTTATGGTTTGTTTTGATATTTTTTTCTCTTAATGTTAACCAAACTCTGGTCTATGTGATCATTGTTGCACGTACTCCTCCCCCTCTCAAATCCCGATCCCACAACCATATATATTATCTTTTGTTACAATTTATCTGTCTTTCTGGAAAAAAAATAACAAAAACTGACTAAAAACCAAAACAATATATATACATAAATATATATATATATATATATATATATATATATATATATATATACATAAATATATATATATATATATATATATAATAAAATCCATCTTGTAGGGACTGTTACTCTATGGGGTGAATCCAATTAGGTCTCATGGTGAACTTTGACTGCGAATTACATTTGCAATCCAATTCCAAACAAATTTTCACTTTTTTTTTTTTGGTGTGCAGCCCCCTGAGCAGGTAAAAAGGTAATTATTTTAAAAAGGTACACGTCAGGACACAGGGCCTGATTCAGACCCGCTCATGAGCGCTATGCACTCGCAAGCGGGTCGATTGTGGCCCAGTGCGCATGTGCACGACGGAGCCGGCTCCGTTGTGCGCATGCGCGAGACCCGGATAGCGACGGGCAATCCCTCGCTCCAGGTCTCGCACCAATGGGGGCGAGCTGTCGATGTTGAGTGACAGCACGCTCCCTTTTGTGGGCGGGCTGGGGGAGTGGCTGCCCAAACGGAGGCGTTCCCATGTGAACGCCTGTGTTTGGGGGCGGCCCCACTGACATCATGAGTGATGTCAGTGGGAGAGATTTCAGCTCCGTGAAAGCCGAAATCTCTCTGGGGCATGCGGCAACGAGACCCTACCACAAGGATTTCGTTGCAAGCCCGATGGTCACGATGGTCTTGACCATCGTGACCATCTTCCTGGCCGCTCGCTATAGCTGTGGGTGGTCACCCACAGCTATGCAAGCGGCCAGGAGGCCGCTCTAAAAAACAAGAAGGCCGGCCCTGATTCAGAGCGAGCGCTCTGTCAGAGCGTCCGGCTCTGAATCAGGGCCACAGTGTAGAACCTCTGGTACACCCCTCATAATGAATAATCATGCGCTTCGAGGAGTTTAATTAGCATAGTTTAGCCAATGATGTGGGACAGCTATCGGGGGGTGTAAACTATGTGGGACAGATATTTATTTATAATTATTTATTAACAGTTTCTTATATAGCGCAGCATATTCCTTTTTGCTTTATAATTGGAAACATTAATAGAAAAAAAACTGGGTAATAAAAGAGACAGATGTGTGGAGGTGTAAATAATGCGGGAAAGGTATGCAAGTGTGTAAATGATGTGGGACAGGTATGTGGAGGTGTAAATGATGTAGGACAGGTATGTGGAGGTATAAATGATGTGGGACAGGTATGTGGAGGTATAAATGATGTGGGACAGGTATGTAGAGTTATAAATGATGTAGGACAGGTATGTGGAGGTGTAAATGATGTGGGACAGGTATGTAGAGGTGTAAATGATGTGGGACAGGTATGTAGAGGTGTAAATAATGTGGGACAGGTACGTGGAGGTGTAAATGATGTGGGAAAGGTGTGCAAGTGTGTAAATGATGCAGGACAGGTATGTTAGTGTATAAATGATGTAGGGGGTATGTGGGGGTGTAAATGATGTGAGACAGGTATGTGAAGGTGTTGTATTGATGGGAGAGGGGTTTTAGAACTTGCAGATGAGAGGTAAAGGGGGGAATTAAATTAGTCCAATACTTTTTCGGGCGAATAAAACAGGACCCTGAGCGAACATTTCCTTTGTCCCTCCTTTGTTACCAAAAGTGAACATATCTCAGGACAATACTTTCAACAGATCAGCTTCAGAGCTCCTTCAATGTTCCCTATAGCCCCCTCATGCTCCTTTATGCTAGTCCGGAGCACCCATTTGCCTCCTTTACATGCCAGAGAAGAGCCCCCTCACTCTCCTTTGTGTGTCTCATAGCCCCCTTCCAAATTGCAACATCTCTCTCCTGAGTTCCGAGTCAAGATAATATCTCCTCCTCCTTGGCTCACAACTACATAGTTGAGATCAGGGGCGGATTGGGCCACCGGGAGAGTCCCTCTGCTGGGCCGGACAGCCGCTACAGTGATCGGAGTCCAACTCCGATCAGGCAGCAGTCAGAGGCAGCTGTAGTTACAGTAAAATAGCCACGGGACGGGAGGGCTGCTGCACATGCTCAGACACTGCAGCTCCACCCATGGCCCTACAGCTAGTGGGTCATGGGCACGGCCCCACCTCCAGGGTGTGACAGCCAGCAACATAGGAGCTGCCGCTGGTAAATTCGTAGTCTGGTGGGTTGTCAGGGACACGCAGGTTTTGGGCGAGCTAGTAAGGGACACAGAGTTGGGTTGGGCTGCGCGGGAGGACACTGGGGGACACATGCTTACTCGGCTGGTCTATTTTAAATGCCTTGGGTCAGCGAGTCTCTGCCCTCTGTATTTGGGGAGGATGAGGATTGTGGTTTTTTATTACAGTAGGAGTTGGTTTTGAGGCAATTGCTCTACTGCACGGCCTCTACCTTCCGGCTTCCCCCATGGTAATGTCTAAATCCCAATCACGGAGAGGACCCTGATGTCATCAGCTATTGTCCAGCGTCATTCCCTACCATCCAAGTGGGCATAGAGGGGGAATATAACCATGTGACAAGCGTAGCGAGCCACCGAGCCCGAATCGCGGCGAGCCGGCAAGGGGACAACTTTCTTCTTTAGGTGGCCTTAATGTGCATGGAACTGCACTTCCGCCCTCACTCACGTCACTTCCAGGTTCCTAGCATGAAGGGGAAATAAGCTCTACCCTTCCCACATGCGGTGCGAGACAGTGAGCTGACTGACTCATCATCATCATCTCTCTCCTTCCTCTGCACGGCAGGGCTCCTCCCCTTCCTCTGTGCAGTACCTCCCCTCATTCATCTGCAGAGCGGGATGTTGTTGTTCCTTCAAGTTCCAACAGCTTCCATGTGTGTGAGGTGTGCCAGACTGCCAGTGAAGTGCTTGCTGATTTGATATAAATAGCAAGGTAATGAGCTGTGAAGAGTTTGGCTGATATGTAATATGTATACATAGTATAACTAAGGGACGTTAATGTTGAAGGGGTCAGGTGTGATCATGAGGGAGAGGGGGTTAATAATCTTAGCAGTTATGTTCATGCATGCCTGGCACTGTGCGAATTATATAAAATGCCTACAATACCTTTATTATTGTATTGTATGCACCAGATGGGGGACTTCAAGGTCTTACCCCATATCCTACACTGCCTGAGTGATATGGCTGGTCATTGCTCTGTCTCTTCCCTCGCTCTGTAGCTTTCTTTTGTCTGTCTGCCTCTCCTCCTTCTGTTGGTATCCTCCCTTTGTCTCTCTCTTTCCTGTCCTCCCCCTGTCTCCCCTCCCTCTTTCTGTCTCTTTCCTCTGTCTGTTGCTTCCCTCTGTTTCTCTTCCTACAGTCCTGTCACATCCTCTGTCTGTCTCTTCCCTCTGAATCTTTCTCCTATATGTGTGTCTCTGCCAGTATTGTGTTTCTGTTGATATATGTATGTATTGGATTTTCTAGGGTACTCTATCTGTGGGGGTACATGCATTTATTTACAGTATTGCATTTCTTTTGAATGTATGTATTGGAGATTTTAGGGTACTCTGTCTGTGGGGGTACATGCATTTATAGAGGATACTTAATGTAGTGCATACAGCCTCTTACATTGGACAACCCTTACTTATTTTTAGAATAGGTAAACAGTCATCTGTCAGTATCATGCCCATTTAATGATAGTTGCTGAGGTGTGAGGATATATTGCTGATGAGTATAGATACGAGTAACTGTTTCTTATTTGTGGATTATTGTATGTACCTTAATAAATTGGGAGGAAAAAAAGCTGCAAGTTATCTCTTTGCAGGGCCATAGCTAGGGTAGTTGCGGCCGGTGCCATCGCACAGGGCACCACGGGTCTGGTGGCGCTATTTGGGCCTGTCAAATTTCTGTTTATTATCATTCTAGCTTGTAGCTTCCTCATATTTCATCCCCAGCATCTCCTGGCCTCTCCTATCTCTTCCCTGGCCCTTCCCCATGAAGCCATGGCCCTTTTTTGGATGCATTATGTCCCTTTGAAAAATGAGGGGGGCGCCAATGCTCCTTCTGGTACAGGGCACAAAAAAGTCTAGTTACGGCTCTGTCTCTTTATAATGAGGTTAGTAATGTAGTGGTGGTTTCCAGTGCATGGTGCAACACAGCCAATTCCCCTGAGCTGATGCGTATAACACAGACCATGCACAGAGCATAGTTATTACAGAAACTCCCATAACAGTCCATATGTGGCCAGAATGCACAGCAATGGCCAAGGTGTTTTATTTTTTACCTGTGAGGGACAATGTGTGTGTTTTTTTTCCTGTGGGGGGGCCAAAATTTTTACTGTTTTTCTTATGCAATATTTTTTGTCTGTGCATGAATTACACTGTGCATACATCCTAATGGTGTTCGTACAGAGGCCCTGATTCAGAGGCGGACGCTCTGACAGAGCGCTTGCTCTGAATCAGGGCCGTCCCTCCTACTATTTGGAGCGGCCTCCTGGCCGCTCGCATAGCTGTGGGTGACCCCCCACAGCTATAGCGAGCGGCCAAAATGATGGTCGCGATGGTCAAGACCATCGCGACCATCGGGCTTGCGACGAGACCCTTGCAGTAGGGTCTCGCTGCCGCAAGCCCTGGAGTGCTTTTGGCTCCAACAGAGTGATGTCAGTGCAGCCGGCCCCAGACGGTAGGTGTTCCCATGGGAACGCCTCCATCTGGGCAGCCACATCCCCGGCACGCCCACCAAAGGAGGCGTGCTGTCAATCACCATCGACAGCACGCCCCCTTTGGTGTGAGACCCATAACGACGGCTTGGCCGTCGTTATTTTGGTCTCGCGCATGCGCACGACGGAGCCTCCTCCGTCGTGCGCATGCGCACTTGGTCAACATCGACCCGCTTGCGAGCGCTCAGCGCTCGCGAGCGAGTCTGAATCAGGCCCAGAGTTGCAGCACAGATTCAGATGCATGCACAAGGAAGAGTATTCCTGGACATTTACAGGGGGTTAGCTAAGCAAACGTAGATGTAACACTGTATGGGCGTGTAATTGGAGTGACACGAGCATGTTGCTGAAAGCGGTTGTGTACAGAGATGCTGAATTGCTCACATTGGAGGCCATACTCGCATGATCCGCACCTAGCATACGGCTTTGCAAGTTTCAATGGTGCAACTGATGGCGACATCTAAAGACGCACAAAGCATGATTGCAGCGTCTGTAGACACTTAAAATGGGCATCTCAGTCCTGGCATTTTTGGATGCACAGATGTACATCAGGGAAGGGTTTTGTAGCGGTACTAGAATAAAGTCACAGACGCAACTGCAGCAAAAGACGCAAGGAAGGTCACAACTGCGTCCAACTCAGAATCAGGCCCTATGAGGGGGTTTCCACCCTCCTCAAAAGACCCCGCCTGCTCGGCAGATCCAGCCTCATATGGGGCTGTATCCAGAAGTTTCCCGGGCTGGTTTTCCATCCCAATCCGCCCCTGGTTGAGATTCTTTCCAGATAATCTTACATTCCAATTTCATGCCTATAAAAAGATGGCCAGGCAACAGGAATCTTGGGGCCCGGCACACTCATGATTTCTGGGCCCCCTTGGGTTACGTTACCACCCCTTATATTATGTTATAAGCCCCACAGGCCCTAGTAGCAAATTCAGGAGTTTTAAAAAGAAGTTCCCTTAGTATACACATTACCGTACCCAATACACAGAAGTGCCTGTAATTCATATTATGCCACAAAATAGTGGCCTGTAATTCACATTTTGCCACAGTTACTGCCCTGTAATTTTACATTAGAGGTTAAGTACAGGAGGGAACAGTGACATTTAAGTTGTGCAGTCTGTGTATCATCTATAAATGGCCGCACAGTGTCTGTAGCGTAGTCATTTACAGAGTCTGCACCATTTAAGGATGCGGCTGTCCCTCGTTTATAATTCTCATGCGGTGTTCGTCCATCTAAATTTTGTTCAAGTCTAACAATTTAAACAATCCCCGAAGCCGAACCTCCTCTCTCCTCCCAGAATGCTGGGCATGACGTTGCGCAGGGTGACTACTCCACACCCAGCATTCTGGGAAGCAAAAGGAGTAGTCCAGTCCGTACTATCCAGGCAGCAGCAAACATTGACCTAGTGAGTACATTATTATAATGAGCAACTGAAGCTGATTCACATACATAATAAAATTATTGGGAGAAGTATTAGGAACCTTCATTTTTATCCCAGATAACCTGGAGCCCTCTTCATGCTTTAGCTGGGTGAGCTAGCTAGTACTTCTTTAAAAGCAAAATATTTCCATATGCATACTATGCAGTGCTAAATAATATCCGGACATGCCAATAAAGATTTACATAAGGGAAGAGATAAAGTGGGGGGAGAAATTAAAGATTTTAGTCTTTCTAATTTATTTATAAAGAGCACTCGTGTCACAGGACTGTACAGCAAAAGAAAATGTGTCACCAATAATAAAGATTCAACATTTCTAGATATAGGGAATTACGAATTAGGTCAAAGGACCTGATTCAGAGTTGTATCATCTCTCTAAGGGGTCAATACAATTAGGTGCAGCTTTGTCTCATGAAACTCTCAGACTTCACATGAATGTGCGCACCCGAGAATTCTCTAATCCAATTAAAAATGCCTATTCGCAGTACTCGCAGCGGGGGATTTGCGATGTGAGAGAAGTGCATGAAAAAGTGAGGAGACCATCCTGGACCCCAGAAAACTGACAATTTCGTTTGCAGAATCATACAGAAGGCTGTTATTGGGCATAATAAAAGTACTGGACGTGGTGTTAAATGATTTGTGCATTTTAAATAAAAAAATAAAATTAACAGTAAGAAAAATGATAACAAGAAACTGTTTTCATTTACTTTTATACGAAATAAAAACGAAAAAGCAAAAGAAAAGTAGGAAAAAAGATGCTTTGGGGGTACTTTCAGATGATTTTTTAAAATGTTTTAAAAACTATAAAAGGCAATTAAGAAAAAATTCTCTAATTAAGTTTGGGATGCATAAAGCAACAAAATAGCTGATTTTGGGGTAATTTGAGCCCATTTTTTTTAAACACTGAAATAATTACATGTAATTATTGGACTAATTATGCTAATGGGAACTTCCAATTGTCTAATTAGTCATTTGGGGGGGAGGTAAAAGGTTCTGCATAATGCCCCAGACATGTTAACCTTATATAAAGATTTTCCCTAACATCTCTCACCCTCAGGGAGGCGCAAACGGCCACTTGGAGCATTCCACATTTAAAGTCTCATACTTGTAAATCCACCATTATCCTGGCCTGCTTAGCCTATTAATTGATTGTGGTGTCCAGAAATGAGGATTGGAAATGTGGTCTACATTTCGCTGGGCATCGAGGATATAATGATCATGTAATATAAACAAAGGATACAATGTTATAGGATAAGAACTTCTTTTAGAGAATAGATGTATAAAAGTGACACAAAGGGTCTATTTTGCAAATATAACCAAGAAAACAGTTAACAGAACAAAACAATGCAGGACATGGTTTATAAACATTGCTGCATTAGTGATTATAACACCTAAATAAGCAGCAGGGTGTCAGGACCCAAGTGTTCGGTGCCATTGTGGGGAGGAATAAATGAAAGTATAAGTAAGGAGAAGCACATGAGGGAAGAGGGCCCTGCTTGTGAGAGTTTATATTCTAAAGGGGAGGGGCAGACAGAAAGGGGGACAGAGATTGGGTAGACAGTGAGGAAGGAGCATGGAAGATTGGGTTAGAATGCTGGAAGGCTTTGATGAAGTGGATCTTGAGAGCCCGTTTGAAGATTTGTAGAGAGGTGGAGAGTCTGATAAAGAGTGAGAGAATTCCAGAGGTATGAGAAGCACGGGCAAAATCTTGGGAGACGAGAGTAAGAGGAAGTAATCAGTTGGCAGGAGAGGCGACATGCATTTGTAGAGTGAAGTGGGTGAGCAGTTGTGTGAAGTGAAGGGGGGGTATCCAGTGTAAGGCTTGTAGGAGAGGGGAGGCCGATGTAGAATGTTTGGGGAGGAAGATGAGCCAAGCAGCATTGAGGACAGATTGGAGTGGAGAGAGGTGGAAGTCAGGGCGTCCAGGATAGAAGGTGGTTACAGTAGCCCAATCTGGAGATGACCATTGAGTGGATGAGGGTCTTAAGTAGCATCCAGGGTGAGAAAGGGTCTGAGCCAGGAAATATTTTTAAGATGGAAATGGCAGGACTGCGAAAGGTGCTGAATGTGTGGTTTGAAGGAGAGGGAGGAGTCAAGGTTAACTTCAAGACAGCGCAGGGGGCTAGAAAAGATAGTTGTGCTGTCAATAATGAAATTGTGGGAAGTAATGTTATGCAGGAGGGTGGAAATACGATCAGCTCAGTCTTAGACATGTTAAGTTTAAGAAAGCGCTGGGACATCCAGGAAGAGATAGGAGAGAGACTGTTGGAGATCCGAGTGAGAATAGAGCAGGAGAGTTCAGGGGAGGAAAAGTAGATCTGAGTATCATCAGGATAGAGATGATGTCAGAGGCCAAAAGAGCTGATGAGTTCACCTAAAGAGGATGTATAGAAAGAGAATAGGATATGTCCAAGAACAAAACCTTGGAGGACACCTACCGCTAGTGGAAGTGGGGGGTAGAGGAGTAGGAGAAGAGAACGAGAAGGATTGGTAAGAGAAGTAGGAGGACAGCCAGGAGAGGGTAGTATCACGCAGACAAGGGAGTGAAGGATTTGCATGAGGAGAGGGTGGTCCACAGTGTCAAAAGCAGCTGATATGTTGAGGAGAATGAGAATAGAGTAGTGGAAAGGAGGTCATTGCAGGCTTTCGTGAGGGCAGTTTCAAGTGGAGAGGAGAGGACGGAAGCCAGACTTAAATGGGTCAAGCAGGAAGTGGGAGGAAAGAAAGGCAGTAAGGCAGTTGTAAACAATACACTCAAGGAGTTTGGAGGCAAAAGGGAGGAGAGAGATGGGTTGTTAGTTGGAGAGAGTGTAGATTTTTTAATAATGGGGAGACAAGTGCATGCTTGAATGCAGAAGGGACAGTGCCTGCTGAGAGGGAGAGATTGAGAAGGTGGGCAACATGGGAACAGGTAGGAGTGCGGAAGAGGCGGGAGGGGATAGGGTCAAGGGGGAGGTGGAATCTTTACTCATTGCTGAAAACGCTTTCTAGTAGTGTGCACTATGTCCTTACCTCTACTAAAACTTTTAGATATTTTACAGGTCAGGCATTATTAATCCTATATATGGCCGATCCTCACCACCGCATTATCTTCAGGGTAGAACAAAATGCTACTGAGGTATAGGGGCCCATGTATCAATAAATATTTGCAGCTTATCCCCAGTAAACAGCCATTTTCTGAGTGTTACTGCAAATATTTAGTATCCCTCGAATGTATAACGGAGGGACTGCATCAAATATCTCAGTTACCTGCTGCGATCCCTCCCTATTTCTATGGGGGATACAGTGCTACCATATTTACCAACTTCAGGAATGCAATGCATTCCGGAGATTGGCCTATGCAGCTACCACTATCTGAACATGTCGGTAGCTCGATGTAGCATATGGGCTACACACTGTCAAAACTACCGGGAGAGGTGGCCACCAGGCATGCGCTTGAGTCCCGGCAGATGAGTGAAGGGACCGGTGACGCGGTCACTTCACTCCCAGCACATCGCAGAAAAAGGCTCCTTTCAGAGCCCCTGTCGCTGCAGGTGCTTTTTCATACATCTGGGCGGTATGATCGCATCCTGCAATGTGATCACGGGCGATAATATCACGCTCAGATTGCATTTCAAATGCGATAATTGATAAATAGGCCTCATAAACTCAGTTGAAACTTGATGTTTGCTTTCTGATGTGGTGATATGTGGAACAAAACTACAGGAATCAGTGCAATCAATCCAAAGAATATTCAGATATGCCAAAAACTACTCAGATATGCTAATTTTTGTACCAGGCTAGTAAACCAAAATGGTATATTTTGCCTTAAACCATTTGTACTTCTATGTGTGTAAGATACTAGTTCTTGGTTTGTAGAGCAAGGGAAAAGGCTTTATACAAATTTTGGATGAATACTGTACTTTAAGGAAATGTAAATTAAATGATTATAATATATTTCCTATTATTATGGGCTATATTATTGTATATTTAATATGTCAGGACCTAAACCTTCTTTTAGCAAATGGTTTTTGAAAACAATTGTACATTATGGCACTCTATGGATAATGCTCCTTTATTCTGGGCGAGAGAGAATCACCTACCTGACACACGGGGGTATATTTACTAAAGTGTGGGATAATAGCTAGAATTTGGTTGGTTGCTATGGGCAACACCTCCACTTCTATACACCCACACTTTAGTAAATACACCACACAGAATGATGAAATTCCACATGATCCCAGTAAATGCTCATGTTAAAAGTAAAGATGTTAAATATGCAGAATGGGCAATTTAAAAAAAAAAAAATGCAGAAAAGTAATGCAGTATGATTATGTTCCGTTTATACGCAAGTAATTAGGTCTCTTTATTAACCCATTTGGTCCCTGAATAGATACTGATACCTCATTATTGAAATGTTTGTCTCATTTGTCCTTTCGTGCTGTAGAATTGTAGTGAAAGACCCTGTTATATGTTCCAATCTTATAGACAACAGGTTCTCAAACTCGGTCCTCGGGACTCCAAACAGTGCATGTTTTCCAGGTCTCCTCACAGAATCACAAGTGAAATAATTCGCTCCACCTGAGTAATGACTACACCTGTGCACCTGCTGGGTGACCTGGAAAACGTGAACTGTGTGGGGTCCTGAGGACAAAGTTTGAGAACCTCTATTATAGACTATATAAATCGTATAACCAAAGTGAGTATTCAGCAAACAAGAATTTATTTAGAATCTGAGTCCTCTGGAGTCTCCATACACCTGTGCACTCACCTGGCCAGGAAGTGTTCTAGCTTCAGTATGACTTTGGATGTATGTTGTGACAAAGGTCAGTGTCTCAACTGGCAGGCTAGTTAGCCGGATCCTGGTATGTGTCCCTTAAACATCCTTGTGTCATGGCTGAAGTAGATGGGTCCTGGAGCATCCTCTGCAATCTGGAGATCTTTTGTTCCAGTTATGTCACTGCAGGCTTCTGGATCCTTTCATTGGTACTTGTGACTTTATTTGCTCTCTCCCTACTATGCTCCTACTTATTACTGTCACTAACCACACTCTGATTATGCTTACTTATCCACTATCATTGAAGGACAGAGGGACAACATGGTGGCACAGTGATTAGCAAAGCTGCTCCCTAGTACGAAGCTCATGGATTCAATACCAACTTGGGCCCTATATGTGTGGTGTTTGTACGTGTGTCTGGGTTTCCTCTAGGTCAGGCCTAACCAACCTGTGGCTCTCCAGCTGTTGTGAAACTAAAAGTCTCAGCATGCCTTACCAGCTGATCAGTGTGAGGATATGATGGTACGTTAATTGGATTCTGATTAAAAAAATTGTTTTTGTGTGTCTATGTGATAGGAATATTGATTGGAAGCTCCACTGGCCAGGAACTCATGTATTTTCTGTGAAGCATTGCGTAATATTAATTGTGCTGATTAGTTGCATTACTGGTGGTCTTATGATTATATGTATTGTATTACGCGACCAATTAAAGATGGCCACCGAAATGTATAAATACAAGACAGAGTGAGGCTTGGAGGTAGTATTTAACATACTACCTCAGCTACTAATTATCATGTTTTATTGTGATACCTATATGTTTTTTTTTTATATTTTGGGATCGATATTTTTTTTAACTAATTGCAATTATTTCACGTCTATTAACTGAACAGCTCTTTCTTGCTTTAGAGGTGTTTCCCTCAAAGTGATTTAATATTGTATATTTCTTAAGGTGGGCAATACCTTCTAGAGAGCTGCAGTACAATTAACTACATTGTCAGCTAGGAGACCAGCGCCTTATTTTTCCTTGGTTTTATTCGTTGCGATATATGTTTGCGCTATATAAATAACTGTAAAATAAATAAGAACTGTGTTTTTGCTTCTATACCAATGTTATATTCTTTGACAACTCATCTCTCTCTTTGTCTTCCCTCATTGTGTCCTAATAATAATGACATTTTGAAAGACTATTAATCCTTTTAGCCCTCCTTTCTCTCATATTTGTTCTCATCGCCATCCTCTGGATCCATGTTTTGTATGTCCTTTTATAAATTGTGAATTTCTTAGCCTAACTCTCCTAATTTATAAGCGGTTTTCTCCAAAACCCTTTATCCTATGTTACTAATTTGTATTCCTCACCTTGCTACTTGTTCCCATCTTTTATTATCGCACTAAATACCCCTTATGTTCCTGTTATACACTCCGCTGCTCTGTTCCCTGTATCCCCCCTCCTATTGCTCTCACTCACTTTCCATTCCCTTCATTTTATTGGCCTTAACTGACTTTCTTTTCCTTTGCTCCCATTCTTTTACTATCCTTTGGCTGTCAGCTTTCCATCACTGCAATCATTCTTTCTTTGATGTGACCAGTGATGGCTCCAAAGGTGGGGCTGCAGTGCAGTCCAAAATTCTAATACAGGAGACACACCAACTTCCCTACCAAACATCGCCGGTCGGGATTCATTGGCAGTTGTTGTGGCTCCCCTATTTGAATTTTGGACTGTGTTTCAGACCCACCTCTGGAGCAGCCACTGGTTGAGACCGCAGCCTCCTGGCTCCTCATCCAGCTGAGACAACTGGAACACACTGTACTGTGCTGGAGCCATTTACAGCTCAACCAATCTACATTTCCTCCTCAACCAATCAGGCTGAGGTGGAGGCGTGGAAGGAGCCATCTACAGCTCAAGCTAGGTCCAATCAGGTGGAGCGGCAGGAAGCTAGTTTCCTCCGTATGACCATGTTTCATTGCAGGCATAAGCTGCTGAGCAGTTCTCATGCTGGTCATCCAGGTTTATGTGGTAACACCAAGGTAAAGACTCCGCTCTACGTTGTGATCATAATAGTCAAAAAACATACACATGTAGAGTTCTTTTTACATAAAATGAATTTAACGCACACATCATACATTACAGACAATTATCTGCAGGATGCTAGTAATAAACCATAAATATACTTAATCTCATTTATGTTCATCTTTGAATAGCCTTAAAATAATCTTTAGTTTGAATCACTACTGTATCTGGAGACACAATAACTATTACTACAAAATCACATATCAAAAAATGAATGGATCAAATACATACCTGATTCCGAGATTCATCGTTTCTGCAGTACCAATCATGCTAATAGCTAAAAGCATGTTGTTACAAATTTTTGCTGCCTAAAAATAAAATTTTAAAAGCGGTTAACATGGGAAACAGAAACATTCTTCAACATCCAAAGTAGGGTTCTCTCTCCTGCTGTTCAACTTCAATCACAGCTGTCTAGTCTGAAAATGAGACAATGACTTGGTTGGGAGAATGCGAACATTGAAGCACAGTCAGCATGGCCACATGCTGATTGACTTCAGAGCTGAGATGACTTTGAGGTGTCTATGATAAGAGGAATAACCAAAAGCCAAGTTCTGTAGGTTATAATTTACTAGAAAAATCCAATAGAAAATAAATATATAAAAAAAATAGGATAGAGCAAAGTGAGTTCTGGACAATCGCATACAATTTCTGCTACTTTATATAACTAGTAATTGATGCTTATTATGATTGAAGTTAAGGTCTACAGTATCTCATGTCTGGGGTTAGGCAGCGATAACTTGAATTTCATGCACCAAAGTATTCCTCTGGAGAACAGCAATTGTTGAGTTACAGTATAGTTACATCCGAGACTGAGGGCCTCATTCAGAGGCGGTCGGAGGATGCAAGCGGTCGCTTAGAAACTGGGCGGCCACTTGCATCCTGACCGCCCGCCTCTGTTGCGGTTGTTAGGCTGTGGGTTAACACCCACAGCTCTAACGACCGCTCCGGTGATGGTCGCGATGGTCAGAGACCATCGCGGCTTACGACGTGACCCTAGGGTAGGGTCTCCCTTGTCGTAAGCCCCGGAGAGCTTCTGGCTCTGTCTGAGGCGCCGTCGTGCGCATGCTCTGTGGGGGGCCATCGACCCGGTCCGAGCGCATCGCCGCTAACGATCGGGTCTGAATGACCCCCTGAATTCCATAAGCAATATATCACCTGAGAATACTAATGAGTGACTGCGATTCAGCAAGTTCTCGGATGTTGAGGCAGACTTTTCTATAGGGAATGTGTTACCAATCAAACCCAAGCAATACTGTGCAGCCCCACCGAAAACATAACTGAACTCTCTACTATATTTCCAGGCTATAAAACCTACCTGCCCTGTCCCAACTGCTCCACAGTAGACCACATTGGCTCCCATACATGTTAAAAGTTCTTTAGCAGCATCAAACTCTTGTTCAACTCCGCCAACCATAAACGTGAGGTTTCCCGACCTGGCCGCACCAACACCTGACAGCAGAAGACAAGGAGAGAAAACATTCTCAGTACAGATAAGAGGTTTTAAATCCTGGAGAGTTTAAATTGTTAAGAAAATGATCACTGGCTACCTATTTTTAACTATGATTAATTTGGGAACTAGGCAGGAGATTAAACGTCCCACACAATATTTACTAATGTGAATGCAGCTACTGATTAGCTAGGATGGGGCCACCATCTGTCCTGTTGCGGATATCCAGCAATGGCAGTGATTCAGGGACTTCTGTGGGAAGAGCAGATTACTTGCAACACCTTTAAATCAGGAAATTTAAATTTAAAAGTTGATGGCAATGATAGGCATATTAATATTCTTATTTCCTTACAGGTTAACATTTATGGGTGGGTGACATATTTCTTTGTTCTTTGTTAAAATGTACTCAGATGAAGGCAGCTATGTGATCGATCAAGCTCTATATATTGTGAAAATTATTAGCAAGGTTAAAGACTAAGGCCGGGTACATGGGATTCCGGAGGTCAGAATCCTGGCGCGGGCATCCTGACCGCCGGAATCCTGAAGGTAAGTAGCTGGGTTAGGGCGAAGGTTGGGTTTAGGCACTAGGGTGAGGGTTAGGCACTAGCGGGGGAGGGTTAGGAGAGGGGAAGGGTTAGGATACCGACCCTGACGGGATGCCAGAGGATTTTGACTGCTGGGATCTAGAGCACCGGCATCCCATACAAATCCCTGGTACACACTAGAACGATATCTTCACGATTTATAATTTCCAGACAAATCGGAACGACAAATCCTGAAGATCTTTCAGTGTGTACCGGCAATCGCGCAGGTCATTAACGATATCTTCTGGGCGGCACGGTCAACCAGAAGATATTGTGTACAATGCCATGCTGCTAAATGCAGCATGTCACTGTACTGTACATTGCGCCATCGTACCACTGCATCATGCGGTGTGTATGCACGGTGCGATATGTCGTCCCATTGGCTGGTAACACATCGTTCTGGTGTGTACCCGGCCTAAACAAAACCTCAGCGCTGCCCAATATAATATGTGTTGAGCAGTGTCCTACCTGTGTGCAGTTTGTGTGCTTTCTGTGTTCTCTGTAAAGCGCTGAGTCACCCACGCACGCAGGGGGGGTTTCCGAGTACCTAGAAACCCCCCCTGTCCCCCACTCCATCGCAGCCCAGCTTAACAATAATTATTTTTTTTTGTTTAAAACATGTGAGCTGGCAACTGTCCCTGGCTGAGCTGCCTGTAGGGGGAGCTGCAGCACTTGCGCACAGCTCCTCCCAGGCAGTTCCCATAGGGCACAGCACACCAGCATTGTTAGAGGCTGAGACATCGGAGCCTGCTGCGTGACAGTGACCAGCGCTCTCTCCCAGAGCTGCACCACAGGTGGTTGTAATGTTTTACATGTGGGGGGAGAGTGATCTTTGTCAGTGTGCCAGTCTGTGTGTGTATAGGCTTTGTCAGTGTGTGTGTGTATAGGCTTTGTCAGTGTGTGTGTGTCAGTCTCTGCGTGTGTGTGTATAGGCTTTGTCAGTCTCTGTGTGTGTGTGTGTGTGTGTGTGTGTGTATAGGCTTTGTCAGTGTGTGTGAACAGGCTTTGTCAGTGTGTGTGTGTCAGTGTGTGTGTGTGTGTGTGTGTGTGTGTGTATAGGCTTTGTCAGTGTGTGTGTGTATAGGCTTTGTCAGTGTGTGTGTCAGTCTCTGTGTGTGTGTGTATAGGCTTTGTCAGTGTGTGTCAGTCTCTGTGTGTGTATAGGCTTTGTCAGTGTGTGTGTATAGGCTTTGTCAGTGTGTCAGTCTCTGTGTGTATGCGTGTGTGTGTACAGGCTTTGTCAGTGTGTGTGTCAGTCTCTGTGTGTGTGTGTGTGTGTGTGTATAGGCTTTGTCAGTGTGTGTGTGTATAGGCTTTGTCAGTGTGTGTCAGTCTGTGTGTGTGTGTGTGTGTGTGTGTATAGGTTTTGTCAGTGTCTGTGTGTGTGTGTATAGGCTTTGTCAGTGTGTGTGTGTGTGTGTAGGCTTTGTCAGTGTGTGTGTGTATAGGCTTTGTCAGTGTGTGTGTGTCAGTCTCACTCTGTGTGTGTATAGGCTTTAAGGCAAAATCATTATTAATTTCTGCAGATCACTGTTGCTTGTTTCTTTGTAGTGTGTGTGTCTAGGCTTTGTCAGTGTGTGTGTGTATAGGCTTTGTCAGTGTGTCAGTCTCTGTGTGTATGTGTGTGTGTGTGTACAGGCCTTGTCAGTGTGTGTGTCAGTCTCTGTGTGTGTGTGTGTGTGTGTGTGTGTGTGTGTGTGTGTGTGTGTATAGGCTTTGTCAGTGTGTGTGTGTATAGGCTTTGTCAGTGTGTGTCAGTGTGTGTGTGTGTGTGTATAGGCTTTGTCAGTGTGTGTGTGTGTATAGGTTTTGTCAGTGTCTGTGTGTGTGTGTATAGGCTTTGTCAGTGTGTGTGTGTGTGTGTAGGCTTTGTCAGTGTGTGTGTGTCAGTCTCTCTCTGTGTGTGTATAGGCTTTAAGGCAAAATCATTATTAATTTCTGCAGATCACTGTTGCTTGTTTCTTTGTAGTGTGTGTGTCTAGGCTTTGTCAGTGTATATGTGTGTCAGTGTGTGTGTGTATAGGCTTTGTCAGTGCAGTGTGTGTGTGTTAGTGTGTCTGTGTCAGTGCATGCGTCTGTGTGCATGTATATGTCACTGTGTATGTTTGCAGTGCTGCCTTTTTATTTCTTCAAGGAGCTGAAAAGCTCCATATAAATATAGTCAAGTAGACTCCAAATAAAACAGTTCAACACCTGGGGTGCAGATCCTAAGAACTAAGCAGACCGCTCAGTCTTGAACATACAATCACATACAGGCAGCGCTTCCTCAGGTACTCAATAATCCAAGCTTGTTAATCCATTACTGTGCAACGTTTCAGATGCAATTATTACATATTTCATCAAGGCAAACTTGGATTATTGAGTACCCGAGGAAGCGCTGCCTGTATGTGGTTAGATTTTTTGCCATTGGTTTTGTAACCAAGTATTGGAAACCCCCCTTTCAAAATCCTGCGTTTGCCACTGCTGAGTAATTTATAGGAGTTATATACATAATTGCCATAACAAAATATATCAGTCTCTCTCTTCGCTCTCATGTATATCCTTGAAAGCAGCACAGGAGATGAAGCAGACAGATTAGAACATAATTCATGTGACAGGTCTATTTTGTTTTTAAATAAAATATTTACTAAGTAGAATACTACTAAATACTCTTATTACTTGAGAAGGTATTTGAAATGCCATATGCTATTTTCCAGGCTCTCGGTTTCCTTTCAGTACACACTACTTGACTGAGAAAAACAGCCCATTAATTACTGGCAATGATACTTTACTGATCCTTTAGCTGTGTTTACCCACAGTGAATAATAATGAATTCAAGTAATCCTGTGATATGACCTGAAACAAATTAAGATGACAATTCAAGCCAGATCTTACAAACAAAACCAAGTATTATCCATCATAGGTCAACAGCTTTTTATCTAGATTACAGGCCGCTAAATAGTTACAGAGAGCCATTTATTAGACCAGAATTAATGCTGACAACGGCTCTCAGCTGGTTAATTTTTTGATAGCTGCGCTCTCTCAGTTGTACAAACACTTAGGTTTGCAAATAGAAAAAAAAAAAAAATTACTTAGAAAAAAAAAAGTGGTATAAAGAGCAATTAATCATTTTAGGAGTAGGACGAACAAGAAAATTGATACTTTCTTCCATAGTGAATTTCATTTAGGTATTGCTACTATTCCTTACTGGCAAGTATGAATAAGATTGTTTCCCCGAGTATACAATTAAAACATGGAAAGAAACCCAGTAAATGAGACCTTGGGGATTTTCTGGCATAGTAGGAAAAAAAAAAAAAAAAGATACCTACAGCAACAAAAGAGCTCCTCTTCACTACTTATAGGCAGTGTACTAAAGTAAACTATAGACTAAACTGCTGGGAGAGCCCGACTTATTCCCATGGAGGCGTTGGAGATGGGGAGGGGGCGGACAAGACTGGCCCCAGCTGAATGTTGGGAGCCATATTTCCCCCTGGGAGATGGGGGAAATATGGCTGGGAGATGGTATGAGATAGACAGTGTCATGGCCCCCAGTATTTATTCCTCCATCTGGTGTGGAATTATAAACCCCAGTTGTGGCACGGAGTTGAGAGCGCAGAAATGTCTAATGTGCTAAATTTCAGGAATAGACAAGAAGTAACTGAGCATATCGTCTCTAAATGGCTATTGTAGGATCAAAGTAGCCTTTTCAGGCTGGCAGACTACTGCATAAGGAGAGCTGGCTCAGCAGCCAAACGGGACCCGGGTCGCACCGCGAGCCAGGTTGAACGCGCCTTCAACCCTGCTCGCTACCAGAGTTGTAATGCAGGGTCACCTACCAGTATATTTTTGGAGCGTGGGAGGAAACCGAAGTACCTGGAGAAAACCCATGCAAGCACAGGGAAGAATATACAAACTCCACACAGTTAGGGCCATGTTGGGAATTGAACCCATGACATCACTGCTGTGAGGCAGTAGTGCTAACCATTACACCGTCTGTGCTACCAAACATGAACATGAAACAGAATAACAGAGAACATAATAAGTTACTCTCTATAAGAAACAGAGAGGAACAAAATGTTGAAAATGACACAATGGTGAGATGTAAAAGTTGAACAGAGCATCAGGGTATAGATGGGAGTATTAGGGTAATGGAGTAGCAGAGTCCTGAGGTAAGTTGCTAAAAAGGGTAAAGCCTAACAGGGAAATAAGCAGAGAGCGAGATAGCTAGTGAGGTAATTGAGAAAATTAGGTCCTGATAAATAGAGAGGAATAAAAGTGTAGTTTGATCCCCCACAAGACAGATTGGCAGCTGGCAGTGGGACATTTAGACCACAACGCTATGGAGGAAATGCTGCAGAGAACATTCTACCAGGGCTGCGCTTCACAGTTTGCACTGGTAAGGACCACATTCACCACACACAACAATTATGTCAGGTATGTGCTGAAATGTGCATCACACCATACACTGCTTAGTAACCGCAGCCAGGAGAAGTGGTTATTACTTTCTCCTTAGGAACAAAAGACAGTGCCCCTGTTTCAAACTCAAACTTTATTCAAGTATTAAACAATTTATTTTATTTACAGATGAAGAAAAATTAGTGACTACAGGAATAAAGAGGACCGGTATGAAATACTGCCTAACCCTACCCCCCTAAGTGCCTAAACCTAACCCTCCCATCCCCGCAGCCTAAACTTAAGTCTCCTGGGGGGGGTGCCTGCCAAACCCTAACCTCCCTCCCGGGGGGTGCCTAACCCTAACCTCCCTTCCGGGGGTGCCTAGCCCTAACCTCCCCTTCCCCTAGCCTAACCCTCCCAGGGGGGTGCCTTACCCTAAGCCCCCCCTCCCCCCCGGGAGCCCCTAACCTAACCCTCATTTCCCCGCGGCTGCCCACGCCCGCCTTACCTTTGTTCAGTATGCCGGGCATCGGGCTCCCAGCGTAGGTATAATGACAGGCGTTGTGATTTTGTCGCCTGTCATTAGTACCCTGCTGGGATTTGACAGATTTGACTGCATCCTGAAAAAAAGTAGGCTTAAGTTTCAGTGAATTTAATCCATACAAATTGTTTAATTGTAGAGGTGATTATCTAGGCCATGGTACGTCAGCTCGTGCAGTGTTTACAGTGCACGCGATAGATTATTACATCGCTCGCCGCATCACTGGATCATACAGTCGTATAGTGTGTACCCAGCTTTACAGTTCTGAGGGGTAAACTCTAAATTCCTGTATGTGAAGTTATTGAAAAACATTACTTGTAAAAAAGACAAAGGGGCCTATTTAATAATGTAATGTTGCAGTCAATCCTTCTGAAAAAATTTTTGGAAGATTGCTACATTATTTAGTATTCGAGTTGTTTAACATATTTTTGTTGTATTAGCAGTCCTCATGGTTTTGCTTTAGGGACTGAGAAGATGGCCTACAAAGCACGGTAAAATCTTATGATTTCGGATCTGGCACCACATAGCTAACATTACCTTTAGATGACGTTAGCCATTGTAGCCTATAGGCTATCTTTGCTAAATATTTTGACCAGAAAGGAATCCGCCCCAGGCAGTCTAAACCTGCACATGTGCTCCCTGATAGCCATGCATGCACAGTAGTTAGGCCAAGTCCAAACCCTTCAGTGAAGTGATAGTGTAAATGTCCTGGCAAGAGGCTTTTTATAAACTGGCAATAAAGGTAAGAAAAATAGATAAAGGTAGTTTATGGGGCTCCACTGACAGCAAAGTTAAATAGGTTCCAAAACCTTGTACTTTGTCTTCACTTATTACACAGTGTTCAAATGATGTTTCCATAGCTGCATAGTGTACCAGGCATTAATGGCAACAATTAAAACAGACAGAATGGGCCAAATGTAATAGGGTGAGAGTTTAGAAAATGTGAGATTCTAACAGTAAACTCTCACACTAATACATTGGTCGAGTTTTATCTTCAAATTGGGGAAAACATGAAAGTTAAAATCGTGAGTTTTTTTGAGTCTGTCTGAAACACATGCGAGTTTGTATGTACTCAGACTGTATTACATTGGCCAAGTTTAAAAAGTGTGAGTTCTCTCTCACATTTTCTCAACCCTCACCCTATTACATTTGGCCCAATGAATGTGTGCGTACAGGTCCTTTCACTTGAAATATTTTTGGAAAATCAGCTTTATAGGGAGTTTAGCAGGCACTAAGAATTCACGCTGAACCCCTGATGTCCACATCTGTGGGTGTACCCAAAGCTCTAATTACTGTATAGCTGAGGAGCACCTCTATCCAGCACACTGCATAAATTGCTTTAATCCTACATCATCCTATTCCGACTAGATGCTTTGATGGCTATTTTCACGTGCTAGAAATGGTGATGTAGGTGTCAATGTCTCTTGGTGTTGGAGACAACTGTACTCTCATGAATAAACAAAACTTTTATTTTTTTTACTGGCATTAATGTATCATAGTTTATACCTCGTAGAACAAAAGCATTATACAGCTCTATAGAGAATTTAAAGAGCAACCATCAATTTCCCACCACATGTTCACACTACTGCTAGTTCCACAGGAAGGGTTTATTCAAATTTTGTTGTCATGATTAGCCCAAAAGTGACCATAAATAGACTCTACCATACTTATGCCATCTGGACATGTGGTTGTGTTTCAATTATGTCAATATAAAGAGCCTTTATAGCACAGTTTACATTCTATTCATCTGTAAAATACTCAGTATGGCCTTTAGCAGCGACATTTACACTGTACAACCAATCAGCAGATCACTTTTATCCACCTAGTGCACACCATGCCAGGGAGCCTTATTTGTTCTTCGGGAGACTTGCCACCTAGCAAAAGCAGGAGGGTTAGACAGCAAGCCTCCTGAATATGCTGAGGCAGAGGAAAGTGAAAGAATTTTCACTCCCTCTGCCATAATACTGAGCGGTGTGTGCGCACGCGTCACGTGCACACCCGCGGTCACGTGCACAGGCACCGCTGGTCAGATTTTTTCTGTCAGTGGAAGACGGAGGACACAGTTTCTGTCTCTGTGACAGATTCATTTAGAATGTCCTCTGCTGCTGGCAGTGTTTCAGGGAAGAGAGCCCGTAAAAGGGCACTATCTTCCTCATCCTCTTCATCTGAAGAAATTATATATAAAAAGAAAAAGGCTGTTCCAGTCATAAATCTGGGAACATCTAACTCCTCAGGCTCTGAGGAAAATATTTTCCCTCATGGAAGTGCCAAGTCACCTTCCTGTTCAGGAAGTCAGCAGGACCGGAAAAAATCATTAAAAAATTAAAGGAAGTTTAATCCCAGGGCATCCTGTTCAGGTGATATTCCTCCATTCCCTGGAATTGCCCGTAGCAGGCAACATTCTAGTGCTCAGAGCAAGCACAATACTTCTGCCCGTAGCTGGCATAATTTGTCTTTCCGTAGCTGGTAGCATGAAGGGACCCGCAGTCTGTATAAGGGGTCACCTACCAAACAGCCACATCTTTCCTCTAGTGATTTCGGCCAACCCTCCTCGGTGGACTGGGAGTCAGAGGAGATAACGAGAACCACTGCCTCATCACAGCGTGGAGAATTTAGTGAAGTGCAGATGGCCAGAGTGGCTTTAGCAGGGTGAACCCCCCCATCAACATTATATACCACACACTGGCCCCTAAAGAGCAATTCAGAGGTACAGAAATTTGCTCAGCTCGCCTTTAGAGCAACCCTTATTAAGGAACATGAATTAGTCCTGCGCTCCTATACAGGGTTGCCAGACGTACCTGCTCTTTTTACTCCTAACATTGACCAGGTTAATGACAAAATGACCCCACAGATCGTAAGTTAAGAAAGATCCAATACAAAATAGCGGACGCAGCCGACCTCCTTTTTTTCGTAATAGATAGAGCAGAGAGAGAGGGAGAGACCGGAGGTACCCTAGATTCTTTGGTGGCATCTAAGCTTGCTCTACTTAAAGCTATTAGCAGGGCAGCTCTTATCATAGGTCAAACATTTAATCACATCACTAATACCCGCAGGTCTAGGTGGTTAACTAGTGCAGGTCTGGCAGACCTTGCTCCTAAATCCATGGAGTTCCCTAACCATACAGATGCCAACCTATTTGGCCCGCAGTTTATTAAAAAAGTGAATGAACCTCGCAGGAGGCCCTTTCTTCAAGGGGGTCGGACTCAGAGAGCCACAGGTTCGACCCGAGGCTTTCAATGCACAAGGAGAGCCCAGAGAGGAGGCTTCATGCAAAAATCCCATGATACCCCTCGAGAATCATCCTCAGGTGCATGGAACAACGCCAGACGAGGCCGCGGTTACGAGTCCACACACACACACACACTCACTTCACCACAAAACTCTAAAAGATTCATATGCGGAGTGGCAACAAATTACCACAGACAAGTGGTTGCTAAAAATAATCCACTCAGGATTAAATCTCCCTTTAATCCGCTTCCCTCACCAGGCATTTCATACTCATTGTTTAAGGAGTTGCAGTCCTCTGTTGGACAATGTACTGACTCTGGCCCTACAATAGGGGAAGATAGAATTTGCAAACCCAGCAGTAAAGGGCTGGGTCAGCCATTTGTTTCCTATAAAAAGCAGGATGGTTCCTTAAAATCAGTCCTGAATGTCAAAACTTTGAATCGATTTTTAAAAACAAAACGGTTTCGCATGGAAGACATTTCAGACATCCCTCACCTTCTCACCAAGGACTGCTTCTGCATAAAAATAGACCTAAAAGAAGCTTTCCACTCTATATCAATGTACCCAAATCACAGACGTCTTCTCAGGTTTTATTGGAGAGACAATCTGTATCAGTGGACAGTGATGGTTTTTGGCCTTTCCACCGCCCCCTACACCTTTACATGGGTGATGAAAATATGAGATATGGTAAGAACTTACCTTTGTTATCTCTATTTCTACGAAGTCCATAGGGTTCCACAGGATACCTTGGGGGTATAGGTGTGACGTCAGTCATCGGGCACCATAGAGTTAAGCTTTCAGCCTCCCAGGATGCACTAGGGTCCCCCTCCTATACCCCGCCCCCGAGCCATGGCACCTCAGTTAGTTACCAAGCCATAGGCCGAGGGAGGAGAAGGAAGAGAGAGAAAGAAGATCTGGATACACACAAGAATCACACTCTCACCAGAGGGAGACGGGAAAACCCGTGACCAGACCAAAGCCCATCTGCAGCAAAGGTGCGACAGGGCGGGAGCCCTGTGGAACCCTATGGACTTCGTACAAATAGAGATAACAAAGGTAAGTTCTTACCATATCTCATATTTTCTACTTCAGGGTCCATAGGGTATCCACAGGATACCTTGGGGATGTCCCAAAGCAGTATCCTTTAAGGGTGGGGATGCTCCTGTGCTGAAAGGAGAATCCGCCGCCCGAAGGAAGCATCCTGAGAGGCGAAGGTGTCAAACCTGTAATACCTCACGAAGGTATGGACAGAGGACCACGTAGCAGCCTTGCAGATCTGGACTGCAGAGGCACCACGTCGAGCTGCCCACGAAGGACCCACAGACCTAGTGGAATGAGCCTTCAAAGAAGGAGGAGCCGGCAGACCTTCATGAAGATAAGTTTCAGAAATAGCCATACGGATCCAGGCTGCCAAAGTTTGCTTTGAAGCAGGCCAACCCTTTTTACGGAAGCCATAGAGGACAAACAAGGCGTCCGACTTCCTAAACGAAGAAGTGCGGTCAACATAAGTCCTTAAGGACCGCACAACATCCAAAGTGGCCTCACTCACTGAAAGGCCAGGTGAGTTAAAGGCCGGAACAACTATTTCCTCGTTAACATGAAACTGAGAAACAACTTTGGGAAGAAATTCAGGCCGAGTGCGGAGCACTGCCCTGTTCCCATGAAAAATCAAGAAAGGGGGTCTACAAGAATTAGCCCCTAAATCAGAAACACGTCTGGCCGAAGCTATGGCCAGAAGGAAAACAGTCTTAGCTGTTAGCCATTTAAGATCCACTGAGCCCAGTGGTTCAAACGGCGGTCCCTGGAGAGCCCTCAAGACCACAGCCAAATCCCAAGGCGCCACAGGTGGAACAAAGGGCGGCTGAATGCGAAGAAAACCTTGCATAAAGGTGCGCACATCCGGGATTGTAGCAATCCTACGGTGAAACCAGACAGACAGGGCCGAAACCTGTACCTTCAAAGAAGCAAGGCGAAGCCCATGATCTAGTCCCGCTTGTAGGAAGGCAAGAATCCTAGACAGACGAAACTCCCGCGGTGCATCACCTCTTGGTCGTCACCATTGGAAGAACGTATGCCACACGCGATGGTATATCCTCGCGGACGACGGTTTCCGAGCTCGCAACATGGTACGCACCACAGAGCTGGAAAACCCCCTGGACCTCAACATGGCTGTCTCAACAGCCACGCCGTCAAAGACAGCCGAGCCAGGTCCGGGTGAAGACAAGGACCCTGCGACAGAAGGTCCGGTCGTAGCGGCAACCGCAGAGGACTGTCCACGGACAGACCCTGAAGGTCTGAGCAACAGTGCCGTCTGGGCCACGCGGGAGCTATCAACAGGAGCGTCCCTCCTTCCTGTTTGAATTTCCGGATTACCCGTGGAAGGGAAACCGGAGGAAACAGGTATGCGAACCGGAACGTCCACCGGACGGACAGAGCATCCATCAGAGACGCCTCTTCGTCTCTTGTGCGAGACCCGTACACCGGCAACTTGTTGTTGTGCCGGGACGCCATGAGGTCGATCTCTGGAAGACCCCACCTGTCCACCAGCAGTTGAAAAACGTCCGGGTGCAGGGACCATTCCCCCGGATGAACGTCCTAGCGACTTAGAAAGTCCGCCTCCCAATTTAGCACTCCCGGGATGAAGACCGCTGATATGGCTGGAAGATTGCGCTCCGCCCATACCAGGATCCGAGACACCTCTACGAGAGCCGCCCGACTTCGGGTTCCTCCTTGCCTGTTTATGTAGGCCACGGTGGTAGCATTGTCCCACTGGACCTGCACCGGACGACCCTGGAGAACCCGATGTGCCTGCTGGAGAGCATTGAAGACCGCACGGAGTTCCAAGATATTTATTGGAAGCTCCGCTTCTGTCGGCGTCCACCTGCCCTGGAACAAGTGTGGACCCGAAACTGCTCCCCAGCCCCGAAGACTGGCGTCCGTTGTCAACAGGACCCAATTTGGTACCGAGAACGGACGTCCCTTGCTGAGATGGGTCGTCTGCAACCATCAGGCAAGGGACAGGCGAACCTCCGGGGTGAGCACTATCGTCTGGGACTTCAGAGACTGAGGCAGCCCGTTCCACTTGGACAGGATCAGGTGCTGCAGAGGTCTGGAGTGAAACTGGGCATATTCCACCATGTCGAACACCGACACCATGGAGCCCAGTAACCTCATCGCCGAGTGTAGGAGACACCCGGCGGCTGTGCAGACAACTGCGCACCCTCGACTGTAAAGCAGAGATCTTTTCCTCCGTCACAACGATCCTTTGCTGACCCGAGTCCAATAAGGCTCCGAGGTGCAGAATCCGCCGAGACGGGATTAGAGTGGACTTCTGCCAGTTTATTAACCAGCCGTGCCGTTGCAGTAGCGCAATGGTCAGGTCCAAGTGGCGCAGAAGGAGCTCCGGAGATCCTGCCACTAATAAAAGGTCGTCCAAGTACGGCAACATGCGGACTCCCTGCAGCCGCAGAGAAGCCGCCATGACCGCCATCACCTTGGTGAACACACGCGGTGCTGTCGCCAGGCCAAAAGGTAACGCCCGAAACTGAAAGTGGTCGCTGCGGATTGCAAACCTGAGGAACTGTTGATGGCGCAAAAGAATAGGGACATGCAGGTAAGCGTCCTGTATGTCCAATGACACTATGTAGTCCCCAGGTTCCAGTGCCAGAATGATGGACCGTAGGGTCTCCATCCGAAACTTCGGCACCCGCAAAGACTTGTTGAGAGCTTTGAGGTTGAGAATCGGACGATACGACCCATTGGGTTTCTGCACCAAAAAAAGATTGGAATAGAAACCCTGGTCCCTCTGGGAGAATGGAACAGGCACTATAACTCCAGCCTGGAGCATAGTGTGCAAGACCTTCCGCAGCTCCGTGGCCTTGTTCCGGTCTGATGGTAGACCCGTGGTGAAAAATCGAGCCGGGGGTCTGTGCCGGAAAGAGAGGGCGTACCCGTGGGAGACCACCTCGAGAACCCAAGTGTCTGTCGTGGTGACCAACCAACACCGGGCGAACTGCAGCAGGCGGCCTCCCACTTTGGGATCCCCCAAAGGGAGGCCCGGACCGTCAGGCCGCAGGCTTGTCATCAGGCTTAGGGGCCGGACGTCTGGTACTCCATGCCTGCTTCCGGGGCTTGGCCGATTTCTTGGGACCAGCCTGTCGGGGAAAAGACTGTGGTTTGGGCCTGCCCTGGGCCCTATAAGACCGAAAGGACGATGGTCCTGAACCAGAAGGAACCGCGGCCGACGGGAGACATGCCGATATGGCTGCCGCCAGCGTGGCCACAATCTTGTCCAGATTTGGACCGAAGAGAACTTCTCCGTTAAAGGGCAACGCCTCCAAACCCTTTTTGGAGTCAGCGTCCACCTTCCAGGATCGCAACCACAAGGTGCGACGAGCAGCCACCGCTGCTGAAGAAATTCGAGACACCAGTGTACTAATGTCTAAGGCCGCCTCGTTGATATAAGTGGGCGAATCACGGAGATTACCAATCAACTCCGCTTGTTCGGCCGGACAGTCGGAATCAAAGGACGCCTCCAATGAATCCGCCCAGCGCTCCATCGCTCTGGCAAACCAGCAAATGGCCATAGCCGGCCGCGCTGCCCCCCCCTTCCGCAAGGGAATAAGCGGACTTCAAGCAGATCTACACCTTTCGGTCCGTAGCATCCTTAAGGGAGGACATGGATGGCATCGGCAATGTGGCACTACGGACAAGACGTGTCACATGAGAATCCACCTGTGGAGGGGATTCCCACTTAGCAAAATAATTATCCGCAAACGGATAAGCCACTGCCAGGCGCCTCTGTGGTATCGCTTGCCAGGCTGTTCCCACGCCTCCTCTAAATGGTCCATTAACTGACCCGACAGAGGAAAGACTGTGGCGTCACCTTCACATCCTTAAAAAAGGCATACTTGGATTTAGCAGCTGGGGGAACTTCGTCCTCAATCACCAAGGCTGTGCGGACTGCCCGAATAAGTCCAGGAATATACACCTTGGACCTAGCGTCAGCGTCCTTAGTATGGAGAGGTTCCTGATCGTAAGGATCCAGAATCTCCCCATCATCAGACGTCCCTTCGTCATCCTCATAAGGAGCCGACAGACGCCAACCGGCCGTTTATGTGGCTGCATCACAGCCTCCCCCTGCAACACATCCGACAAGTGCTGTATAGAACTCGTGAGTGAGTTAACCCACGCCGGCTCCTGAGAAAGCGGGAGAGGGGAAATAGGGAGACTGCGGGGTACCACCAATTGTCTTGGGAAACCCTGCATGGGTGATGACACCACTGACTGCTGGGACAAACCCATCTGCGTAAACGCGGGCTGCGGAGCGAACTGGCCCACTAAGGTTGTAAGCGCCTGAGCGAAACAAGCCCAGGGCGGCTCCTGTACCGGTGCTGTAACCGTAATAGGCCGCGCCATTGACAAACACTGCTGGCAGAGGCCCTCTGCGCTACCCTCCCCTCCGCTAAAGGTACTTTGCAAGTAGTACACTGTAGCCGGAGAGGAAAATCACTTTCAGACATGATGGTACCAAGTATGTGACCCCTCTCACCAATTGTATTTTAAAGAGGCGAGAGACCACCCTGCAGCACCGCACCGCAAGGGCTTAGCAGAAAGAACAGGGACAGTAATAAAGCTGACAGTCAGAATAGAAGATACAGGCAGCAGCGCTAGCACAGTCACATACAATGCAAAGAAAATCAATTCCTGCACTAACCAGCGCTGATCACTCAACTACACAGACACAGAGCCTGGTAGGACACAGCGCTGCATACACAGACCTGATCACAGCGGAGGAGAGGTATGCGGGGGGACCCAGACCACGATGCTTCCTTCCAGGCTTCCAGTAGCGTTCACCATGCGTTCAGGAAGATGGCCGCCGAGGAGCAGAGAGGAGGCTGGCCTGGGGGAGGAGCGCTGCCACAGGGCCAGTCGGCAGTGTGCAGAGAGGGCTGTGTGCAGCGGGGGAGGCGCCGGCTGTGAGTCAGGGAAGGCGCGCTCCCCTGGCATGCATTTAACCCCCGGGACGCCGCAGCGCTACTGCTCTGCTGCGGTCCACTGTCCCAGGGGGATAGTGGAAGCGCAGGTTCTTACCTGGCTCCACGCTGCAGCCAGTCCCCAGGGAGCCCCCTGCCAGGGGACTCTGGACCATGTAACAGCGGGGACCCACCGCGGGTCCCCGCTGCTTACCTTGCTGTCCCCCTTGATTCCGGCCATGGTCCGGAACATCTGGGGTCACCGCTGTGACCCCAGATGCTCACCAGCATCCCCGGATCGGTACCGGTGTTCTGGTACCGGCGGGGGTGTAGGGAAGACAGCATGGACATCAGGACTGACTGTCCATGCTGTACATCCAGATGTGCAGCCACAGCTGCATGCAGGAAAGCTTCAGGGGCTCTTCTTAGCCCCCACTCCAACAGGTGCACCCGACTCCGGCCGGGCACCAAACTAAACTGAGGTGCCTTGGCTCGGGGGCGGGGTATAGAAGGGGGACCCTAGTGCATCCTGGGAGTCTGAAAGCTTAACTCTATGGTGCCCGATGACTGACGTCACACGTATACCCCCAAGGTATCCTGTGGATACCCTATGAACCCTGAAGTAGAAAGCGGTAGTGTCTCACCTGTGCCAGCAAGGGGTTCAATGTATAATTTACCTAGATGACATACTTTTGATACACGCAGACCACGATACCCTTTTAAAGCACAAGCATTTAACTATTTCTCTGTTATCAAACCTGGGTTTCATGCTAAATATTCCAAAGTCAGTACTGACTCCCACCAAGAAAATCAAGTATTTAGGGTTCGACTTAGATACCCATTCTTTCTCTCTAGCTGTTCCGCAACAGAAATGGCTAGACACAAAAGATATTAAAAAATTGGCCCAAAAGCACAGCATGACCCTCTGTACCTTAGCAACAATCATTGGGAAAATGAAAGCGATGTCTCCGGGGTTTCGACACGTTCCGCTATTATGCAGAGAATTGCAACGCGTCTTAGGAACTTTGATTCACGCCCAATATTCCTTGACAGACACCATATATCTCTCCAGGAATGTAAAAACAGAACTGTCCAAATGGAACAGTCTTCCCACTCCCACTCCTCCTCCTCGTCCCCTCCTAGATCCCTCCTCCTGCATGACGATTACCACAGATGCATCCCTAAAAGGATGGGGAGGTTTCTCACAAGAAAAAGCAGTAAGGGGCACTTGGTCAAAGGAAGAATCCTTGTTAATAAACATTTTGGAACTACGTGCAGCAATATTAGCCCTACAGGCTCTAGTCCCCATTCACCTTACAAGGGCCTGTATCCAGCTATACCTGGACAATACCGCAGTGTCCTATATAAACAAGATGGGAGGCACCAAGTCAACATCCCTATGCAAGGAGGCATTAGAAGTGTGGGATTGGGCAGTGCAGAGAGATATTCTTCTGGTCGCAGCTTATGTCCCAGGGGAGTTGAACGAATTAGCAGACTCCCTATCCCGGAAAAGGGTATCCCTAGATTCGGTTGCACTAAAAAATCAGCTCTTTCAGAAAATAGTTCACACATTTGGGAGATTACAGATAGATCTCTTTGCCAGTCCCACGAATGCTCAGATTCAGTGTTTTGTTTCCAGAATATGGACAAACGGGGTGTGGAGGATGGATGCAATGTCCTTTCCTTGGACAGATCTGACGCCCCTATGCTTTCCCTCCCTCCCGCCCTACTCCTGAAAGTCTTACAAAAAATCAGGGAGGGCAGAGTGCCGCAAATTGTGGTAGTATACCCTGTATGGCCATCCAGAGTCTGGTTTCCTCTGATCAACCAGTTTACGAATAGGTCCGAAAATTCCTCTAGGGTTATCCAAGGAATGCTTTCAGGGGACCCCAGACCTATTAGAGACACTTCCCTAATGTATGTGGATGGCAATATTACTAGGCTGTTAACAGATGTAGCTCTAGCATCACCCATGGAAGCCCTAATAAATGCCTCCTTAAGGCCCCGGACAAGGGCTAGATATTGTACAATCATAAAAGAATTTAACCTTTGGCGATCCAAAACAAACCCGTCTCACCAGTCTTCACTACTCCATTTAGCTTTAGATTTTCTAGCATCTAAGTATGAGTCAGGCTTGGCATCAGCTACCATTAAATCATATGGTTCCGCTTTAGCTATTATGATTCCAAACTTAACGAACAACAAACTATACCTACATTTATTAAGAGGTTATACCTCTCTAGGCCCATAGTTCCAAAATATTCACATACTTGGGACATCGAGCCTTTCCTCTCCTTCCTGGCGTCCTGGGAAACAGACTCCAACATTTTCATTTTATCCCGTAAATTAGCATCTTTGTTAGCTCTAGCCGTAGCGGCCAGAGGAGCGGAACTAACCCTTATACACGTCTCAGACCGCTGGTTAGCACAGACTCCTGCAGGGTACCACATTATCCTAAAAGGTCACACCAAAACCTCATTGTTTAATAATGCCATAGTTGTATTCGATGTTATCTACGACCCTTTAGAACCTAACCTTTGTGCAGCTTCGTGCCTGTCCTCTTATCTGGCCCTGACTGCCCCCATGAGATACAGTATTACACAACTCTTCATTACATGTAGGAAACCCTTTCGCCCAGCAAAATCCTCCACTATCAGAGGATGGATTGTAGCATCCATGAGGGAGGTGGGGGTAGATACAAACCAATTCAAAAGTCACTCCTTACGGGGAGCGGCAGCCACAAAAGCGGCAGCTAAAGGCATCCCATTACAGTCAATAATGCTAGCAGCGAGATGGTCCTCAGCTCGTAAATTCGCTAAGCACTATTGGAGACCAACCGATCTATAGAAGATCGAGTTTCTCAGAGCAACCACCAGGTATGTGGTAGTCTGCCCTCCTGCTGTTGCTAGGTGGCAAGCCTCCCGAAGAACAAAACACTACACTAGTTTGCAGGAATCTATGACCGGGGGGACTGCCATCTAGCAACAGCTCCCACCCTACCCACCCTTTCTCCTTTGGCGAAGGCTGTTGTTTCCTCTGGAGAGTCTATGTTTAGGTATTAATAGTTTTTTCTCATATTATCCCTCAAGGCGCAGCAAAAGACCCAAAGAAGCCTCAAGCAGTCACCAATAAAGATCAGAAATAGACTACCAGCCAGCGTTTAACTCTGTTCCGGAACTCCGCAACCAATGCCATTTTAATTTTCTTTATTTCTGTCCAGTTTCGATCTATTAAGCAGTTTCCAAAATATATCTGTTACTGTTCAATAAATTTGTTCTTGCTTGGAAATCACATGTGTCATAGTCTTCTAACACAGACTTAGAATGCAGAGACAATCAAGCCTAAGATTTACCTGTGTCTTTATTTTCCGTTATCCCTTCTAGGGTTGGTTTGCCACCAGCGAGCTTCTGAAAAAATCTGACCAGCGGTGCCTGTGCGCGTGTACGTGACCACGGGTGTGCACGTGACCTAAGGTGCACGTGACGTGTGTGTGCGCGCATGCACCGCTCCGTATTATGGCAGAGGGAGTGAAAATTCTTTCACTTTCCTCTGCCTCAGCGTATTCGGGAGGCTTGCTGCCTAACCCTACTGCTGTTGCTAGGTGCCAATCCTGTTCCCTAGAACAAATCCAGTTTGCAGGTCATAGATTCCTGCAAACTAGTGTTTGGTCCAATATGGCGGTATCTGGCCAGAAACGGACTGCATTACACAATGATAATCTGTTCTAAATTAACTGACTCTTTATTGGACATAAGAGGACCTCTACCTACCATCCTTTGCCTACACTAGCAGGACCCAATCATTCCAGAATTTAATGTTTAGTAATTTGTGGGGCTAGATTAAGAGAATGAACCAACTGATTGGTCACTATGGTTCATTTTAGCAAAATGTCTCCTAACCCAAAATAAGAAATTCAAAGTCATTTAGATGCAAGCAAGCATTAGGATGGTGTCATATCTGCATGTAACAAGCAGCATATTTCGGCTATTTATAAATGCTCTGACAAGCAGCTTGTTTGTGACAGGCTAAATAAAATCACATTAATTTCAATGCACCTGGATGGCAGCAGCATTTTTTTTTAATCTCTGTGATAGTTAGAATGGAAGTCGCTGATGTGCCAGCGCAGGTCAGACCCCATATACTATAGTGATAAACACTACCAACAGATACCTCATGCTTTTTACAGTCACAAAACGCAGGTGTGACACCAGACTTGGGCATTAAAGGGAACAGTTTATGCTCGATATTCCAAAACATATTGAATAAAGCATCCGGGAAAAATCTACTTTAACCCTGTGCCACCATAAACATTAAATCACTGTGCCTCCTGCATGGATCAGATTTGCATTAACCAGGCTCCCACAAAAAGAGTGCCAATAGCACCGGGATAGCCTTCTAAACAGTCTTTAAAATGCAATTGTTGTAATCATTTTCTACAGATGCAACCTCACAAGGGGCTGCTGTCACAAGGACCATTTACGACGTATTATGGTGTCTCTATTGTTTACAAGCGACATTCGCTAACCAGGCGACAGCTGGGACAGAAAGCTGCTACTCAAGGAACAATATAATCCCGTGAAAGCAATCAACAAATGTAAGGGTCTTAATTAACTTTACACTTTATCATGTTCAATTAGTTGTCTTTTTTTAGCAGCGATTGCCATGCACAATCGGTTTAGAGCGTGCCATGTTTGATTTGTAAGTGATCACAGTTTTTGCTGCACAGTCCATGTCAGATGCTCTCTTGGGTTTTAGTGACACAGACGAACGACTTGCACACATGCTCGGCAATGGGATGATCTGGTTTATTATAAACCACCATAACATAACCCCTTGTTAACACACCCTGGTTAATGTCCCGTATAGGAAATCAATGGCAGCACCAGTGGGTCCATTTTTAATTTTCTGAATTTCTAGACAAAATTATTTTCTCAAGTTTCCTAAAACGGTTTGAAACAAATTAGACAAATGAATAGTATACTGGATGCAATCTGCAGTACTTTTTCTTGTTTTTATCCTTGTAGAAGTTAACATCCAGTTAAATGAAGATTTAATGTTATAATACAATAATCATATAACACAACACACTAAAGAATATACTGGGATATTTAAATATGAATACTAATAAAGGGTGCGGTATGAAAGGTCGACATTAATAGAGTCAGGTTTGGCCATGTCGATATTAATCATGTAGACACTTATGAAATGTTGACCTGTTAGAATGTCAACATATTGTCCTTGGTGGCTCAGCGGTCACTTACCTGCTCCCGACAGCTGCAGTGGCTCCAGTGTCCAGGTCACGGCGGTGACCGTCACTTCCAGGTCAGACCTGTGATCCCCTAGTGTCTCAAAATCTTCCACTATCCCTATTCCCTACCAGTAACCCTCCCTATAGCGCTTAATGCTAAAGGTGCCTACACACATAGCGATGTACTCACAATCCCATGATGTGTACGATTTCCCCCTGAACTCTCCCCGGCAGTCGTGGACACGACTTGGTCTGAAAAAGCTGCCAATTTGACACACGATCTATCGTGCCTCCTAAACTATCCAGTGCATCGTGACTTAAGATTGTCAGATCTGCCCTACAGCACGGCAGATCTGAAGTTGCGATGTGTGACCTGCGGGGACGCGCATAGCATCGTGATCGTGAGTGGGGACTCACGATTTGGGCATATTTTACACGATCTGTCGTTCCGATGCGCCGAAAATGGCCAGATCGGGTAAAATATCGCCATGTGTGTAGGCACCTTAAGACCCCCCCCCAGTCTAACCGTAATGTCGACATTCTGACAAAGTTGATATTTCACATGTCAGCGTTGCCTGTTGAAATTTTAACAATGTTGACATCTTAACTGTCAACACTGTTGTGTTGACATTATGAATGTCAACATTATAAATATTTAACTTATTGATTACTTCCACTATTAAATAATGTGTATAAAATCCAATGTCCGTACATAGCATAAAGCATCCAATGCAAATAGCTTGCAAACGCTGACAACTACGTCACAGTGATAGATCCGGATGAGCAGACAGAGAGACATATAGAGAGGTAGTTCAGAAAAAAGATGTTGTTTTGTGAAAAATGTTATGTATATGGCTCCACTCAACTGTAACCATGCCGCATTTCCATATATATTATGGCAGTGGTCGAAGTGGAAATTTTGAAATGGGGTTATGGAAATATCAGGGGGGCTTTACTTAGGCAGCCCAAATCCTGAGCCCCCCATATTTTCATACCCCCACTTCAAAATAATGACACGGTAACCTCGGCATACTGCCCAGGCTCACAGGCTCTCTGCCCGCCTAACAAGCACCACAAACCTGAGGCTTGACTGGGCCCATGGGCCTAGTTCCCAACAACCCTTGTGGTCTAGGGAGGGTTAAATAAGTGAAGGTGGCCGAAGCCACCTATCATGGCACTGGAAGAGGCTGTAGTGCGGAGATTTGTTTAGCTCTTTTCCTTTCCACCACTGCAGCACTCTCCGGTCCTCAGCTACTTGCTTCTCAGCTTTTTGGTCCTCAGCTTCTTGATGCTGGCCCGTCCTGGCCAGCAGCACCTCCTTTTCTTCCATTGTCAGCTCTTCCCTCTTCTTTTCTTCGGGAGGTCTTCTTTCCTCCCTCTCTGCTCCTCTCCCCTCACAGCCGCATACGTCTCCTCACAACTAACCTCCCTCACTACAGCACTCTCCTCACACCTCACTGCAGCACTCACCTCACCACATACCTCTCTTCGCACCTCACTGCAGCATTCACCTCACCACATACCTCCCCTCGCAACTCACTGCAGCACTCACCTCTCCTCACACATCCCCTCACTGCAGCACTCACCTCTCCGCAACCCTCACCTCTCTGCAGCACTCACCACTCACCTCACTGCAGCACTCGCCTCTCCTCATCCCCCCTCACTGTAGCACTCACCTCTCCCATCCCCAGCACTTGCCTCCCCTCCGCAGCGCTCACTTCACGCCACCTGCAAGCGACACTCTCCCCTCCAAATTCCCTTCTCCTCAGGGTCCACGGCAGTATTTTGAATTTGGCGACAGCCATGTAGACTAACAGCCAATTAGGGGAGGCCACGCAGCCTCCACAGATTGGCTGCTGGTCCGCGAGCTGTGGCGCCAAATTCAGAATGCTGCTGGTTGCCCCTTATTGGCCCTCACCAAATGTAAACAGGCGGCACTGGGACAGTGATAGGCTCAGCGTCGGGTGCCGAACTGAAGTGCCGTTATGACATACCGTTTCATACCAGTTCACTTCAAGCACCGCATTAAGGGAATCATGCCACAAACAAATTACATACTGGAGATGATTCGGAGTAGCACGCAATGCCGATATTCATGCACATGGTTGGTGTTTTTCAACTAAATGCGTCTAAGTTGCTAAAAAGTTACACAGCGCATGTGTCCCATGGTGTGAGCGAATACAGTTGCAGGACAGATTGGGATGTACGGTCTCAGAAATGTATTGGACCGTCCTTGGTAGCCACTGGGAGATGGCTATTCGACGCACGGAGATGCACTCTCTTATGGGTATGTTGCGGGCATGTCCCATAACTGGTTGCCAACTCAGATCGTCTACATTGGGGCCATACTCCGAACCAGACCCACAATGACACAATACAGAAGGTACTGTTGGCCCTGCCCAAATGCGCTACTGATCTGCGAGGTGTGGAGAACACTTGATACATAAGGTAGTAGAATAAAACTTAAGGTTTGAAGGGAGTAAGTACATCGTAATCCAATGCGACATTTGTTGCATGGATTCCGTCTTTTGACCTGAAATAATTTTCAGATTCACAACAGATCAGAAAAAAAGTGACTCTAATTATTAAAGCAGTCAGATGTACAAAAGGATACATTTCCAATTAGCAGGCTAAAGCGTAAAATTGTTAGTCATCCAAAAATCTAATCAAAGGACAATTTTTATATTTCAGTACAGAGCACAAAACAGCAGAGACATTTTCCAGTATAAGAACAAGATAACAAGTCAAATTAAAATATTATGTTAAAACATACGCTTTTAAAAATTCAGGTTTTTACCTATTATTAATCCAGAAAAAAGGGGCATTTTATGGCCATAAAGATCAGACACCAGATATTACACCTGTTAGTACTGAAAACCTAATAATGAGTTAAGTTAAATTTTAAAGGAGGAAATTATGGGCTGTATACAAAAAACAGCTGAAACCTCAATACACAGCAGCAGAAAACATTAGTTTTCTGCAGACGATCTGCAGGGAGCAGGGAAACGGTCGATAGATCCTTAAATTGGAAGCAATAGTCGTTCTTCTGTCCCAAGTTGGCAGCTGCTGCATTTGCAGACCTGGTTCATTATTTACCCATAATGACCATCAAGCTCCAGTCAAAGTCAGATCACAACAACTGTCAGCAACCCTTTTAATTAGCCTTGTTTGAATTCAGATAAATATCACAATAGCCGAGCTTCTGCTGAAAAAGCAACAGAATTCAGCAAGGGCCGTATTTATCTGCCATTGGAGCACAAAGCATTGTGAAAACATTCAAAGGAAAGATGGATTGCTAGGATAGATGAACATGCCACTTAACCAGTCTGTGAGTGGTAATACAGACACAGTCCGTGGCACTGAGAGTCACTTCCAACTGGTAGGAGAGCTTCTGTGATCAACTGCATTTTAAATTTAAGGGTATATTTATTATAGGGAGAACAGCTCTATAATGTCCGAAAATGGGTGTTTCACCCAGAGATAGAGGGGCATTTTAAATATTGAGAATGCCCCGACACATACTTCCTATGTAAGGAGGATAGTGGTGACAGTACATATATAAAACCCTTATCGCTGTTGCAATCTCAAAATGGCAATAGCAGGAGCAGGCAGCAGAAAAAAAATATTTTATTTAAATAAACCATTCAAAAAAAGATAATGATGATAATTACAAAGTGATTTTTTATTTTTTAAACATTTCGTTTCAAAATCGAAAGTAGTACTGGAATCCCAAGCCTGGACGGACTCCCAGTCTACAGCGCATGTATGTGCATTAGTCTCCACACCCTGGCATGCAGCCAAACAGCATCGCACAGTTTTATTGGTATATTGCAGCAATGGAAAATCTTTACTAATCGCCACATACTGTTAAACAGGCCATTTAGTCTGGTTGCGTGCTCAGTGCAACAAGCGCATTCTGCTATAAACTCAGAGCACAATGAGGCTTATTTAATAATAGGATGCTATCCGAAAATATTCATATGAACCAGTAATGTGTCAATTTATGTAACGTACTCAAAAAATGGAATATATGATTGGTCGCTCAGAGTTGTCGCGCACTGCACTATACTATTAAGTCCCCTTGCTCATTTATAATACCTAAAAATTAGCTATTGTGAACTCTCTACAAACTTTGATTTTTTGTTCTAAGATAAGGTGCAACATGTTTTTGGGGGGTCCTGCACTCTGGATTTGAACCCTAGTATGTTAGGGACCTACCCGAAAGAGGTTACCTGGATATGGTGGGTAGGCCCATAACCTTGGCCATGATTATGCTAAAAACCTCTATTGATTGCAAAATTTTATTGCATATATTTATTATTAATAATTTGGAGTTGTGCACCTGAGATTTGTCTTTTTCTGTGCCTGCAATTAGTCTCATCAGGTAGCACCTCCCATTACATATATTGTCAGGTTGTGCAGTCCAGAAACCTTCCCATATACTCCATTTAATGTGCTTTATTGCACTTCTGAGGGAAAGGAGACGCCCCAATTCTGGATTAGCACCCTTCCTTATTGGTTTCAAAGCATGGAGTATGGTAATGTATATGCACACTGGTATTAGGCACAATTCTAGGCAAGTCCTACAAGTTATATACTGTAGTGCAATTTTGGTTCATTTTTGGGGCGTGGGTCCCCCTGGATTGTATTGGTTGATCTGTCTCAGGGCACCACATTATAACACATTTTAACACTTCACTGTGTGTTTAAAATATATGTACTTCACTTTTTTATTTTCATTCTTTATATGCAGCAGCATCTGCTCCTAACGATCTCTTTACACTGCACTTTTCTTACTATGGTGGTGCCCTGGGGCAGCTTGGCTGGGCCAGTTTTTGGGGGGTCCTGCGCTCTGGATTTGAACCCTATTATGTTAGGGACCTACCCGAAAGAGGTTACCTGGATATGGTGGGTAGGCCCATAACCATGCCATGATTATGCTAAAAACCTCTATTGATTGCAAAATTTTATTGCATATATATATATATATATATATATATATATATATATATTATTAATAATTTGGAGTAGTGCACCTGAGATTTGTCTGTTTCTGTGTCTGCAAATAGTCTCAACGGGTAGCACCTCCCATTACATATATAGTCAGGTTGTGCAGTCCAGAAACCTTCCCATGTTTTAAAATATATTTCAGTGAAAAACAATGCATTGATTTAGTTCTATAATGTTTTGTAATAATATTTCTTCTCTTGTTGCTTTTGATGGTTAAGCTTAGATGTTTGGTCAGCTATCTCAGCCAGGAAACCAGCAAGCCACATGCTGAAGAGGAGTTTACGGGTCCATTTAGCAATATGCCCTAAATATAAAGTATTCCTGCTGTTTTTAGCGGTGATTGGTAAATAGGCCTGAGAAACATTTCCTAAGAAACTTCACAGGCTTAATGCACAGTTCTCCAATGGTACTGGTTGGCAGTGTTACAGTGTTAAACAGAGACGTCCCGCTGTACCGACCAATCTGGTAATGGAATTGGTCACATGATAATTCCTTTTCTTCTAAGAACTTCATGGCAGACCCTGCAACGGGATTATGTGCCTTTCAAGTTAGAGATCGGTATCGAAAAAACACCCCCCCAAACAGTGCATACAATATGTGATTTTTGGCCTTCCCTTGTATCTTTGAGCAACTTTCTAAACAGTCCATAAATCCCTGTTTTTCCTTTCAGCACTCCATACATCCCTTACAATGTAATGTACCAGAGCAATACAGTATGTAGGGCGACAAAGACATCTTTAAGGTACACATGCTATAGAATTACACATTTATTGAAGTAATCATATGAAGAACATGACTCCCAAATTGAGGATGAGCAGAGCATAAAATATCCAAGCAGCACTGACTATAGAAGGTATATTATTATCATCAATTATTTAGATGTCGCCACAAGTGTTCCGCAGCGCCTTACAAAGCACATAAACAAATAAGTAACCAGCGACTTACAATACAATACAATGCAGGACACGGACATGGATAATAAACATAGCTATATATTAGCGACCTTTACACCCACATAGCAGCCAAGTGTTAGTTGCCCTAGTAGGGAGTAAGAGATCAATGAACATACAGTAAGGAGAAGCACAAGAGGGTAGCGGGCCCTGCTCGAAAGACCTTACATTCTAAAAGGGAGGGGTAGACAAACAGGAGTGACACATGGGGTAGACGGGGAGGAAGGAAGATGTAGCAGCAAGTTAGGATGAGAGCTGGAAGGGTTTAATAAAGTAGTGGGTCATAAGAGCTTGTTTGAATGATTGTAGAGAGGTGCAGAGTCTGATAGGGAGAGGGAGGGAGTTCCAAAGATAGATGCCCATCCTGCTGCCTTGCAAAGTTCTGTCACCGAGGTCTGAGGCCTCTTTGCCCAAGAATTTGCCACCACGCAAGTAGAGTAGATTCTACTTGTGTATTTGTGGCAGTAACTACCATGATGAAGAAGCAATGGTATCCAAGAAACCTCACATAGAAATCCAATTGCTTTTTGTATAATTTCCACACTTCTTAACAGGTGTCGCCTGTTTGCCTTGTCCCAGAAATTTATAGGGAATACATTAGGTCACCCCAGAAGTCTTATTAAGAGTACTTTTCATCTTTATCTCCATGGGGCCATGATTTTGATCTGTTAGTGGTATTGCAGTTTTGGCAGACAAGCTAGCTATGCTTTAGGAATCCAACTCAATTTCAGAATTTCTTCATCATCAAAAGGATACCTACATTGAAGGAACTGATGTTTTTCCACACGTTCCCATTCCTTGTGGATTAATCTAGGGGTGGGCAATAAGTGGCCCCTTAGCTGTTGTAAAACTACACATCCCAGCATGCCTTGCCAGTTTTGCTATTTGACCATGGTAAAACTGTTGCAAGGCATGCTGGGATGTGTAGTCAACAACAGAAGGGCCGCTTATTGCCCACCCCTGGATTAAGCCCTTCACCACCTATATTCCGGGAAAACTGTGCTCTTGCAGCTGTGCTCCTCAAATAGAGACCTTTATGCTGATGTGTATTTTACAGTCACATTTATCCCTCAAGACTTATTTACTTTCTTCAGCAAAGATTCAACATTATCCGAATACAATTTCCTAGATGTTCATTCAATTTAACCACATTCATTATTAGAGGAATCTTCTACTATCCATGAGGATTCCCTTTCTGGATAAGAAACCCTATGTTTAACATCCATGAATGAGGAAAGGCTGGATGCCTAACTAACATCTATAGGCCCGATTGTCAGTTGTACACTTTTGCACAGCAGCTGTGTCTTTGGACGCAGACCCTGTATGCAAAAGTTTTGGGAAGCTGGAAACACAGGTAGTGTTGCCACGACCCAAAACGGCTGCAGCATGTCAGACAGCACAGGACCCGTTTTGCATATGCGCAGAACGGATCATAAGTGAAGCCCCCCCGCCCGCCATCAGAGCTGCCTCAGATATTCGAGTCAGGTCTACTTTATTTGGATCTTTGAGCATGAGATTGAAATGACCTTTGCAGACATTTCCTTACATGTATATCTGGGAAAATATACCAAACAAAGGAAGTAGTTGTTAGGTGGTGCAAAGTGGAATTAATAGATTGCATATTGTAACACAGGGTATTTGAAATGAGGACTCCAGGCAGGTACTTGGTAAAGCAGTGTCTTTTTAATGGTAGCAGACACTGCACCTTAGCATACGTGAGGTTAAGCCTGCACACATACAGGCACATAACATAAAGCAAACAAACATAAAAGTCTCAGCACTCCTTGTGCTAATGTCTGTGGACCCTCCAGGTCCTGGCACCCTAATGCTAACCACCACCCCCAGACTATCACCTGGCTAGCTTATCCAGCATCAGGAGCAGTGAACAACAGGTCTGTGAGAGTTTTAAACCCTTCCTGTGCTGCTGACTTCTTGCTGGCTCTGGGCGACCTGGAAAACAAGGAGTTCCATATCTCCACTTTGAGCAGTGCAGCCTAGAAAACTCGGAATTCCAAACTTCTATTGTAACTGTAGAATGTGCTGGTCTTGTTTTCCTCTCCATTGGAGGCAGCTTATCCCACCAGAATGTGGGCAATTCAGGTGAGAGACAACTCCTCTCACAATATATATTATCAGAGGTTTAATGTATTCTTCTAGCCGGCTGACCAATTGATAGGGTTGTAAGACTTTCAGAAAACCAATGTACAGACATGAAAGCATACCTCCAAAAATGCTCAAAAACGAATTTGGGACGCTGCATGCGCTGGAGGCGTGGCCTCATGAAAGGGGCGTTGTGAGGATTAAGCATGACATTGTGGCACGCCTCAATTTTTGTCACTTTGAGATGTTGGGCTACACCCAGGCTCCATCACATTTTCTATATACCATGCCACCATAACAGAGCAGAGCTCATATACTGCTATATATGGACAATCCTGGTAACAAGTATTTTTTGTGTACTTGCCATAAGAAAGTGCTCTGCCTTGTATAATTGATTGATAGATAAGTCTATGTATTTTGGATGTATTTGTTGTATTCAATTATAGTTCTTTTAATTTGTCCTTTTTCCTAAATTTTAGTAGCGCAAGATATCACTTTACTTTTCACTGTTCTCCAGGACAGGCTCTTATCTAAGCCACTGTCCTGTCAAATAGAATGTTAATACATTGGCAATAAAATAATAATATCTGATTGCCAAGATAAGCAATGATAGTTTACTAGCCCCACTGGCCCCAAATTTTACATAAAATGTACAAAAACAGATATGAAAAAATATTTACAATGTTCACAAATTATAAAATTGGAATAGTTACATGCTTCTCTGTTCTATTGTCACTTTTTCACCTGTATTTATAAACAGTAGCATATTTCCTATTGTAAGTTTTCATCTACCTGTGCACATGCTGTTGCTAGAAATTTACACTGACCAACCCCTGGGGTATAGAGTATAACAGGAACCCTTGCAAGGGAGTTATAGGCTTCCCTGAGGCAAACCCACAGATCCTGACCCCAAGCTAATGTCATTACTAGGCAGCTGCTTACTTACTAGTGCATGGTCAGGAAACAGGCTGAGGTTGTGACTGGCAGCTCAGGGCTAGTCAGTGTAACATGTGAAGATCAGGGACAGGCAGAACAGATTTATTATTATGGTAAACAAGGCCATAGTCAGGCATACTGGCAGGCAGGCGTAGTCAGAATATGCAGTACATAGAGAATCAAATATGATCTACCAACAATATGATGCTCCAACAACTGTGTAGCATAACCTATTGCCCACCATGTTTAACTCATGTACAAGGCAGAAGGCAAACAGTCTACTTAAATCAACATGTTTTGGGTTACAGAGACGGAGAGATGGATGGGTAAATAAAGGGCATTGTTTTCAGGCCTTTTTCAGATGAAGCATTAATAACCCCTAAGACCTGCCACAGAAAGCCTCACACTATATTATGGAGTTCTGTTATTGTACATACATTGTTAAAGTTACAGTACTCCAACACATAACGGGCCGGACTGTGTATTCGGAATGGGCATGAAATACCGGCGGCTCCAGAAGCCCGACAGGACAAGACCCCGAATAGGCTGGTAAGTACCCTAACCCTCCCCTCTCCCCCCCATAAACCTTACCCTCCATTAGCGGTGCCTAACTCTAAGACTCCCGGGGTGGTGCCTAACACCAAGTCCCCCCCCGGGGGTATCTAAATCTAACTCTCCCTTCCTGCAACCTAAACCTAACCCTCCCGGTGGGTGCCTAACCCTAACGTCCCCCCAGTGGCACCTAATGCTAACCCCCACTCCCCTCGGGGTGCCTAACTCTAAGTCTCCCCCAGGAGTTCCTAAACCTAACCCCCCGTGCGGCTAAGTGCTAAGACGCCAGGACTTACCTTGATTGGTCCAGCATCTCTCTGCATCCCGGTGTCGGGATTAAGATAGGCGTCTGTATTTCGACGCCTATCTTAAGTCACGCGTTGGGCTTTCGTTGTCGGGATATAGACCGGCGGCATCGAGTCCACCGGTCTATTAACTGCATACAAGGCAAACATACGCATTTCTGCAGATGTAGTTGGGCTAATCAGGCACTCACAAGTCAGCCACATCTCCATTTGTGGCTAAATACGTATAGCTGGGCGCTCGCACATAGCAAAGGATTGCCATGGGCACAGAGACGGAATTGCAGGCTGTTAAGAGATGTGTACGTGGAGATCTGGCTGATTTCGGATGAATCTTTTGCACTAATGATAAATGCCATATAGAAATGGCCAACTATGAATAAAGGCAGAAATACAAATCTATTTTCAAGAACTGCAGCGATTCAAAATCAGGCCCAAAGTGTCTGTGTTCATGACCAACAACTGAACAGATATAATGAGAGCACATATTATACTTTATATGACGCCACGAGGGTGCCTTACAAAGTACATAAACAAATGAGCAAACAAGAAAACAGAGACTTACAGTACAAAACACTGCAGGACATAGTTTATAAACATTAGTGTACATATCCCCTATATTAATGAGACCTTTCTTCCTGTTCATGTTAATACTTGAAATGTGTTCCCTAAATGGTCTGCGGAGGCTCATCTAGCACATCTCTAAAGGGCCATATTCAATTTGAAGCGAAAAGGCAGTTATCGGCGATAATTTATCACCGATGATGTCATTTTCACCTATTTTCATTATCCCCATATTCAATTTCAAAGACTTTTCGCTGGTGCGAAATGTCTTTGAAATAAAACGGGGATAAGTTTTCACCACTGAATAGGTGGCGAAAAAAATGCAGAATTGGGGTTTAGGGGTACAGGCTTAATAAAAATAGCCTGCACCCCTGGGTGAGTCGCCTAAAAAAGATCTGTGTCAAAAAAAAAAAAAAAATCGGGACACCCCAAAAAATTACATTTAAAATTGGGGTGAAAATAAAAATATGGGGAACAAGTTTGAAACGAACGAAATTTATTCAGAGGGGGTTCCCAAGTATTCCGCAGGCGTTTTCTTCAATGAGGGTAGTAGCGGTAGGTGTATTTTTTAAGAATTTTAAAAATGCACCTTAGGGACTTAAAAATATGCTTGCACCCATTTTCATGTACCCCAAATTTGATGCACCTAGTTTTTTCTTGTAAAAAGTGCTCTTGTTCACCCCTTCTTCCCTGTCGGAAAAAAACACCTGCCGCGGCTATTTAGAAACCATACTTACCTTCCGCAGGCCAAAACGGGGGTACCCCCATGTCAGGACATCATTAGGGGGGTCCCTGGATGCTTTCCCGAAAATTCCCAAATACTTTCCGATACTTACCTTTCCGACGGGTCCCGTTTTCGCAGCTTTCAAATTGAATACGGGGATAAAGCGAGCGCGCACCCGATACTTTAACCCGTAGAAACTCTGTTATGGAGCGAGAAGTCCAGCACGGACTTTCCTCTCCAATATTGAAAACCCCCCTAAGTGTTATAAATCTGCGTAAACTTAAAAAATACTTCTATCCAGATAAGGCCAATTGCACAGTTAGAAGAAGAAGAACCATAGTTATTATTACCAGCTACAGGGATCATCTTTAATGTAAGATCACTAGAATGATCATCTCCATAAAACAAGTAGCTAATGAACAAACTGCTATGTACATGCAGCGGCAAGAAAAAAATAAAAAAAAAGTATGTGAGCCCTTTGAAATCACCTGGATTTCTGCATAAATGGAACATAAAGTGTGACCTGATCTTCATTTAATTCACAAGTATAGAAAGAGTCTGCCTAAACTAATAACAGACAATTGATGTCATTATTGAACACACAGTGCAAACATTCACAGTGCAGGGTGGAAAAAGGGAATTGGTATGAAATACCGGCGGCCGCGGTTCGATTCCCGTCAGCGGCAGCCCGACAGGAGCAGAGTGCGACGCAGCGGAAGCCCGACAGCGCTGGAAATCCCGATCGTGGATAGGTAAGTATCCACTAACCTAACCCCCCTAACCCTCCTTAGGGGTGCCTAACCCTAACTTCCCCCCCAAGTGCCTAACCCTAACCACCCCCTTCCCCGCTGCCTAAACCTAAGTCCCCCGGGGGGGTGCCTAACCCTAAGAACCCCCCGGGGGTGCCTTTAGGCAGTCGGCTTCCCGATTGCCTCCCGGAAAAAGTATGTGAATCCTTGGATGTAATATCTGGTTGACCCTCTTTGGGCATCAATAACCTCAAGCAAACATTACCTGTATCTGTGGATTAGACCTGCACAGTGGTCAGGAGGAATGTTAAACCACTCCTTACAAAACTGTTTCAGTTCAGCAATATTCTTGGGATATAACCAAAGTATATGTATGACTCCTAAACTAGAACACTCCAAACCAAAATGCGGCCTCAGAGAGACAAATAATAAAAATCTCCAAAAACGAATGGAGGTAAAAAACAAAGAAAAATTAGAGGGAAACACCTTAAAGCGCAAAAGGAAAGAAAACAGTAACAATCCAAAAGACCCATACAACATTGAAGTGCAATGAAAGCCATGATACCAAAAAAAACAATACATGCTTGAATATATGATTCCAGTGGAAGTTTCCTTTAGTCCTAGGAATTGGAACTTCAAAAAAAGATGTATTCCCAATGAAAACGGTTAATATATAAAAGTCCTAGAATGATGGAGAATGAAAATGTTACTTTCCTCCATCAATGTGATATATATGAAAACAACAAAAAAGCAACAACTTATATTGTATATCCTCAATGCCAATAGAAACATAAATAAACAAAAACTAAACATACGAGGCAGGATACCATTAACTTAACTGGATATCTCTTTTCTTCATTTCTTCGAAGTAAAAAGGAACATTTGATTGAGCACCTCAGAGTGGTTTTAGATGAATATTGATGTAGATAACAAAATTATATGTATAGTACATTTTAAGAGGACATTAACTAAATACATGTACAGAGAAATCTAAAGACATTGGTATCAAAGTATTCAGATCTGGATAACTGGAGCCAACGGTCCAAGTGATCCGGTGGTGAGCCAAAGGAGTGAGATTCTTTCGACATGTTTCGACAGATGATGTGTCTTTATTAAGGATGTCTGGTGTGAACCACTTCTTCATGCCACAGCATCTCAATCAGGTTCTGGTAAGTACTCTGACTGGGCCACTCCAAAAGGTGACTTTTCTTCTGTTGAAGTACTTCTATGTTTTGGGTTGTTGTCCTGTTGCATCACCCAACTTCCACTTTCCTGAAAAATGTCTTGACAACCTTTGGAATTCATTTTTCCATCAATGATAGCATGAGGTCCAGGCAGCAAAGCAGTCTCAAGCCATGATGTTCCCTCCACCACACTTTACAGTCGGGATGAGGTTTGCTGCTGGTGTGCTGTATTTTCTCCGCATAGTGGGCCTGATTCAGTAGTGCATGTAAGTGCACTGCTGATCGCAGACTCCCGATTATCCTCCAGCCTTGTATAATGGATTAGACGCCACGAAGGCTAACTCCTGCTACCAATAAGTTTTAATACGTCATTACCCTATGTCTTTCCCAGCTATACTTTGAATGTTAAAAAGAGGCTTTCAATATGGACAAGAAAAGTACTGTAATTTGTGTGACATTCGTATAAGCAGACTGTGTTTGTCTATTGTTTTAAATTCGATGAAAATCAAATCACTTTTTTTGACCAATTTATTCAGAAATCCAGGTAATTACAAAGGGTTCACATACCTTTTCTTGTCACTGTATATAATCACACAGACACACAATACATGTACACAAATATTTCATATACAAAATGACTCCTTACAATTACTGCAGGAGAAGGTACTCTGATCACTTCAAATTATTATGGATCTTAAAAGGCACACAGTCGGTGGTCTTGTGGTATCCATATTTACAACAGGGCGTACATATCATTATCCCATATTTTAAAGAAATCAGTACATTTCTAAAGTCTACTTTACATGCGTCAATTAATTGGTAGATCATTGATAAATGCTTTGTTCTTATTTACTTAATTCCCATGTCTTGACATGAAGAGGAGGCGACACTATTAAATCTCTTTATCCTGTGTGCTGAATTAAAACTTGGAAATGGTGAAGATAGTTATTCTCCTTCAGGCAATGTAATGTGCTACATAATCACTTCAGAATGACAATTAAAGCACAGGTCTATCAGACAAATAGTGCTGGGAGAGGAACTAGCATGATGCTTGGAGAATGAGTGATCCCAAGTGTGTTAGTAAGCTGAGGTCATCTGCGTTTCGCCTTACAGTAGGTATGAATGTGCTACTCTGATCGGTACAAAGCGCACAAATACATCACAGCTTGCGATTCTACCTGTGCAAACAGCATTTACACTTATGAAATGAAGGTGTGGATGACCCAGCATTCTAACCACAACACACAAATATCTTTAATTGACATTCATTTTGTAGTATGCAAACGTTGTACAGTTGTTTGTATTAAAAAATACAAAGACATGGCTTAAAACTATTCTTTTCTTTCTGTTTTTTTTTCTATATAGGAACAGGAGTGAGGGTAAGGAAGTTAATTATTCCTCATCATCAGTAATTATGATTAGATGAATACAGTTTCTTATAATAAATGGCTATAATGATGGAGGACCCCATCCCAAGAAATGCAGTGGTAAATTAGCATAACTGTGCATGCAACCTACACAATACTGCTTCTGCTGCAAGCTTGTCATTGAATGATTAGTTAGGAATTCATAATTACCAAAAAGCACACTGCAATTTATTAGTTGCTGTGACAGTTCTAGTTCATTACAAGTTGATTACCAAATAGTGCCCTCTAGTGGTCCAATGGCTCTTACAGCAATTTGTCTCTCGTTACAGACAAACAGCAGGATGCGTAACACACAAGAGTCATATGCAGCTGGTTATATCTCAAGCCTCAAATAACTACCATTAAGTTCAGGACAATTACTGTCACATAAAGAACAAGATGTGCTCTTCTTGTTGTAAGATTTTAAAGAAAAAAAAACACTTTCCTGTATGCACACACTTTTAAATATATGAAAACTATTGCAACTTAGGGCTTGTACACAAGGGTATTGAATTAGAACACTGGTCAGCGAATGGGCAAAACCTTGTGCTTTGTCCTCACTTGAACAGTGTTCATTAAAGCATCTGACGGGATGTAGTCAGCATCCCGCCATTGTACTGTTACCTAAGCGGACATGTGGATGTTTTAAAATTGAGGCAAATCTAACGCTCGTCAGAAATTGTGTGTAGAGGTACATTCACTTACATTATGAACCATCAACATCAGATCACATTAAAGAGTTTTAGAACACCTATTTAATGCTTTAAAATAACACCACAGTGCAGAAGACCTTATAACAGGAAAATTAAATATATTATAGGATATGAATCTGTTGTTGCTCAGTATTTGTGTATGCTGTGTAGATTGTCTTGACCCGAGCATTGAACAAATGCAATTTTCTGATGTGAAAAACGTGAAAGGAACATATTTTTGGTATTTTATGGTCACAAGACGTATGCAATGCCATACATTAGAAGAAAACAAACAAAACGGCAGACTACAATACACCATGCTTCTGCCCTATAGGGCTTAAAGTCTTGCTGTAGAAATAAAAGTATGATTTTTTTGTATATATTGTTTTTTATCCTGCTTGAATCTAAAGTAAAAAAAATTCTGCCAAAACATATTTCTTATGAAAAGCAAAAAGCAGTGATGCACATAAAAGATTATCTTTAACATTTTTTGGAAAGCAAAATGAGGATATATAATGTAATTTGAAGAAATTACTTAAACAAAATAACTTTAGTTCTCGCTCTTATTTTGTGAATAAACGTCTAAAAAACAACAGATATATAAATTCTAAATTACTCTATACATATATACACATATATATATATATATATATACACATACACACACACTTATTTATACACACGCCTGTGAATATATATATGAATAGTATAATGTATGCTGCCTATGAATATATATTCATGTACATAAAATTATACTCACAGGCAATGTTTTAAAATACAACATAAATAAATATTGTGGAATTACTTATTAAACATTGAAAATGTAGTCATTTCCAATTATTTATAATCAGATTCCAGTTGCACCCAGTCTTCCTCTCTACGGTACGGTCGCGCAGGAATTTTGGTTATTTATCATTTTAAAGACAATATTTATTGCAACATTTTTGTTTGCATTAAGCATAATCTCCCACTTCCAAAGATACCCACATACATTCAAGCAGCGGTGAGGTGTTAGCAGTGATGATTTAATAGTGGCTGCCTAATGAGTTGTGCTTCCTGCTGCAACTGAATCACTATTTAATGCTATTATCAACAGTTCATGACCCACCAGCATGAAATGTCAACCTGATGAATCTAAACACTGCTGACCTTAGAGAAGAAACTTACCCTACTGGGGGGATATTCTTATTAGTACCTAATGCCCTGCAATGGGAAACATCAGGCACATGGTCCTTGCAGAGAGCTGGCAGGCAGCCGCCTCAATCCTGGGAGCAGGTTTCGTGCAGACGTGAAACAAGAAGTTAATGTGTGCTGCTCCAAATCATTAGGGGAGAGACAATGCAAATTGAATTGTTGTATATAAGGAAACTATTCATTGTAACATTCACAATGACTAAAGGTAAATCTTTACTGAAGAAATGTGCTGCAGAAACATCTATCCTTTAGGAATGGAAAAATCAAATGTCTGTAATACTGAGACAGTTGGCAAAATACTGTACACATACTGTAGTGATGAGCACTGACAGGACTTAGATGACATATGCTGACATCATGCTGTGGACATTATTGGCCCTCTTTCATGGTGTTGAAAAATGGGAGAAAGTTGTATTCATTGTTTTTTTTCTGTTAATTCCACAGAATTTTCAAATTAAGGATAATCATAGAAGTTTTAAAATGACTGATGGTATTTTTTTTTTTAGAAATATAATATATATATATATATATATATATATATATATATATAATATATCACCTGTATTTACACATTTTTTGGTAGAATACTGTTTACCTAAATACTTTCGGTTGCATTCATAGTTCCTTATGGAGCTTACCGAATTGACGCAGAGTAATTCCTTGCTGCACATTTGCACAAAAACATAGCGATTCAATAAGACATTTGTAATAGCACTGCAATAATATATGGATGGGCACATTTGTTAAAAGGTACCAGAAGCAAGAATAATATGATTATATTTAAGACTAAGCATAAAGCAGCAATCATCTTTCATGTTGTATAGCGAAAGTACAATGTGGGATCCATAAACAGTTATATACATCTTGTTTTCTATTGAAATGGAACAAATGAAAGATAAAATATGTTTGTAGGTTTATAAAGTTTTCTTACAAAAATGTACTGTGCAAAAAATATACTTCTCGTACAGTAACTTGCATTGTTCCTGCTTTTTGCATGCTCTACCAAAATAAAAAGTCTAGATATTTCAAACAAATAAATAAAAATACAATCCTTTGCTCAAGGATTTTTTTCTTTTAAATTACATACAAAAATATATTGACATTTCACAAATCATTAATTGTTTTCAATAAAAATCAAACATGCACCAACATGTAACATTTATTTAAAGCTTAGCATTTAGTTTCCTTGCAAACACAAGATGCTTAAAAGTACATTTATTTTGTTTGTTAAATCATATAGAAATTTACAGTTAAAATTGGAAAACACTAAATGGTTTTGTCCAGCGATGCTAACGACTCGACCGATCCTGACTGACCGAAACAATCCCATAAACGACCGATGTACAGTGAACACAATGTACAAGAATCGTTTAGTTCCGAACGTTCCTCTCAATCGTCACGTCAGCAAATATTGGGCACATCTTCGTATACATTGCACTTTCTGAACAATGCCATAACAATGGGACATAGCACAAGCTAGGACCGTCATGCCTGGAGCTGCGTACACACCAAACCATTCTCGAGCCAACTTGCCATATATAGCCAAATTGGCTCAAAAACTGTATAGTGTGTACCCAGCTATAGACGAACATGTAAAATAAAATGACGGATTCACTGCATTTGTAATTGAAATATGTCAGAGAAAAATATAACTTTCTGAAGGCCCTCAATGGCATGTGCATTATGGGAATGCGTAAAACTTTACAATTAAGTCACAGATTCGGTGGACTTTAAGGAGAAGTCGTTGCAGCCATTATATCATAATACACATACTGCTCATCTAAAGCCCTTTAATACACAGCCCGTCTAATAGGATCTCACGCACATGCCAATTTAAATCTGTGACCCTTTCAAGATGTTAAGCAACATTTCAGAAGAAAAGCGGACGTGGATGAAGCCCTAGTACTGTTATTTTTTTTTTTAAGGAGATGAGTTTAATAACATATCTATTTATGCAAAGATCTTAACCCTCAAATATAAAACTTCAAATAAAATAAAGCCTCTATACGGATTATGAAATTCGGCAATACAAATACTTTGTTCTATTTTAACAAACATCAGTTAATTTGATAATATTCGTGTTTCAGTTGCTTTTTTTTAGTCTGGGAACCAAATGAACACTGAGCACATATATATTGTATATTTATACATTAGTGTGTGTTTGTATATAGCTAATATTTTATATGCAGGCCTGAAGCCACATAAAAATTGCAACTTATGTAACATGCAGTATACGGGATACTCAGTAATTAACACCTTAAATCAAGTGACAATTTCATTGCACTTTTAAAAATCTGTTTCACTGCATAAGACTTTTTAATAGCTTTTCAAATTTTTGCTTGAAGCCAAACCCTTTTGTTACCAAAATAAAATTGTACTGGTTAAGAGAGATGAACTGTAACATAGATCTAGCAACGATTCTTTATGCCTCTTTAACTTGTAGAATGAGTAAATAAGTTGTTTCGGCAGCAACTGTAATTTTTCTAATTACGCTAACACATTTTCATAGGAAAATCAAAGTAATACATATAAAAACAGTTCCAATAAGTAAACTACGGCCGCGATTCAATTCAGCGCGATGCTGAATAGCCCCGGGAGGGAGCTCCCGGAGCTATTCAATTCAGCGCCCTGTTGAGTCGGAGAATGGCGGTTCTCACAACTTATCCTAGGTATTTAGTAGCAAGAACCGGCATTCTCCAACTAAAGTACCGGCCACGAAGCTATTAGCACCGAGCTAAGGCTGCAAAGAGCTGCGCGGCCTGCACTTTTGTCATATTTTTCATAGCACCCCCAGGGGGGTGAGAGAAGGAATCCTTTAGCCGGACCAAACCGCGCTGAATTGAATAGCTCCAGGAGCTCTCTCCCGGGGCTATTCATCATCTCTTTGAATTGAATTGAGGCCAATGTTTGAGATGGGAGGAGAGAGCAAGATAGAGGCAAGGATGTGTAAGAGCGCAAGAGGCAAAGAGGAGTAAATATGCAAGAGCTAAAGGGGAGGCAAGAGGGAATAAGAGTGCAAGAGGAACAAAAGCACAGTATGCAAGGGGGAGCAAGAGCTCAAGGGGGAGCAAGAGCACCAGGGGGAGCAAGAGCACCAGGGGGAGCAACAGCACCAGGGGGAGCAACAGCACCAGGGGGAGCAACAGCACCAGGGGGAGCAACAGCACCAGGGGGAGCAACAGCACCAGGGGGAGCAACAGCACCAGGGGGAGCAACAGCACCAGGGGGAGCAACAGCACCAGGGGGAGCAACAGCACCAGGGGGAGCAACAGCACCAGGGGGAGCAACAGCACCAGGGGGAGCAACAGCACCAGGGGGAGCAACAGCACCAGGGGGAGCAACAGTGCCACAGGCAAGTAGGGAGCATGAATTAAGAGACAATGGGAAGTATAAACCTTATCGGTAAAGGCAAGTAATAGGAATAAGAGGCAAGTGAAGGTTTTTGGATTTGAAATTATATTGCAAACATAAGAAAATTTGGTAAAGCAATATACATATATTAAAAAGAATCATTACTGTGGTATAGCAAGGATTCCCATGAAATGGGAAACAAAATATAGTATGTATCCAGCCCTTGTATAGAAAAGGAATTGCGATATACTGTACAATAAAGAACTTGAATAGTAGGGCTAATGATGAGCACCTTCTGCTCATATGCGGTAAGTCAGATTTGTTAAAGTTTTCTCTCTGATCTAAAACAGGTTTTCTAGCAAAACGAAGCGCGTGTAAGAAAAAGGTAAGGTGTGGTAGTAAGAAGGGAAAATGCCGAGTAAGACCAGCAGTCATGCCCAGGGCTCCAATAGCTTTTAAACAAATAAATGGGATAGCATGATACATAGTTTATTAAGTGTCTTGCTTACATTAAAGCAACATAAGGATTCATTTTAGAGGCCAACCTCCATGGACTATTTACCAATACCCACTTATCATGATCATTTAATATTAAAAACTAATGATACTGAGCTGGGGCCATGTACCTGCCAGGCTGTGCGGTATACAGCATATGGACGCTATAGAAAGCCCCAATATAGCCATTGAGTTTATCAATTTGCTAACACAAAGTGCTGGAGAGATACTGGACTTGCCCTTTTACCAGTTATAACTTTGCTGATCACATCACAGAGCTGCAGATTCATCTTGCTGAGTAAACGGACACTGGACTGAGATCTCGTTGGTTCAATGTTGCCGTTATAGTAAAACGTAGTTTTTGTTTTAAAAGCGTCTCGTTTCACACACTGACAACGAAGATTCTTAAATGCTCCTTTTATCTGTAGAAAGAAAGTCCTTTCCTATTGAAAAGGTCAGTTAAAGAAGAAAAAAATCCGCGCCACGTTTTATTCTTCATGAGAAAAGGCGGCTAGAGGGGAAAGAGAGAAACGAGGAAAAGAGGGAAAAAAAAAAAGAACAAAGAACATAAACTAGGAGTTTAGAGTTTACAAGAGAAAAAGTCTGAAACAATTGGGGAGGCTACTTGCTGAGAGCCTGAGAAAGCAGACATTTTATGGGAATCCAGCGCATAATTAACAGACCAGAAACATAGAATGCGTGAGAGTAGGGAAAGTTATGCCAAGGCAATACAAGGGGGGGCAGAGAAGGAAAAAAAAGGCTTCAGACTACTGTGCGGAGATGGAGCCAGAGCAACATTCACTGTCTGAGACATGACATACATGAGGGTTATACAGAAAGCCGAGACTCCGGGCCTTAGCTGACAGGTAATGCAAAACATAATACAGTTACATTTACAGACATTCCTATAAAGTGCAGCCTAAATACAAACTACAAGTGTTATTACTGTGCCAGTGGGGTTTAATGCGAGTGCTCCTGCTCTCCTAGCACAGCCCAAACACAGAATGGAAAATGGATTGGCTTCTGACTAAATTGAGCCTGGTGTTACAGTGGGCGAGGAAAATTAGATTGCAAGTATACAACAGATTGTACAGTGCCGGGTAATATGTTTCTGGCAATATACATGTCATAATGCCAATTGGCCCCTTGTGGTCATAAACGATAACAGTTGCCTATATGGCCAAAATCCAATACCGCCTCTAGTCAGTAAAAAACATATTATATGATGTCTAATCATTTAATCACTTGTGAAGAGTATGCATTGTCAGTATAAAAGTGTGCCATCCTTGCCATTTTACTGATACAGGAGGGGGCTGCAGGGGGCATTGTGCAGCAGATAGTGTGATTGCGGCCTGTGCAATGCAGAGAATCTTTGCATTAGTCCGCAGGAGGCAGAGTCACGTCATTAGAGCCATGGAGTGCTCACTTCCCATGGGAAAGGTCGGGGATCTGGGACCTACGGGAGAGGGTCACAAAATTTGCGTCTCTACTGGAATGTAATGGGGTATGCATTCAGTCACAGAGTGTTATTACGCCATGTTGCATTGCAAAATACAGCCTTCAGCAGCTGTGTACAGCAAGAGAGAACGTCAAAACAGTTATATATTAATATAGATATTCTTTCCTTCTTTCTCACCATCTGCGACCACAATATTGAAGTCAAATAAGTGAAGAAACTGACACTTGTCCACAGATATACAGGAAGTATAAAATAAAAGACAAAACGGGTCTATTTACTAAGCAGTGCTGGGAGACAGAGTGAAAAGTGATAAGAAAGTGATAAGGTGCCAGCCAATCAGCTCCTAACTGTCATCTCACAGGCTGTGTTTTAAAAATGACAGTTGGGAGCTGATTGGCTGGCACCTTATCACTTTCTTATCACTTTTCACTCTGTCTCCTAACACTGCTTAGTAAATAGACCCCAAAATCTTTAATTGCTATATTATAAAACCGGTTTAGGTGAATTGATCCAGCTAAGCCCACCATGCCACTGAGCTTGTGCTACCAAGGACATGGGACGTCTGAGGCAAGCACTAGGAAGTGATCTGCATAACAGAAGCAGTGCCTCCATGTTTACATATACACAGGGAAATCTGTAATGTAGCCGCAGTAACTAAATAGCTAGCCACATACACTGACAAGGCTGCGCATTGTACTGCGGGTCCGATTCAAACCCGCTCGCTAGGCTGCGTTGGCATGTAGCCTGCCTACATTTGCAATGTGCGCATGCGTATAAGACGCAGTGCGCGAACTAGTCAATGCTATCGATGCGTTCGCATGGTGCACATAGCTGCCTCGCTAGAATGAGTGACAGGACGAGCAGTTTGTAGGTGGTAACGGGTTGATCGATGGAAATGGGAGTGTGGTGGTGCGAACGCAGGCTTGTCTGTGCATCTTAACGCCGTTTCAGAGGCGTGCATAATTAAGACGCAGCGTCATAATACACGTGACATTGCTGAATTACACACTAAAGCACTCTCAGTGCTTGCGGTAGGGTATGGTCAACCACAAGTGCTGCGTATGGGTCCGATGTTACAGACTGTTTCATACACTTCCTGGAGATGACGTGTATTACGAAGGGAAAGTGGGCATCTTATGACAGGCTAGTGGGCGTCTATATACACACTGCGATAGCACGCCAAGACATAGTGGGCGTGCTAATGTTTTGCCGTGCGATCGCTGGATTTGCATACTTTGGCAGGTGACGGCTGCGTGCAAATGCATCTAGCGAGCGGGTCTGAATCGGGCCATGTGTGAGGACTCATCTTTTAATTTGTCCCCTCAATATATACACAATTGCCCTCCTGCCCTGTTTGCCAGCCCTCAAGGAGCTCTAAAAACCAGAGAGAGCACCTTAGGCAACCAGTGGATATAGCCATAAGCAACATCGCTGAATTGCTACACATCTCGGATATATGGGCTACATAGAAAACATAGTAAAAATACACCATGGCAAAAAAAATAAAAAACAATAGTTTATTTAACTGGCCTTTCTATGTAAGCTGGTAAGTATAGCCTGCTTTCAGGTTACCTATACACCTCTAAATTCACTCTTTCCATGCGGCAGATCTAAGCCTGTAAGTAGTCGGAGAAAACTGATGTGCAAATCACTTTTCTTTGAACCAAAAAACAATATAAAGTTTCACAATTAATCATTTTGACAACACACATGCCAGGAGGAAGAAACTGTTATCTTAGCAGATGCAAATGTATAATATCAATTGTGATGCAAATCCACAGGTATTACACGGACCTCTCATGCATCGCTACCAATGAAAGGATAAATGTGAAAGTTGAACTTGCAAGATCTGTAGGATATGCATTACAGATATGACCATCCAACCATACCGCATAATTTGTGCTATCTAATCTTCAAACTTTCACTACAGATTTTTACAATACTTAAAGCTTTTTCTAGGATTGAGCAATGACAAACTATATACAGCTCACCACATTGCTGCCTCTCTCTCCCACGTCTGGCACCTATTGTTATAAGTAAAATATATATATTATATATATATATATATATATATATATATATATATATATATATATATATATATATATATATATATATATATATATATAGTTTGATATCCACTATTAGAATCTTTTTCTGAAAGTATCATAAGCAGGGCACTAAAATATAATAAGTATGGTGGCATAGTATATTCAATGACAATAGGAACTAAGCAGGATATGAAAAAATAAGGAAAATAGAGGTCGACGATTCTTTAGCTTTTGGGTTTGCAAAATATTTAGGGCAGGATTTAATTAGCCCCATTAACTGAACAGGTGCTAATTGATCGCCGGCCCGTATTCAATTAGCCCTGCTTACGGGGATTTCTTTCGGGTCTCCTCAGACCCGAAAAAGAAATCCCCATTAACTGTGCAGTTATCGGGCAATAACTACCACTTACCACACAGGTCCTTGAACTTATCCTGTGCGTTAATGTCTAATAACCCGAATTAAAGCACGTGTTTAACGTGCATTAATAAGGCTATTGGACGAATGCGGGAGGCAAATTGAATAGCCCTGGGCGTTAAAGTACAAGGTTACTTGCTGTTATTAGCCAAGGAAATTAACCACGGGTAATTGAATTCCCTCTTTGTGAAAGTTTGTCCAAAATAGAAGAATATGGTCATGGCACTCAGGCCCTGATTCAGAGCCGGACACTCTGACAGAGCGCTCGCTCTGAATCAGGGCCGTCCCTGCTCCTTTTTGGAGCGCTCGCATAGCTGTGGGTGACCACCCACAGCTATAGCGAGCGGCCAAAATGATGGTCGCGATGGTCAAGACCATCGGGCTTGCGACGAGACCCTGCGGTAGGGTCTTGCTGCCACAAGCCCTGGAGTGCTTTTGGCTCTATCAGAGCCAAAAGCACTCCCACTGACATCACTAGTGATGTCAGTGGGGCCGGCACCAGACGGTAGGCGTTCCCATGGGAACGCCTCCGTCTGGGCAGCCACGCCTCTGGCACGCCCACCAAAGGGGGCGTGCTGTCAATCACCATCAACAGCACGCCCCCTTTGCTGCGAGACCCATAATGACGGCTTGGCCGTCGTTATTTGGGTCTCGCGCATGCGCACGACAGAGCCGCCTCCATCGTGCGCATGCGCACTTGGGCAACATCGACCCGCTTGCGAGCGCTCAGCGTTCGCGAGCGGGTCTGAATTAAGCCCTCAGTACACAGACTCTCCGGAACCTCTCAAAAATAATTTATTCTGCTATTATATGAATCATAATACTAAAATAAAATGTAAAAAGGACTTCTATTATTCTTCAAATAAATTACATTTACATCAAAATTTAAAAAGAACAATATTTCCAATGAATCCCATGTGATTACCACAATCTTGTCCAGATTCTACCATGCATTCCCAAGCTTTTGAATTGTGACTACCATAGCTAATGCACAATTTTCCTCCTAAATTTACCATAACAAAATCACAACCCTCTCAGTGTCCACTGAATAAAAACATCCTCATTTGCTTAATTCTCCATGTGGGAGACTTATCCCAGAAATCATCTTAATATCATCTCCATCAAGTTTGAATTTAATTATGCTAAATGAAAATGAATGACTCACTGCAAAGCAACACAATATAAAATGGCAGAATTGACTCATGCTGCATACACAATAAGTTGGATGATATGAACGATAACATATCGTTAATTGCGTTCAATATCGTCCAGTGTGTATGCAAGACATCGTTAGCAATGCGCACTCGTTAATGTCTTTCATCGCTCGCACTTGCAGGGGAACAACGACGATATTATATATCTAATATATAATTATATATAGATATATATATATATATATATATATAGATATATATACACACACACACACACTATATATAAATATAATATATATATATATATATATATATATATACACACACACACACATATATCGTTAACGATATCGTTCAGTGTGTATGCTCAATATTGTTAACAACATTGAGCCCGGCAGAGCAGGGGAAACACTTAACGATGTGCTCCATGAGCGATATCGATAAGTGTGTATGCGGCATAAGAGCTAAACCAATGTATTTATACACAATTGCCTTATACTGTTCAAGAATTCTGATGTAGACACTGTACAAACCAAATGGTTAACTGTACAAATAAGGGCCAGGCCACTGATAAATGCTGGCAGTGTGCGGGGGAACATTTGATCTACTTGATACATGAATTATCATTAGACAATATCAGTATGGGCACCGGCATGTGCGGCCCCGCCTCCTAAATACATGACGTCACACCTAAGGGGCGGAGCCATCAGCAGCGCCGCCAACTCCGGTAAGTAGAGTGCCTGCCCGGAGTGTCTCTTGGACACTCTAGGCGGCTCTGCAGTAGCGTTAGTGGCTACAGGGTGCATTCCAAATCAGGTACCTGTACAAAAATAATGGGCTAAAGGTGCAAATCCACTACGCGACCTTACTGAGCGATTGCACGATTACGACATCATAATCATGCAATCGCTCAGTAATCGGCAGCAAATCGGGCATTTAAATGTCAAAAATGACCAGCGATGGACGTGCCCGCTGGTCGTTTCTGATATCTATCATCGCCCGTACATGCTGGTCAACCGGACAATCAGGTGAGGTTCAGCATGTACGGGGATGATGGTTGTGCCAACACTGAACGTTCAAGTGTAGGCACATCACAGACTGTGAAACGACAGCACGATTACAATGTCGTAAACGTGCTCTCGTTTCTCCGTCTATTAGTGGATACGCACCTTAACTCAGTGGTTCCCAAACTTTATTGAATCATGCCCTAGATTCTCATAATATTTTCCACGGAACTCTGTCCACATATTTTATGATTGGCAGCTACCAGGCACTGGTTTTGCCCATCACATTGACCATGAATAACTAACCCCGTGGCACCCCTGCAAGTCCTCGGGACACAAATTTGGAACCACGTTGCACACTTTGAATAGCCCATGTTCAGAGAACTTCAATTCAATAAGCGCTGTGTCTTTGTATTTACTGCACAAATATACAATTGCTATAATTACACCGGCATTTTGTGAATAAGGAAAACAAGAATAACGAGAGACCATTTACATGCATTTTAGAGGTTGGCCCAGTTGATTGTGGAAAGTACTGTCAGTTACAGGTGTAACAAATAGTAAGTTGCGTAGTATTTCAAAGGACAGCTAATATCACCAGTGTACATGATTTGAAGTGTATAAAAATGCTACCTACAGTATGTAGATTAAACAAAATAGTAGTAATAATTCAATGCACACAGAGAGAAAAAAAGAACAAAAGTTAATTGTCCACAGACTTAGGGGGTCATTCAGACCCGTTCGCAAGCACCGATGTGCTCGCAACCGGGTCGATGGGTGGCCCTGCGCACGTGCAGCGGCCGCACTGCGCGTGCGCAAGCTCTGGAGCGAGAAACTCTCTCGGTCCGGAGCTCGCTACAAAAGGGGCGACTGTCGATGTTGATCGACAGCTCACGCCTTTTTGTAGGCGGGCCGAGGGGGTGCTTTCAAAAACGGAGGCGTTCCTTTAGGAACGCCTACCGGTTTGTGGGCGGCCGCACTGACATCAGTGATGTCAGTGGGGAGCTTCCTGCTCGATCAGAGCAGGAAGCTCCCTGGGGCTTGCGAGTGCCCAGACCCAACCTTAGGGTCTGGTTGCAAGCCCCGTTGGTCGCGATGGTGACCAACCACCCTGGTCGCAAGCTAAACTGTGGGTGGTAACCCACAGCTTAGCTTGCGACCAGGAGGCCGCACCAAAAAAACAGAAGCACTCGCCCTCATTCAGAGAGAGCGATCGCTTCTAGCGACCGCCTCTGAATGAGGTCCTTAGTTCAATAATGTGATGTTATAAGGCCATTCATGTTAACACATATTAGTACCACATATAGACTGCATACCTCCCAACTTTTAACTTGGAAATTCAAGACAAAGTGCATGGTCAGGAGTCCCTGGGGTGTTACCAGCACTTCCCACTTGCTGCACAGCCCCCCTTGCCTTTCTCCTCCCTAAAAAGAAACTTTTGAATGACACTCCATGCACGGAAGTGTTCAGCGTCGACCTGATATGCAGAGCAGCGGTGAATGAGACATGCCTCTCAACTTCCTGGACCAAATCGGGAAAAAGCTGTACCGGAAATCCAGACAGAGCTCCAAAATCAGGACTGTCCTGCGTATTTTGGGACAGTTGGTAGGTGTGATATTGTGCTACTTAGTGTTCTCGTAAGCAGAACTAGATTTTAAAATCAAAACTTTAGAAATACAAATAAATAAATAAAAAGTAAATACAAAATAAAGTATCTAAGCATTTTTAAAAAATTAAGATGGCCATTAATATAGTTAATAGGGAATATAGTCCCAACAACAAATTTTTTTTTTTTTTCAGTAAACCAGATAACCAGATATAGTTACAGCACTGAAAACGGCAAATCCCCATCTAGGGTCATCTAAACTTGGGAACCAAAAGAGTAAATGCCCTCTCTGTCTTACCTGAAATATTGCACTGTCTGTAATTACAATTCATGCACAACTATATAGAACTAGCTTACTACTGTGTTTCAAGTCTGTATAAAGTTTTACAGAATGTTGCTTTCCATTATCCTTTTGCAAAGTTATGACCAGCGATTTTTTGAGACAAGTATTGCAAGTAATTCCCTTGCATTCAACATTGTTCTAGCTATAAAGGGTGTTTTTAGAGTCATTTAATATCCAACAAAATAAAAATGCTCATTTATGCCATAAAATGTAAAACATTTGATTAGTGAAGAGTCTATTTTCAATTTGCTTTACTATGTTTTCTGTGTAAACCATCGGAGGGATTAACCACTTAGTAAGTCTTATTTCTTTGTAAATGTGAAAGTGCCCTACTCCTGCCACCGACTGCAATGGAACAGCGCCATCTGTGACCAAATAATCATGGAAAATTAAAAAATACAGAACTGCCTTTACTAGGTGAACAATATCTCTTTTACAGTCTTACTAAATCATAAACTCTCTATAAAACAAAAAAGTACCCTATATATAAATTCCTTTTAAGTCTCCTCCCTATAGTGATCAGAATTCAGAAAGATTTAATTACACACTCTTTATACAATAACAGCGAGAGGTCAGGGATAAACATGTACTTGTAAAAAAGATATGCTAGTGGCTATACATGTACACATACAGTATATGCACATTCCGGTCACCATTATCTGTGGCACTGTATATCTGCACATGCACATCTCACTAGATTCCCGTCAGTAGCTCTGTTCCTTGTCACTAGGCATCCGACTCCATTTACTATGCCATGCATTAATGTAAGTGAAAGTAACTTTAATGGTGAATCAAAGGCAGGCTCTGCTCAGTGTACCTTTACACTTACTAGATGTCCTTTGATCAGTTTGTTCATTAATAGCCATGCAATCTTTAATACATCCCCAGTGAGCATCCCATTACAGGTAACTTTGTTTGAAACAAATTCTCTCAAGGAAACTTTTTGTATACAAGACAAAGTCACCTAATAATCTTTGCAATGAATATTAATAAAGCACAGATAATGTTTAAATTGAAAGAAAAATGTGTGAAACATAAGGCAGCAAAATAAATTGTTCTTCTAGTTCTTTAAGTGGACCAGACGTGGAAGACTGAAACATTATACATGATAATATACATGCATGGACCCCGATCAGCCATAACATTAAAACCACTGACAGGTGAAATGAATAGCATTGATTACCTTGTAATAGCACCTGCCAAGGAGTGGAACACTCAGGGCCTGATTCAGCCTCAGACAGAATTGCAAAGCTGCTCGCAAGTACTCTGCGGAACATCGGCCTGCTAAGGTGATCCTGACTTCTAACCCCCCCCCCCCACCCAACGGTGGCAACAACATGCCTCCGTTACAGGAAACAGAGGGCATCGCCGCCCCCTCTTCACCCACATAAAATGGCTGCAGACTGTCAATCGCTGCCAGTCCCACGTGTGGGATTGCAGACCCGTTCTGCACATGCGCAGAACAGGTCATGCTCTTGCACAGATTCCAGATCATCAGGAATCTGTGTTCAGCAGTAATAAGACCGTCAGTTCTTAAAAGTGATGTGTTGGAAAATGGAAAAATGAGGAAGCCTAAGGAGCGATTTTGACAAGGGCCAAATTGTGATGACTAGGTCAGAGCATCTCCAAAACTTAGGTCTTGAGGGAATTGGGAGGGATCTCGGTCTGCACTGGTTAGTACCTACCGAAAGTATAATATGGAGGAACCAGCAACAGGGTCTTAGGTGTCCAAGGTTCATGGATGCACGTGGGGAGCAATGGCTAGTCTGTCTGGTCCTATCCCACAGAAGAACCACTGTAGCACAAATTGCTGAAAAAGTTCATCCTGGCTATGATAGAAAGGTGTCAGATTTCATAGTGCATCACAGCTTGCTGCATATGGGGCTGCGTAGCCCCCATGCTGACTCCTGTCCACCACCGAAAGAGTCTACAATAGCCACGTGAGCGTCAGAACTGGACCATGGAGCAATAGGAGAAGGTAGCCTGGTCTGATGAATCATGTTTTGATTTACAACATATGGACGGCCGGGTGCGTGAAAGTCGTTTACCTGGGGAAGAGATGGCACCAGGATACACTATGGCAAACCGGTAGAGGCGGCCGAGCAGCCCCATATGCAGCAAGCTGTGATGCACTGTGTGTTCTGACACTTTTCTATCATAGCCAGCATTAACTTTTTTCAGCAATTTGTGCTACAGTAGCTCTTCTGTGGGATCGGACCAGATGTGGTAGCCTTCCCACATTCATCAATGAGCCTTGTGCACCCATGACTGTGTCGCCAGTTCACCGGTTGTCCTTTCCGTGGACCACTGTTAGTAGGTACTAACCACTGCATACCTCACTGTGAACACCTCACAAGACCTGCAGTTTAGGAGGAGCTCTGACCCAGTCGTCTAGCCATCACAATGTGGTCTTTGCCAATGTTGCTTAGATCCTTACACTTGCCCAATTTTCCTACTTCCAACACATCATCTTCAAGAACGGACTGTTCACTTGCTGCCTAATCTATCCCAGCCATTGACAGGAGCCCATGTAATGAGATAATCGATGTTATTCACTTCACCTGTCAGTGATTTTAATGTTAGGGCTGATGGGTGTATATCAATCGAGATGGTTAAAATTACAGATCCCCTGGCAGGGAGGTTTCAACAGTGCCCTGACTGGAAAGACAGAGGAACCAGCTTTAACTGGTAAACCGCACTTGTCTGCCGTAGAAACCAGAGAAAATAAAGCACGGCGAGGTAAGGAGAGAGCAAAGATCCAACAAGAAAGAGGCTGATCTTAAAAGGAACAGCTACTGTAAAGCTAACAACAACTATGCTCAACCCATCTACAGCCTCAGGGTTTAATCTCCTTCAGGACTTATGAGTTGCCTTCTGCCAGCATAGTAGTGAAAAGGGACAAGCTTGCCATTTGTGAGAGATGGACTGCAGGACATCTCCCTGTGCATAATATCAAAGCAGGATTAACAACAGGGTGGCCAGGGTTGTCATTTAGGGGCCCCAACACATTGGGAGGCTCCTACACATAGCAACATGACACCAGTGTGGGGGAACTGCAGAATAATATCAGACTAATATCAGCAGAAAATCGTATTCACCATATTATTGGCAGGGCCCCCATTAACAATGATCTGACCTGCATATAATGCAATTATTAAATGTACCACAGTGACACAGGCAAGTTTAGTCTGTATAATACCCTGAATACAGCCCTCTGATGATGCCAATGGGGTTAGTGTGATGTTTAGCAGAGGACTAAGGTTTGTAAACAGCATCTGCAGAGTTGTGCTGAGACAGTGGATGAGGATAGAATAACCTGCAGCCAATGCAATAATAAGAATATAGGATGGTACAATATTTATCTTTTCAGGCTGCCGACCGATTGTCTACCTGCGGCACATGGTCATGCCTTGCTGCCAAGATACAGATAACTTTGATTGTATTGTAATGATCGCACATGTACTGACAGCAGCTACTATCCAACCTTACCTACTCTACCGGAAGGTGCGGGAGACTCCTGATTTTTCTGTTGTCCCTCACACCCCCAGAAGAGGGGAAGCACTCGGGAAGCCGACTGCCTAAATACCGGCAGCCGGCTTCCTGACTGTCTTATCCCGGCATGGGTGAAATGCCAGGCGTCTAGATGTAGACGCCCGCATTTCCCCGACGCCGGGAGATCGGCGCCCGGCATCACGATCATAGTGATGCCGGACGCCGCGAGCGGACAGCCGCGGGGGGGAGGGTTAGGTTTAGGGCTCCCGGGGGGGACTTAGGGTTAGGCTAGGGGGAGGGAGGGTTAGGCACCCCGGGGGGGACTTAGGGTTAGGCACCCCCCCGGGGGACTTCGGTTTAGGCAGCAGGGAATGGGGGGATTAGGGTTAGGCACCCCTAAGGAGGGTTAGGGTTAGAGGGGTTAGGTTAGTCTATACTTACCAATCCACGATCGGGATTTCCAGCGCTGTCGGGCTTCCGCTGCTTCGAACTCTGCTCCTGTCGGGCTGCCGCTGACGGGAATCAGCCGGCGGTATATCATACCCATTCCCAGAAGAGTGAGCAGATCTCCAGCATCTCACCCACTACCTAGTGAAGTGTTTCAGGATGGGAAGAAATATCGGGAATTGTGGCTCTCTATAGAGGTGGCAGTGTTGAAATGACATAAATCGTGTGTAATTATGTAAAGAGCCCAGCCCCGACCCCCAAAATGGACATTTCCATCTCCTCTCCGGGAGAGGGAATTAAAAGTAGGTAAGTATGCTACTATCCCACCTCAGACCTCCGCAGCCGATGTTCACCATCAGTGAATATTCATCTATGGTAAACCTATTTACCTCCGGTGTCAGACCATTAATGGTCCATGACCATCCATAGCCAAGATAGAACAGGACAGCAGACGAGGTAAGACATAAAATTGAGCCACCTCCAGAGATCTGGGGTCTGATTTTTACCACACTAAGGGGTAGATTTACTAAAGTTTGAGTTTTTAGAAGCGGAGATGTTGCATATAGCAACCAATCAGATTCTACTTATCTAACTAACACCTTCTAGAAAATAATAGCTAGAATTGGTTGCTATGGGCAACATCTACACTTCTAAAAACTTTCACTTCAGTAAATATACCCCTAAAACTTAGGGCTGGATATAAAATAATACATATGAAAATCAGTACTGAAACAGTTAATCATGGATTGGCCTTGATCGTTTTAAGTCTGCTGTATTCCTGCTACATATATATCTGAAGTGCATAAAAACAACCAGATTAGGATTACATAATTATTTTGTATAACATTTAATCCTTGATTAATATTTATTTTGCAGAACACATTTGCATTGGAACTACTGAGTCAAATTACTATATACCCTATTATCATGCTGCACTTTGGCCTTTTTAAAAGGCATCATAAATTTTAAACAAAGCACCTAAGATCATGGAAGTACCCTTATAAGGAGCAACAGCAAACAATAATAAGGATTGATCTTTTATCGTTATAAAACTTTTATAACATTAATGGTAAATAAACATCATTAAAACATAACCATCAAAATAAAAAAGCAACAAGATCAGGCAACTAGGACATCATCCCAATTACTGGACGGTGTTACATGGAAAGAATGGCATCAGATATATAATGTTTGGAATAGCACTGCATGCAAATTAATATTATTTTGCCCCCAGATGTCTGGGTCTGATTTTTACCACGATAATGATAGGCTGGGAGGGGGTATATAATAATACAGAGGCTGAAGTCGTATTACTTAAGGATAACCCTTGTACAATGTACAAAAATACATTATAAAAAGAATATTATAGCTAGTGATGGGCAACCAGCGGCACTCCAAGTCTTCTCCGAAGGCCCCCAGCTACCTTCTGTATTTTTTATAGCTTATAACACTTGCGTAAAATGCCTGTAATATATTACAGATAGGGGTCTCCCTCTTTGATTAAAGGTATTGTTTTAACAAAATGTAGTCAGCATTACGGCGTGCGGGATGCCAACGGTCTGAAGTGCATCAGGCTACTTGTCTCTGTATTACAAAGCAAGATATGGCCTTTTCAACAGCACATGTTCTGTGCTTACTATGAACACAAGGGAGAGCAAAGATTAATATATTTTATATATATATATATATATATATATATATATATATATTTATTTCTTAGCACAAATGTGCTGTAATTCCTAACAGCACAGGAAATTGCAGGTATTTTGGACAAAATCTGTAATATTTAAAAGTATATAAAATTCCATTTTTATGTTAGATTTTCAATGTTCATAGTTTATGCTGGAAAATACAAAGAAAATGTTTTTAAATGAAAACAATATGTAACATATCATCAAGCCAGTGACACATTTTGTCTCCACCATCTCTGCTGAGGTCTAAACAGGGGGTAATCAGCTGAAAAGGAGCTAGAAATGCACAAATACAGCAAGGCTTCAATTTTGACTAATATATACACATATACATACACACACACACACACATATATACGGGTATATGTATACATACACACTATATATATATATATATATATATATATATATATATATATATATATATTTATATTACACCAGCTTGCGTCACTTAGAGAAGGTGTTCTTGTATAATGCACTGTGCTCCGGTGGCCACATACAGTGAATCACTTACAAACATAAAAAGAAATCCACTCCCTCTCAACAAAAATGGAAAGCATTGCCCTTGTAGACGATCACAACACACTAAGGGTCCCAGTGGCTACCAAGCATACACCTTACAGAAGAAGGTTTCTCAGTATTGCTAACAATTCTCTCTGGTAGCACGTTCCATCCCACCACTGGTCCCTGCAGATAGCATATCCTGACAGCAAGCATGAAAAGATGCTCTGATGAGGGACCCAGGCTGTCAGAAACCACCAGCTGGCCTGCCAGGGCTCTGCAGTCACAAGGGCCAGCTGACAGCCTGGGCGTTGCTGACCATGCTGAGCCCTGTGCCGCCCAGCTGCTGTGTGGTCATGTCCATCTGGAGATCTCCAGCAAGACAAATACCTCTGCCTGTCAGATCTCTTCAGCGCCCTTGTTATGCAAATTCAATTACTCAAGTGTGCCTTATTAATGCTGGCTAACTGCTCGGAGAGCCATCTCATACTGACAGTCAGTTCACATTTTAACTCGCCAGAAGAACCTCATTTATTCCTGCTTAACAATTCACGTGTAAAACTAAAGCAGAGCAGATAAAGTACATCATGCTGTAACCTCTGAGCGCATGGATATTGCAACTAACAAGAAAAAATAATCAGGAAATAAAGCCGATAATTAGCTAGAATATGGCTGTGGGGTTTCTGGGTTTCTCTCACACAGTAAGAAAATTATTTGTAGCTTTTCACAGCACGTTTGAAAACGGACTTATTGAAAAAACAACATACTGTAAAATAACCTGCATATGCTTGCCGTACACATACACACACTATATTGATATATTATATACACCAAACACACACATTATAGATATATATATATATATATATACATACATACACACACATATTTTATATATACACATATATACACAAACACACATACATATAGGCACATATACACACACACACAAATAAATATAACAGTTCTTCACTCACATCTACAGATAACCAACCAGTGGCGTGCTCCTCGGTGGCTAATAGTTTATATACACATACAAACATATAAACACAGACACGCATGTATACAGAAGTGTCCACATACATCTATCCTCCGTGCGCTACAACAAGAAAGCGTTGTGCGACTCGGTGGCAAGAGCATCTTTTCGTGCAACTCTTTCCATTAGAATGTGTCTTATTCACAAAGCGATGCAAATTATATGCACACGCACCTTTTGCTGATTAAAATGATATGCATGGGATGGGGTACAGGATGTTGGCGCACAGCAGTCAGAATCCCAATGCCGGCGTCCCAACATGGTTAGGATACAGACATCTGTCGGTAGGTATCCTAACCCTTCCCGATGCCTGAACCTAACCCCCCTCCCCCCTTAGTGCCTAACCCTAACCTTTCCCCTAACGCAGTTACTTGCTTTCATGATTCCGGCGGTCAGGATGCTGGCACTGGGATTCCGAGCGCCGGAATCCCCACGGTTGGGATATTGACCACATCCCCATGCCTATATTCTGTGTGCGACTGCAGTTGTATTTGCATGCAAAATGCTACATTACAGTGTCAGTGTCTGTAAAGTAGCATTTTGCATGCAGATACAGCCGCAGTTGCACACAGAATATAGGCATGCCAAATATCATTTTAATTAGCAGAAGCTGCTTGTGTCCTATTTGCTTCGCTTTGTGAATAAGACTCATTTTAAGGGAAAGTTGCACGAAAAAATGCTCAGTGCTAGAGTCTGTTTAACAAGCAAGGAGTCTAGATGTGGACACATCTGTACACACACACACACACACACACAGGGTGGACATAATTAAACTTCCCCTATTCAGATCCATCTGCAGTTATATCTTACAACCAGAATGTCACCATATTTGGTGGTAAGACTAATTAGAAAATGGGAAGCCAGTTTCCATAGAAAAAAAAAAAAAAATTGTGCAAAAAGTCTTCGGAGGAATATGGCGCTGTACAATAAGAAGACAGCGTGAAAAAAGGCAGACAAATGTTTTATGCTGTGATATCATTAATGTAACACAATAAAAAGGTAATAATTCATTACAGTTTAGTCTTCGTATTCATTTGTCTGTCCATCTTCCCGCTGTTTGTCCGTGGAATCCTGCTTTTCATGTCCTAATTAGTCTCCCTACCAATTTCAGTGATATTCTGGTAGTTAGATCGAGCTACAGACAGCACTGAATAAGGGAAATTTAATTATGACCATCCTGTACATACATACTTTTATCAAGAAAGCAAAATCATAGAAAATTGGATGCATATACCCAGTAGGAATCAGTATGGTTCTAATCCCAACAGCGGCAGCCCAGCAGGGGTGAAGATCCCGATCGTTCTTTCTGGTAAGTATCGCTAACCTAATTCCCTACCCTAACACTAACCCTCATTTAGGGGTGCCTAACCCTAATCTCACCCCCATGTGTCTAACCCTAATCCCCCTTCCCCACAGCCTATCCCCAAGTCTCCCGGGGAGGTGCCTAGCCCTAACCCCCCCTTCCACTAGCCTAACCCTCCCGGGGGGGGTGAAGTGCCTAGCCCTAAGTCCCCCCCGGGAGACACTAACCTAACTCTCCCCCCCTTTGATCGGTATGCTGGGTGTCGGGCTCCCGGCGTAGGTCTGACAGGCGTCGGGATTTCGACGCCTGTCATTAGTACCTTGCCGGGATTAGACAGTCGGGAAGCCGGCAGTCGGGATTTTGTCCGCTGGCTTCCCATCTAGTATTAAAGATACTTAAAACATAAAAGAGATTATGTAATACAATAGTGCTTGTAGAAACCAATGCTGTGACCCATTTCACACAGAATTACACTTATTTGATTTCTTTTTTATCAGTTATTTTTATAGCGCACACATATTCAACAGCGCTTTATAGAGAATGGTTAGTCATTCACATCAGTCCCTACCCCAGTGGAGCTAACAACCTATGGGGTCTATTTACGAAGCAGTGTTAGGAGACAGAGTGAAAAGTGATAAGGTGCCAGCCAATCAGCTCCAGTCATTTTTCAAACACAGCCTGTGAGATGGCAGTTGGAAGCTGATTGGCTGGCACCTTATCACTTTCCACTCTGTCTCCTAACACTGCTTAGTAAATAGACCCCTAAATCTCCTATCACATGGGCACACATACACAGAAGGTTTATGTTCTTTTACAGAAACCAATTAACCTACCAGTATGTTTTTGGTGTGTGGGATAAAACCAGAGTATCTGGAGGAAACCCACACAAACACTGAGGGGACATACAAACCCCACACATATAGGACATTAGAAACAAATTCAACAGCATTGCTGTAAATAGATGCTTGTGGAGGTTGTATCTTAGAAGATTTCAAAGCTTAATAAATGTCCATGTGGTTTAAGAAATTGCAGTAGACTTATTACCATAGTTGGCTAAATTTTAGAAATACAAGCAGGAGGTTGGGAGATTAATGTATGGTCAACACCTCCTCTTCTATAAACCCACACTTTAAATATACCCCAGGCATGTATTCATCAGACCTATCTCACTCACCTAAAAAGGTACCTGTGCCACCTTCTCTTACCGGCATCTATATTATGCACAGAGGGCCCGTCCAACTTGTTTACTACACAGTCTCAGTAGTGATCATGATAACTGGATTGGCGGTTGCTTCATGTGTGAGCCACAGACTGGGACTTAACGGTGATCATTGCTCATCGGTGTCTATGGTAGAGATATAATACTTCTGTATTAGTCCATGTAAAGTGCAGACTTTCCACTGCACTGAGGTGCACGTGTAGGCTGCACACAGGCTTCTCGCTACTGGGTTTATCTAACTCCTAAAAGAAGCAAGACTTCGGGATTACGGCCTAAATTTCATTTGATTATTTATGCTGGCGATAAACGGTGTGAAAAAGACGGGCCAAATTATATGACATTGCCATACACGGTCAGATAACACAGGTCTGCGAAATTTAAGATATTGAAAGCTTTTTTTAATAATACTTTTATATTCTTAACTATACTCCTGTGTACATCAAGAAATAGTATATAAAAAAAGTTACCACATCACACTTATCTACAAAGGGGTTACATACATTTTTAAGAAAAAAAAACCAAGAAGTTTAATTGTTTTTTACATTTATTGTGAAATACAAAGAAGTGTAGATTATATCACTGTGTTTTTGTCTTAATTACATAATAAAATAATAAAACCAAACAATAGAAACAAAACCATAATTATTGAAAAAATCGTTAATCTTTTTTTTTTTGTCTTCAAATTTTGTTTTGTCGCTTTTCGCTTATAAGCTTTTTCTGTGTCATCTCTGTGTATCACCCAGCAGTACTCAGCCATCATGCTGACATCCCAACAACCCTGGTATCTTCTTTCTACATCTTTAACGTCTTGGTGGAACCGTTTGCCATGTTCTTCACTGTAGTCTATTCGGGAAATGTTCAATATGGGAATCAAAAAAATGTACCTTTAAACTCATATTGCAGCCAAGGTTTCTGTAAGTATTAAGCATTTCCCTGACAATTTCTTTGTAGTTTGGATCTTTGACATTGCCTAAAATATTTTAAAATCACTTGTTTGACCAAAAGTCCACGTCGAAAGTTCCACAACATTCATTACACAACCGAAATGTTCATCAATTATTAACTTCAGGGCCTGTAAAAATGCCTTACATGAGTTTAGCATCATATAGGTTAGGGAATTTGGTGCAAAGATATTTGAAAGTTTCTCCATCTTTAGGCAGTGCTTTTACAAATTGTGGTGTGTACTGCATATGTACTGTGTGTGTGTATGTGGTGGTAGGCACGGGTTAAAATGAGCCGGTACAGGGCAAAACTGTGCTGCATCTGTTGTATTTAGTTCCACCTTTGCCAGCTCACCTTGTAGTTGTAATTGTTGTGTGTGTGCAATGTTCCTTTAGACAGTATGGGGTTTAGGCCCTTTGTAAATTTCAGCTCCAGGCCCATGTGAACCTTAATCTGGCACTGGGCAGGGGGGGGGGGGGGGGGGGGGGAAGTTTTATGACGAGAATTGAATTGCAACGTTCTATACTATCGACTGAATTAATTTAAGACAAGGTTTTATAATAAATGTACGCAGAATACATTTATTACTTTAAATAATATGAAAAAAATTACTTATTTATAAAAATACACGTTTTGCAGAAAAATGTGATGTGATATGCAGAGTCGGGAGTAATTTTCGTGTTCAGAAGCCAAAGATCTATAAGTATCGTTAAATTATTTGTTAAAAAAGCTTTTTCATCACAGACCTGTGTAATTTTTTCTGTCTAGTGAGTATATCCACTACCAGATCTGAGCACCAATTATCTATTTGCAGATGCCTACAAAGATGGTAGGTGCGTAGCAGATGTGTGCAAGGAGGTCAGTTCATAAGTTGATAACAAAACAAAGTAGGCTTTATTGAAGATATCAGGATATGATAGAAGATATACAGCATTCAATACAATAAGGCAGTGATTTTCAACTCACGGCACACCATCAGTCCCCCACTGGAAAAAGAACATACACAAACTGTCCCCCGAGGAAAAGAAAAAAACAACACCACACCCACACACACACACACACACAGGCCTCCACAGGAAAGGGTTATAAACACATTGACCCCCACAGTTCCCACAAAACATGCTTGACCTGATGGTAGCAGAGATAGAAGCTCCCAGTCATACCTGTCCCTCAGCCACGGATGGCACAGGCACCCAGCAGTCAGTGGTGTGTAGCCTCAGTCACTCTCAATCACTTACAGAGTGCAGAACAGTAAATGCAGGCGGGCAGGACAGCGAAGTGGCCTGCGTGACATATGAGGTCATGCCGCCACATCTCATAAGTCATGGCCCAGGCAGTGTCTATGAGCTACCCACTACCCGGGCTTGAAGTTAAACTGGCAGTGGCTGCGCACTGGCAGACTTCTCCGGCAGCATACTTAATGACCGCTCGCAGCACAGCGGTTGAAATCCACTGCGATAAGGTATCAATCCTTCTTGGGCAAAGTACTGTATAGCCATACAGTGAGTGTCTTGTGCTCATGAAGACCCTTTTATAGAGGCATGTAAACAAGTTTTGCACCTTCAGTCAAATCAATCTGACCTTTAAGTCTGGTAACTCAGACTAATGAGTCATGCAAAACACACAGCACGTAACATTTAACTATTAAATTACATATCAACATTATCGCATGCTGAAAGATTTCTCATGCCCAACAGAGCAATGATTGATGCTCAGTCGCGGCCATGCACTGTGCATTTATCAGCTGATAATCTGCTGATTGGGCCAATAATTGCACAGTGTATGACTGCCTCTAGACATAGAGAAATTACACCGCCAACCAGTGTAACCTGTTGAGGTACAGAAGTTCAAAGTACCTCACTACACAATCACGCATATGGCTCCCTGCACCTTTCACGTCGGACCTCTTCTAATGATGCTGTGCGGATATGTGGGAGGAGTGGCTACAAAGCTCTTATCCTAGAACACGTGGGAGTGGATGGAGGGTCAGTGCGTGCTGCCTGTAATTCAGTTCACCCGACATAACATATAAGTGCTGAATTTGTTTCGAAAATTGTTGCCGCAAGAAGGTAATCATACAAGTCGCTCTGATTTATATAGCAAGGGAGTGCTGCAAGAAAACCTAGTAATTATTTAATAAAGTATTTTTTAAGGAATATCGATATACAATTAAGTTGTGAGATGTTTTAAACGTCTCTCTCAAGGAGGGGAGAGGTCAGGACCAAAATTTGTCAGAGGGCCCATAACTCTTATGGGCAGTCCTGATGAGGAGATCCACTAATATTTTTTTCAGTTGGTATTATGTTTTAATTGCAGTTTTCAATCTTGCTACAGCATTGGAATTTCACACAAAACTGTCCCTTCATCCAAGTCACTTCCAGATTCCCCCATTAAATAGATGAGTGGACAGAACTCTTTCCATCTGTAGATGTCTTCAGCTTCACACCCTTGGATTCACTGTGTTCTACAATATTTGAAGCAGCACAAACCTGGGATATAGTCACAAATGCACTAGAGATTTTAGCAGTTCCAGGAGACAAAAAAAAAAAGGCAGCCAAAATATATTTCTATGGTTGAATGTGCTCTTAAATAGCTATTTGGCACCAGGCAGCTGTTCCTAGAGAAGCCATCATAATTGATTTAGAATGCATGTAAGACATACCAATATGTAGAAAAATGTAAATGTGGAACTTCTAGTACAAGACCAATAAGAATCAAGTACTGGTAGGAAATCTGTAAAATAGAATAATCAAGAGCTAAAATAAATCCTTGCAACAAACATTCATTTGTTTAGTTGCAGAAGCACTATTTTGGATCTAGTGGGATCCTTTCTCAGGCTATACATGAGCTTGCACACACGTCAATAACAAAAGTGTGTGTGCAATATATATATATATATATATATATATATATATATATTCAAAGGACTTGCACTCACACCTATCTTAGCAAGCCAACGTGGGGGTGCCACAAGGATTTTTTAAGATCCAAAAAGTAGAAAACGGTTGTCGTCGACAAGGGCACTCTCCAAGTAAAAACGCGCCAAAAAAACGCTTTTTATTTAGGCTATATGTAGCCGTCCTTCAATACAAAAATTGTCAATAATCCAGATATATGTCTAGATAAATGTCGTCAATGTTTCGGTCCCTGACGGACCTTCCTCAGGACATTATATCATACGTGAATTGAAAAACAATTAAGTCGTCTATCACAATAATATTTGTGGAAGAGAAACACAAACAAAAACACACAGGCTTAGTCTCTCAGGCTTCAAACTCCGTGGCAAAAATAAAAAATACAGAATAAACAAATTGACCTAACTGATATCAGATATACAACGATATTAAATTCCCATGGACATAGAAATAACATAAATCAAAAAACACAGATACAATGTAAAATACATAATATATACCATACTGAGTCACAAATAATTCCAATCTCCATTAGAAAAGTGTGCCACACAGAACACTATATTACAGATCACTAGTGACTCAAACAATATATGTGCAGCCATCAAGTCACCCCTGATCACTAAATAATCAATTCCTGATGCAACATATATACCAAGGAAATATAGAATATACCTGAATCGGGTAGGGAAAAACCAATCAATGCAGCCACACTCTGCAATTCACAGGGACCAGCGAGTGTACACAAAAAAAACTCCAATGGTCCAGTACAGCTAAAAACTAAAAAAAACACGAAAAAATTGAAATGAAAAAACACTTATTAAACATGTCACCGGACACCTAAGTGCCCGCTATTATCATACACGGAACAACATAAGTGAACTTACCAACACGGGACAGAGATGCAGCCTACAAACATTCTCTCTCTCCCCAAACGCCTGCTTCCATGTGACGCCAGTGAGTGTGCCGCTCGGCAAACCATCCCGCTGTTTAAACCGGATGATCCGGAAATACGTCACGTGACATGCACGCATGCATTAATATGTAACTATCATCCTTTGCCATGGAAAACCACAAGCTTGCATTCCAAAACGGCTCTATACACTCCAGCCATTAAAGTCAGGTGAGCCCCACCTCCGTCGCTAGTATACAACATAATCTCAATACAGTCCACCTATATACATGGAGTGCCATCCAAAAAAAAACGTAAGATGTCAAGAGCAGGTTCTACTAATGTACCTGCCTGCCTGCAATAAATGAACCACGAGAAAGGTACATTCAAAACTGAGCTCAAACCAGCTCTACCAGGCTCAAACCCAATTGAAACAGTCGCTGCCCACATGAAATAATAAATATCTCTCTTACCAAATCAATACATGAAAAAAAGGAAAAAGAAAAAAGAAAAAGTAAGTAGTACCAATGCCACGTGTTGAAGCCCGAGACCAAATACCCATACCAGCACTAACACGACCTGCCATGGAAACAAACAGTAAAATAGTGACATGAACACATCCTCACAGGCCCATCCAATACAATAGTCAGCAAAAGAAAAATATAATGTTACCTCTATACATACAAAAATATATATAAATAATGTGTGCAAATAAAATTAAAAAAATATATATATAAAAAAATTATATTTTGAAAAAAAATATAAAGCAAAATGTAAATTAGTAAATATGAAAATAAAAATAAATGATAGTCAAGAAATAAAAAAAATAAAAAATATATATATATATACATACACATATATACACACACACACACATATACGATTCCTTGATCCACTAGGGACAATCACTCCTGTGATTGAAGTGGACGTCAGGCTGAAGAGCATGAAGAGCAGTGGGTGTAGCTTCTATTTACCTCTATTGCTGGTATTGAGGAATATCTATCTATCTATCTATCTATATATATCTGCATACACATAGATAGATAGATAGATAGATAGATAGATAGATAGATAGATAGATAGATAGATAGATAGATAGATAGATAGATAGATAGATAGATAGGAGATATATGTATATATCTATCTGCATCGGCTCGGCATTCCCCATAACACCATACAACGTGCCTCTATGCCCTCCTTAGTAGAAACAATAGTAAGCAAGTGAGGCGGCACTCAGGCACTCTGTGTCGCGCCTCTAGAGTAACCACGTCATCAGTATGGGACGCCGTCTGCAGAGTGCGGAAGCGTGCGTTACAAGTGGATCTCACCACTTCACTTGGGTGTCTATTTAAGGTAAGACTTGTTTTACATTTTTTGTATATGACCTTGAAAAAAGGGCTGGAGCCCTGAAACGTTGGTTGAAATTGCCATTAAAACGGATGAAGTCCTCTAGTGCCGCCTCACTTGCTTGCTTAATAATATATATATATATATACTATTAAGCAAGCAAGTGAGGCGGCATGTGTATATATATATATATATATATATATATATATATATATACATATACACACACATACATACATACATATATACACACACACACATACATACATACACACACACACACACACACACCGGAATGCCACTTGGAGGGGGTTCTGCAAGGCAACTCAATACTGAATGTGTAAAGTGGTAAGCAACAATCTATATATATTAGACGATGTAAAGAGAGAGACTTGCACAGGCACATATGTATTCTATTAGTATTATTTAGGCATCAAAGTTTCTGCAGAGCTGTACAGGGTGTATATACACAGTAACCATAAAATATGATAGATCAGTGATGCACCAAATGTAAAATTATATTTTATTGTCGTGTATTGTACAATGATCTAACACACTAGTTAGGACACAGACACTAGAGAACAGGAGTTGTGGGCTCACTGTTTCTTGATAGGCAAGTGGAGGTCAGCCAAAGGGAGAGTGTCAGTTCAGCACTTGGGGGAGATGTATCACACCTTCGAGAGAGATAAAGAGGAGAGGAGAAGCTTTCCATAGCAACCAATCAGCATCTAGCTATCATTTATACATCAGTGTTTATAAAATTACAGTTTAAAGCTGATTGGTTGCTATGGGCAACTTCTCCACTTATCGCTATTGAAATTTGATACATTTTCCCCTCAATGAGCCTGTACCCAAGAAAGGGAGAACCAACAGGGGGCAATTCACTCCTGAGGGTGCAAGCAGAAATGTCCGCGCCAGCAATTTAATTGCTCTGTCGGGCACCATAAAAAAAATAGTCCACAGCAAAACAATTGAATCGCACCCAGTCTCCAAGAGAGGAGACCAGGAACACTGGAAGCAAGGATAGCGCAAGGGAGGAACATGAGGGAGGAGGCCTTACAGCCTTATGTGTATATACCCTGTCCTATAGAATTCATTTAAATAAAATAGTTTTATACAACCAACAAGACTTGGATTGAATATTATATTATGTGATTGCACATACAGGCAATTGTTGTATATGCACATTACACAATATACCAGGTAACTGTAAAAACACCAGATAATATGTTATTTTTTTTTACATGGGATTTGTACATATCAAATACAAGTATAAAGAGAATTCATGTCAAACTCATCAGCTGACATACTCCTCACACCTGATGAGAAAGATCACTGCTTCAAAGTACTTAACGAGTTAAAAAATGTCTAGCAACTTGTGAGAAGGATAAACCCACATCTGTACTGCTGTGGAAATGTTCCCTTCTCAGTGTGAGCACGGCAGGGTTAGGCCACTGATTTCCAACATCAAATCTAATTGACACTCCTGGGAGCTTGTCATCCATGAACATCACACTTTCCAGATAAAGGAGGACATTGTGCAACTTTATATAGTCCTGTTATATTTAACTACAGATGAAATGCTGCTTGAATCAAACTCCTGGACAAAACTATAAATAGGCCAATTATTGTCAATGGAAAAAAACACAATATTCATTAAAATTATATTTAGAGGAATCTTTATACGGCAACTCTTGCTTACAATCAGATATCACTTAAATGACATGAATGCTTTGTACAGAGCACTCACAAACATAATATTTTAATGTATATTGCAAACAAAGACAAGAGTCCATTCTATGTATGATGAAGCAACAGGCCAAACATTGCAGGATATAATGTAGAGATGGATGGATCCTATCTAACAACAAAATAAAATATGAAAATCAGGAGCAAGGACATAATCCATAAATATTTGGTGTTTACACAGCTCTTTAAAGTACATTTTGGTGCCCAATTTAGGTTTAATCTATGAAGATTATTACTTACATTCAGAACCCACCACAATGCAAATAGTATTTACTTTGACTTTTCCAAGGAGACTGATGGAGCCACCAGAAGACCACATATTTACTTTTTTTAAATATATATGAAAAAAAAAAAAGGTCTCAGTTTTGCAACATGGGGTCGGGGCTTTTCGCTGAGCGAGCAGGATGCGGCGACCCAATTGAAGTGCTCTATTGCTATGCCACTCATATGGGCTGTACAGCATATTGCTGCAGCGAATGGTCCCAGTCTTTTCACTGATAGCCCATTCTCCCCATACTTGTGGCAGGAGTCGCCTCCTCCACATCGTGACCGGCTGTGTGGCATGAATGTGTCTGATCACAGGAAACGCACCTATTAGTGCATGAAGTTTATGGTATGTACGGACAGTGCAAATGTTAGCTTCCACTGAAAGGAGTAGCTGCTATGCCGCCTAGGTACACTTTCACCTCACACAGTTACAGAATAACGTGGACTGATCAGATTGTATCCTGTAACTTCACTAGAACCAGAGGCAGTAAAGCGGATAGAGAACTTTTGCACTTAAGTTATGCTTTTAGATCTAGAACAGTAGGTTAATGGTGACTTTGATATTTATATTTTGGCACTGTGATATTAACATGTAGAAATCATTGGGCTGATTTTCATGGATTTGGATTTCAGAAAACATGAATGTTATGCAAAATATTTGTATTATTTTTTAATTGTTCGTAAATAAAAAAATAAAAAAAATGTAATGACGGCCATCCAGTGCGATATAGAAGCCGTTCCGACAGATTGGCACGATATAGCTGCAGTGTATATGCATGATATCGCCCCATTCGCGCTCCCGTGGGGTCGTACATTGCATCCCCAGATCTTACGGCAAATTCACTCGATCAGGGGATGCGATGTACAACCCAATGTTGCGCTATGCGCCTGAGGGAGGGAGGTGCCTGCATATCGGGCGGGGCGGCCACCACTTCGCTCCGTGTGTGGGGACCGCCCGATATGTCGGTCCCAAATAAAGTGCACTACGCTAACCCTCCCATAAAGGGCTGTACAGTGTACTGCTACAGCACATGGCCCCTACATCCTCTCCGATGGCCCCTCTTCCCCACAGCCGCTGGACTGTAGAGCAGCAACAAGAGGAAAATTGGATCAGCAACAGGTAAGTGGGGGTGGAGGAAAGAATGGGTATAGTTGAGAAAATGTAAACTTAATAAGTGGGTTAAATGTGATATGGTTTTATAATGAGAGTGAATGGGTTAACGGTTTAATTAAGTTAAAAGAAGATTAATTAGTTATTTTAATTAGAATGAAGAAGGTAATTAAAGAACTAGTAAACATGAATGGAATTGATGAAGTGGGGCTTAATAACGCTGTCTGGATGTTCTCTGTATTGTATGGTGGTCACAGGATTGCTCTCTATTTTGTTTACCGATCACTAGGATATGGTCTGTATTCTATGGTGGTTTCTAAAATGCTCTCTGTATTGTACGTCAGACTCTGCATGCACTCCCTATTGTGTATTGATCACTAAAAGTTTCTATTGTCTGCCAGTTCTGCCCGATTGAGAGAAAAAAAAAAAACACTTAAAGCTCCCAATCTACCTCTGACAGTATGCATTCCCACACCTCTTCAATTTCATGGTATTGTACCTAATTTATTTGTATTATGATCCCCCCAATGTGTGTAATATTTAAGCATTTTATAATTAATAATATTTTACTTTTTAACATAGCAACAATGGGATGTCACAATAAAAGTACACAATGTATTTTACCTTAATATAGTGGTTTCCAAAATGGGTGCCACGGGTCAGTGGTCTAGTACCAAGTCAAATTATCTATGGTTAATTTGAATGGCAGCCGCCATCACTGGTTTTACCTATCCATATATGCTGAAAAAGAAATGCAACCCTTAACCGAAGAGTGAAAGTGAAAGGTAGTTTGAGTCCAAAAAATCCAGCACTCAGTACCAAATAATGTATACTTCACCCGGTTGCCAGCATGAACGTGTCCTGTCCCCAGACCCGCTACAACTAGAAAAAAAGTGACAAATGCGGCACTCAGGGGCTTCAACAGTAATCAAATTTATTTCCTGTGGTCAACGTTTCGAGGACATAGCATTTTCATTATATGTAATTTTTTTTTAAAGTGAGGTATATTGGTTACATGACTGGAAGCAGTAAAGTACCTTGCAAAAGTATTCACCCCCCTTGGCTTTTTACCTTTTTTTACAGTACAACCTCTAATTTATTTATTTTTTTTAATCTGAATTTTACATGATGTATCTGCACAAAATTGTCTAATTTGGTGAAGTGAAATGAGAAAAATATATATATAAAAATAATCTTTATAAATAAAATTCAGAAGATTGGCATGTGCATATTTAATCACCCCCTTTGCCATGAAGCCCCTTAAAAGTTCTGGTGCAACCAATTACTTTCAGAAGTCACATAATTAGTGAAATGAAGTCCACCTGTGTGAAATCTAAGTGTCGCATGATCTGTCAGTATAAACACACCTTTTCTGAAAGGCCCCAGAGGTTACAACACCACTAAGCAAGAGGCATCACAGCATGAAGACCAAGGAGCTCTCCAAACAAGTCAGGGACAAAGTTTTTGAGAAGTAAAATTCTGGGTTGGGTTATTAAAAAAATATCCAAACCTTTGATGATCCCCCGAAGCACCATCAAATCCATCATCATCAAATGGAAAGAACATGGTACCACAACAAACCTGCCAAGAGAGGGCCGCCCACCAAAACTCACAGACCGGGCAAGGAGGGCATTAATACGAGAGGCAGCACAGAGACCAAAAGGTAACCCTGAGTTCCACAGCGGAGACTGGTGTATCTGTGCATGTGACCACAATAAGCGGTACACTCCATAGAGCTGGGCTTTATGGAAGAGTGGCCAGAAAAAAGCCATTACTTAGTGATAAAAATAAGACGGCATGATTTGAGCTTGCCAAAAGGCATGTGGGCTACTCCCCAAATGTATGGAGGAAGGTGCTCTGGTCAGATGAGACTAAAACTTTCGGCCACCAAGGAAAACGCTAGGTCTGGCGCAAACCCAACACATCCCATCACCCCAAGAACACCAACCCCACAGTGAAACATGGAGGTAGCAGCATCATGCTGTGGGGATGTTTTTCAGCAGCAGGGACTGGGAAACTGATTCGAGTCGAGGGAAAGATGGATAGTGCTAAATACAGGGATATTCTTGAGCAAACCTGTTTCAGTCTGCCTGTGATTTGAGATTAGGACGGAGGTTCACCTTCCAGCAGGACAACGACCCGAAGCATAATGCTAAAGCAACACTCGAGTGGTTTAAGGGGAAACATTTAAATGTGTTGGAATGGCCTAGTCAAAGCCCAGATCTCAATCCAATTGAGAATCTGTGGTCAGACTTGAAGATTGCTGTTCACAAACGGAAGCCATCCAACATGAAGAAGCTGGAGCAGTTTGCCTTGAGGAATGGGCAAAAATCCCAGGGGCAAGATGTGGCAAGCTCATAGAGACTTCTCCAAAGCAACTTGCAGCTGTAATTGCCGTAAAAGGTGGCTCGACAAAGTACTGACTTTAAGGGGGTGAATAGTTATGCACGCTGAAGTTTTCTGTTATGTTGTCCTAAATGTTGATTCACAAAATAAAATTAAAAAACACAACTTCGCAGTTGTAGGCATGCAAAGGGGTGTGAATACTTTTGCAAGGCGCTGTATATAACCAGTAATCTGTCAAGCTGTTGCAACCCATGTTGTTTGAAGCCCTATTTACTTTCTTTCACATAATTTTTCTCTCTTATTTAGATTGTTTGAATCTAATCTAGAAGTTTGGTTGAAATGACTTATTTAGGATTGTTCTTGTATGCCAAATATTGTTTTGTTTTCATCAAGTGATATTTAGTCACATCTCAGTTATTCATGTGGGTCCTGTACCCATTCTAAATTGGCAAATGATCACGTAATATTCCATGTCTGTGCTGCTGACCACTGCAGTGATGTCATTTAGAGTTGTTTGGCATGCTCTTACCATATTCATATGTAATTATTGTGCATATTATTATCTTTTATTTATATGGCGCCACAAGTGTTCCACAGCTCCTTACAAAGTACATAAATAAGGTACAGAAACAGTACATAAACAGTTGAACAAAACAAGAAACAGTGACATACAGTACAAGACACTGCAAGACAAGTACATGGTATATAATTATAATAAACATTTGGAGTATAGAGTAGATAACGATCTAAGTAAAGGAAGGAAAAATACATGAGGGAAGAGGGCCCTGCTCATGAGAGCTTACATTCTAAAAAGGGAAGGGGCAGACAGACAGGGGTGACACAGATGGGGTAGACAATGAGCATGGAACAGAGGGTTAGGATGACAGAAGGGTGGATTCCTATTTTACAGTATGTGAAGAAGTCATTTATAATAATAATTGTATTTATATAGTGCTTTTCTCCCGCAGGACTCAAAGCATATCATCAGATTCTTATCATATTCATCCTGTGTTCCCTGTATGTAACTTGTTGGCTATATATAAATTCTTGTTATATAGTAAAAATCACCAAACATTTACTGGAAATGTGTACACTTTTGAAGAATAAAATGCTGGTAACATTTATAGACATAATACAATTCAAGGTTTAGATACCAAAATAGACAAGTCTTGGTGGAAGGAACAGCACTACAGAATGCTGTGCTTTCTATTCATAGGTTATTCATTTGGTTATGCTGCAAGTGTTTATCTGTACTTTGTAAACATATACACTGCATGGCATGATGTAAGAACAGACAACTGGCCTCCCTCAAACAGATAACGCCATCCCATTTAACCATAGTCATTTCGCCTGTTTTGTACTTTCCATGTTGAGTGAGGACTGTGCATTACATACATACAGGTGAGCAGGAAGTCTTCACACCAGCGTGTTTTACCATTTAATCTATTTCTTGGTTTCTGTGAATATCACACTTTTATAGGCACTGATGCAGAGATGAACTTACTGTACACTATTTTGTATAATGTAAAATATGCAAAATCATTCTGTACTTGGCCAGAAAAGAGGTTGAACATATGCGCCTATTGCGGGATTCAGACACTTGGGGATGGCGAGTAGTCCCAGAGGAAGGTATGGGCGGTCTAATTTAGGCCAAGCACAGTCGGAGGCATGTTTGCAAACATACACAGATTAGTATACAAAGGCATATATATACCCATGGAAGCTGGTATCACTCGCAAGTGTCCAAGGGCAGGTGCACATACACAATTATGAAAAGTCACCACCAGAACCGATCAGCTTCAGTTTGGTGATTGTGAATTAATCTCTGAATCGGACAGGTGCTTTCTATTTTGCACTTATATATATTATGCTTTTGTGTGCTTGTTTTATTTTGCACACAAGCTGAAGAGTTATATTAGCTATACTATAGGGGTCTGATTTTTATTTTATTTTACTTATTTATTTTTTAAAAAAAGGATTTTTTGAAACCTAATAGTGTATACAAAATTTGCAAGCAAAACAAATGGCTTTGATTTTTGCAAATTAGCAAATACTCTCAATATTCTTTTTTTTTTTTTTTTTTTTTTTTTTTTTAATGAATGCATTTTATATCTGCAAACTTACATGCAAATGCGTTCAACCATTGCATCAGCCCCATAATGTTAGGGGATACTTAATCACAAGGGAAATATGTACCCCCTGCCACTTGTAAGGCACCTGAAAATTGTATGGTTCTTCAAAGTGATTCTGACATAAAAGATGCTTATAAAAAATAAAAAATAAAAATAAAGTTGTGTAAAATAAATGAGTGAAATAATACATTTCAACTGGTAATTTGGAAGGAAGGAAGATAAATAAAAAAATACATTAGTCACAGCATCAAACGATATGCAAGGGATTTTGCTAGATTTAAATCAATTACATTTGAAGAGTAATAATAGTTTTCAACTATTAAAAAGAGGGAGACCAAAAAATAATGTTCATATTCACTGGATATTCCATTTTCTATAAAATGAATAATTTCTTAAATGGAGTTTTTGAATTTTGCATTAACAAAAAAAAAAAACTAAATAGTTGATTATGTAATTATTTATGTATTGAAAAGAGAGTACCTGTTATAGCAATAGGTGAAATGTTCAGATCCTTGTAACAATATTATGAAAAAAAAGATTAAAAGTATTTACTGTATGCAAGTACCATCACTTGGTAATTGGTATCATGGAAATAGTTAGATTAAGACTACACTGGACTGACAATTTCTAGATGAAAAAACAATGATAGGCTACTTCTCTCAAATCTCTCTTCTTACGTGTAAACACATTAGGCTGACAATGTTGCTGTACATAAAACCCCAGTGTGAAACTCTGAGCGAAGAGACACAAAAAAAAGTTACCAGGTTACTAATCAGCTGAGTGCTTACAATATTTGATTCAATGTTACATTCATGACAAACCATACAACAGCACCATGAGATACTTATTGATTTGGCTTCATAAAGTAAAATGTTTAGAAATGTAAATATGTAAAAATGTACTCCATTTCTAACTGTAGCCAGTATAGCAAAGAATCTTAAAACTGACCATGAACTAGCCATCTGTATTCTTGGGAACATGTTTTTTTTGCTGAAGATGTACTGTTAAACTGTTCTCTTTCTAATATACATATCCATGTGTTATTACATTTATCTGAAGAAATATATATATATTTTTTTAAAAACATGCATTAATTTTACATTGATCCTTAGTTCTGTTGCAGAATTATGTTTTGCACTTATAGTGGCACAAATATAATAAAAAAAAGTAAAGCAAAAATACAGCCTACTAATTACAGATTAAAAATCAAATGTATATTACTGGCACCATACATGCACTGTTACTTTAATACTTTTGGTGGTCACATAGTTACGATGTCAAGAGACCAAAAATAATGTTGCAAAACAACACAGTGTTCGTATAATATAACAAGTGACATTCAAGTCAAATTGTAAAGCGCAATGGAATATGCTGCGCTATGTAAGAAACTGTTAATAAATAAAATAAAATGAATGTACTTCTTTAGCAGTCAGTAGCACTATAGCCCCCCATGTTGAGCTATATTTAATTACCATAGAAACACACAAAACTGTGTATATATATGTTAATGCTAAATACAATTGTGAACAAATTTAAAATTAATTTTCGTACATTATTTGTAACAACTTATGTATAAAAATAAGAAATAATGGGTATATTGCAAATATTTTTTTTACTGAACACAAACTGTATTTATTAAAAAGAAAATATTAACTATGAACATGTAACATAATTAATATGCATGAATGACTAGGATTCGTATATATGCAGGTGTTTGCAACAACAAAATAAGTGTAGATAAAACCTTGTACTTTGTCCTTGCATTTAAGCAGAGCATTAGATGCGTACACACAGAGACTCCTGGCAGTATAGCATATTATGCACTTAATGAGTGTTTCCATAGAACTCCATTGTATTTTACCTAGCATTAATGCTTCTGTATGCAAAAACTTTGAAAAAGCTGGTAAGAAAGCGCGTGTGTGTGTAGGTTTATTAATTTACATAATTTGATAATCAGCAAAAGGCACATTCCATAGACTTTAAGAATCCATGTTGAACAAATTAAATTAATGTTTTGTGCTCTCAAGTGGAGTTGTAAAATTAATATCTTTATTTTAAAAAAAAAAAAGACAAAAAATTAAAAAAAAAAAACAATTACAAATCAAATAACATGGTATACATTCAGAAATCAATTAATTAATAACCAAAATGGATTTGGAAGTTGTGTAGTTATTGGTCCTAAACTTTAACCAGATTGACTATTAAAACTTTTGAACTATTATAAACTATGTATTGCCATGCAAGCATTACCAATATCAAATTAATTTATTTTACTGTATTCAAAAGGGCTCTGTCTTGCTGGTTAGGTTATGAAATATAAAATAAAAGCCATGTAAGAAAAAACTCAACTTGGAAATTATTTTATTTCATAAATGATCTTCATAGCTAAAATGTGAGAACTTGTACACATTTTATACATTTAACCTCAAATTTTAACATTCTGCAAGTGAAGTACAGAATAGATTTAAAAAAACAAATTGACCAAAAACAGGGAAAAAAAAAAAAAACAATAAAACCTGCAGTGCCCAGATAGGGCAGTCAGTGGAAATGATTATAGCCCTAAGGATGTTTGAATGTATCGCCACCTTGTGGCATGACTCAAAAAAAACATGGACTGTCGTCAGAGGTTTTACATTTATAGAATTAAAAAAAAACATCTCAATGACAGCAGTTCCATTTGTATTCTGCAGGAAAATATACCTCACGCAATACTATAACTAATAATATGCATCCCTGATAATTATGGTGTTGTTGTCGCTGAGCTTCCAAGGCTGCTTATGTAAGCATTCCTCTGACAATGTAGATACTGTGGCGCAGCAAGGCCTCCTAGCCCTGGCAATTAAAACTGGCAAGAAAGATAGAAAAAAATACCAAAATTCTTTTGCAAATGGCTTTAAGATTTTTATTATTCCTCTTGAGGGAGATTATATATATATATATATATATCTCCAAATGTTTTATGGAATTATTGTGTCGTGAAGGAAAGTGGCAATGAAATGGTTAAATGTCTCAGGAAGATGCCAGCTTCTGAATTGGATTACAACGTTCACTATATACTAAATAAAACTGCAATTGTAAAAAGATGTACTAAACTAAAAAAAATAATACAAAATAAATGTACTAAAAATCAGCCCAACAGTTTTTTTTACCTGCATAATATAAAAGCTCAATAGTTCATGCAATAGGTTCACACAAGCACACTATGCTTCAGGAGACTGAGGTGCTGCGGAGTAGGCTGGATGGGCACGCTGAGACCGGCAGTTCTACTGAACATGGAGCACCACAATTTGCAGACCTGTGCTGTACCTTATTGCAGAACAAAAGTTCAAGTCAATAAAAGCCAATAACAAACCATCTTCCAATAAGTAGTAGCAATTTGCATTGGACTCCTAGACGGCACTAGTCATTCACCTAATTACAAAAAGAAAATCTAGAAAATGCTACAAATTTAAAAAAATAAAAAGGGACAGCTACAAAAAAAAAAGAAAAAAAAACGACAGCTATTATTCTCAATCTATGAATAAAAAATGGTTCTTAGCAGCTCAACGCTGTATAATTAATGCCATGGTAAGAATGTTTTTATGGTGTGTTTTGGTGAGTTTTTATAGCCATCAAGTTCACGATGTAGGTGGGCCGCCTTTTAATCCCTCCGCAGACAAAAGCCCTAAATAAACACAGATCCCTTCCTGGGAAAAAAAAAGTCCACTTCGGTTAAATGGCAAGGAAATGAGTAAATCATTAGTAATCTTTAAAGCCAGAGCTATAAACTCAAGTTACCTTAAAGTTAAAATGAAAGTGCCTTGCGAAATTCTCCAAAGTTCTGAAGCAGATAGAGATCTCCAGCTCTCAGCTCCAGACTAGGCGCCAGCTGATAAACAAACAGCTTCAAGTCAAGTCCGGGAGAAATCCCAGCTTTTCAGTTGAATGGTTCTGGTCATGAGTATTTATTGCCTTTTGTGTTTTCCCTCACTTAGTGGCATAAGAAGAAATGTAAACTCATCATTATCTCTTTGGGTAACATGTGGGCAAAGATTACCTCCATTTGACTAAAGGGGTCATTCAAAAAAAGTCACATTAACATTAAACACCATACAGATAATGATAATTAGCTTGATTAGAAAAGATGTGTTTCCAATTTCTTTCAAACTGGCATTTTAGTTATTTGCAGCTGGTAAGAAATGTCCACTTGATTCAGAAACAATCTGCTCCACTACTCATACATTCTTACTGTATACAACAATTTCCTAAAGCTGGGTACACACTGTACGATGTGTACCCAGTTATGCGATCCACGATCCAACGGCGACATATCGTGCGGTCCCCACACACGGAGCGATCCGGTGCCCAACCACCCGATATGCTGGCCCCCCTCGCCCCATCCCCCATAGACCTGCATGGGATCGTTCATCGCTTCTCCAGATCCCTTGTGCATGCAGAAAGATCTGGAGGAGTGACGGACTACCCCACGGTAGTGCGCATTGGACTATATCATGCCCACACAGAACGATATAGATGCGATATCCTTCCAATCCGTCGGATCGGCCGCTATATCGCTCCGTGTGTGGGGGACTTAATACTTTCAGTTGATCATATGAACAAATAAGCAAAAAACACAACCAACAGAACTCAATAAACAAAGTAAACTAAATTATTTATATATTTAATAATAAATAGCATCTGATAGCACACAGGAAGTGTGTAATGAAATTTAGCCACCATATATGCAATGTATGCAACAAACGGGCCTCTATCTGTAGAAAGACCACATACTGCAAGCCTGGGCCTTGGGTGGCAGGATTACAAAGTGTGCCAGACTGAAAACTTGGACCAAAGTTCCCAAAACTCAGACGTTCGAATTTAAACCCTAAAGATAAAGTATATTTGTCAGCATTATCCTGACAATCAACTGTTGCTCTGTATTATCACCCCACCCCCATACCATTACAGATAACTGAAGCTCCTCCCACATCCTTAGACCAGTAGTGTCCTCATAGGAGCAGATGCAGATAATAGAGTCATTTGGTGGCTGTGGTCCCGCCCCTGTGCATGAATCAATAATCATCATACAGTGTATTTCTACAAAACATCCTGGCAAACTGTCAATCATTCCGTGCCTGCCTTGTTACAGAAATCTCTGTGTCTTAACATGGTACCCTACAGCAGAAGACTTAGGGCCAAATTCAATTACCCACAGCACTTACTGCACTCTTGTAGCTGCCAGGTTAAGTGCCTGTTGCTATTCAATAGCATACTCTAAAACAACGACAAAGTCTAGCAGATATAGGTGATAAAAATAATATTAAAACATAATATACAGGTTGAGTCTCCCATATCCAAACATTCCAAAATATGGCATATTCCGAAATACGGAAATTTTTTTGGCTTGACTGAGATAATGAAACCTTTGATTTTTGATGGTTCAATGTACAAACTTTGTCTAAGGCACAAATTATTAAAAATATTGTACAAAATTACCTTCACACTTTGTGTATAGGGTGTATATGAAACATAACTGAATTTCATGTATGTACACAAACTTTGTTTAAGCCACAAAATTATTGAAAATATTGCATAAAATTACCTGCAGGCTGTATGTATAAGGTGTATATAACACATAAATGCATTCTGTGTGTATATTGGTGTCCCATTCCCAAGATATCTCATTATGATATCCAAATATTCCAAAATACAGAATATTCCGTTATCCAAAATACCCCTGGTCCCAAGGATTTTGGATATCGGAGACTCAACCTGTACTAGAAAGAGAGTAAAAGTTAATTATAATCCAAATATGTACAAAGGGTTAAAAAAATGTAAGTATATACTCGTGGACAGGGGTAGATTGCCAATAGACATTACTGCAGGACTATTCCCGGTAGGTTGTGGCCTCTCGGGGCTGCCTGAAGCCTGTTTTTTTTCTATCCTTCAACTGGCTGGGGGCTGTCGATAGATGGATGACCAAACTCCTCAGGGCTGGGCCGCGGCTGCTTACATAAAGAACACGCTCATTGGCCAGACAGAGATAAACGAGAAGGAATGTGTAGGGATGCTTGGCCCCAACAATAGAAGCACCGGAAGAGAGTGGTCATGGAAAAAGATTCAAGATGTTTTCGACATATTGGAGTGTCTCTCAGTGAAGCATAATCATCTGTAGACATACCTTATTTAGTTTTTAGGATGCTTTTTTGGTCACTGAAAAACGTAAAAAAAGCACCTGGACAAGCACTTCTGGATTATTGATGTTTAAGAGACCTAACTGATCGGCAACATGTACAGTGTATCCGGAAAGTATTCAAAGCGCTTCACTTTTTCCACATTTTGTTATATTACAGCCTTATTCCAAAATGGAATAAATTCATTTTTGTCCTCAAACTTCTACACACAATACCCCATGATGACAACGTGTAAAAAGTTTTTGAGATTTTTGCAAATTTAATTTAAAAAACAAAAAACTAAGAAATCACATGTACATAAAGTATTCACAGCCTTTACTTTGTGGATGCACCTTTGGCAGTAATTACAGCCTCAAGTCTTTTTGAATATGATGCCACAAGCTTGGCACACCTATCTTTGGGCAGTTTCGCCCATTCCTCTTTGCAGCACCTCTCAAGCTCCATCCGGTTGGATGGGAAGCATCGGTGCACAGCCATTTTCAGATCTCTCCAGAGATGTTCAATCGGATTGAAGTCTGGGCTCTGGCTGGGCCACTCAAGGACATTCCCAGAGTTGTCCTGAAGCCACTTCTTTGATATATTGGCTGTGTGCGTAGGGTCGTTGTCCTGCTGAAAGATGAACCATCGCCCCAGTCTGAGGTCAAGAGCGCTCTGGAGCAGGTTTCATCCAGGATGTCTCTGTACATTGCTAAATTCATCTTTCCCTCTATCCTGACTAGTCTTCCAGTTCCTGCCGCTGAAAAACATCCCCACAGCATGATGCTGCCACCACCATTCTTCAGTGTAGGGATGGTTTTGGCCTGGTGATGAACGGTGCCTGGTTTCCTCCAAACATAATGCCTGGCATTTACGCCATAGAGTTCAATCTTTGTCTCATCAGACCAGAGAATTTTGTTTCTCATGGTCTGAGAGTCCTTCAGGTGCATTTTGTCAAACTGCAGGCGGTCTGCCATGTGCTTTTTACTAAGGAGTGGCTTCCGTCTGGCCACTCTACCATACAGGCCTGATTGGTGGATTGCTACAGAGATGGTTGTCCTTCTGGAATTTCTCCTTTCTCCACAGAGGAGTGCTGTAGCTCTGACAGAGTGACCATCGGGTTCTTGGTCACCTCCCTGACTAGGGCCCTTCTCCCCCCGATCGCTCAGTTTAGACGGCCGGCCAACTCTAGGAAGAGTCCTGGTGTTTCCGAATGTTTTCCATTTATGGATGATGGAGGCCACAGTGCTCATTGGGATCTTCAAAGCAGCATATATTTTTCTGTACCCTTCCCCAGATTTGTGCCTCGAGACAATCCTGTCTCGGAGGTCTACAGACAATTCCTTGGATTTCATGCTTGGTTTGTGCTCTGACATGCAATGTCAAGTGTTGGACCTTATATAGACAGGTGTATGCCTTTCAAAATCATGTCCAATCAACTGAATTTACCACAGGTGGACTCCAATTAAGCTGTAGGAACATCTCAAGGATGATCAGTGGAAACAGGATGCACCTGAGCTCAATTTTGAGCTTCATGGCAAAGGCTGTGAATACTTATGTACATGTGACTTCTAAAGCTGCATACAGACACACAACGATTTTTTTGAACAATTAACGTTAACGATATCATTTATCGTTCAAAAAATCGTTCATTTTCTAAGTTAAAACGATGAACGATTATCGTTCATTCACATTTGTAGTTCAGACTGACCATCTCAACAATTTTCATTAAGGGAATATGCAAAATTCGTTTATAGTTCAAAAAAATCGTTCACTACACTTGAAAAAATCTGACAGATAATAGTTCATAAAATCATTCAGAAAATCGTTGGTAACAAAATAGTTGTGTGTGTATGCAGCTTTAGTATTTGTTTTTTTATTAAATTTGCAAAAATCTCCCAAAAAACTTTTTACAAGTTGTCATTATGGGGTATCGTGTGTAGAATTTTGAGGACAAAAATGGATTTTATTCCATTTTGGAATAAGGCTGTAACATAAAATGTGGAAAAAGTGAAGGCTGTGAATACTTTCCGGATGCAGTGTAAGAGGGGTGGAGGGAGGAATGAGTATAATTGATGGAATCTTAATGTGAGCGTGATACTGGGTACACACTGGCTGATCAATTGTTCGGCCAATACATCGTGCCCGCGTCGGCCAGTGTGTACAGATGATATGTCTGAACGACGTCGTTCAGACATATCGCATTGGCTGTGCTGCACTGCCGATGAACAGATATGTCTGCAGACATATCTGTCCATCAGCAAGTGTGTATGGGCGATCAGCCAATCGCCCGTACACAGGGGCACCGAGAGGGGGGTGGAGCAGGTACTAATTACCCGGATCCGGCACCGTTCCCCATCCCTCTTAGGACACAGCAGCCCAGCACACACTGCTGTGTGCTGGGCTGTACTGGGAGACTGTCCGAGGCTAAAGCAGCAGACGGAGCAGTTTCCTATGCCAAAGAGGGGGGGGGGGGCGATCACACTGATCGCGCCCCCCTTTGACTGTGCACCAGGCCGAGGGGCACACAGCGCCCCCCTCTCCAGCGCCGCAAATATTTCTGTTTTTTCCTCGAAGGGGGCGCGGCCACACGTCTGCGATTATGCCACGCCACCTACCTGCCCCCAGGCCGGCCCGACCCGCTGCAGCATGCAGATGATGGTAGTTCAGTGTGTATGAACGACCATCATCAGCAGATCACTCGATCTACAGATATATCGCTATAGTGTGTACCCACCTTAAAGAGGTTAGTAATGATGACTTGGTTTGATAAAGATGAAGGGACCAATTTAGATAAACAGGTTCTTTTGATCAAATATGAAGAGGTAATGGGGAGGGGGTTGTCAATATAAATGAAATTAACTGACAATTTGACTGTAAATTCTTAAAGAGAGTTAATGATTATAAAGTGTTGTTATGAAGAGGCAAAATGAGTTAATTTTGAGGAGGATTAGTTAATAATGAGGAAATAATATTGTGGGAAGGTCACAAAAATTCTGTGTGTAATATATGGCAGTCATTAGGATGCTCTCTATTATATTGTGGTCATTAGGATGCCATGTGTTTCATATATTGGTCAGTAGGATGCTTTCTGTATTGTATCATTTCATTTACAAGGATGTTGTCTGCATTGTCCATCACTAATACTGGCCAAACTATCATGCAAATCAGTAAGTTACTTTGTTAGGTTTGCAGTACATTTTCCATGACACATTCCTGGGAGTAATTTTAGTTCATTTGAATAGAACAAACATCAGCACTTGCAAATGGTAGTGTTAACCAGTATTCACAGTTCTTTGTAAAAGAACGAGGTGGGTTTTTTTTTTTATCTTTGAAACCACTCTTTTCTCCTGCTATTCAGAGGCGAATCTTTTTCACCTATTACACTGCATTGACTTTCCACGTACGAGAAAAGTATTTGGAATTGAATACGGAGATCAGTTTCTGACTGGCGAAAAGTCGCAATCGGCAATACTTCTTCGCGGATCTCGGCTTTTCGCTTCTAATTGAATACGGCCCTAAGTTTGAGAACCACTGGTATAAAGTATTTTCTTAAGAAAGCACAGAAGAAAACAATTTTGTTAAGGACCAAAGAAAGTGTAAAAAAAACAAAAACAAAACTAAATTATTATTCTTCTATTATATATCCCCCTTAAGGCTCTGAGCACCACAGACGTACAATGTACGTATCAGTTAAATCTCCAAGTGTAAATTATACATCCTTTTAATATGTATAGTTTGGAGCAGAGAAGGGAAAGGAAGGACATTATAGAAACGTTTAAATATATAAAGGGTTTTAACAAGGTAAAGGCAGGAGACAATCCTCAAAGAAAGAGAAGTATTAGAAGACAAGAGGACATGTTCTGAAACTGGAGGGTGGTAGTTCAGGGGAAATTTGAGGAAAAATGACTTCACAGAAAGGGTAGTGGACAAGTGGAATAGCCTCCCATCAGAGGTGGTAGAGGCTAAGACAATACAGCAATTTAAACATGCATGGGATAGGCATAAGGATATCCTTCAGAAGATCAATAAGGTAAGAATCAATAAGGGTTGAAGTAACAATGTGTGTTTAAAAATGGGGCAGACTAGATGGGCCAAGTAGTTCTTATCTGCCATCAAATTCTGTTTCTATGTAGCACTTTCAGAGTGTAAAGCTTATCATGTAATTGACCATGATTAACAAGTTGTCCAGAAAGTGTTGGGTAGGATATGTCGGCGGCTAAAAAGCCGATGGTTCAAATCCCGACACTGGAAGCCAGAGGGAGTGAAATCCCGACAGGGGCGGTAAGTAGCCTAAGCCTCCCTTGGTGGTGCCTAACCCTAACCTCCCCCTGGTGGTGCCTAACCCTAACCCCCACTCCCCGTAGCCTAACTCTAACCCTTCCCGGGGGTTGCCTAACCCTAATCTCCCCCCCAGGGGTGACTAAACCTACCCCCCCCATCCCCGGGCCAAGTATCATACTTACCAGTCTTCTTACCTTTGGGATGTTGGGGGTCGGGATCCTGATCCCCTTTGGGTACTGTCGTGGGCATTATGCCGGGCGTCGGGATTCTGGCGTCGGTATATCGACGCCCGGGATCCCGTCCGCCGGAACCCAGCTGCCAGACTCTGTTGGAACACATTAAAATGTTCTATGAGAGTAAGTGACTATTCTGATAGGGAGAGAGTTCCAATAGTAGGGAGCAGCACAGGCAAAATCTTATGGGAGTGGGAGGAAGTTATCAGTTGGGAGGATAGGTGGCATTCATTAGTGGGCATGCGTGTAATGGAAGATGAGGTCGAAGATGTAAGGATTGGGTCAGGGCTTTGTAAGCGAATGCGAGGAGTTTGAATTGGGTTTTGAAGGGGAAAGAGAGCCAGTGAAGAGCTTGAAGGAGAGGGGAAGCAAATGTAGAACATTTGGAGAGGAAGATGAGCCTGGCAGCAGCATTGAGGACAGATTGGAGTGGAGACAGGTGGGTGTCAGGGAGGCCAGATAAGAAGAGGTTACAGTAATCCATGGAGGGTTGTTAAAAAAATTGATACGATAGGCACTGACAGAGGAGCTTTATAGCAGCTATACAAAATGAGGGGGGGGGTGGGGGGTGGGGGGATGGGGTTGATCAGCCTCCAAAAGAGTAATGTAATAAAAAATTTCATTAAAAAAAAAGAGGGTTGTTTTGCAGCGCTAAGGAAATCCTTAGCGCTATACAACCCCCCTCTTTTTATTACAGTAGTTCAGTCAAGAAATGACCAGTGAATGTCTGAGGGTCTTAGATGCCTCCAGTGTGGGAAAGAGTCTGATCCCGGAGATATTTCTAAAATGGAAATTGCAGGACTGCAAAAGATACTGAATGTGAGGTTTGAAGGAGAATAAGGAATCAATGACAACTCCAAGATAGCGCACTTGGGGACTAGAGGAGATGGTGGTGCCGTCAATAAATAAGCAGCAGAGAGATCAAGGAGAATGCAGAGAGGTCAAGGAGAATGAGCAGAGAGTAGCGGCCCTTGGGTTTGGTAGAACTCTCTTCCTCTCAGCAGCATATTTAAATACAGATTTGAATAATTATTCTACTTTAGGTGTTGTGGAACTACAACACTCAGCATGCATTCCCCTCCTGCTGGGCCTGAAAAGTGTAACATATGGAAGCAGCAGTGTGTGCACTGTGCGTTCTGTGACATTGGATACCTGCTTATAACAAAACAGCAACACATCAATTCCAGGACCAGGCAGAGTCCTGTTCCCATTGCCCAATGAACTGAAGAAGTGGAATACACGTTACGGCAAAGAGTAGTAATTAATTTGGTACTGTATAAAATTTGGGCTGCATAAAAACAGCTGTAACGCAGCTAGCACCATCATTAAAAAACAGTGTAGACACGTTTTGCATCTCTTCTACACAGCCTGCCTGCATTTTTTTTCTATGTTTTTGTTGATAGAAACTTTCATTTTAAATCTGGATACAAAAACAGGAAGCGGTTTCACTTCCACTCATTCCCACATCAAAAAGGCACATAAATTATTTATGTATCATTTTAATAAAATTTGAAATCTGGCAAGATGTGGTATAAAAGTTTGACAGGGTCTAGATAGACAGTCAATAGGTTGACAAACAAAAAAAATTAAAAAATATGGTGGTTGCTCAGATCAGCTTAAATACATAACACAGGTGCTTGTAAAGGGCGGGGTTTACACTGAACACAGAAAAAAGGGGATTTGCCCTCCAGCACACTGTAGCAAAATCAACAAAATATACTTAAATCCTACATAATAATAGAGATTCAGAGGTATTAGTTAAATACGTTTGCAAATATATGAATAAGCGCAAGGCCAATCGTCAAGGTTCCTCTATACTGGCGTCCCTAACATTAAGGGGTTCACTTCCGAGAAGCAGGGTACCCCAAAAAATTCCAGCCAAGGACCATCCCCAGTGCATCACACGAAATGGGGAAAAAAAGTTTTAATGTGTTTCTGTGTTCAGTCAATAGGTTGACACCAGATTGTCGACAAAGTGAAAAGGTTGTCACAATTTTAGTTATTTTAACCCTAATCCCCTCCCTAACCCTCCTCCTAGTACCCAACCCTAACCCTCCACAAAGTGCCTAACTCTAACCCTCCCCCTCTGCAGCCTAACCCTCCACCAAGTGCCTAACCAAAGCCCTCATCCTAACCCTAATTCTAAAAATGGTCAAAAAAAAAAATCTTGAAAAAAAATGTTGCGTCGACCTTTCTGTGTCAACAATTTGTGGGTCGATCTTTTGACAATGTCGACCATTTGACTATACCTACCCAAGTCCTTTTTGACCTTTTAACTGTCGACCATTTGACTCCGTCGACCATCTGTTGTCTGCCTATTAACTATCTATCTAGACACCGTAGATCTTCCCTTCTGGATACTAACCTGGCAAAACGGTTGTAACCCTACTGCACTTTTGGACACGCCCTCTGTCTGGGAATCTGAAACCAAAAGGTGGTAACCCAGCCAGCATCCAAGCTTCTGTTATAGCATGTTCATATATGCTATAGCTCACAGGTTCTCAAACTCGGTCCTCTGGACCCCAAACAGTGCATGTTTTCCAGGTCTCCTCAGAGAATCACAAATGAAACAATTAGATTCACCTGTGGATCTTTTAAAATGTGTCAGTGAGTAATGATCACACCTGTGCACCTGCTTAGTGACCTGGAAAATGTGACCTGTGTGGGGTCCCGAGGACCAAGTTTGAGAACCACTGCTATAGCTGATACAACTTAATACTAGATTTTCATTTTCAGTGGAGTTATTCTTTAATGACATATAGCTTTTTCTAAATCATACTGTAGTTACAGGATTATTTACAATACATAACCACAATATGTAATTATTAAATAACAGGAAAGCAAAATAAATCCTACTCTTAAGGCCCCCATACACGGTGCGATGGCGTCGTGCGAGACGACAGGGGGTCTGTCGTCCCACATATCGGGCGGTCCACACACACGGTGCGATCGGGTGGCCGACCGCCCGATATACCGGCTCCCCCCTCCCTAACCCACATAGCAATACATGGGATCACACATTGCATCGCCTGATCAACTGGTCCTGCAGAAAGATCAGGGGGTACGATGTAAGACCCAATGGGAGCGCACTCGGGCCGACATCAGGGCCATAGACGGTGCGATATAGCAGGCAAATCGCACTAATCAGTCGGATCGCCCGCTTTATCACCCCGTGTATGGGGGCCTTAAGAAACAGAATGAATTCAGCTACAATTCCAGAAATGCAGCCCCTGGGGAAATAACTTGGAACTCTTGTTGTGCTCGGTCTTGAATAATAAACAGCAATAGCCCTAGAAGAGATTTGGTATCACTCCCTGCATCCTGTTCTGAACTCTTTACCATCAATAGACATAAGTCCCACCATCAGACATGCGATAAAAAGAATATTCATTTATTTTAACAGGTAATATACTGTAAGTTCAGCAGCAGCAACACCACCAGGGTAGAGGCAGCCGAAACAGATACTAAGTAGTGTATCAGTGGCTTATTCCGCTCTACATCGGTTGTAAAGTGTGTGCTGCTTTGATAACCTAACCACTCAAGTGCAATGGGGAGTTACCTCTCAATCTGCATACATTTTGCAAGGAAATAAATCTGCAAAATACATTTACATTTAACTTCACCTCCAGCTCATGTCTGTTTATTAGCCAAGCAGATCACCTGCAGGCTGACAGCAGGAGCAGAGTGTGCCGATCTTGTGGGAGACAATGACCTGTACATCTGTATGTTTATGTTAGTGGGGACATTGCTACATGTGACAGGGGGCAGTCTTGCTGGATCCCAAAGGCACATAGTAATGATGTTCATCTCCTGCCAAGCTTATGCAGTAATATTGTGGTGTCAAACGCAACTTTATATGAAAGCAAATACCATACATTCAACTTGTTTTCCTGTACATGGAGAAAACACACAAGGGAAATTCTGATAAACTAGGGATTCATGAATACATATGAAAAATCACCTCACCTACATACTGGCTTCATCACGGAACCCGTTTCTCCTCCATCTAGCAGTTAATATAAAAAAAACACAGGGACCTACTTTTTTTCCTAACCTCTGTCTACTCTTATATGGGTAGATGTACTAAGCCTTGGAGAGATATGCAGTGGAGAGAAATAAAGTATCAACCAATCAGCTCCTATCAGTTTTCAAACACAGCCTGTAAAGGGACAATTAGGAGCTGATTATTTTGTACTTTCTCTCTTAGTACATCTACCCCTAGGTCACAAACAGACAATATTTCTTTGACAATTTTCAACCAATGAAAGCCTAGATTCAGGATACGGTCTGTTAATTTATACAAGCTTTAAAGAGAAATAACTGCTAAACACCTACCACCGGAGACAGGCGCATCCATAAACACAGCTCCCATTTTTTCAACTGCTTTTGCCAATTCTTTAGACACAGCTGGGTCAATCGTGCTCGAGTCAATCAGTAGAGAACCCTTCTTTATTTTTCTGTAAAATCAAAGTGACATATTTAATAGTGACTCTCCAGACACAACTTTACAGCGTGACAAAGTAATACTTACAGGTATGTTAGCAATACATGAAGTGTGTCTATGTGCACAAAGTGATGGAACCCTGCGGCCTCTAACATGGCCCCACTATAGTACTAGGAGCTCTAACCCAACTTCATGTGGTGGAAGGACCAAAGCAATCACAGCCCAGTCCAACCTCATGCTTAGGGATACAGCGATAAGCCTGAACAGCCTAACAATTTGTTATGCACTTCTTACATACAGTTTATACTGGTGACCATAATCCACAGCCAATGTACCAGGAGCAGTCTCCACTACTGCTACGCCCTCATGCACTAGCCAGGTCTAATTTACCCATTGATATTGACAACCCCATTGTACTAGGTGGAGCTGGTAGATTCTCCTCTTGGAGACAGACATCCCCCAATGTCAGCCAGCAAAGAAGAAATTTAAGCCTGAATACATCAGAGATATTGTTCTGAACGCCATCATCGGCCACAATGGTGACTGCCTTTACTCCTTTACTGCCCCCACCACTATGCATGGACTTCATGTAATTAAGAGAGAGAGAGTGTGTGAGTGTTCTCTGTACAATGCTGCATAACATGATGGCACTATAAAAATAAATGACAATAATAATTAAGGTGTGATCAAGTCAGAGAAATTGACAGGTGCTAGTGGTCTTTTTTTCGTTTCTGTAATGGCATCCTGACAGGCCCACCCCTCTTGTTCAGTGTCATTTTTTATGGTGAATTCATGAACACTGACACTGCCAGACAGCACATCTGGTGCACAGTTCGTGTGGGCCTCCTCCGTGATTTCTCTTTACTTTACTCCATGATCTTGGACAGTAACAAAAGGTGCTGAACTCTCTCCCTTTGTACAGATGTGCCCTTACATATTTTTGCTGCAGTCGCACTAAAGAGCCCCTCTCTGCACACCAGGTCCTGTCAGACTCTGCTAGAGCCGGGCTTCGTTTTTGCGTCTTTTTGTGTCGTAAATGCGTCTAAAGCTGGGTACACATTACACGATGTAGGTACCCTGCCGACGCACGATATGATAAACATAATGTGCGGTCGTTTGACACTACACGATCTTGTGAATGACCGGACGACATGCGTTCTCCAGCCACATCCACAAGCATGGGGTCATTCATCAAATTGACAGACTGAGCAGCATGTAGGCTTGATCCGTCGATGCGAAGAACGACCCCGCAGGAGCGGGCATTGTCGCTCATAGTGGGTACACACTGCCGATATGTCGCCCGATCTGGCGGATCAGGCCAACCTATCGTCTAATGTGTACCAACCTTAAGTCGCAATGCGATGCGACTAGGATAGACCAGCAGACTGATTAAATTTGCTACGTACCCACTTGTATATCTGTGTGCCACTGAGTCCCTAAATCTGTATAGTGCTACAATGTAGCGGTCGCAGCTTTTTTCATTCCAAGTTCCGTTGTGCTTCATATGCAGACTCAGGTGCACACAGATATACAAGTGTTGCATATCAAACTAATATTAAAGATTGTAGAAACATGTGTGAGGATAATCCATGACTAAGCTAATGTGCCCAGGGTTTCTGGCAAACTCACACCTGTGCTGCGGAGAGGAAATGTATTTGCACACGTAATGGTCTGTGACAAGTCTAATTGCTTGGAGTGTAAACTTTGACATATAATGGAAACAAACATTGACACCTAATAACAAGCATCAGCAAGGTTTATTTTTTTTACTTATTTGAATGGTACATAGCTAATGGCAGAGTAATGTCACTAATACGCACATGCAAAAGGGGTTAGTCAAATTAGCAATATGAAAACCTACTTTAAAATTCCATTGGCTCCCGTGTAGACATCTATAGCATTCAGGCTTGATGGCAACATGGTAATAATTCTGTCAGCCTTGTCTGCAACGTCTGATGGTGAATCCATGATCTATAATAATAATAATAATAATAATAATAATAATAATAATAATAATAAATATTGACTGGGTTACATCAGAAAGTGCATCTCATTCTGCCTGGTTTCACAAATAAAACTAATTTTAGTATAGTAAATATAGAAAAGTTACCTAAATGACCTGTTAACAATACTCAAAAAATATATACCGTAGGTAAAATCCTTACTGGACTACGAACCATAAAATTCAAGAGACTTCAGATGTAAGAAAGAATAAAATCCATTACAAACACATATTATTATTAATATAATAGACAGACAGACATTCACTTGGGCCAAAAGAGGGCACTCAGCAGTCTAAGTAAAATGAAGGCTTTATTAATTCAACAGGGTAAGTATCACAAGTCAACGTTTCGACCGCTGAGGGTCATTGTCAAGACAGTCCACAAAAAGCATCAGCACAACATGCAGTCAATAGGTACCTATTATTGGTACAGGGACTGCCTGTTACCTTAGTGGAGCACCCCTTTGCTGAATTTTGTTGGTATGTGAGTGCGGACTATTGGGACTATATATATTTCACGTACACACTTAAAGGTGCCATTTATCCTGGGTCATTATACCTTAATAGGGCATTTGTACATTAAAGTAAATCAGTTCTCTTAAGATGCGTACACACTGTACGATTAAAACGCACGATATCGATCATATCATTATTGTTCATATCGTGCATTTTTCGGTGCCTCCAACCCACCAACGACCTGCGATGCGCGGGCACATATGGACGATAACGGTATCGTCCATTGCCTGAGCATGCAGGCCAACCTAGTCGATATTGCCCAGGTTACTATAGGGACCTGCGATCAGCCAACATTGGTGGGTTGGTGGTGTGCTGGATAATCAATATCGATCATCCAGCACACCTGGGAGATCGTTCAATGATATTGTTATCGTTGACGATCGTCCCGTGTGTATGCACCATTACTGCTAATGAACGGTCACAGGAGGAGCCACAATTAAACTTTTTATACCTGAATGAAATTACTACTTCAAAAAGATACATGCAAGAAATATTTTCTACAAAAGGTACCGGGATACACATATTTTGGAGTGAAACAAAATGTACAGAATTACATTTCAGCAATAGTTTATCTTTAGTTATAATAATTTTTCTTTAATTGTATAAAGTGACATTGTCTTATGGCAAAAAATGATAATCAGGTTTATTACAATTTCAACAAAAAAGCAATTTGCAACAGATACCCTTTTATTGTATGAGCACTCAGTGACAAATGTTATCTTAGTAGGTCATTATAAATTAATGATTATATATAAAACGTAAGGCTGACAGCGAGCGAGTACTGCACCGGTTTGCATAGTGTAACTTACATGAGACCGCTGTGAATGCTCTGAAAGCAAATGTACGCATGTTTACAATACCTTCAGACTGAAAAGGTGGAAAAGGGGATGGAAGGAGTGGTCTGACATATGCAGAGGACACTGAGGGAAGCTTTTTTTTGTGTGCGTTTTTTGCTTTTCTGTTTAGTTAAATTTACGCCCATTTAACAAACATCTCTAATCTATTCACCGATACATAACTAGCAAACCATGGCGGCAAATTCACAAGTGACAGATATTAGTGAAAGATATTTTAAAATACACTAATGGCTAAGATGCACCCTGCACACTACAGCAATACATACTTGCTATACAAACAGGGGTATTAACATACGCGCACTACACAGTAATAAGCACACCGCCGCCGGTGACGGGTAGTCCACTCGTACTACCCGGTGGCAGTGTATTTGTTTTAGCAGCCAATGAGAGAGTCAGACAGACTCTCATTGGCTGCTGCACTCCCTGCCGAAGCAGCACTGGAGCTCACTCATGAGTTCCACCTCCCGGCTCCCACAGTAGGTGGGTGATGGGAGAGACGTCATGAGGTCTCTCCCATAGTGCAGAGTAGGCCGGGAAGACGGAGGATCAGACAGCAGCAGGCGCATTGATTTCAGGTAAGTGTTTTTCTCTTATTTTTTTCTTTGTCCTATATATGCAAGGGGCACTGCATAGGGGTGGAAGCACTGCATAGGGGGGACTATTACTGGGGGCACTGCATAGGGGTGGAAGCACTGCATAGGGGGGACTATTACTGGGGCCACTGCATAGGGGTGGAAGCACAGCATAGGGGGGACTACTACTGGGGGCACTGCATAGGGGGGGGGACTACTACTGAGGGCACTGCATAGGGGTGGAAGCACTGCATAGGGGGGACTACTACTGGGGGCACTGCATAGGGGTGGAAGCACTGCATAGGGGGGACTACTACTGGGGCACTGCATAGGGGGACCAGTGGGGGGAGGGGGGGGGGGGGCTTTAATAAATCATGCTGGCTGTATTTATTTGCCTGCTGCGTGCATGTACCCCATCATGAGCTGAGTGTTATATTTTACTGTAGTGGTCCTAAATCCTGTGCAAGCTGTTTCTATCTAAAATATATATTTGTTAGTTTTTGGTTTTTTTTTTATTGGCTCGGTAACCAAGGATTTGGAAACCCCCCTTTCAAAATCCTGCGTTAGCCACTGCCTCCAGCTGCTGTGTTACTACACATCCTAGTAACAGTTTCGCTATAAGGAAATGCTGAAACTGTTGCAGGGCATGCTGGGATGTGTAGTTCCACAACAGCTGGAGGGCCGCATGTTGAATACCTCTGCCATACACTATTTGTCCCTGAATTCTTCTCTCGTCTCTGTACATGGTCTGTGCTTTTGTTATTCTCTACAAACGCTCTCTCCCTCCTTGCTCTTTCCTACGATCCTTCCTCTCTCCTAGCCGTCCCAACCTCTCTCCTGTCCTGCTTCTACCTTTGTGTTTCTGAATAACAATGTTACAAAATAAAAAATAAAAAACACACTGATCAGTTAAACATTTTTCGTTGCACCATTTTTTTATTATTAAATGAATGAACAACTTATCTAATTGATTTACAAATATTGATATCTTATATCGGCACATTTTGTTTCAAAAGATGAATTCATGCTATATAACCCTTGCGCAGCTCCTGCTAGCGTAGTTTATATATGTAGCCACAAATTATACAGAGTATACATTCTACAAAAAAGCACATTTATATACTGTATTACTGCCCATCACCCTGCAGGCTTCTTAATAGTTCATTTTATACACAAAACAGGAATAACAACAATTACATGTATAATGGTCTATAATAATACCAAACAATGAAGATAAACAAAATAATCACAAACAGAAAAATAGCTTTATTACATGCAATTTACAACAAAATGTCCAACTGTTCGTGTTTTTAGACTTTTTGTGCTTGAATTTACATATAAAAGTGTCCACTAATGAATATGATGCTGTAGATAAAACAATAAAACGCCTGGTTATGTTAAGTCCTTAGATCATGCAAAGAAAAAAAATAGCGCACTTTCCTTTTGTTAATTCCTGGGCACTCCATCATAAAATAGGTATGCACTTGTAAAAAGAGAGTCCTGGAAAACATTTTATTGCGGGGAAAGGATGGCAATGCCTTCACACTTTTATGCCAAGTAAGTAACTGTGTGGAAGTCACGGCCTAAAGTAACAAGAATGCCTCGTACCCTTCAAAAGCTCAGCAGGGAGTTCCTTTCTGCCTTGACTGAAAAGGAACATTGCTGTCTGCCACCAAAACGCTCAAAGAAAGGAGAGATCTTTACGTACTAATTAGGTCTGTTGGAATACATCCACAATGTTCCAGACTTATGGGGCAGATGGCCCCAATAAGCAGGTGGAGAACTGCAATAAAATTGCTAGGACCTATTTTTGAGATGGGCTACATCATCAGCCAACAAAACGTTTTAAAACAGGTGTCAGTTTAACACAATAAGAAGGTTGTCAGGTGTGTATTATGCTATGAATTATTCACTCCTCTGCTGTTCCTGCTGACAGAGCGGCTGAGCAGGCAGAGGGGAAAGTCACTGAAGCTCACACACAGTATTCCAGCAGCATAACATAAGTTGTAGATCACTTTGAAGCCAGTTTAGAAAATGGGGATTGGAGATAATAAAACTAATGGGTAGATCAGGGAGGGCTTTAATCAATAATGCTAAGAGCAAATAAAAGGTTACAGCGACAGCAATGTAGTCCTGCAGGGAGTTACAGATCACAGCTACCACACACACACATACACACATACAAATACACTTCACTAGTTGGGCTAATTATTATTGTATATTTTTAGAAAAATAAAAAGATAATTTTATTCCGTTTGTTTGATTAGAGAGTTGTGATGCAAATATTTTTCTGTGTTAAGGCGAGTGTGATTTCACATTCCCACATTATCACAGCTACTATAACAGTGTACACGAGGGTGCAGTTTTATTATTATTTATTTTCAGCATGTATAATGCATAATAATCAATTTTCTTATATAGGAGATTCCTCACATATTGATATGTGATCATGATCACATTGATCATTGTATTGTTACTTTATGTAACATTTATTATACTATGAATGTTTTTTTTTTATCTTTTTTGAGTTTAATCTGACTGTAGAATACACACAGAAGTAGGATCTATGTAAATTGTATAACTAAATACCTACATAAGCACTTCATTGGGGAGTGTTGTTCCTTATCGCACATCTGAAATTATTTGACTGGTATGGACTATATAGTTTTATTATGCATTATGTATTGCTGTTCATAGGCTGTACAATGTATAATGTTCATACGCTGTAATTAAACAAAGGGTTCCCAAACGCAAGCCTCAAGGTTATCCAACAGTTCAGGTTTTAGACATATCCATGGTTCAGCACAGGTGGTTAAATCAAACTGACTGAGGTACTAATTAAGTCACCTGTGGTCAAGCATGGATATCCTTAAAACCTGGACCGTTAGGGTGCCTTAAGGACCGAGTTTGGGAACTTCTGGGTAAAGCTATAAACACACCTAATGATTTTACACGCAATGGAATTTGTCTCTTGCAAAGTGCACACTCTATGATACACCACTGTTCTTTATACATTTATATGTTACATGCTATTCCCAGGGCTGTGCCTGATATCTCTGCTTGCTAATGGCCTGTTCTAGAGAATGCCTGCTTGCTGCCAGTCTTGTAACAATTCAAATTCCTTGTAATGTTCCTCATGTCCTTCTGTAAATTTGATTGCTATTGTGACCCTGAAATACTGCCATTATCTTATGAATATTGCACAAAATTGTCGATAATTACTTCTATTATTATTGCATTCACTTCTCACTCATTAGGTAGTATGTCAACTGTTATTAATCCCCCTTGCCCGATATCACTGCCCGCTTCTCAGGTCCTGCCTGCGTCCGATGGAGCAGCATCAGATCAACACCGGGGACATAGCGCCTTCCTTATCTGTAACACACCCCGTCACCGCCCCCAAACGCCGACAGCCTGTCAATCAAGCTGCACCCAGAGCCGCACTATGACCACCGTTGCAAGACCATCGCACCACATGCGCAGTGAGGCTCCGACGCATGCACACAACTGAAAACATCAGTTATTTCCAACAGAATAAGAATAGTGTCCATCTCTGAACCATGCTCTTAGTACTTTAATTTCATGGGCAGGATGAGCAACACATGGAACATACTTGTATTTCCATGTACTGCACATCTCCCACATTGTCATTTATGTAGTGCGCCCAAGACAGCTGCCTCACCTGGTAACCTTATGTATAGGATGAACAATGCATGGATCTGATGATTTTGTAAGGACTGTAATCTCACCTAGTATTTGTATCACCTCCATTATGTATCATCTCTGCCAGGCACTGCTTATTCTGCCCATTGTACCCTATAATGTGAGCTTGAAATATCTGCCTCACCTAGAACCTTCGTGAGTAGGATGGATAATCCTTGGAACCGATGACCTAACATGGCTGCCTCACCTCTGTATTGTGTTCTTGATTTCTGTAAATGTAAAGCGCTATATAAATATTTATGAAAAGTGCAAAATAAAATAAAGGACTATGAATAAAAAAAAAAATAAAAAAAAAAAGTATTGCACTGAATAGAAGGCCAATATAAATTGTGCAAACACTTAGGCCCGTACTCAATTAGGGTGCGAAAAGTCTATGCTGGACGCTCCACATCAGAGGTTAGAGTGGGGATAAAGTATCAGGCGCGTGCCCGCTTATCCCCGTATTCAATTTCAAAGGAGCGAAAACGGAACCCGGCGAATTTGAATCTACAAAAAAAAAACGGGAATTTTCGGGAAATGTGCCTCGGACCCCCCTAAAGATGTCCAGACATGGGGGATCACTATGGGTACTCCCATTTTTGCCTGCTGAAGGGAGTCGGGGTTTCTAATAGGCGCAGCAGGTGCATTTTTGCGGAAATGAAGAAGTGGTGAAGAATAGTACTTAGGGGTTTTTTTCGTTAAAATAACTTGTCCCATCAAATTTGGGGTACATGAAATTGGGTACAAGCATTTATTTAAGTCCCTAAAGTTACTTTGAAAAATTCTTGCTGCAACCACCCGCAATGAAGAATACACCTGCCGCATACTTGGGTACCCCCCCTTAAATTATTTAGTTAGATAAAAACTTGTTTCCCATATTTTCTTTTTTTTTACCCCAAAAGTAAAATAATTTTCTTGGGCTGTCCCTATTTTTATTTTATTTTTTTACTACACATTTCGTTTTTAGGGGCAATTCCCAGGGGTGCAGGCTATTATTTTTTAAGCCTGCATCCCTAAACCCCAATTCTGGCTTTTTTTTTGCCATGTAAAACATGGTGAAAACTTATCCCCGTTGTTTTACAAAGACTTTTCGAATCGGCGAAAAGTCTTTGTAATTGAATATGGGCATAATTGAAACAGGCGAAAATGACATCATCAGCGAAAATGTATCGCCGATTCTGACATTTCGCAGCCTAATTGAATACGGACCTTAATAAAATAAGTCAACAGTTAAGTAATAAGGAGCCTGCAGTGTATTTTCTAATGAAGCTCACAGAGCTGATGTGTCCTTACAACAACCGCCATTCACAGCAGAGAACTTCCAAGCCACTCAAACCATCAACGGCAGATCAAAACTATCCTGTCTGTAACCCATTCATTTAAAGCATACAGGGCCGCTGAAAGGGTGGGAGAGTACTAATTTTCCGGGTCCAGGCTTAGAGGCTAGCCCACAGGGGCTCCTCTGCCTGTGCGGGGGGAGCGATCACACTGCTTGCAAGCACCCTGGATTTGCCCCTGGCTGAGGGGATCCCGGGCTCCCATGTTCAGCATGCTATTGAAAAAAAATATTCTAAGGGGGCATGGCCACAACTCCCCCAATAAGGCCACGCCCCTGAAAAGTACCGGGGTCCGACCCATCTCTCTACAGTCCTGAAAGCATGTATTGTACTTTAGTATCACACTGTGCCTAAAAACTCATCTGTGAGCTAGTATTCGGAGCCAGATTAAGACCCCACGGGGCCCTAGGAAATAACAAGAGATATGGTAAGAACTTACCTTTGTTATCTCTGTTTCTACGAAGTCCATAGGGTCCACAGGGTTGACCTTGGGGTATAGGTTGGGAACCAAATCCGGGCACCACGCAGTTAAAGCTTTTAGCTCCCAGGATGCACTTGGGTCCACTCTCCCTATAACCCCACCCCCAGCCAGAGGCACCTCAGTTTGTAAGTAGCCAAAGGCCGGAGGAGGAGAAAAAAAAGAGAGAAAACTGGAACACTCGATAACCATACTCACAGAAATGGGAGACGGAAAACCGGTGACCAGTCACACAGCCCATTTGAAGCCAGGTGCGTCAGGACGGGCGCCCTGTGGACCCTATGGACTTCGTAGAAACAGATAACAAAGGTAAGTTCTTACCATATCTCTTGTTTTCTACTTCAGGGTCCATAGGGGGTCCACAGGGTTGACCTTGGGGATGTCCCAAAGCAGTTCAACCAAGGGAGGGGACGCTCCTGTGCTGAGAGGAGAATCCGCCGCCAAAAAGGAAGCATCCTGAGAGGCAAAGGAAAACAATGCCTAGAACCTTAAAAAGGTGTAGACAGAAGACCAGGTGGCCACCTAGCAAGGCAAACCAGCCAAGGCGCCACCGCGAGCCACCCACGAGGGTTACATGGCCCGAGAAAAAAACAAGCAGCAACAACAGAAAGGCCTACCCATGGGTAGGCCCCTGAAGAAGACATACGAGGCCGTCCAGCCAACATATGGCCATAGGCCGGCCATCCTTTAATGTTAAAACCAGAAATCTCAGACCACCAATAAGGAGTCCGATTTCCGTCAGGAACTTGAATGGATCACATAAATCCACAGAGGCCGGACCACAGTCAATGAGGCCACACCAGCCGAGAGGACTGGGGACTGAATGGCCGCACCATAAGTTCCAGAATAATATGGAACCTGAAAATCACTAAGAAGAAACACAGGGTGAGAGCAACTCACACCCTAACAAGATGCCCTCCAGAAGAGGGAGCCACATGAGAACGCTCCCAATTCCGACACTCACCTGGTTGATATAAACTCCCTGATAGAAAGAGAGAAAGCCAAAGCAATAGACCATGTAATGGCTATTACAACCAGCGGTTCCATTAACTTTCCCCGGAGTTAACGAAGAACCACTCCTAACTCCCAAGGAGACCCTAGGGAGGACAAATGGAGGCATAATCCAGAAAACACTCCAAAGGATGAACTGGATATCAGAGCGGAGCAATTCCATAACCTAATCATACTGACAGTGTAGAGATCTGCACTGTCAGGAAGGCCAGGCCGAGGGAGAAACCCAAGCCAGCCGGAAGGAATGCCAGAAAATCTGGAAATCCTGGACACCAGAGGATCGTATTGATAGGTATAATACCATAAGAATTATGGCTGCCACAGATTGTGGTAGGTCCCAGCAAAAGCTGATCCATGTGCTCCAATCATTCCAACGATGACAAAGCCATGGAAGCCGTAAGACCACTATAGGGACGTAGTCAAAGACAAACGACCCAGGTCCAAGGCAAACCCCAGGACCCTGAGACAACAGGTCTGGGTAGCGAAGCATCAGGAATGGAGTATCGATGGAGAGACTCCGAAAAACCAAGTACCCCTGACATCTGGGGCAATCAGGAGCCACCAGCAGGAAAGCATCTCTGTCTCTATGAAACACTTCCCTCGAGGAAGAATGGAGACTGGAGAACACAGGTACGCAAATTGGAAGAACCCCTTCACCGACAAAGTCACTGAAGGTTGCTTCAGAATCCCCAGAGTTGGACTGTAACACCATAGTGTGATAGAGTCAGAAGGCCATGAGTGTCACCTCAGGAGGGCCCCCCCCCCCTGCTCACCAGGAGATGAAACCTCTCTTGGGGAAGAGACTAGTCCCCGGGATGCACGTCGTAACGGCTGAGGACTCCCGCTTCCCAATGGAGAGCACCCGAAATGAACACTGTCGAGATGGTCGGGAGGAGACCCTCAGACAATGCCCGAATGTATGACATACCTGACATTGCCACCCAACGAACAGTATTGCTAAAAAGGAAGCCACTGTTCTGACCCTGTCGGACTGAACTTTTTCAGGTTCACCTGGAAACAAGGGCTATGCCAGAGTGAAGCCCAAGACAGGCTAAAGTTCCAACAAGTTAATTGACAGGGTGGAATCGACAGACATCCAATTGCACTGAAATGGATGCGAACCAGACACTGTCCTTAGCAAAGAATACCCTGGACGAGATGGCCATAGTCACCCGAAAAGGGACCGACTTGCCTCCGGGGACAGCATCATCGTTTGAACAGTGATCCGACAGAAAAAACTCGTTCCATCTGGAGATAAGCCAATTATGGAAAGGCCTGGAATGGAACTGAGCCCATTCCACCCTTCCAAAGGCAGACACTGAATAGTGGACCATGCATCCCAGAGTGTAAAGACATATTGCGACTGCGCAGACATCCATGTACTCCTAATGGAAGAGTGGAGATGCCGTCTTAAGCCAGAAGAATTCTCAGATTTTGAGAATCCAGCAGGGCTCCTAGGTGAAGAATACCCAGAGAGGGATGCAGGGAGGACTTTTTTCCCCTTGATTAAACGTCTGCACCCTGAAGAACCCACAGTCAACCAGACCCGGCTGTAAAGTACCCCGGTGATCCTGCTAAGAGCAGGAGGCCATCCAGGTACAGGAGCATTGGGATATACTGAACAGAAGAACTGTCAGAAAATCCAAAACACTGGTAAACCCCTGTGGGGCTGAGATCAGTCCCAACAGGCAGAGCCCGAAAAATCGTAAGTGCTGTGATACAGCAAACCTCAGTCCATGCTGAGGTAAGGTCTCTGTAAGTACCCGTAGGCACGCGTCCTGTATATCCAGTGATACCATAAAGTCCCCGGGTTCCAAACATAGTATGATGGAGCATAGGGATTGCTTCCTGAACCCAGGTAGCTTTAGGAACTGGTTCGGGGAATTGAGACAGAGAATAGGCCAAAGAGGACCATTCAGCCACCGCACCAGAAAGAAAGCAGAACAACCAGTCCCTCGCTGAGAAAGTGGGGATGGCCCAATTAGCTCCGCTTACCGCAACAACTGTATAGCTTTCTGGATTTGTAAGGACCTGTTCCGAATAAGGGCCTGCGTACCATCACATGGAAATAAGCCGCCTGAGCAAAGAGAGGGCGTACCCTCCTACCCACGTAGCCGCGGCAACTAGACACTAGTACCGGGAAAACTGAGAAATCGCCATCTCCCAGTGGTAGGCCTGTCTCGTCAGGCTGACGATATATCCGTTGGTTCAGAAGCAGGATCGGCTGGCAGTCCAGGCCTGCTCGGAACTGGATATGTCGGCCCTTGTAAAGGCCGACAATCTATGAAGAAACAGACCTTTAGGCTGACCCAGAGGACAAAAAGACTTAATAGTCTGAGGTCCCGTAGTGAGCATAGCTGACGGCGGGAAATTTGTACTGCCACTGTCAAGGTCAGATATACCCTATAGATTGTATCTGCACCTCTGCATTCCCAGAGCGCAGCCATAGGGTATTACGGAGGATACCGTCGCAGCCGGAACTCTGAAAGTTTGGAGCTGGTATCCAATATAGGCATGTCCACCTATGACAACTGCATATATTACGTGAGCGACCAAATACACTTGAACCCCAGACGTGTTGGAGGGGAAAAACATTACAAATACATCAGCTCAGTATGCAATAGTATTAACCAACCATGCTATCGCCATGGTAGGATGGGTAACAACCCCTGAAAGCGAGTATACTGATTTCAGGAAGAGTTACCACCTACGGATCAGAAGTATCCGACCACGCAGGAATGGGATGCGTAGTAACGTCTGTAATCCGACGAGTAACACGCCCATCCACCCCAGGAGGGGCTCATGATGACCCTCAGGGAATTTGGGACAGGAGACCAAACACTGTTGTAATACCTCATATCTGGCAACAGCCAGAGTCCCGCCCTGCGATCCACCCGCTAGTCAGCAACAGGGACCCAGAAGGCACGTAATACTGAGGGTGTATGATACAGGTGCAGGTCAACATTCACTCTAACCAGAATGGACCTGCTACCAGCCCTAAAACAGGGATAAAAATACTTGAGATAGGCTTCCCCCCCGTGTAAGAGGGAAAGAGCCCAAAACAGTATCCAGTTCACGGTAGAGCCAAGTGGGAAGTAAGCACAGGGCGTCCACCACGCCAATTTGCGTTTCATAGAAAAACGACTTCCACCCAGGGTGGCTGTTGTGGTAATCCCTGCAAGGGGCATGACAGACTATTGTGGCACCAGGGGGAATTCATATACTCTAAAAAACCCTTGTAGGGAGCGGTAGTCTGTGTCACAGGGGAAGAGTGCAAGAAACTGCGAGATACCCTGAGATGAAAAGGGCAGTATGGTGAAGTAACCGCCCGGCGATCCGCAATTAAGAGGATCCCGAGAAAACAAACCGCCCAAGGGGGTCGTGAAAGGGACCGGCACCCGATGACGCCACATACAGAACCCTTTAAGAGTTAAATCCTCCGCACTAACACCTGCAGCACATGGCTTGCAGGATAGTAAAAATGGGTGCAGTATAACGCTCTATCTCCTGGTCAGACATATCTGACCAAGCCTTGTGATCTAGCAGCGCTATACTGGTCCTGACTGAAACTAAAAATTAGCTGCAGGGACCCATTTTCAGCGTATGCAACACACAGTTCCACTCAAAATATGGCAACGTGCAGCACGCAACAGTATGTGACAAACCTCACAAATATTAACAAGTATATAAATGTGAGGTCTCAGAACCACCCCAAGTACAGTTGTATTAGGGCAGATAAGGAAAGGGATAGATATACACTGACAGGTGAGAGAATAAAGTACAGTCAGCACTAGCATAAGTCACATACCATGCAGATATACACATATATACATAAACATGTCATATAATATACTGCACTATTACACTGCATGCAACTTACCCAGATTCAGTGTCTGGGAAGGCTACAGCGCTGTGTACACTGACCTGATGGTGAGGTACGCAGGGGGACTGGACCAACTGCCATCCTGAGAGATCTCTGCTGCACCACAGAGAAAATGGCCGCTGGAGACCTCAGAAGAAGCGTGGCCCGCGGAGGAAGCAGCTCAGCGACGCCAGACTATGGATACTGAAAGGCGCGCTGAGCTGAGGGGAGGAGCCGCTGTAACAGGGAAGGCTGTCTCCCCTGGCCGGCTATTAACCCCCGGGACGCCGGCTCCCTGCACCGAACACTAAGTCCCTGGTGGTCTAGTGGACACACGGGGTATGGGGGGCCCGCCGCCACCTCCGGTCTGTCCCCAGAGACCGGAGGCACAGGACTGCATTTCTAATGCGCAGATCACCGCAAGCGGTGACCCGCGCCTTACCTGCTCCCCGTGGATCCGGCAGCAGTCCTGGGTGCCCGCAGAGTCCGGCTAGTACAGACTCTGGGGTCCCGCTGAGATCCCCAGATCTGTACTGGCGTCTCAGCGCCAGCGGGGTGATGGAGCGGCAGCTTAGACGTCCTATGGACAGTCTGACGCTGCCGCTCTGAAGAATCCAAAGGAAAAATAAAAAACTCTGTCCTTCAGAAAAAATAAAGCTTAGGGGCTGCTAATCAGCTCCCCACTGCACTAAACGGTGACCCGATTCCGGCCAGGCACCAACTTAAACTGAGGTGCCTCTGGCTGGGGGTGGGGTTATAGGGAGAGTGGACCCAAGTGCATCCTGGGAGCTAAAAGCTTTAACTGCGTGGTGCCCGGATTTGGTTCCCAACCTATACCCCAAGGTCAACCCTGTGGACCCCCTATGGACCCTGAAGTAGAAATACTGGTCAATGTATAGACAAGTACAAGGGGAGCGTGATGCCATGATTCACATAGTCACAGCCCCTTCCATCAATGTGCAATGATGCAAAGGCCTACTTTCAGGAGAGGACACCCCAAAATTCATCATGACCCAGAGAAAGTAAACAAATATGGATAACACAGTCTACCCATTCGATCAGAAACCATGACATTTCTGACGTACAACATGAAGGAGTCACTGTACTGTAAAATGCATTGTGATGGCGTTTTATAACTTTTGGGTTGTACTACATAACATACATGTATAACAGCTCAGAGTACAATGGCCGATGCTCTATAAACAGAAGAAAAACCAAAGCCTTATAATAACTCAGATGGCTATGATCAATGGGGCACCCTTGTTCAGTTTGTTAATTCCTATAACAATGATTTTCTTACCAATCAGGTTTGTCATGGTTCTCACCTCCAGCCCTCAAGTACCCCCAACAGGTCATGTATTCTGGATTTCTTTAATCATGCACAGATGAATGCACAGATGAGTTGATCTATTTTGCTGGGTCAGTAATTATCTCACCTGTTTCCAAAGACAGAAATCCTGAAAGTATGACCTGTTGCAGGCACATGACGACTGGAGTTGAGAACCATTGGTGTCTGTTTTGTTACACCTTGCTGTAAGAATAAGTGATATTATGAGAGCAGAGAGCCTAGTTATTTATAACAGACTGACAAAGACGAGCACAAAATGACATAAGCAAACTACGACAGACCACCACTACATTTGTATCCCCAATAACATTCCTGAAAATGAGATCAATGCATGCCATTAATGTACCTGTGCACCGGAATCTTTGAATTCCTTACAGGCCTCTGGAAACACATCATACGCAACAACAGGGTAACCATGCTTCAAAAGGTTTTTTGCCATTGGATTCCCCATGTTTCCAAGACCTACGAATCCAACAGGGGTTTTAGAGGCCATCGACCTGCAGACTGACAGAAGCAAAAGATTTAGTATAATTACTATAGAACATGAAAACATTACTGACATTTACATTTAATACACAATTATAGTAATCTGTTATTTTGTTTGGCCTTAACATATTTCCATTGTTCCTCAGGGGTGTTGCACGTGACATCTGCCATGGGGGATAAGGGGGATAAGACATTAAGGGGTTGATGCATAGTTGGCCTCAATTGTAATACAAAAAGCAGGTGCAATATGTATTCACTGAAAAAAAGCTACATATGCCCAAACTAAAAATAAAGGTCCCAATCAGGGTCAGCGGTGCACTGACAGAAAGCAAATCTCAGAAGGAACGCTAGTGCTCTTGATCATCATCCACTATTTGCACCTGCCCTTGACCACCATAACATGGCTTTCTCAGGCATATAGGTGTCTGCATCCAGTCTCATCATACATGGTTTACATAAAAATGTCCTTCCCATCTCCAGGCATAGGCTGGTATCATTGCTAGAATCAATTAAATCTGCATAGGCTCATATACACGCTCTCCCTTTTCTGGCCAAACAAATAGAAATTCACACAAAACATGCTACGCTAACTTCCGTGCTACTGGTCCTCCATTAAATCCTATGGGGAGATGTATCAAACCTTCTAAAGAGTGAAAAAGTGAACAAGAGGAGAAGTTGCCTAACCAATCCGTTTCTATACAGTATTTTATAGAATGTACTTGATAAAGGCTAGCTAGGAGCTGATAAGTTGCTATGGGCAACGTCTACACTCGATAAAAGGCTTAAAACATCTCCCCCTATGTCTCCACTGAAATAGTACATTTGTGACTGTGGGAATTATCACTCACAACTCAGATTTAGAAAACATGTTCCATCAGCAAGTTCTTCCATGTATTAATGATCCTGCCGGACACCCATGTTTACTTTATTTGTATAATTTTAATTTCTACAAAATGGGCAGAAATAGGAAATTACTTGGTGAATCCAGGGCAGTGCCTAGATTTGTCAATTTAGGTAACGCAAGCGTATACACCTTAAATTATTACGTCTCCCACATATGTATGTCACTTTATAGGGGGGAGTGTGTGTGTCCTTTATGCACAGTCAGAGTTTTGTATCTAGCTCCACCAAAATTAGCATAGTGGTGTAGTTTGACCAGGATTAGGTTTTTGGCTTTGTTTGAAGCTTGTCAGGGCCATAGAGGTCTACATGGTGCCCACCAAGTAGGTTGTGGAGTCTCTGATTTGAAATTTTGGTTTAAACAAGTTCGCTCAGGATGTCTTCAAGTGCATAAACCTGCAGTGATCTGAAGGCACAGGCTGTTATGTACCAGTGGGGGGGGGGCAGAGCTGCAACGAAGGAAAAGCGAGGGAGAATCAACTGTCACACTGCACCTGCACTGACACTTACCAATTTCCTACAAGCACATTTTCATATGCCATGGTCCCCAATGTTGGTCTGCAGTGATTACTGAAACCGCCATAATTGGGGAAGCTACACTGATTTCTGTCCTGTAAATCACTCTACTCCTGAAATACCCCATTCCAAACAGTCAGAATATTCCTGCGTTGTCATTTGCTCCTAAATTGCATTCTTATCCAGGTGTGAATGAAGTCTGAGTTCTTTATCAAAACCACATCCCATAAATGCAGACTTTCAGGCTGCCCCCTCCCGGAGGGAGCAGTCAGGTCAGCGCTGCAGGGGGCATGGCAACAGCAATGGTGGGCGGTGCGGGGGTGTGGTGGCGACATCATAACCCACCCACTGCTATAAAATGCAGAGATTTGTGGCATTGCAAAGCAGGGGGCGGGGCTAAGATGTGGCAATTCAGTGCAAATCACGTCATCTGCCCCACCCGGACCACTCACTTTCACCAGGAACTAGGGGTGGCGGCCTGTGTGGGGTCCTGAGGACAGAGTTTGAGAACGACTTCCTTATTTGAAAGAAGAGATGAAAAAGAAAGAAAATAATAAAAAAAAAAAAAAAAAGACAAAATAACAAACTACAGTAATCATTTAACACAGTGTTACAGGATTGCAGCATGTGATTCTATTCTAGACTTTAGATCCAGTGACAGATGGAGGCCTTTCTGTGGTATTATTGAATTCACAACGCTCAGAGTTAATACATTTAAGAATAAAATAATGAGGATTTCAAATACACATTTTAGTCAATATGATGCCAGCCCAAAACATCGCAAAACCAAAATATTGTACAGGTTGAGTCTCCCATATCCAAATATTCAGAAATACTAAATGATCCAGAATACAACATTTTCTGAGCGTGACTGAGATACTGACACTTTTGCTTTCTGATGGTTCAATGTACACAAACTTTGTTCAATGCACAAAATAATTACAAATATTGTATGAAATTACCTTCAGGCTATGTGTATAAGGTACTTATGATAAATGCATTCTGTGTGTCCCATCTCTAAGATATCTCATTATGGTATGCAAATACTCCAAAATGTAGAAAAAAATCTGATATCCAAATTGCTCCTGGTCCCAAGCATTTTGGATATGAAAAACTCAACCTGTATCGATAAAGTTTAAAATGTTCACCATGCCTGAAAACATCCCATCAAAACCTATTGGTCATTTTCAGGTATGCCCATGGTCCTTATTGGCGGATGACAAGGTTTTGTGTTTGATCTGCCAACTCTTGCACTGAGATTGGTCCCTTGAATGCTATTGGTCGGTAAATGAATTGCAAAATGCAAGAATAGCCAATGTGTGACCAGATTTAGCCATGCCATGTAATTAAGCTCAAAGTTATTAGGATCTATTGTCCTAACAGAATATTTTACACTTCCAGGTTAGATCTTAAATCTTTAAGATATGAACATCAACCAATGGTTCAATTGTAGTTCTGTTTTGTTATGTGATATTTCAATAACAAAAACTTGCACTTGCTCAAACAGCTATACTGCAAAAACTATACACATGGGACGATTTGCTGTATGAACGATACTGGTGAAAGATTTCCCTTGAACTTTCTGGAGTGCAGGACAAACGATATTGGGTGTACACACTGAAAGATATCTTTCAATGAACAGTGAAGTCATCCTCCCACATCTCTGAACAGGCAATACTTAACGATATCGTCAGATTGGCCTGCATGTACAGACGACAAAAGATATCGTTATCGCCCAGCGGGAGTGCGTACTGTTGGTCGTTCACTGCATACACACTGAACGATTTATCGTTGAACTATATCATTATCGCCCATATCATTCATAAAAATCGTCCCGTGTGCATGCACCTTAACACTTGTTTTTACTTTTTAACTCAAATTTGGAGGATAGCACCTCTTTAATCTGGTTCATCTACAAATCTAGGCTCTGTGTGACCAACAATCATGGGTGTGAAAATGACTTGTAGACTGTGGGATGAGGAAATAAACTGCTGTATAGTTTAATTGTACAGATCCTAATTTACTCTCCGCTGCTTTTATTGCGGTTAAATTTGGACATATACTAAATGCTGCTGCTTGCACAAAAGAGGGAGTGAAATAGTTGCAATTGCTCACAACCATGCCAAAATAACCACTACCTTAAAAACTCATATGCATTCACACCAAATTGTGTGCTTCAGAAGTGGCGGAGTTTGTGCAGAACGGGTGAGGCTTTGGCCCAAAGTGAGCATTTTGGGGCAGTTCGGGGCAGGGTTTGTGCACAGCCCAGCTTATTTTGTCCCGATTCTGCATGTCTAAGCGTTGGGATATATGAAACAGTACATAAAACATATATTGGGGGCAAATTAATTATTGGCAATATCAGCAAAGTGCCATAGGGATGGTCGGAACATCACCACATCACAGCCAGCAGCATCACCAGTTTTCTTTCAGACCATGTAGAATAGGCAGTGGCACATTGCTGAGAACTAAATCCCTGCCACCCAATTAAAATATTATTGCTCTGGAGCCCGCACTCAACTACAGAGCGTGCAATATGGGAGTATTCATTTTGCTGGGAACCATTTGTATTATTGAAATGAACTAATCTTTCCACACCTGCAGCAGATCCTTGATAGAACACCTTCTACAAGCATGTAATACCGACATACGGGATCCAGGCGGTCAGAATCCAGACGCCTGGATCCCGACAGGGTTAACATATACCAACACTTGGTGGTCGTATGCTTATCCTCCCTCCATGGTGCCTGAACTTAACCTCCCCCCTAATGCCTAAACCTAACCTCCCCGCACCCCGCTACTTACCTTCGGCATCCCGATGGTCGGGATGCCAGCGCCGGGATTCTGACCAGCGTTGGTATTCTGGTGCCGGTAAGGTAAGCATCGGCATCCAGACCACCGCATAGAGGATGTGGAGATTGCACATTGGATGGCATGGAGTGCATATAAAAAGCCTATAGCATACTTCCATACTGTCTATTTTATTTAGGTGTAACAGTACCAATTTAAGGGCTATGTCTCTGCCATGAAGAGGTCAGTCCCAAAGTTGGGATGTGTCACTCATTCACTGTTGCTCTACAATGTTGTGTATGGGGGAAGTGGCAGTCTAGCACCTCAAGAGTACTAGGCAAGTCACACCCACATTATGCAGTCACAACCCCTGTCCAGTTTTCTGGATCTGAAATGCTGAGATATATGTCTTTTGTTAAAAGTGTAACATCATGGTTTTTTTTGCAGGCACACAAACTGCATTTTCTAAAGCTTTCCCATAGGATTTATTGAATGTAGTTCTGAAAACCATTAGCTATCAGAGTGATTCAATGCAGTCACGGAGGAATGTTGCAGATAATGCAAGTAAGAAACATAATTTATATTTGTTTTAATACAGAGAAATGCATGCAGCAGGAAGTCTGGATGGAAAGATATAGATCCCCTTCAGATACTGTACCTGGAAGTGACATGAACTGAGGGAGGAAGTGCAGTTTCCTGCCCACACAGTCCAAAAAAGAAAGTTGGCCGCTCGCCGCGCTTCGGGCTCGGTGGCTCGCTACATGATTATATTCCCCCTCTATGCCCACTTGGATGGTAGGGAATGACGTTGGACACTGGTTGATGATGTTAGGGTCAATCTACAGAAGGGGATCTAGCAGCTTCCCCTCTATGTCTGTGCACTGTCTGCATCCTTGCATTTCCATACTGCAGGCAGAAGTAGTTCCCTGTTATCAGGTATTTGATTAGATGGGAGGAGGGAACAGAACATGGAATCGGTATGAATTACCGACGGACGCAAGTCCGGCGGTTCAAATCCCGACAGCGGCTGGCCAACATGGCTGAAAATTCCGGTCATCCCAAGTTAAGTATTTACTAACCTAACCTCCCCCCCCTAACCCTACTTAGGGGTGCCCAACCCTAATCCCCCCTCTAAGTGCCTAAACCTAACCCCCCCTTCCCCGCCGCCTAAGCCTAAGTCCCCCGGGGGGGATGCCCAACCCTAACCCTCCCTTCCCCTAGCCTAACCCTCCGGTCTCCAGGCATCGGTAAAATGACAGGCGTCTAGATTTAGACGCCTGTCATTTAACCCTCGCCGGGATAAAGCAGTTGGGAAGCCGGCATGTCGGGATTACGTCCGCCGGCTTCCCGACTGCATACCCAGAACAGACATCAGTGGTCCTCTCATGGCCACCTGTTATATGTAAACAAAACTTATTATTTTCCTGTAATAATTAAATATATTGATGTTATGGCCCCTAAATATTATTATACAATAATGGTAAATTGCAGGAATAACCGATTGTCTAAGAAAATATAGCCGATGAAGCTGAGTGATGCAGGATGGCAGAAGTAAGAGTACTCGGAACGCTTAAGGTACCCACACACATACCGACTTGCCCCCAATCAGCCGATGTACAAGATTTCCCCTGAACTCTCCCCAGGCAGTCGTGGACACAATTTGGAGTTAAAAATGTCCAATCTGACTTAAGATCTATCTTGCAGCCAGTGCATTGTATCCCAGATTGGCTAATCTGCCCTACAGCACGGCAAATCTGAAGATGCGAGGTACGACGAGCGGGGACGAGCATCGGCATCGTGATCAAGAGTAGAAACTCACGATTTGGCCATTTTTTACATGATCTGTCGTCACGATTAGTCGAAATCGGCTAAATTGGATGAAAAGTCAGTATTTGTGTGGGCACCTTTAGGCAGGCCATCCTTGGTACATTTGCTCACACACACAGCGGAAGCCCTGTCTTTGGGAAAATGAAGATTTTCTATTTCAAGAATATGCTTAATTTAAAGAAAAATTAAGATTCAAAAATTATCTGTAAACCATATGTAGTTGCTATATACATAAAGGTTAGTAAATAAATATGACACTGATTTTGTTGTTGGGTCATGTATTTAAAGGCTCTCAATGCTAGTTAAAGTAATAAAAGATGCTTATGATTGGGTAAAGAGTGAATGGGTAATGAGGATGTAAGGGACATATGGATAACCTCTTTTTCTATACACTTACACAGAGGACATATAGAAGTCACATGTGAATGATCTCTCAGTGTATCGAATGTGCAGGAATTAATGACAGTGTACTTTCCACCTCACACCTGTAATAAATGACAAGGAAGTAGTGACAGGTATGCAGAACAGGAATGCCACACACTGGCAAATAGCTCATAAACCACCATTGCCTTTTTGTCCATTAAATATGTACAGTGGCTGTCTGATCACACGTCCAGGTCTAATGCAAGGGCTGCAACCATAATGACCCCTGCTAAGGCTTACCCACTGCAAAGCGTGCATGCCTGCTGACAGAGCTGTGCAGGGCACTGCAGGACTTCCATAACAGAGCTGCCATGCTTCTTCCTCCTCTCTCTGGTGCTGCTGCTGCTGACCTCCACTTCTAGGATCCTTAGTGACGTCCGGGCGCCATCTGACTGACAGCTGCTGCTACCAATCGCTAGCAGGACCTGAGCACGCTCGTCCAATGAGGTTAAGAAGAGATGTCAGACCTAGCACACGACTCCCGTTGAACAGTGACTGGGGACCGGCCCTGCTGAGCGCTGCGCGGGATTGGCTGAGGCCAGGAGGAGGGGAGGAGTCGGGTTGCTGCTCTATAGGGCTGGCCGCGGCCAGTGCCTGGTAACTGTCAGTCAGTCCCTGTATATAAGTCTGGCATAGCTACTTACAGCGCCTAATGCTATGCTGACTGCAACTACAGATCGCAGCATGGCTGTCTCTGCTTATTGTTATCAACGTTACATCACATTCTGGAACTTGTATAAGTCCCTGTAGGTGAACAGTATTTCTGTCGTATTGTCTCTGCAAAGCCATACACGGAAATGTATTAAGCCTTTTCAAGGTTGAAGTTGCCCCTAGCTACCAATCAGCTTCTCCCTATCATTTTATAGAATCTAGAAGATGATTGGTTACTAGTGGCAACTTCTCAACTTGTTTTACACTCTGTAGAACGTTTAGTACATTTCCCCCCTTTTATTTTTGCATAACTGTGACCAATGCTTTGTAGTTTGCCATGCAAATGGCGACTGATTGTCACAGGTGCTATTGTATTTTGTAGTGTTGAATAGCTGCACGTCATATAGTCCCATGGCCAGCGGCACTCTCCTCAAACATGAATAATTACCAGTTTCCTCTGAGCCAGCTTGAAATTCTGGATACAACTACACGACAGACTCTGGCAGCACTCAGCAGGAAAAAGATGAGACAGTGGCTTCAACAGACCAACGTCGCAATGGAAATAATCAATTATCTGAGGAAAATGGCTTATTTCCATTGAAACGTTGGTCTGTTGAAGCCACTGTCTCCTGTCTTTTTTCACGCCGAGTGCCACCGGATTCTGTCGTGTATATATATATATATATAGATATATATATATATATATAAACAAATTTGTGTCCGGCACTCTGCTGACCTCAGCGGGCCATTACCTTGCTCCGGGTGCCCTCATAAGCAGGGCCGGTTATATGGTTACTGGCAGTGGGTAATGGGAGAGACTTCATGACGTCATGAAGTCTCTCCCATAATGCAAAGCGGTCCTGGAGAATGGTCGGGAGTAGCTGATAGCGGCGGCGGGAGCAGGGGGTTCAGGTAAGTGTTTTTTTTTTTAATCACGTGTGTCTACTGGGGGGGGGCTAAAAGGGGTGATTACTACTGGGGGCACTTGAAGGGGGGATTACTACTGGGGGTACTTGAAGGGGGGATTACTACTGGGGGCCAGGGCCGTACCGGGACTATAAATAGGCCCTGGCATTTTAAAGCACACAGGCCCGTCTTGGGGGTCAAGCCTATTAGCCGTGATGATCTCACCGGCGCGAGTCATCACGGCTGTGGCCGCGCATTACGGCAGCCTAGATTTGCCTAATATTGCTCGCAGCCCCATAGGGCTCAGCAAAATTATGCGAGTCCTGGCTAGGGTAGCGAAGGGTGCAAGCTGCGGTGTCATTGGCGGCATTTACACGCCGTTGCAACGGCACATCACACCTATTGGGATTCACCCCTTGGTGTCAGCATCTGGTTCTTGTCGCAGACTCCTCCCCTTGCTATTCCTAACTCTTCCCACTGCTTAGTCTATGCCCTTACACATATAATTAATATTAGAACAACATAAAAGTGTACAATATTCTCTGTATTAAAACACACACAACAGTGCACATCCTGCAAGGGATTTAAACATGTGCCATGGTCAGACATTTGGGACCAAATGTAAAATGGTGAGAGTTTAGAAAATGTGAGAGTTTAGCAGTAAAACTCTCACACTTAGGAGCCTATTCATTAAACCTAAAAATTCGATGGAGATAATTAGGTTTAGAACTCTCATGGAGTTCTAGTTAATTATAGGTGGAATTCATCATTCCACCTCTCCATAAGTATCTATTCCAAAAAGCTGTCATTTTTGCGATGACAGCTTTTCGGGAAATAGATACTTTTCCCTGCCTACACTACCTTATCGCATCTGGAAACAGTTCTACGCATGCGCTGTTACATCTGTAATACCAGCGCATGCGCAGCACTGCCTACCGATGCGTTAAGGTAGTGTACCCCCCCCACCCCCCTCCACTCTCCCCCCCCCCCTCGACTTACCTGTCCACGCAGCAGCCTCCGGCTCCGTCCTGCTGGTCTGTCATGTGGTTTCCCAACAGACCACATGACAGATTAGAAAGAAAAAAAAAAATTTTTTTTCTTTTTCTAAACTTTCTTGTGCTCTGCTGGGGAGCACACATGTCCGACCAGCCTCCGGAGCCTGAGGACGGAGCAGAGCGCCGGAGGGACTCGTCGGGGGACCTGCACACGTGGATACAGGTAAGTCGATTCTGCTATTCACCACCTCACAGTGGCGAATAGTAACTGCATCAAATTCTGAAAATTCATAATTTTCGGAATTTGATGAATACCACAATTTCCACATCCCCATACTAATGTATGGGGAGTGTGGAAATGAACGCAGGGGAACTTAGCAAGGAGATATCTGTGATATCTCCTGTGCTAAGTCTGTTCATGAATACCAAAATAACGTTATTTAAGGAAAATGTCCTTAAAAACGTTATTTTAGTGTTGATGAATAGGCCCCTTAGGGGCATATGTATCAAAGCTTGATGTGAGATAAAATTGTGAAATATATATCACCAACCAATCAGCTCCAAACTATCATTTCTTAAACACAGCCTGCAAAATGTAAGTTAGAAGCTGATTGGTTTGTGATATATATCTCACAATTTTATCTCACATCAAGCTTTGATACATATGCCCCAAAGTGAAATAAGATAAGGTACCAGACAATCAGCTTCCAACTGTCATTTTACAAACACAGCCTGTGACATGGCAGTGAGGAGCTGATTGCTTGGTACCTTATCTCATTTCACTTGGTCTCCTAACACTGCTTAGTAAATAGACCCCTAAACCTCGAGAGTTGTTTGAGTCTGAAAACCATGCAAGTTTGCATGTTCTGTGACTTCAATACATTGGCTGAGTTTAGAAAATGTGAGATAAAACTCTTACATTTTTAAACTCTCAACCCATTACATTTAGCTCTTGGTATTTGGTTGGTTTGGTTAGGTAAAGCTGGCACCACATTGGTGTAAATCACACAGAAAGAAAAGGGAAGGCATTTTCCCAATTCACCAAGCACTAGTTTAGCAGTTGTAGAGGATCAGATAGTTATCACAGTAGGTTTTTTTAGGGCAGGGGGTGCTGAGCACAGAGAAGGACACATCTGTGCACACCAATGCAGAGCTGTTACTACTCATTTTGGTGACCTGTGTACATAAAGAGCATTGGTGCCGCTCCCCATAATAGAAGCACTGAGGGTGCGCACCAAAGGCGAGCACTGAAAAAAAAACAACAGGTGTTGGCTCACTGGGAAGGGGCGTCACCACACAATAGTACCCCCAATCCAAATTATGCCACACAGTAGTTCCCCTTTGTCTCATTACAACCGACAGTGGTGCCCTGATTGGAAGTTAAAGGGGGGATGAGGACGGGGACACTGAAGGGAGTTACAGGGAGGGTGAGGGCTGGGACACTGACTGGGACACACAGGGAGGGTGGGGGCTGGGACACTGATGGGTTACAGGGGGGGTGAGGGCTGAGACACTGATTTAGGGTTACAGGGAGGGTGAGGGAAGGGACACTGATTCAGTGATCGCGCTGAGCAAACAAAAATGTGGGTCCCAGGGGCCCCTCAGTAGTAAAAAATGGGGTCCTACTTCAACGTTTCTGGGTCCCATTACAATTTATGCTTTTGAGCACCCATATGCCTCCCCACATCACATCAGACCACTCCACATTGCTTGCACATACACTGCTTATAAAAACAGTTCTGTAGTAGTGCTGGTGGTTAAGACAGGGATCAGTTGGGGTAAAGGAGGGTGCAGGCAATTCTAGAGAGGGGGTAAGGGCAGGTATTACTGTGCTGGCGGTAGGGAGGTGGTAGGTAAAGGCAGCTAGCAGTTTGGAATACATATATACAGTAGTAAAATGGAGTGGAATTTGTGCTGGCGCCCCCAGATATGTGGCCTATCCATTCTCACATTGGTTCCCTGCCAACAGAAATACACAATGATAAAAATAAAAGGGAGAAAACGTTCTTTGGTGCTTCTGGTAGTCCCACCCAGAATATAAAAAATATTTATTAAATGAATACTTCCCTTAGGGATCGTATCATTCAAAATGTCTCATTCACATGGATAAGTCCACTTTTTCTTTCTTATTTTGATGTATTTATCTGCAGTATCCACACCAGTGTTCTCTTTTTTTTGGGCTATAATCCAACAAATGAATCGCTGCAAGATTTTTACCCAAAAGAAAAGAAAAAATATATATGCTGCAGAGCGTTCCAAACATGTAAAGGTATTTATTCATAAAAAATCCCTGACAGATGAATGGAAAACGGCCTTCAACACCAGGGATGGGCACTACGAGTATCTCGTTATGCCCTTCGGCCTCTGTAGACCCCAGAATCAGACCCCGTCGCTTACCTGTGCGGGCGCTGACCCGCGCTGTCTTCCGGATCCCGCGCTGTACGCTGCTGTCCTCTGTAGGGTCCCGCTGCTGTGCTGCACCCTCTCTTTTATAAAGCTCTGGGCGAGTAGAGGTGCAGACGGAAGCCCAGTAAGTGGTACGAAATGAGCCATTTTAGAAAAACGATCCACGATAACCCAAATTGTGTTGTGGCCCCGAGATGGAGGAAGATCAGAGATGAAATCCATAGATAGGTGAGTCCATGGTGTCACACGCCGGCCTGGAGACCCCAGAATCAGACCCCGTCGCTTACCTGTGCGGGCGCTGACCCGCGCTGTCTTCCGGCTCCCGCGCTGTACGCTGCTGTCCTCTGTAGGGTCCCGCTGCTGTGCTGCACCCTCGCCGGCTCCTGCTCACCGCTGGTCCCCGCTGACTACCTCCAGGAAGCGCTGTCCTCCGGTCCATGGGCGTGGCCATCTTGGATTGCCCATGTGACCCCACTTCCACCAATGAGGAGCCTTCTCCATCTCTCTCAGCCTGTCAGCTCCCAGTGTCCACTATAAAAGGATCCCCAATGCTCACACAAGTTGCCAGTGCAACTAGTTTCTTAGTTTAGCTACGTAGCCTTCCCACTGCGCTCCAGCCGCTCCACGTAGCCGCTCAGCTACCAACGCCTACCCACGGCTATCCAGCCGCTCCACGTTGCCGCTCAGCTACCAACGTCTACCCACGGCTATCCAGCCGCTCCACGTAGCCGCTCAGCTACCAACGTCTACCCACGGCTATCCAGCCGCTCCACGTAGCCACTCAGCTACCAACGTCTACCCACGGCTATCCAGCCGCTCCACGTAGCCACTCAGCTACCAACGTCTACTCACGGCTATCCAGCCGCTCCACATAGCCACTCAGCTACCAACGTCTACCCACGGCTATCCAGCCGCTCCACGTAGCCACTCAGCTACCAACGTCTACCCACGGCTATCCAGCGGCTCCACGTAGCCGCTCAGCTACCAACGTCTACCCACGGCTATCCAGCCGCTCCACGTAGCCACTCAGCTACCAACGTCTACCCACGGCTTTCCAGCCTTTCCACGTAGCCGCTCAGCTACCAACGTCTACCCACGGCTATCCAGCCGCTCCACGTAGCCACTCAGCTGCCAACGTCTACCCACAGCTATCCAGCCGCTCCACGTAGCCACTCAGCTGCCAACGTCTACCCACGGCTATCCAGCCGCTCCACGTAGCCTCTCAGCTACCAACGTCTACCCACGGCTATCCAGCCGCTCCACGTAGCCACTCAGCTACCAACGTCTACCCGTGGCTATCCAGCCGCTCTACATAGCCACTCAGCTACCTACGTCTACCCACTGCTATCCAGCCGCTCCACATAGCCACTCAGCTACCAACGTCTACCCTAGGCTATCCAGCCGCTCCACGCAGCTTCCTAGCTATCTCGTTACTGCCGCATTCCTCAAACCCCTGTCAGTCCGCTGCACCCTCTCATGCGGAGAAACTTCATTAAGCCAAGCCTCCTCCAGCGAGCGTCTGCGCCAAATAATACAGATCCAAGGCCCAGTCCGGGAACACAGCTCCTAAATTCCACGCTTGTGACAGTTTGCACTGGCCAGATGGACTCGGCAAGTGGTCAAGGATCTGGGATAGAAGCCTCGCAGGATGTACTATCCCGTCTGGAAAGACAGGAGACCTCTCAGGCTCAGCTGATCCAATTTATCCAAGATATGTCGTCACGCCTGGACAACATCCAGTCCTTACTGGCTCATCCCGCTCCCGCTGGCTCCCAAGCCGCCTCTCCTCCTGTGGTGTCACCTGCTCCTCCGGTTCTACCTCCTGCTCGTCTTCAGCTCTCCCCTCCGAGCAAGTTCGATGGCAACCCCAAATTATGCAGGGGTTTTTTAAATCAATGCGAAATCCAATTCGAGCTACAATCCGCCAACTTTCCGACGGCCAGAACCAGGGTGGCATATATCATCTCTACTCTCTGGCCAAGCACTCGATTGGGTCTCGCCCCTTTGGGAGAAGTCGGATCCCCTGCTCTCCAACTACCCCGAATTTGTTGCTACATTTCGCAAAATCTTTGATGAACCCGGAAGAACCACCTTCGCATCAGCTGATATTCTACGCCTCCGTCAGGGCAGCAGGACCGTCGGCCAATACGTAGTCCAGTTCCAGACTCTGGCTTCAGAAGTCAATTGGAACGAGGATGCCCTCATCGCTGCCTTCTGGAGTGGCCTTTCTGAAAGGCTCAAAGACGACTTAGCTTCCCGTGACCTTCCAACCAGTTTGGATGGGTTAATCTCCCTCTGCAACAAGGTGGATCTCCGTCACAGGGAGCGTGCCTTGGAAAGAGGCAGATTTGATCGTGGAAGGCCATGTCCAGTTTCCCGCTTACCCTCTCCTCCTCTGGGCGAAGAACCCATGCAGGTCAACCGCTCTCATTTATCGGCTGAGGAGCGTCAGAAAAGGCGGAGGCAGAACCTCTGTATGTACTGCGGATCTCCTCAACATTTAGTTAAAACTTGTCCCATTCGTCCGGGAAACGCCTCCTCCTAACTTATGAAAGAGAGGTTAAGTTAGGAGTTGCCATTGAATCACAAAGGAAGTCTGATTCCACCATCCAGGCTCATTTAAAGTGTCCTCGAGGTTCCAAAGCTGTATTAGCTCTCCTGGATTCCGGAGCGGCAGAGAACTTTGTCACTACTGAATTTGTCCAGAAGCATCAAATCCCCATGGAAGCGTTGCCTCGAGTCATCACTTTAACCGCCATCGATGGTAGTCGCATTTCTAGTGGAACCATCACCCATCGTACAACACCACTTAAACTTACCATTGGGGTGCTCCATTCCGAACAACTATCCTTCCTAGTGATTCCCAAAGCCTCTCATTCTTTAGTCCTCGGATTACCCTGGCTACAGAGACATTCACCTCAAATCAATTGGACCACCATGCAAATTATCTCCTGGGGTTCCAATTGCTTCAAAGGTTGCCTTCAGCGGGTAATACCTATCAGATCTTCCGTTGTACGGGATTCTACAGACCTGCCCAAAGCCTACGATGGGTTTCAGGACGTCTTTTGCAAACAGAGCGCAGACCTGTTACCTCCCCATCGTGATTGGGACTGTCCCATAGATCTGATTCCCGGGAAGAATCCTCCTAGGGGCCGAACCTATCCTCTATCTCTCCCTGAGACTCAGGCCATGTCGGAGTACATTATGGAAAACTTAAATAAAGGCTTCATTCGACCTTCCACGTCTCCAGCAGGGGCTGGATTTTTCTTTGTAAAAAAAAAAGATGGTGGCTTGCGCCCGTGTATTGACTACCGGGGTCTTAATGAAATAACTATTAAGAATCGCTACCCTCTTCCTCTCATCACAGAGTTATTTGATAGAGTCAAGGGAGCCACAGTTTTTTCCAAACTCGACCTAAGAGGAGCCTATAATTTAATTCGTATCCGTCCAGGCGATGAATGGAAAACGGCCTTCAACACCAGGGATGGGCACTACGAGTATCTCGTTATGCCCTTCGGCCTCTGTAATGCTCCGGCCGTCTTCCAGTTCTTCGTCAATGAAATCTTCCGGGACCTCTTGTACAAGTGTGTGGTCGTTTACTTAGACGACATTTAGATTTTTTCTCAAGACCTCCAAACTCATCGAGACCAGGTCAAACAAGTCCTTCTGAGGTTGCGGTCCAATCAACTGTTTTGCAAATTAGAGAAGTGTCTGTTTGAGGTCTCAAGTGTACCATTACTGGGATACATTATCTCCGGAACAGGCCTTCAAATGGATTCGTCAAAACTACAAGCCATTCTTGATTGGTCTCTTCCTTCTTCCTTAAAATCCATACAAAGATTCCTAGGATTTGCCAATTACTATCGCAAGTTTGTAAAAGGTTTCTCGACTCTGGTAGCTCCGATTACAGCCCTCACCCGCAAGGGAGCAGATCCAACTATATGGCCCATTGAAGCTACCTCTGCATTTCAACTTCTTAAGTAAGCCTTCATCTCCGCTCCCATCTTAAAGCAACCAGACTCCACCCGGCCCTTTATCCTGGAGGTGGACGCATCCTCTGAAGGTGTCGGTGCAGTGCTCTCCCAGCGATTTAAAGATGAAAAACTTCATCCCTGTGGTTTCTTTTCCCGGAAGTTTTTGCCTGCAGAGAAGAACTACACCATTGGAGATCAAGAGTTACTCGCCATGAAACTAGCCCTCGAAGAATGGCGATATCTTCTAGAAGGAGCTCATTACCCCATTACCATTTTTACTGACCATAAGAACCTCCTTTACCTTAAATCTGCAAATTGCTTGAACCCTCGTCAAGCCCGGTGGGCAATGTTTTTCTCCAGATTTAATTTCAAAGTCTCCTATTGCTCCGGTTCACAAAACGTCAAAGCCGACGCACTCTCTCGTTCCATGACGAGCAACCCTGATCTACCCATGGAGCAGCCCCAACCAATCTTGAATTCCGCTTCCTTCGCCTCTACTCAACTATCTTCTATACCCCCGGTTGGGAAGACTTTCGTCGCTCCGGAACTCCGCAAGAGGTTACTGCATTGGGCTCATGCTTCCCGGTTCTCTGGTCACCTGGGTATGGATAAAACCCTAGAATTTATCCAGCGGTCCTATTGGTGGTCTTCGATGAAAAAGGACGTCAGGTCTTATGTGTCTTCATGCATCAAATGAGCCCAACACAAGATACCTCGGCGGGTTCCACACGGTCAACTCCAACCTCTTGCAATTCCATCTAAGCCATGTGTCACAAGCGTGGAATTTAGGAGCTGTGTTCCCGGACTGGGCCTTGGATCTGTATTATTTGGCGCAGATGCTCGCTGGAGGAGGCTTGGCTTAATGAAGTTTCTCCGCATGAGAGGGTGCAGCGGACTGACAGGGGTTTGAAGAATGCGGCAGTAACGAGATAGCTAGGAAGCTGCGTGGAGTGGCTGGATAGCCTAGGGTAGACGTTGGTAGCTGAGTGGCTATGTGGAGCGGCTGGATAGCAGTGGGTAGACGTAGGTAGCTGAGTGGCTACGTAGAGCGGCTGAATAGCCGTGGGTAGACGTTGGTAGCTGAGTGGCTACGTGGAGTGGCTGGATAGCCGTGGGTAGATGTTGGTAGCTGAGAGGCTATGTGGAGCGGCTGGATAGCCGTGGGTAGACGTTGGCAGCTGAGTGGCTACGTGGAGCGGCTGGATAGCCGTGGGTAGACGTTGGCAGCTGAGTGGCTACGTAGAGCGGCTGGATAGCCGTGGGTAGACGTTGGTAGCTGAGTGGCTACGTGGAGCGGCTGGATAGCCGTGGGTAGACGTTGGTAGCTGAGTGGCTACGTGGAGCGGCTGGATAGCCGTGGGTAGACGTTGGTAGCTGAGCGGCTACGTGGAGCGGCTGAATAGCCGTGGGTAGACGTTGGTAGCTGAGCGGCTACGTGGAGCGGCTGGATAGCCGTGGGTAGACATTGGTAGCTGAGCGGCTACGTGGAGCGGCTGGATAGCCGTGGGTAGACGTTGGTAGCTGAGCGGCTACGTGGAGCGGCTGGATAGCCGTGGGTAGACGTTGGTAGCTGAGCGGCTATGTGGAGCGGCTGGATAGCCGTGGGTAGCCGTTGGTAGCTGAGCGGCTACGTGGAGCGGCTGGAGCGCAGTGGGAAGGCTACTTAGCTAAACTAAGAAACTAGTTGCACTGGCAACTTGTGTGAGCATTGGGGATCCTTTTATAGTGGACACTGGGAGCTGACAGGCTGAGAGAGAAGGAGAAGGCTCCTCAATGGTGGAAGTGGGGTCACATGGGCAATCCAAGATGGCCGCGCCCATGGACCGGAGGACAGCGCTTCCTGGAGGTAGTCAGCGGGGACCAGCGGTGAGCAGGAGCCAGCGTGGGAGCAGCACAGCAGCGGGACCCTCCAGAGGACAGCAGCGTACAGCGCGGGAGCCGGAAGACAGCGCGGGTCAGCGCCCGCACAGGTAAGCGACGGGGTCTGATTCTGGGGTCTCCAGGCCGGCGTGTGACAGTACCCCCTTCTTCAAGAGTGGCCACCGGACACTTCCTTGGTTTATGAGGAAATTTCACATGGAACGCTTTGACCAGACGGGGTGCATGGACATCGGAGGCATTTATCCAGATTCGTTCCTCCGGACCATAATTCTTCCAGTCGATAAGGTATTGAAGACGGTTGTATCGACAACGGGAATCTAAGATTCTGTCAACTTCGAACTCCTCTCCCTGCTGTGTTTGAACACTAAAAGCTTTAGGCAGGACCTTCTGAAATCGGTTTAAGACTAGTGGTTTTAAAAGAGAAATATGGAAGGAACTTGGAATGCGAAGAAATGGAGGAAGCTTTAACTTGTAAGCCACAGGATTCAGGACTTTGATGATTGGGAATGGACCAATGAATCGCGGAGCAAATTTCATCGAGGGTACTCGGAGTCTTAGGTTTCGGGTAGAGAGCCAGACCATATCCCCAGGTCGGAAATTTGGAATCGCTCGTCTTTGGCGGTCAGCAAATCTCTTGTACCGGGCTGACGTTTTAGTCAGAGTGGAACGAACCTTTTCCCAGATGTTGGAGAATCATTGAAGGGACATTTTGGCCGCAGGCACATCTAATGTGGGAAGAAGAGGGAAATCTGGCACTCGAGGATGTTGACCAAAAACTGTAAAAAAAGGAGTTGAGCTGGTGGATGTGTGATAATGATTATTGTGGGCAAATTCGGCCCAAGGAAGAAGTTCAATCCAGTCATCTTGGGAGGAGGAGACAAAAGTGCGCAGGAACTGTTCCAGGTCTTGATTGACCCTTTCGGTCTGACCATTGGTCTGGGGATGATAAGCGGTAGAAAATTTGAGTTTTACCTGAAGGGCTGAGCAGAGTGACCTCCAGAACTTCGCTACGAACTGTACTCCCCTGTCGGAGATGATCTCTTGAGGAAGGCCGTGGAGCTTGAAGATCTCTTTTATAAAGCTCTGGGCGAGTAGAGGTGCAGACGGAAGCCCAGTAAGTGGTACGAAATGAGCCATTTTAGAAAAACGATCCACGATAACCCAAATTGTGTTGTGGCCCCGAGATGGAGGAAGATCAGAGATGAAATCCATAGATAGGTGAGTCCATGGTGTCACACGCCGGCCTGGAGACCCCAGAATCAGACCCCGTCGCTTACCTGTGCGGGCGCTGACCCGCGCTGTCTTCCGGCTCCCGCGCTGTACGCTGCTGTCCTCTGTAGGGTCCCGCTGCTGTGCTGCACCCTCGCCGGCTCCTGCTCACCGCTGGTCCCCGCTGACTACCTCCAGGAAGCGCTGTCCTCCGGTCCATGGGCGTGGCCATCTTGGATTGCCCATGTGACCCCACTTCCACCAATGAGGAGCCTTCTCCATCTCTCTCAGCCTGTCAGCTCCCAGTGTCCACTATAAAAGGATCCCCAATGCTCACACAAGTTGCCAGTGCAACTAGTTTCTTAGTTTAGCTACGTAGCCTTCCCACTGCGCTCCAGCCGCTCCACGTAGCCACTCAGCTACCAACGTCTACCCACGGCTATCCAGCCGCTCCACGTAGCCGCTCAGCTACCAACGCCTACCCACGGCTATCCAGCCGCTCCACGTAGCCGCTCAGCTACCAACGTCTACCCACGGCTATCCAGCCGCTCCACGTAGCCACTCAGCTACCAACGTCTACCCATGGCTATCCAGCCGCTCCACGTAGCCGCTCAGCTACCAACATCTACCCACGGCTATCCAGCCGCTCCACGTAGCCACTCAGCTACCAACGTCTACCCACGGCTATCCAGCCGCTCCACGTAGCCACTCAGCTACCAACGTCTACCCACGGCTATCCAGCCGCTCCACGTAGCCACTCAGCTACCAACGTCTACCCACGGCTATCCAGCCGCTCCACGTAGCCACTCAGCTACCAACGTCTACCCACGGCTATCCAGCGGCTCCACGTAGCCGCTCAGCTACCAACGTCTACCCACGGCTATCCAGCCGCTCCACGTAGCCACTCAGCTACCAACGTCTACCCACGGCTTTCCAGCCTTTCCACGTAGCCGCTCAGCTACCAACGTCTACCCACGGCTATCCAGCCGCTCCACGTAGCCACTCAGCTGCCAACGTCTACCCACAGCTATCCAGCCGCTCCACGTAGCCACTCAGCTGCCAACGTCTACCCACGGCTATCCAGCCGCTCCACGTAGCCTCTCAGCTACCAACGTCTACCCACGGCTATCCAGCCGCTCCACGTAGCCACTCAGCTACCAACGTCTACCCACGGCTATCCAGCCGCTCTACATAGCCACTCAGCTACCTACGTCTACCCACTGCTATCCAGCCGCTCCACATAGCCACTCAGCTACCAACGTCTACCCTAGGCTATCCAGCCGCTCCACGCAGCTTCCTAGCTATCTCATTACTGCCGCATTCCTCAAACCCCTGTCAGTCCGCTGCACCCTCTCATGCGGAGAAACTTCATTAAGCCAAGCCTCCTCCAGCGAGCGTCTGCGCCAAATAATACAGATCCAAGGCCCAGTCCGGGAACACAGCTCCTAAATTCCACGCTTGTGACAGTTTGCACTGGCCAGATGGACTCGGCAAGTGGTCAAGGATCTGGGATAGAAGCCTCGCAGGATGTACTATCCCGTCTGGAAAGACAGGAGACCTCTCAGGCTCAACTGATCCAATTTATCCAAGATATGTCGTCACGCCTGGACAACATCCAGTCCTTACTGGCTCATCCCGCTCCCGCTGGCTCCCAAGCCGCCTCTCCTCCTGTGGTGTCACCTGCTCCTCCGGTTCTACCTCCTGCTCGTCTTCAGCTCTCCCCTCCGAGCAAGTTCGATGGCAACCCCAAATTATGCAGGGGTTTTTTAAATCAATGCGAAATCCAATTCGAGCTACAATCCGCCAACTTTCCGACGGCCAGAACCAGGGTGGCATATATCATCTCTACTCTCTGGCCAAGCACTCGATTGGGTCTCGCCCCTTTGGGAGAAGTCGGATCCCCTGCTCTCCAACTACCCCGAATTTGTTGCTACATTTCGCAAAATCTTTGATGAACCCGGAAGAACCACCTCCGCATCAGCTGATATTCTACGCCTCCGTCAGGGCAGCAGGACCGTCGGCCAATACGTAGTCCAGTTCCAGACTCTGGCTTCAGAAGTCAATTGGAACGAGGATGCCCTCATCGCTGCCTTCTGGAGTGGCCTTTCTGAAAGGCTCAAAGACGACTTAGCTTCCCGTGACCTTCCAACCAGTTTGGATGGGTTAATCTCCCTCTGCAACAAGGTGGATCTCCGTCACAGGGAGCGTGCCTTGGAAAGAGGCAGATTTGATCGTGGAAGGCCATGTCCAGTTTCCCGCTTACCCTCTCCTCCTCTGGGCGAAGAACCCATGCAGGTCAACCGCTCTCATTTATCGGCTGAGGAGCGTCAGAAAAGGCGGAGGCAGAACCTCTGTATGTACTGCGGATCTCCTCAACATTTAGTTAAAACTTGTCCCATTCATCCGGGAAACGCCTCCTCCTAACTTATGAAAGAGAGGTTAAGTTAGGATTTGCCATTGAATCACAAAGGAAGTCTGATTCCACCATCCAGGCTCATTTAAAGTGTCCTCGAGGTGCCAAAGCTGTATTAGCTCTCCTGGATTCCGGAGCGGCAGAGAACTTTGTCACTACTGAATTTGTCCAGAAGCATCAAATCCCCATGGAAGCGTTGCCTCGAGTCATCACTTTAACCGCCATCGATGGTAGTCGCATTTCTAGTAGAACCATCACCCATCGTACAACACCACTTAAACTTACCATTGGGGTGCTCCATTCCGAACAACTATCCTTCCTAGTGATTCCCAAAGCCTCTCATTCTTTAGTCCTCGGATTACCCTGGCTACAGAGACATTCACCTCAAATCAATTGGACCACCATGCAAATAATCTCCTGGGGTTCCAATTGCTTCAAAGGTTGCCTTCAGTGGGGAATACCTATCAGATCTTCCGTTGTACGGGATTCTACAGACCTGCCCAAAGCCTACGATGGGTTTCAGGACGTCTTTTGCAAACAGAGCGCAGACCTGTTACCTCCCCATCGTGATTGGGACTGTCCCATAGATCTGATTCCCGGGAAGAATCCTCCTAGGGGCCGAACCTATCCTCTATCTCTCCCTGAGACTCAGGCCATGTCGGAGTACATTACGGAAAACTTAAATAAAGGCTTCATTCGACCTTCCACGTCTCCAGCAGGGGCTGGATTTTTCTTCGTAAAAAAAAAAGATGGTGGCTTGCGCCCGTGTATTGACTACCGGGGTCTTAATGAAATAACTATTAAGAATCGCTACCCTCTTCCTCTCATCACAGAGTTATTTGATAGAGTCAAGGGAGCCACAGTTTTTTCCAAACTCGACCTAAGAGGAGCCTATAATTTAATTCGTATCCGTCCAGGCGATGAATGGAAAACGGCCTTCAACACCAGGGATGGGCACTACGAGTATCTCGTTATGCCCTTTGGCCTCTGTAATGCTCCAGCCGTCTTCCAGTTCTTCGTCAATGAAATCTTCCGGGACCTCTTGTACAAGTGTGTGGTCGTTTACTTAGACGACATTTTGATTTTTTCTCAAGACCTCCAAACTCATCGAGACCAGGTCAAACAAGTCCTTCTGAGGTTGCGGTCCAATCAACTGTTTTGCAAATTAGAGAAGTGTCTGTTTGAGGTCTCAAGTGTACCATTCCTGGGATACATTATCTCCGGAACAGGCCTTCAAATGGATTCGTCAAAACTACAAGCCATTCTTGATTGGTCTCTTCCTTCTTCCTTAAAATCCATACAAAGATTCCTAGGATTTGCCAATTACTATCGCAAGTTTGTAAAAGGTTTCTCGACTCTGGTAGCTCCGATTACAGCCCTCACCCGCAAGGGAGCAGATCCAACTATATGGCCCGTCGAAGCTACCTCTGCATTTCGACTTCTTAAGCAAGCCTTCATCTCCGCTCCCATCTTAAAGCAACCAGACTCCACCCGGCCCTTTATCCTGGAGGTGGACGCATCCTCTGAAGGTGTCGGTGCAGTGCTCTCCCAGCGATTTAAAGATGAAAAACTTCATCCCTGTGGTTTCTTTTCCCGGAAGTTTTTGCCTGCAGAGAAGAACTACACCATTGGAGATCAAGAGTTACTCGCCATGAAACTAGCCCTCGAAGAATGGCGATATCTTCTAGAAGGAGCTCATTACCCCATTACCATTTTTACTGACCATAAGAACCTCCTTTATCTTAAATCTGCAAATTGCTTGAACCCTCGTCAAGCCCGGTGGGCAATGTTTTTCTCCAGATTTAATTTCAAAGTCTCCTATCGCCCCGGTTCACAAAACCTCAAAGCCGACGCACTCTTCCGTTCCATGACGAGCAACCCTGATCTACCCATGGAGCAGCCCCAACCAATCTTGAATTCCGCTTCCTTCGCCTCTACTCAACTATCTTCTATACCCCCGGTTGGGAAGACTTTCGTCGCTCCGGAACTCCGCAAGAGGTTACTGCATTGGGCTCATGCTTCCCGGTTCTCTGGTCACCTGGGTATGGATAAAACCCTAGAATTTATCCAGCGGTCCTATTGGTGGTCTTCGATGAAAAAGGACGTCAGGTCTTATGTGTCTTCATGCATCAAATGTGCCCAACACAAGATACCTTGGCGGATTCCACACGGTCAACTCCAACCTCTTGCAATTCCATCTAAGCCATGTGTCACAAGCGTGGAATTTAGGAGCTGTGTTCCCGGACTGGGCCTTGGATCTGTATTATTTGGCGCAGACGCTCGCTGGAGGAGGCTTGGCTTAATGAAGTTTCTCCGCATGAGAGGGTGCAGCGGACTGACAGGGGTTTGAGGAATGCGGCAGTAACTAAATAGCTAGGAAGCTGCGTGGAGCGGCTGGATAGCCTAGGGTAGACGTTGGTAGCTGAGTGGCTATGTGGAGCGGCTGGATAGCAGTGGGGAGACGTAGGTAGCTGAGTGGCTACGTAGAGTGGCTGGATAGACGTTGGTAGCTGAGTGGCTACGTGGAGTGGCTGGATAGCCGTGGGTAGACGTTGGTAGCTGAGTGGCTACGTGGAGCGGCTGGATAGCCGTGGGTAGACGTTGGTAGCTGAGCGGCTACGTGGAGCGGCTGGATAGCTGTGGGTAGACGTTGGTAGCTGAGTGGCTACGTGGAGCGGCTGGATAGCCGTGGGTAGACGTTGGTAGCTGAGTGGCTACGTGGAGCGGCTGGATAGCCGTGGGTAGACGTTGGTAGCTGAGTGGCTACGTGGAGCGGCTGGAGCGCAGTGGGAAGGCTACTTAGCTAAACTAAGAAACTAGTTGCACTGGCAACTTGTGTGAGCATTGGGGATCCTTTTATAGTGGACACTGGGAGCTGACAGGCTGAGAGAGAAGGAGAAGGCTCCTCATTGGTGGAAGTGGGGTCACATGGGCAATCCAAGATGGCCGCGCCCATGGACCGGAGGACAGCGCTTCCTGGAGGTAGTCAGCGGGGACCAGCGGTGAGCAGGAGCCGGCATGGGAGCAGCACAGCAGCGGGACCCTCCAGAGGACAGCAGCGTACAGCGCGGGAGCCGGAAGACAGCGCGGGTCAGCGCCCGCACAGGTAAGCAACGGGGTCTGATTCTGGGGTCTCCAGGCCGGCGTGTGACAGTACCCCCTTCTTCAAGAGTGGCCACCGGACACTTCCTTGGTTTATGAGGAAATTTCACATGGAACGCTTTGACCAGACGGGGTGCATGGACATCGGAGGCATTTATCCAGATTAGTTCCTCCGGACCATAATTCTTCCAGTCGATAAGGTATTGAAGACGGTTGTATCGACAACGGGAATCTAAGATTCTGTCAACTTCGAACTCCTCTCCCTGCTGTGTTTGAACACTGGAAGCTTTAGGCAGGACCTTCTGAAATCGGTTTAAGACTAGTGGTTTTAAAAGACAAATATGGAAGGAACTTGGAATGCGAAGAAATGGAGGAAGCTTTAACTTGTAAGCCACAGGATTCAGGACTTTGATGATTGGGAATGGACCAATGAATCGCGGAGCAAATTTCATCGAGGGTACTCGGAGTCTTAGGTTTCGGGTAGAGAGCCAGACCATATCCCCAGGTCGGAAATTTGGAATCGCTCGTCTTTGGCGGTCAGCAAATCTCTTGTACCGGGCTGACGTTTTAGTCAGAGAGGAACGAACCTTTTCCCAGATGTTGGAGAATCGTTGAAGGGACATTTTGGCCGCAGGCACATCTAATGTGGGAAGAAGAGGGAAATCTGGCACTCGAGGATGTTGACCAAAAACTGTAAAAAAAGGAGTTGAGCTGGTGGATGTGTGATAATGATTATTGTGGGCAAATTCGGCCCAAGGAAGAAGTTCAATCCAGTCATCTTGGGAGGAGGAGACAAAAGTGCGCAGGAACTGTTCCAGGTCTTGATTGACCCTTTCGGTCTGACCGTTGGTCTGGGGATGATAAGCGGTAGAAAATTTGAGTTTTACCTGAAGGGCTGAGCAGAGTGACCTCCAGAACTTCGCTACGAACTGTACTCCCCTGTCGGAGATGATCTCTTGAGGAAGGCAGTGGAGCTTGAAGATCTCTTTTATAAAGCTCTGGGCGAGTAGAGGTGCAGACGGAAGCCCAGTAAGTGGTACGAAATGAGCCATTTTAGAAAAACGATCCACGATAACCCAAATTGTGTTGTAGCCCCGAGATGGAGGAAGATCAGAGATGAAATCCATAGATAGGTGAGTCCATGGCTTAGATGGAATTGCAAGAGGTTGGAGTTGACCGTGTGGAACCCGCCGAGGTATCTTGTGTTGGGCACATTTGATGCATGAAGACACATAAGACCTGACGTCCTTTTTCATCGAAGACCACCAATAGGACCGCTGGATAAATTCTAGGGTTTTATCCATACCCAGGTGACCAGAGAACCGGGAAGCATGAGCCCAATGCAGTAATCTCTTGCGGAGTTCCGGAGCGACGAAAGTCTTCCCAACCGGGGGTATAGAAGATAGCATTACAGAGGCCGAAGGGCATAACGAGATACTCGTAGTGCCCATCCCTGGTGTTGAAGGCCGTTTTCCATTCATCGCCTGGACGGATACGAATTAAATTATAGGCACCTCTTAGGTCGAGTTTGGAAAAAACTGTGGCTCCCTTGACTCTATCAAATAACTCTGTGATGAGAGGAAGAGGGTAGCGATTCTTAATAGTTATTTCATTAAGACCCCGGTAGTCAATACACGGGCGCAAGACACCATCTTTTTTTTTTACGAAGAAAAATCCAGCCCCTGCTGGAGACGTGGAAGGTCGAATGAAGCCTTTATTTAAGTTTTCCGTAATGTACTCCGACATGGCCTGAGTCTCAGGGAGAGATAGAGGATAGGTTCGGCCCCTAGGAGGATTCTTCCCGGGAATCAGATCTATGGGACAGTCCCAATCACGATGGGGAGGTAACAGGTCTGCGCTCTGTTTGCAAAAGACGTCCTGAAACCCATCATAGGCTTTGTGCAGGTCTGTAGAATCCCGTACAACGGAAGATCTGATAGGTATTACCCGCTGAAGGCAACCTTTGAAACAATTGGAACCCCAGGAGATTATTTGCATGGTGGTCCAATTGATTTGAGGTGAATGTCTCTGTAGCCAGGGTAATCCGAGGACTAAAGAATGAGAGGCTTTGGGAATCACTAGGAAGGATAGTTGTTCGGAATGGAGCACCCCAATGGTAAGTTTAAGTGGTGTTGTACGATGGGTGATGGTTCCACTAGAAATGCGACTACCATCGATGGCGGTTAAAGTGATGACTCGAGGCAACGCTTCCATGGGGATTTGATGCTTCTGGACAAATTCAGTAGTGACAAAGTTCTCTGCCGCTCCGGAATCCAGGAGAGCTAATACAGCTTTGGAACCTCGAGGACACTTTAAATGAGCCTGGATGGTGGAATCAGACTTCCTTTGTGATTCAATGGCAACTCCTAACTTAACCTCTCTTTCATAAGTTAGGAGGAGGCGTTTCCCGGACGAATGGGACAAGTTTTAACTAAATGTTGAGGAGATCCGCAGTACATACAGAGGTTCTGCCTCCGCCTTTTCTGACGCTCCTCAGCCGATAAATGAGAGCGGTTGACCTGCATGGGTTCTTCGCCCAGAGGAGGAGAGGGTAAGCGGGAAACTGGACGTGGCCTTCCACGATCAAATCCGCCTCTTTCCAAGGCACGCTCCCTGTGACGGAGATCCACCTTGTTGCAGAGGGAGATTAACCCATCCAAACTGGTTGGAAGGTCACGGGAAGCTAAGTCGTCTTTGAGCCTTTCAGAAAGGCCACTCCAGAAGGCAGCGATGAGGGCATCCTCGTTCCAATTGACTTCTGAAGCCAGAGTCTGGAACTGGACTACGTATTGGCCGACGGTCCTGCTGCCCTGACGGAGGCGTAGAATATCAGCTGATGCGGAGGTGGTTCTTCCGGGTTCATCAAAGATTTTGAGAAATTTAGCAACAAATTCGGGGTAGTTGGAGAGCAGGGGATCCGACTTCTCCCAAAGGGGCGAGACCCAATCGAGTGCTTGGCCAGAGAGTAGAGAGATGATATATGCCACCCTGGTTCTGGCCGTCGGAAAGTTGGCGGATTGTAGCTCGAATTGGATTTCGCATTGATTTAAAAAACCCCTGCATAATTTGGGGTTGCCATCGAACTTGCTCAGAGGGGAGAGCTGAAGACGAGCAGGAGGTAGAACCGGAGGAGCAGGTGACACCACAGGAGGAGAGGCGGCTTGGGAGCCAGCGGGAGCTGGATGAGCCAGTAAGGACTGGATGTTGTCCAGGCGTGACGACATATCTTGGATAAATTGGATCAGCTGAGCCTGAGAGGTCTCCTGTCTTTCCAGACGGGATAGTACATCCTGCGAGGCTTCTATCCCAGATCCTTGACCACTTGCCGAGTCCATCTGGCCAGTGCAAACTGTCACAAGCGTGGAATTTAGGAGCTGTGTTCCCGGACTGGGCCTTGGATCTGTATTATTTGGCGCAGACGCTCGCTGGAGGAGGCTTGGCTTAATGAAGTTTCTCCGCATGAGAGGGTGCAGCGGACTGACGGGTTTGAGGAATGCGGCAGTAACGAGATAGCTAGGAAGCTGCGTGGAGCGTCTGGATAGCCTAGGGTAGACGTTGGTAGCTGAGTGGCTATGTGGAGCGGCTGGATAGCAGTGGGTAGACGTAGGTAGCTGAGTGGCTACGTAGAGCGGCTGGATAGCCGTGGGTAGACGTTGGTAGCTGAGTGGCTACGTGGAGCGGCTGGATAGCCGTGGGTAGACGTTGGTAGCTGAGAGGCTATGTGGAGCGGCTGGATAGCCGTGGGTAGACGTTGGCAGCTGAGTGGCTACGTGGAGCGGCTGGATAGCCGTGGGTAGACGTTGGCAGCTGAGTGGCTACATGGAGCGGCTGGATAGCCGTGGGTAGACGTTGGTAGCTGAGCGGCTACGTGGAGCGGCTGGATAGCCGTGGGTAGACGTTGGTAGCTGAGCGGCTACGTGGAGCGGCTGGATAGCTGTGGGTAGACGTTGGTAGCTGAGCGGCTACGTGGAGCGGCTGGATAGCCGTGGGTAGACGTTGGTAGCTGAGTGGCTACGTGGAGCGGCTGGATAGCCGTGGGTAGACGTTGGTAGCTGAGTGGCTACGTGGAGCGGCTGGATAGCCGTGGGTAGACATTGGTAGCTGAGTGGCTACGTGGAGCGGCTGGAGCGCAGTGGGAAGGCTACTTAGCTAAACTAAGAAACTAGTTGCACTGGCAACTTGTGTGAGCATTGGGGATCCTTTTATAGTGGACACTGGGAGCTGACAGGCTGAGAGAGAAGGAGAAGGCTCCTCATTGGTGGAAGTGGGGTCACATGGGCAATCCAAGATGGCCGCACCCATGGACCGGAGGACAGCGCTTCCTGGAGGTAGTCAGCGGGGACCAGCGGTGAGCTGGAGCCGGCGTGGGAGCAGCACAGCAGCGGGACCCTCCAGAGGACAGCAGCGTACAGCGCGGGAGCCGGAAGACAGCGCGGGTCAGCGCCCGCACAGGTAAGCGACGGGGTCTGATTCTGGGGTCTCCAGGCCGGCGTGTGACAGGGGCAGTACTAGGTTTAGGGGAGGGATAAGGGCAGGCAGCAGTTGGGACAGGGAGGGGGTAGATAGCATTTGGGACAGTACTGGGGGAAAGAGGGGTTTAAGGGGCAGGCAGTACTGGAGATAAGAAGGGGTAAGGGAGATTAGCAGATTTCTTATTTAGCAGCTTCCTCCACCTGCATTGGCCTGTTTTGCAGCACTGCCAGCTCACAACATACACCATTTTCTCATTTGAACAGTGGGCCTGATTCAGAGCCGGACGCTCTGACTGAGCGCTCGCTCTGAATCAGGGCCGGCCCTTTGGTTTTTCAGAACGGTCTCCTGGCCGCTTGCATAGCTGTGGGTGACCACCCACAGCTATAGCGAGCGGCCAGGAAGATAGTCACGATGGTCAAGACCATCGGGCTTGCAACGAGATCCTTATGGTAGAGTCTCGTTGCCGCAAGCCCAAGAGTGCTTTCAGCTCTAACAGAGCTGAAAGCACTCCCACTGACATCACTTGTGATGTCAGTGGGGCTGGCCCCAGACGGTAGTCGTTCCCATGGGAACGTCTCCGTCTGGGCAGCCACGCCCCCGGCCCGCCCACCAAAGGGGGCGTGCTGTCACTCAACATCGACAACACGCCCCCTTTGGTTCGAGACCCGGAGTGACAATTTGCCCGTCGCTATCCGGGTCTTGCGCATACGCACGACGGAGTCAGCTCCATCGTACGCATGCACACTGGGTCTCCATCGACCCGCTTGTGAGCGCATAGCGCTCGCGAGCAGGTATGAATCAGGCCCAGTGTCCCCATTTGCATAATCATTGTCAGCAGGTACCTCACACAACACAGTGGAAAAAAAGGTAGAAATGGGAGAGAGCACTGGACAAAGTTAAGTTATTTAATAAGCAGCCAGAAAATATACAAATCACAATATAACTTTTTTTTTTTTTTTTATAAAATTATATATCCATCAAGAACAATTCTGAAGTATTTAAAAGAAAATAGTGAGGTATGCTGCATATAAACATCCTGATAAAGGTCTAGAAAGTGACTCAGACAGCAGTGTTACAGGTATAAACCAATATTGGAGCAAGTCTGTCAAGGAATAAACACACCAATTACTTCAAGCAACAAAATACCAGCCGGGTTAATAGTAAGTGATGGAAGATAGCTAGTATGGAAATACTGGGTTAAATACTGGGGTAGCGTTCCCGCTAGGCTGTTTTAGTGGGGCACGGCGCCCTACCCTCCTTCTGGAGGGCAAAAAGCACCCTGCCCTCCAGAAGGAGGGCAAAAAGCGCCCTGCCCTCACAGCCTGCGGGTGTCGTCTTCACCCGCAGGATGCAGTGTCCCACGGGTGGAGAAATGTGCGGTGACCCGGTTACCGCTGGAGATTAGGCGCCGGGCGCATGCGCCCGGCATCTATTCTCACTGTCTGCAGCGCTTGGGGGCTGCCCGGCGTGTCCGTAAGTGCCGGGCATGCCCCCAAGTATGACGAAAAGGGGACGTGTCTTATAGACACGCCCCCTTTTCATGGCCACGCCCCTTTTTCAGACGCTGCCTGCCACCGGAGCTAGAGTGAACACTACTGGGGTGTGGTGGTTGGGTGGAGAACCAAGCAGTTAGTGATGCAGTTCCACAGGCAAACCTTGTAGCAGCACTAAATGGCAGTAGGTGAATAAACTGCACGTGTTGGGGGTGCTGCTCATCACGTACAGTATGTTACCTGTCTCTTGTTAGGATGTTTCCCGGTGCCCTGGTCAGCAGTGATAGCGGTTAGACAGCCTTGGTTCCCAGCTACTCTTTGCTGTGCAGCAGCTCAATGGACAGAGCACACGCTACTTGTAACTGTGTGATGTCGGCAGCTGAAGTTGTGCCGCATTGGGTTGCCCTATTTCCCAGTCTGAGATCATGGAGAGGAGATCACAAGGTGACAAGGGCAGCCAAGGGAGGTGTCACGCGGAGGGTTACCCTGGCCGGTGGCACTGTAGTCCCGTATTGTGCCCTTGAACCTTGGGGCCCGGGACGGAGGTATCCTTTGTACCCCCTGTCACCGGGCATGGCTCCTCGTAGCCGTATACGCCGCTCTCTCTTTGCCGATGGAGCCGCCTTCTTCACTCCACTGGGTACCGCGGCCTCATTCCAGAAGTGAAGGCACCAACGGGAGGCTGGCCCCTCCACAAAATATTATATTTCTCTTAGCAGAACCCAGGAGACATCAGAGGCGCCGGCAGTAAGACATAAGCCACAGGATTGGCTGCAAAAGAGCGCGTCCCCGGGGACGTACACACTTTGTAAAAGTGAGTCCCCAGTCCTCAATTTAGGGTAAAATACGCGCTATAGCGCGTATTTGTGATCACTGCTGATTGGGGGTTAAAGGGAGGGTGAGGACGGGGACACTGAGGTGAGTTACAGGGAGGACGGGGACACTGAGGGGGAGATACAGGGAGGGTGAGGGGTGGGACACTGGGGGTTAAAGGGAGGGTGATGACGGGGACACTGAAGGGAGTTACAGTGAGGGTGAGGGCAGGAACACTGAGGGGGAGATACATGGAGGGTGGGGGCTGTGACACTGAGGGGGCGTTACAGGGGGGTGAGGGCTGGGTCAGTGATTTGGGGTTACAGGGAGGGGGAGGGAAGGGACACTTATGGGGATTTACAGGGGGCTGGGACACTGATTGGGGGTTACAAGGAGGGTGACGGCTGAGACACTGAGGGGGGTTTACAGGGAGGGTGAGGGCTGGGACACTGATTGGGAGATACAGGGAGGGTGAGGGCTGTGACACAGGGGGGAGTGAGGGCAGGAACACTGAGGGGGAGATACAGGAAAGGTGAGGGCTGGGACACTGAGGGGGATTAAAGGGAGGGTGGGGGCTGGGACACTGAGGGGGGTTACAGTGAGGGTGAGGGATGGAACACTGAGGGGGGATTAAAGGGAGGGTGGGGGCTGGGACACTGAGGGGGGTTACAGTGAGGGCTGGGACACTGAAGGGGATTAAAGGGAGGGTGGGGGCTGGGACACTGAGGGGGGTTACAGTGAGGGTGAGGGCTGGAACACTGAGGGGGGATTAAAGGGAGGGTGGGGGCTGGGACACTGATTGGGGGCTACAGGAAGGGTGGGGGTTGGGACACTGAGGGTTATAGGGAGGGTGATGGCTGAGACACTGAGGAGGGGTTACAGGGAAGGTGGGGGCAAGGACACTGAGGGAGGTATAGGGAGGGTTGGGGCTGGGACACTGATTGAGAGATACAGGGAGGGTGAGGGCTGTGACACAGGGCGGAGTGAGGGCAGGGACACTGAGGGGGAGATACAGGAAAGGTGAGGGCTGGGACACTGAGGGGGATTAAAGGGAGGGTGGGGGCTGGGACACTGAGGGGGGTTACAGTGAGGGTGAGGGATGGAACACTGAGGGGGGATTAAAGGGAGGGTGGGGGCTGGGACACTGAGGGGGGTTACAGTGAGGGTGAGGACTGGGACACTGAAGGGGATTAAAGGGAGGGTGGGGGCTGGGACATAGATTGGGGGTTACAGGAAGGGTGGGGGTTGGGACACTGGGGGTTATAGGGAGGGTGATGGCTGAGACACTGAAGAGGGGTTACAGGGAAGGTGGGGGCAAGGACACTGAGGGGGGTATAGGGAGGGTTGGGGCTGGGACACTGAGGGGGGGTTACAGAGTGGGTGAGGGCTGGCTGGGATACTGATTTTAGGGTTTAAAGGGAGGGTGGAGGCTGGGACACTGAGGGAGAGATACAGGAAAGGTGGGGGCTGGGACACTGATTGGGGTTACAGGGAGGGTGGGGGCTGGGACACTGAGGGGGGAGGTTATAGAGAAGGTGAGGGCAAGGACACTGAGGGGAGGTGTATGGAGGGTGGGGCTGGGACACTGAGGGGGGGTTACAGAGGGGCTGAGGGCTGGAACACTGAGGGGGGATTAAAGGGAGGGTGGGGGCTGGGACATAGATTGGGGGTTACAGGAAGGGTGGGGGTTGGGACACTGGGGGTTATAGGGAGGGTGATGGCTGAGACACTGAAGAGGGGTTACAGGGAAGGTGGGGGCAAGGACACTGAGGGGGGTATAGGGAGGGTTGGGGCTGGGACACTGAGGGGGGGTTACAGAGTGGGTGAGGGCTGGCTGGGATACTGATTTTAGGGTTTAAAGGGAGGGTGGAGGCTGGGACACTGAGGGAGAGATACAGGAAAGGTGGGGGCTGGGACACTGATTGGGGTTACAGGGAGGGTGGGGGCTGGGACACTGAGGGGGGAGGTTATAGAGAAGGTGAGGGCAAGGACACTGAGGGGGGGTGTATGGAGGGTGGGGCTGGGACACTGAGGGGGGGTTACAGAGGGGCTGAGGGCTGGCTGGGATACTGAGGGGGGGTTAAAGGGTGGGTGGGGGCTGGGGCACTGAGGGTTAAAGGGAGGGTGATGATGGGGACACTGAAGGGAGTGAGGGAGAGGGCAGGGACACTGATGGAGAGATACAGGAAAGGTGGGGGCTGGGACACTGAGGTGGGTATAGGGAGGGTGGGAGCTGGGACACTAAGGGACAGATATAAAGAGGGTAAGGGCTGGGTGACTGAGGGGGAGTACACTTCACTCTACAGCCTGATAACTTTTTAACTGCAAAAACCAAAGTGGCTTACATCGTCTCTCTACTGTCAGGCCCGACCTTGGATTGGGCTTCACTACTCTGGTAGCGTTCAGATCCGTTACTGGATAACTACGCAGGTTTTGTGTCATCATTTAGGAGGATTTTTGATTAACCTAGACGTACTGTATCAGCATCGTCTAGCATCATGACACTGAGACAAGGAATCCGTCCCGTCAGCCAATATGCCGTGCAGTTTCAAATTTTGGCATCAGAACCTGGTCACCCAGGAGCTTCCTACTAACTTAAACAACATGATTTCACTTTGTAATAAAATTAACCTGCGCTTCAGAGAACGTCAGGCGGAAAAGCACTGAACTGACCAGCAAAGGTCATTCACCCCTTCCTTTCCTACCCATCCTATTCCTTCCCCTACAGATGAAGAGCCAATGCAGGTGAATCATACCCACCTCTCCAAAAAGGAATGCCTGAGAAGATTACAAAAAAACCTCTGTCTGTACTGTGGAGAGTCAGGTCACCTGGTAGTCTCTTGCCCCTGTAAACCGGGAAATGCCAAATCCTAACTGACCCCGGGGACATCAAGTTAGGAGTTATGAGCCCGCCCTCAAATACTAAAGATTTTAAAATTACTTTAGCTTTAGATCTCAAACCTAAACCTGTCTTTGTTACTGCTCTTCTTGACTCTGGAGCAGCCGGAAAGCTTGATCGATAAATTACAGATTCCATCTACACCTCTCAATAAACTATTTCTCTGACCTCTGTAGATGGACGTCCTCTAACTAATGGAATAGTCACCATGAGACTCAACCAGTTCTAGTCCGAATTGGAGCACTTCATTCTGAGTTTTTAAGGTTCTTAGTGATACCAGAGGCTTCTCAAGAAATCATCCTAGGTCTACCCTGGTTACACCAGCATAATCCCAGGATAGACTGGTGTTCCATGCAGATTCTTTCTTGGGATTCAGACTGTCAGAAATCCTGTCTTCCCAAAATACGACCTGTAAGGAAGACAGCTCCATTAATATCACCTGCCATTCCTAAGGAATACCAGATGTTTGCTGATGTGTTTTCTAAGCAACAAGAAAATGTCTTACCTCCCCACAGAGAATGGGACTGTCCTATCGAGCTGCTGCCTGACAAGATGCCACCCCGTGGTCGTACCTATCCGTTATCCTTGCCTGAGACGCAAGGCATGTCCGAATACATCCGGGACAACCTGGAAAAGGGTTTTATTCGACCTTCCACCTCACCTGCTGGAGCTGGGTTTTTTTTCGTTGGCAAGAAGGATGGTGGCCTGAGACCTTGTATAGATTACCGGGGTCTCAATGACATAACAGTAAAGAATCGTTACCCACTTGCCCTGATTACAGAGTTGTTTGACAGGGTCAAGGGCTCCATCATATTTTCAAAGCTTGATCTAAGTGGGGCTTATAATCTCATCCGTATTTGGGCTGGCGATGAATGGAAGACCGCCTTTAATACCAGGGATGGACATTTCGAATACTTGGTGATGTCCTTTGGATTATGTAACGCTCCTGCTATTTTTCAGAGTTTTGTTAATGAGATTTTTTGGGACCTGTTATACATCTCAGTTGATGTCTACCTGGACGATAAACTAATTTTTTTGTCTTCTGTAGTGAAACATCATGAACATGTGAAGGAAGTTTTAACTTCTCTCAGAAAGAATCACCTTTACTGCAAGTTGGAGAAATGTGTCTTCAGTGTACCCAGTGTGCCTTTCCTTGGCTATGTCATCTCTGGCTCCAGTCTGGAAATGGATCCCAAGAAGGTACAGGCGATTTTGGATTGGACCCGACCTCTGACTTTGAAAGCCATCCAGAGATTGTTAGGGTTCGCCAACTACTACAGGCGCTTCATCAAGGGATTCTCGTCATTACTGGCTCCCATTACAGCTCTGACCCATAAAGGTGCCAATCCTGCCCTATGGTCACCTGAAGCAGAATCTGCCTTCCAGCTCCTAAAACAAACCTTCATTTCTGCTCCAGTCCTTCGACAGCCAGATCTGGATAGGCCTTTCCTATTGGAAGTGGACGCATCATCGGAAGCTGTGGGAGCAGTCCTATCCCAGCATTATGAGGACAATCAAGTTCTTCCCTGTGGGTTTTTCTCCAAGAAATTCTCGCCTGCCGAAAGAAATTACACCATAGGCGAACAAGAACTCCTGGCAGTGAAGTTGGCATTAAAAGAATGGAGATATCTGCTGGAAGGAGCAAAGTTTCCATTCACTGTGTTTACTAACCATAAAAATCTTCTTTTCCTCAAGAATCTTCAATGTGTAAGTCCTCGTCTGGCCCGATGGGCAACATTTTTTGCCAGGTTCCAGTTCACTCTGACCTTCCGGTCTGGGTTACTCAATCAAAAGGCAGATGCTCTATCTAGATCCCTCCTCTGTGACGACAAACTAGAGAATCAACACAATACCCCTGTTTTGGAGTCAAGAGTGTTCGCCACCTTACAGGTCCAGCCACCTACTGGGAAATTGTTCATGGCCCCGGAGTTAAGGAAGCAGCTCCTCACTTGGGCACATTCCTCTCGCTTCGCAGGGTATTCTGGCACCCAGAAGACCTTGGAGTTTTTAAAGAGAAACTATTGGTGGCCATCCATAAAAACGGACGGATTAGAATTCATTTCTTCATGCTCCTCCTGTGCCAAGCATAAATCATCTCGACAGGCCCCGGCTGGTGAATTGTTGCCACTACCCACTCCATCACGTCCATGGACGCATCTCTCCATGGACTTCGTCACAGATCTGCCAAACTCACAAGAGTTCACTTATATCTGGGTCGTAGTAGATCGATTCTCAAAGATGGTCCATTACATACCCCTAAAGAAGCTGCCTACTGCCCCTGACTTGGCTCACCTGTTCATTCAACACATATTCCGTCTCCATGGTCTTCCTGTTGAGATAGTCTCTGACCGTGGTGTTCAGTTTACTGCAAAGTTTTAGAGAGCCTTATGTTCTGTTCTTCAGGTGAAATTAAATTTTTCCACGGCTTACCACTCGCAAAGCAATGGCTCCTCTGAGAGGGTTAATCAAGACCTAGAGACCTTCCTGAGGATTTTTATGACATCGTCTCAAGATAATTGTGCTGCATTGCTGCCATGGGCCGAGTTCGCACATAATGCCTCCTATCACTCTTCAACAAATCAAACTCCATTTCAGATCATTTACGGTCTTCACCCCCGCGTTCGGGAATTTCAAAGCCTGCCTTAGATGTCCCAGCCGTAGAAGATACAGTGCTGGATTTTGCTGCCATCTGGACTCAGGTGCGTGCTGACTTGGTGAAGGCATCCTCCCGGAACCTTCATCTTCGAGTACCATCTATGAAGTTTGCCCCACGCTTTATCGGTCCCTTCACCATCATTGAAGTCATTAATCCCGTGGCTTATTGCCTACAGTTGCCCCCATATCTGAAAATTCCCAATTTCTTTCACATTTCCTTATTCAAACCCCTAGTGCTGAACAAATTCCACAGAGTTCTGCCTGCTTCTCCGCAAGTCCAGACGGAAAGAGGAGTCGAATTTGAGGTCTCCCAGGTCCTGTATTCCCATCTTCGCAAAGGTTGTTTGCAATACCTGCTGGATTGGAGGGGTTACGGTCCGGAGGAGCGCTGTTGGACCGATGCCCGAGATGTCCATGCTCCTGCACTCATCAGGAAGTTCCATTCTGCTCATCCGGAGAAGCCTGGTGAGTGTCCTGAGGCCACCCAAAAAGGGGGAGGTTACTGTCACGGCCAGGGTTTCTCGGCATGGTGGTCGTCGGGTATTACCTGTGAGGTCACTATGGCGGGGGGTGTCTAGCAGTGGCGCTGGTGTTTGGCGAGGGGCATTGGCTGCGCGTGTTTTCTGTGCGGGCACATTCTCACTCAGGGCTGGTAGGGCCTGGCGGTATTTCCGTTCCGTTTGGCATCGGTGCCGCCATTTTGCTTTATGACCATGTGATTCAACTGCCCAATCTTGGTGAGTCATGTGCTCTCTTCAGCCAGTCATAGCGCGGCATGGGGTATTTAGGAAGGTTCAGAGCCTTCCTTCATTGCCAGTGCAACGTGTATCTCAGCCTAGCTGAGAGGGAATTCTCTGTGCTCACCTCTTGTTACCTGTGAAAACGCTACCTGCCAGCCTGCTTGTCAGCTCCAAAAACCCGCTGGACTATCCTGCATCCTCCACTATCTTTTCCCTTGCCTGAGTGCCTGAGCCTGCTGACACCCTGCACCTTGCCTCCATTTCACTCCCAGCTGTGCTCATCAGCTCTGCCTGTGTTTTTTCTGCTCACTAACCTGCATACTGGACTGTTCTTATCTGCCACAATCTGGACATTCTCCCATTATCCTCACTACAGTTTTCAAGTGCACTTTAGTGCTAAACCTGGACTTTTGCTTTTCCCATTCCCATGTCTGCTAAGTCACTCATTAAAGATTCTACCTTTTTATTTAAATCCGCTTCTGTATCTGCTCCTGTCACCAACCTTGGTCCACAACTAAACCAGAACATTACAGTTACCTTCTGCTACATTTACATTTGAGATGGACAGAATTGAACAGCCACTAGTGTACGGCTCTGCAGTTCTGTCCATCTCTGAATCAGGCCCATAACATGGAAGCAACCTATTGCTAGAACATAAAGGGAATAATTCAGTTAGGATTGAATTCCAGACACTGTGCTGTTGCAAATTTGCCCTAAAATATGCATTTTTCTTCACAACCAAATAGAGGGACAAATTAAAATAAGCGATTTAGGGGCTACCGTATGTGCAGCATAGGAGCGCAATAAATTGTGGTCTCATCCATGACAGACTTGTACAATTCACAAGTAATTTTGTGAGCATTCTGATACCATGACACTTCTTCAGATTTCCTTGATAGAAGATGTTAAACCAAGAAACCTCAGATAAAGTCAATATTGTAGCTTACATGTGTAGAAACTCAGAGTAGGACTGGCTCACCGCAGTTCCTCTGCCAGTCCATGTTTTCCGGAACAATGTTTAGATGCATCTGGATCTCTGTACCTGCTCCCACGGGATGTAGTCAGAGTGTCGACAAATACAATGTTATGATGTTGACATTGTTAACATTTGTTGTGTGTTCTGTAATTTTTTGTAATATTTATTTTACAGTGGGGCTATAGGTGCCAACATGCCTTAAAGTCCAGGCATGCTGGAACTTGTGGTTCTCCATGTGCCAGCATGTCAGGGCAGGTTTGCTGGGACGTGTAGTTCGACTGTAAATAACAATATTAAATTATTTACACATTACTACCCACACCCACTGCCTCCATGGGTGCAGGGAAGAGGTAGATCCTCGGGAGGGGGGACCTCAATTTATTTTTTGGGTCCCCACTTCACGAGGATTTCAGGGATCAGACATTATCTGGCTGTTAGCATACCCCTAACTTTACATCAAAAAAGAGGGACCTTTGCACCCAAAATTGGGGGGATAGCCTCGCATTTAGCAGGTGTGGCTTTGCAGGGAATGCCACACCCGCGAGTCACAGGAGGTGGCCTAATTTCTGTGAAAAACAAAAGTATAAAATTCATCCTTTACAGAGATATTGACAAATCTTTGGTTGTATTGAAATTAATTAGCTGTAGAATAGATATATATTTAGTGGCAATATCACGCTAGGTGGCAATAGTGAGCCATGGATTCTGTGGTGCTGGAGGGATCCACCCACACAGGGTAGAAAAACTAAGGGCCTGATTCAGACCCGCTCACAAGCGCATGGCGCTCGCAAGCGGGTCAATGGCCGGGAAGTTTGCACGTGCCGCATGCGCACTGCGCAAGCCCCAGAGCGAGTGAGAAATTCACTCGCTCCAGGGCTCGCTACAAACGGGACAGCTGTTGACGTTGATGGACAGCTCGCCCAGTTTTGTAGGTGGAACGCCTGCTGTTTGTGGACGGCCCTACTGACATCACCATCTAGTAGGGCCGGAAGCTCACTGGGGCTTGCGGCAGACGAGACCCTACCACAAGGGTCTCATCGCAAGCCCGATGCTCGCGACCATCATCTGGCCGCTCGCTAAAGCTGTGGGTGGTCACCCACAGCTTAGCGAGCGGCCAGAAGGCTGGACAAATCGAAAAAAAAACCTTCAGACCTGCGAGCTGGCTCCAGCAGCGAGCAGGTCTGAATCTGGGCCAAAGTGTGGCCACACCTGTGGAAAGACCCTAGATGAGGGCTAACGAGGCAGACCAGTCAGGCTGCTAGAGGAGACAGTCCGAGTGGGGCTGTGGCAGCTACAGAGCCCAATGTGCCTGGAGGCCAGGCTTGGCAGGTGTCCAGACCTGCAGTCAGACAGGGAGGACAACAAATCTCTGGGACTGTTTGTGTGACATTGTGAAAGTCAAGCCAGGACACCAGTTTCCAGACCTCCAAGCCAGGCAGGGAGGACCACAAGAGAGACTTCGTGTGAAGGCCAGGAGGCCATGTTTATACCTGTAAGAGACAGGACTGGGACTACAAGACTGTGGTGTCTATTTACTAAGCAGTGTTAGGAGACAGAGTGAAAAGTGATAAGGTGCCAGCCAATCAGCTTCTAACTGCCATCTTACAGGCTGTGTTTGAAAAATGACAGTTGGGAGCTGATTGGCTGGCACCTTATCACTTTTCACTCTGTCTCCTAACACTGCTTACTAAATAAACACATGTATTACATTTGCAGACTAGCTGCTCATGATAGTCAGGGTTCAAAAAGTGAGCTAGTGTCCTAACTGGGGTTTAGGTGTTTGTTATTTTTTGTTCATGAATGCTGACAGTAAAGCACCATTTATTTTAATTTAAACCTGAAAAGCTGCATGTGGACCTTTATTATGCACCTACTCTCTACTGAGCTAATTACCCCAGATATATCACAATATATATATATATATATATATATATATATATATATATATCAAATGTCCTGACTGACTAACTCATCAACGCCCAGCCCAAACCCCTGGACCTAGAAACATGAAAATCGGGGACAATATTCCTTCCATGACGTAGGTGCCCTCTAAGGGCCGTATTCAATCAGACGCAAAAAGCCGTTTTCCATGGAACAGTATCGTGGGTGAGGTAATTTCGCCAGGCAGAAAAGTAGCGCCGTATTCAATCCCAAATAGTTTTCACGTATGCGAAAACGCAATGCAATGTAATAGGCGAAAAAGATTCGCCTATGAATAGGTGGTGAAAAAAAATGCAGAATTGCGGTTTTGGGGAGCAAATGTCGGGAAACCACTCTGCACCCTTGGGACAGCCCCCCAAAGTATAACTGCATAAAAAAAAAAAAAGGAACACCCCAAAGAATGACTTTGAAAAAGGGGCCGAAAAAGTACAAAGTTGGGGTACAAACTTAAAAATTAGTGAAATAAGCTTTTGGGGGGAGTTTTTTTGATTGCACGTGCTTGCTGAAGGTGCGTTTTTCCAATTTTTTAAAACATCACTTTTGCAATTTTTAACCATGCTTGCACTCATTTTCATGTACCCCAAATTTGCTGGGACTAGTTATTTTCTACAAAAAAACTGCTAAATGCTATTCTTCACTACTTGTGCAAAGACATTAATCAGCAGCTATTGAGAGCATTTAAGTACCCAAAATAGCTTCAGTAGGGCTATTCGGGGGCAACTACATTGATCCCCAATGTTAGTGCATCTTTTAGGGGGTGTCAGGCTGTTTTCCCCAAATCTGACAGCACTTTTCGTCTGTTTGCGTTTCGCCAGATCCAGTTTTCGCATCCTTTGGAATTGAATAGGGTGAAGAGCGGGGGGGCGCCCGATAAGTTTCCGCATCCAAAACACGCGTTGTAGGCGGAAAGTAGATTCCGCCGACGCCGGCAAAATAAAGGTTGGGAAATGCTTTTCAAGTGGAATCTTTGCATTATTTAACAGTCAATTGTTTTGGAAAGCACTACTAGTAGTCTTCCTGGTCCCCTTTTGGGATGAAAATCCACTCCCAGTAGCAGGCATGGTACTCAAGGTTTCTTCTGGGGCAAGTACTGATGTGAATGAGTAAAATATTTTTTTTGTAAATGCCTCCCTTCCCCTTCTCCCTCATAAATTTACTTCGGAATCAAAAAATGAAATTAAATTTACTACCAATCAACCCATCCTATCCTTGCCTTCAACTACATACATACTCCTACTCCCTCAGGCCTCTTGAATAATAAAAACATTTGTTTCCTGATGTTGGTGCAAATTCTGGGCCTAAACTGGATGAAAACAATATTGTGAGCTGTAAGGTGGTCAAAATTGACTGGAAACTAGTGGAAATAAATATTATTGAAGTTAATAATACCGTTGGAACAAAAACAGGCCCAAATTATGTGATTTTAGCTGTTTTTATGATTTTTTTAGAAAAAATACAGATCCAAAACCAAAAACAATACATGGAAGGGCGGTTTTGGCAAAACTAATCCAGATCCAAAACCTAAGGAGATACAGATCCAAAACCAAAACACGGGGGTCAGCGCACATCTCTAATAGATATATATATTAAGGCATGGATGGGTAAAACTATGCCAAATTTCAGGGGAAAGCAAATAAAAAAATGAGAATTTGGGAGTAATCTAAAGTTCCAACTGTCAGTTTTTTCTGACACCCTCAGTTAGGACAACTTTTCTGCTGTAGTCTAAGGGGGCTTTTTGGGACGGCATAAGTCAGGTTAGGGGGCAAATTTAGACTTGGGGTTTGTTTTATTAGGTAGCTCTTGTTCCACGGCAGGGCCTTTTGGGGTTCAGGTAATTGAGAAAATGGGATTTTGGTACCTACCGGTAAATCCTTTTCTCTGATGCCACAGGGGACACTGGAGGTGCTTACGCTGGGGTATAGAGGTGTGGATAACTGGAGCTGGCACTTTAAAATAATCTAGAAGTGTGAAGCTCCTCCCCCTCTATGCCCCATCAGCCCTCAGTTTAGAAAATGAAGACCGAGAGGAGATGGAGAACAAGCGGAGTAAAAGGGAGAGAAGAACACACAATAATCAAAATATACAACATACGGAACCAACCGAACAGGCAGGCGAAGAGCGCTGAGGTGGGCGTCCAGTGTCCCCTGTGGAATCAGAGAAAAGGATTTACCGGTAGGTACCAAAATCCCATTTTCTCTTTCATCCACTAGGGGACACTGGAGGTGCTTATGCTGGGGACGTCCCAAAGTTTTCCCCACGGGCGGGAGCGCTCTGCGGCACCTGCAGAACTAGGCGGCCAAAACGGTATGCCGAAACAGCGAATGTATCAAATTTGTAAAACTTGACAAACGTGTGAACCGAAGACCAAGTGGCCGAACGGCACAATTGTGACGTAGAGGCTCCCCTACCGGCCGCCCATGATGCACCCACAGAACGTGTGGGATGAGCCGAAATGGACGAAGGAGGCCGGCGGTCGGCATTAACCTAAGCCTGATGAATGTCAGCCGGATCAACGTGCCAAAGTCTGCTTAGACACTGGCCAACCCCTCCGAACCGCATCATAGAGGACAAAAAATGACTCAGACTTACGGAGGGAAGCAGTCCTGTCAACATAGATGCGGAGAGCTTCAACCACATCCAAGGTAGAAGAACCACCAGAGTCCTCCACCCAAGATGGTACCACAATAGGCTGATTAATATGAAAAGCCGACACTACCTTCGGAAGGAAGGTGGCTACCGTCCGGAGTTCCACCCTATCAGCATGAAACAGAAGGTAAGGTGGCTTATACGACAGAACACTCAATTCAGAAACTCTACGAGCCGATGCTAGAGCCAGGAGGAGGACCGTCTTCCAAGACAAGTATTGAATATCAACCTCTTCCAAAGGTTCAAACATGGACGCCTGAAGAAACAGAAGCACCAAGTTCAAGACCCAGGGAGCTATCGGAGGTACAAAAAAGGAGGCTGCAAACGCAAAACTCCCTGAAGAAACGTCTGCACCACAGGAATGAGGGCCAATTTCCATTGAAAGAAAATGGAAAGGGCAGAAACCTGCACCTTTAAAGTTCCAAGACGAAGGCCAGAATCCAGACCAGTCTGAAGAAAAAAAAAACAGAAACCGAGACACCGAAAAGAGGGAAGATCCCAACTGGAACACCACGAGATATAAGAACGCCAGAGGCGATGATAATGCGCAGCTAAACTGGTTTCCTGGCACGTAGCATGGTGGGAATAACAGAGTCTGAGATTCCTCTTTATCTTAGGTCATCGGTTTCAAGAGCCACCCCGTTAAACGCAGTTGCGCTAGGTTGGAGTGTATGAAAGGACCCTGCTGCAGCAGATCCGGGCGCAGAGGAAGGGGCCACGGATTGTCTGCCAATAGGGACCGAAGGTCCGAGAACCAACTTCTCCAAGGCCAGTGCGGAGCCACGAGAATGACAGAGGCTGACTCGTGTTTTATCCTTTTTAGCAGTCGAGGAAGAAGTGGAATCGGAGGGAAAAAGGTCAACGAAGTCTTAGATCCACGGAACTGTCAGAGCGTCTACTGCCTCTGCCTGCGGATCTCAAGTTCTTGACACGTATACCGGGAGCTGACGATTCAATCGTGATGCCATGAAGTCCACCTGAGGACATCCCCATCGACGTATCAGCGCGTTGAACACATCTGGATGAAACTTCCATTCCCCGGAATGGATATCCTGGCGGCTTAGGTAATCTGCTTCCCAGTTGTCCACACCCGGGATGAATACCGCCGACAAGATTACTGACTGGCTCTCGGCCCACCTGAGAACCTGAGTTACTTCTCACATGGCCCTGCGACTCCGAGTCCCTCCTTGGCGGTTGATGTACGCGACGGCCGTCGCATTGTCGGACTGAACTCTTACCGGACGAGTTCTTAGAAACACTGTTGCTTCTATCAGAGCATTGTAAATCGCTCTGAGTTCCAACACATTTATGGGCCACTTTTGTTCTAGAGGGGACCATCGACCCTGAAAGTGATAATCGAGGACTACTGCTCCCCATCCTCGAAGGCTGGCATCCGTTGTTACGATGATCCAGTCCCACACTCTGAATCTCCGGCCTGCTAAAAGATTGTTGGATTGTGTCCACCAGAGAAGGGTCACTCTGGTAGCTGGGCTCAGATGGATCTGTCAATGTAGAAGCAGATGAGACCCTGACCCCTGTGTTAGTAGGTCCAGCTGAAACACCCTGGAGTGGAATCGCCCGAACTGTAGTGCCTCGAAGGCCACTACCATCTTCCCCAGGAGACGCAGACAAAGAAGGAGGGACACCTTCTTTGGTCTGAGGAGCAGCTGAACCAACCACCGGATATCCCGGGCTTTGTCTATTGGAAGGAAGATCCTCTGTGATGCCGTATCTAAGATCATGCCCAGAAACAGGAGCTTCTGGGACGGATAGAGATTTGATTTCTTGAAGTTTATTATCCAACCGTGTTGGAATGTGGTTCCCAGATGGGAACGTGGAGATAGGCATCCGTGATATCCAGGGATCATAGGAACTCTCCTGGTTCCAAGCTCGCAATAACTGACTGCAGAGACTCCATTTGGAACCGATACATCTTCAGATACAGGTTCAATGACTTGAGGTTCAAGATGGGCCTGACCGATCCATCCGGTTTGGGTACTGCAAACAGGTTAGAGTAAAACCCCATACCTCGTTGATGTTCTGGAACCGGAACAAGCACAGATGATACTACTAGAGACTGGATAGCCTCCTGTAGAACCCTGGCCTTGTCTGCAGGTATTGGCAGACTTGTAGTGAAGAACCGAGGTGGAGGGGGGACCTCGAAGTCTATTCGGTACCCCAGGGAAATTAGTCTGCGGATCCACGGTTCTGGAGACGTCTGATTCCAAACTTGTTGAAATCTTTGCAGGTGGGCTCCCACTGTAGGTGGTCCCAGGTGGGACGGAAGACCGTTATGCCACCTGTTTCTCAGCTCGCTTAGGCTCCTGTCTACATGCAACCGTGTGTGGGCGGCCTCTACAACCAGAGGGCTCTGCGGCCCGAAATAGCAGAAGCAGATATGCGAGCACTAATCTGACTAATATCTTTTGACGCTTTTCCCAGGAAAACTGCAGACTCACGGATGTGTTCTGCTAGTATGCGTAACCTGCTCTGGAAGTACCAGAGTCCAAACCTGTAATCAACTGGTCAGCCCAGCAAACCACAGCCTTGTTAACCCAAGCAGTAACAAGGGTGGGCCTAAGCTGAGCACCCACTGCAGTATAAATAGTTCTTAGCGTTGTCTCCAATTTACGATCCAAAGGATCTTTTAGTACTGTGGCTCCCGGTACTGGGAGTGCCTTAGAGAGACGGGAGACGGACGCATCAACTGGAGGGAGCGTTTCCCACTTCTCCATCATGGATGATGGAAAAGGGTAGCTAGAAGGAAACCGGCGCGGAATTTGGAACCGTTTATCCGGTTGTTTCCAGGCCACTGAGAGCTGCTGTTGAAGATGCAGTGAGAACGGAAAAAATGCCGATTTGGTTGTTTATGAAATAATTCACACTCCTGGGATGCAGGAATAACATCTTCAGGTAATTTAAGGATTTTTCTGACCGCCAAAATTAGAGATTCCACCCCGGGAGAGGTGGACTCTAACTCAAGAGGGGTATCGTCCTGTAACGCTTCCTCCAATTACCTTCCTCTTCCGTAGCGAGGAATTCCTCGTCAGACTCTTCTGACGGGAGAACAGTCGATAAAGGACGCTTTTGTGTCGGTCCTTGTAAGGAAGTGAAGGGTGCGGACACAGCTGTACCCATAACCTGTACCAGGGTGTCAAGAGACTTGGTTAGCCCAGCAAACCAGGGAGGCTGAGACTTACATGCCTCAGCTAACTCAGGCGTTAAATCCGTCATTACTCCTACCATGTCAGCGGCCCATGGAGGCGCAGGTGAGGCAATAAAAGCCATAGGTGGATCAATTGCTATACAAGCATCACATAACGTGGACCCAGCAGCATGCGGCTGGTTAGTTTATTGTTACACCTAGAACAAACAAACATCCTTTGAGATGCCTTTGTTCTGTTTGACATGGATACACACAGTCACCACACACAGAGGGACAGAGTATATACAGAAGTAAAGAAAAACAGAAGGCTGGCTTGGGACACAGGAGGAGATACACACCACTCCCTTCCCACAGATCAGATACTCTGCACCCCCAGTGTATTATGCACAGCCTCTGTACCAGAGCCTTCTGTGCTTAACTTGTAGCTTTGTAGCCAGGAATGGGGAGCAAAAGAATCCAGCCTTCAGTTCTGCTGCACTCTTCCTGGATAAGGGAGAGATACAGGCATGAAACAGTTAACAAACGGCAGCCACGCTGTTACTACAGCCACTTGCCGCATATAGTGGAGAGACAGCCGGCGCTGCTTAGGCTCTGCCCCCTTCTTCATGCCCTAAGGGCTCCATTATGGCTGCTATGTGGTCCATCCCCCCCTCCCCTCAGCGCTACCCACATGTATCAGCGGGGAGAGGGGAGAAGCAGGGAGCCGCGCGTGTAGCGCTGTGTACACACAGCTTCCCTTAGACAGCGCAGGGCAGCGCCGACAGCAGGCTTCCCTTACACAGCGCACAGGTGTAGCGCTGTTTAACTGTGCTATGCACACACTAACACAGCGCAGCATGCTGTGTTAGCGCTGGGCAGCGGGGCAGGGGATGCGCAGCTTGTTACTCACTGCGTGTCCCCTGTAGTCTCTCTCTGGCAGGTCAGCAGTCTTCTCTTCTTGTGTGAAGACTTAGCTATGGTGATAAGGAGCTGTCAGAAGCTCTTGTAATGAGCCCTGTGCACTCCTTCCTGGTGTTTGCTAAAACACCAGGGCGCCAGGTACCCGGACCCCACCTTTTAGATAGGTGGCGAAGGGTACCTATAGGAGTGTAAAAGATGCTTTTAAAAAAAATAAATAAAATAAAATAAATGTCTTTGCTGGAGCACAGCATAATGTGACCAGCTCCATGAGGCACATTTTCTAAACTGAGGGCTGATGGGGCATAGAGGGGGAGGAGCTTCACACTTCTAGATTATTGTAAAGTGCCAGCTCCAGTTATCCACACCTCTATACCCCAGCGTAAGCACCTCCAGTGTCCCCTAGTGGATGAAAGAGAAAGTTAGTTTTTTAATTATTACCTCACAATTGTGCCATTATGCAAATAGGAAGCTTCAACTTGCTGCACAGCCTCAGTAGGTGCCTCCAGCAGGGGGGTGTACTCAAAGTGGCTTCACTTGGGTGCACCAAGATGGCTGTCCTTTGCAGTTGGTAGCGGTGGTGGGACTCGGGGGAAGGAAGCGGGTGTTAGCTGCGGCCGAGACCCGGGGAAAGTAGCAGGCGTTAGCTGCAGCGGTGCAAGCTGCAGGACTCGGGGTAGGTAGCGAGCGTTAGCGGTGCAGGCGTTAGCAGTGGTGTGGGCTGCAGGACCCATGGAGGAAGCGGGAGTTAGCAGCAGACAGATGCAGGCTCGGATAAGGAAGATCTGTTATGCCTGCATCTGTTTACAAATAAAACACAGAATCACGGATAGGATCAGTGAGATCCGTTTGTACTTCTGTGTTTAAAAAAAATTAAAACCTGTGTAAAAAAAAACGCAAGCCCCCTCCCCCCCGTCCCAAAAGAACAACCAGCCGCTGGCTTTGGAGCCCCAGTACTGGTTGTGCTAAATACAGGGGACAAACGACAAAGGGGTCCCCCGTATGAAGCACAACCAGTCCTGGTTGCCAAAATACAGTGGACAAACGACGTAGGGGTTCCCTGTATTAAGCGCAACCAGCACTGGTTCTGGAAATACAGGGGAAAAATGTGTAGGGTTCCCCTGTATTATCTTTTGCTGTGGAACTGCAGGACCCAGCAAACATCCCCCGCATGCTGGTACTTTGAAAACCACAAGTACTAGCATGCAGCGCATTACGTGTCCGCTGGTACCTGTAGTTCCACAGCAAAATAAATATTAAAATAAACACGACACACACACCGTTGAAAGTAAAATATTCTTAAAACACACATGTACACACACACATGCACACACTATCTCACTTACTCACCTATGTATACCTGAAGCCAATCAAGTAGATAATCCATAGGGTACCTGTAATAAAAAATCCATACTCATCTCCTCCTATGCGTGGATCACGTCCTCTTCGTTCCATGTAGCATCTCCAAGCTTGGCAAAAAAAAATGCAAATACCATGACCAACGAACTTAGGGCCTGATTCAGAGCCGCTGGTGAGCGGCTGCTCGCTCGCTCCGAGCGATGTTCGCACATCTGCGCATGCATTTGGGTCGGAATGCGCATGTGCCAACCAGTCATTGCGGTCGGAAATCGTGCGCTCGCAAAACAGCGAGGGCCTGCTAATTTGAGTGACAGAATGAGGTGTTTGTGGGTGGTAACAGGGGAAGGTGCTTGAAAACGGGGAGTGGAGATCCGAACGCAGACGTGCCAAACGGTCAAAACGGGCATTTAATGGGTGTGCATAATTAACAAAGCAGCGTCATCTACCACGTCACTTGGTTGTCTTTTAGCCTGAACTGTTCGCAGTGATTGCGGGAAGTAAAACCTACCACAAGCACTGCGAGCAGTTCAGATGCCTTTCGATGTACTCGATTAATCTAATAAATAGCGGAGATGACGTATGATGCGAACGGCCAGAGGGCGTCTTTACAAAATAGCGAGCGCATGTTTCATTCGCTCGCTCGGACATAGAGGCGTCAACAGACCGCAAAGAGCGAGCGCTCAATTTAAATAGCCGGCCCCTTTTTCTGAACGACCGTTCACAAATAGCGTCCAGCTCTGAATCAGGCCCTTAGTACTGCCCTCTAAGGACAGAACTACCCAAATTACGGCTCCGCAGTGGTATTTCACTACAGAAATCGCCTCTCAGCCAATGAACTGTTCCCACCATTGACTTCAATAGTGAGAACCGCAAAAGTAACTTTAGGTTACTTCAGTGCCGATTTCAAAAATGGCACCTCAGTGTCATTTTTTTAAATTTAAAGATGGCCGCTGCGTATCAATCACAGCTTGCAACGACATTGCCTCACCCCCTCGGCTGGCTTATATAAGCCAGCGCGAGGCAACGGCATGACAGTCCGACAGTGGGGAGGCAGCAGAGAAGAGCTGCCAAAGAAAGAAGATGCCGGGCTGGGTGGATGCCCTCCAGGTGAAGATGCCATGGAAGTCCTGGGGGAGGTGGCAGCCATGTAAAAGAACTTAAAAGCTGCCACACCCCAGGTGAAGGTGCAGGAAAATAAACTATTACAACAATCTGTGTTCTTGTTTTATTTTAATATTTCTTTTACAGGAGTACTACAGGAACCAGCGGGCCTTTAATCCCCCGCTTGCTGGTACTTGTGGTTCACCAAGTATCAGAATGCGGGGGAGGCTTGCTGGGACCTGTAGTCCTACTGCAAGACAATATTTTAACTTTCATATACACCACACTACACTATCAACCTGGCACCCACCGGCCAGGGGTGCCAGGGATAGCTCCGGGCTATCAGTCCAGTTCTTGGGTGCCCTGGAGAGGGGGACCCCTTTATGGGGGGGTCCTCAACTCCCCAGGGATCCCCGGCCTTGGCTGACTAGTTGTCAGGGGTGATGCTTCGGCTGGGGGACCGGGTGAATGGGCTCCTCTGGCTGTGGCATTGCGCCCCCCCACTAGAAAAAGTTTGGAGCTGGTCCTGGAATTTAAAGGGGAACCCTACGCATTTTTTTCCCTGTATTTACAGGACCAGGACCGGCTCAGAGCCCAGTGCTGGTTGCACTTAATACAAGGGACCCCTACGTCATTTGTCCTCTGTATTTAGCACAACCAGTACTGTGTCTCCAGAGCGCCCGGGGCTGGTTGTTCCTTTGGGGGGGCACACTTTTTATATATATATATATATATATATATATATATATATATATATTATGTGATAGGATCACTGGTAAAGTGGTCTGTGACAGGGACATTTATCCCAGATTCCTGTCTTATGTGTTTTAAATCCCCAGGAGAAAGTCTGCAGTGTAGCAGGCTTGAGTCTCGGCTTTTTGAAAAGCCGGTTTGGGACCTGGGGGTTATGGGTGAGAGGAGAGGGAGGGCTCCACCCACGGCCACTCCAGGTTTTGGTTCTCGCAGCCTGGTAACAGGCTTGATTGGGTTCCCACCTGAGGGTGGCCAATATAAGCCTAGTGTGTTGAGGGCTGATTGTCTCACCTGGGAGAGCAGGCAGGGAGTTTGCTCAGAGACACTTGAAAACCTATCTGTAAGTGTTGTGCTGTGCTTTTGTTGCTGGTGAGGGCATTAGGCCCTGCCAGGTTCGGGTAGTGAGGGAACTACCTGTGAAGTTAGTGCCCCGACAGGGCTAGGATTTATGTTTATGTTTTCTTTATGTTATTTCTGACATTGTACAATAAAGACTGGCGCCGACCAGCTTGTACTTGCATCCAGACTGGTGTGCTGCTTCCCTGCTGCTGTGTGTGTGTGCAAGGAAGGAGTCCTCTACCCAGGAGAGGGACCCCCTAACCTAACTGTGTCACAATATGGTGGAGAATGCGGGCATCCACACACACTGAAGCTGCAGCGAGAGGAAAACTTTCCGTTTAAAAATTAAAGGGACAGACACCCAATTTGTGAGTGTGGAAATAACACTGTGTCCTTGGAGTCCCATAGAGGAGGCGTCAGCCAATGCTCAGAGAGGCAAGGTTCAGCTTCCAACCTACACCCCAGGACAAAATGGAGGACATTATTAAGGCCTTGCTTCAAGCTACAGCAGCTCAGCAGGAGACAAACAAAATTCAGCAGGAATCTAACAGACTTCAATAGGTCGCCATTTAGGAAACCTGCCAGGCCTTAGCGAAAAACCGCCAGGCCTTAGCGGAAAACAGCCAGGCCATAAAAGAGGTGGTACAGCACCTGGTCGCCCGGCCCAGAGATGTTAATACTGGTCCTCCCACCACCACTCACTCCGTACGAGCCAGTCACTTCCTCCAAAAGATGACTTCGGGTGATGATGTGGAGGCCTATCTCGCCGCATTTGAAAGAACGGCCGAAAGGGAGAGTTGACCCCAGGAGCAGTGGGCAAGTCTGGTGGCACCTTTTTTGTCTGGGGAGCCACAAAAAGCATATTTCGACTTATGCCTGGCTGATGCCAAGGACTATAAAAAACTAAAACAGGAGATCCTAACTCGCTTGGGAGTCACCACCTTTGTTCGTGCCCAACGGGTCCACCGCTGGGAGTTCCATATGGACAAGCCTCCACGTTCACAGATGCATGACCTCGTCCATCTGTCCTCAAAATGGCTACAGGCCGAGACGCTGACGGGACCACAGATCGTGGAAAGGGTCGTGATGGACCGGTACCTGCAATCATTACCCGCGACTCTGCGCAAGTGGGTGAGCCATGCAGACCCTAAGACCGCGGACCAGTTGGTCGAGCTAGTGGAGAGGTACGTGGCAGCTGAGGAGCTGAGGAGTATGCCCCACCAAGCCCCGATGGCGCCCCGGCGAACTCCCAGCGACACTGGTAAGACTGTTCCAGGGGAGAAGGGTGCTGGGCGGTGGGATGTACCTAAGACTGAGGGTGTAGAACCTGGAGACAGGCCTGCCAGGCCAGGAGGGTTCTTGCCCCATAAACGACTAGACATTAATATGATTCAGTGTTTCCGGTGTGGTGACTTCGGCCATATTTCCGCTAATTGTTCACTTACAACTGAATCTATGCAATGTGATACTGCTCATGTCTACTGCAGGGGGTCTTTCTTTGCACAGACAGCCTGTACGGCTGACCGGCAGGCTGAGACTGATAAGCACATGTGTGTACTCACTGTAGATGGCAACCGAATAGAGGCACTGTTAGACTCTGGTAGCTTGGTGACACTTATAAAAGCTGAGCTGGTGAACCCCTTGAGGCATAAGGGGAAAACTGTTGGTGTGACCTGCATACATGGGGATAATCGATATTATGTTACTGCCGAGGTGAACATCGAGACACCATGTGGCTCTGCTATAGTTTCTGTGGGTTTGGTGCCTGGTCTGATGTACGATGCAATATTGGGGAGAGACTTTGCTCACTTCTGGAAATTGTGGGAAAGCCGTTTTGTTCCAGAAGTGAACAACCCCGGTCCACTTGAGAAGGTTGTCGATATAGTGGAGGAGGGAGTTTCTTCTGAGTCAGAGTTATTCCCTTTTCCTACTATGGTTGGCGAACTAGAGAATGCGGAGCGTGACGGTGGCCCGCCAACTGATGTGCCTCCCATTGAGGTGGGAAGTGTTGTTGGGCCAGTGAATCGTCTGCCTGATTTAGAGGTCAGAAGAGAGGTCTTTGCCGTGGAGCAGTTGAATGACCCTACTTTGGTAAAAGCCAGGGAGAATGTAAAAGTAGTTGATGGTAAACCTATAGACCCTGATAGTACTTTGTCCTATCCCCACATGGCAATGTGTCAGGATTTGTTATATCAGGTGACTAAGAAGGGGGAAGATGTTGTGGAACAACTAATACTTCCCAAAGCCTACAGAAGAACAGTGTTGGATCTGGCCCATGGTCATATAACGGCAGGCCATCTAGGGGTAGAGAAAACCACTGAGCGAATAATGCAGAGGTTTTTCTTGCCCAGGCTTCATAAAGAGGTATCTGACTTCTGCGCATCCTGCCCTGAGTGTCAGTATCATGCTCCCAGACCACATTTTAAGGGTCCACTAGTTCCATTGCCTATTATAGAGGTGCCGATAGTGAGAGAGCACCTGGAACAGGCTCAACAGGCACAGCAGAGGGTATACAACCGCAATGCTCAGTTACGCAGCTTTGCTCCTGGGGACAGAGTGTTAGTGTTGGTTCCCACTGTGGAAAATAAACTTTTGGCTAAATGGCAAGGCCCCTTTGAAATCTTAGAAAGAGTGGGACACGTCAATTACAAAGTTTACCAGCTGGGGAAAGAAAGCCGGAACAGATATACCATAAAAATCTGTTAAAGCCCTCGAAAGATAGAACGGTACTGTCGGCCGACCGAGCCCCTCCAGTAAATCTAATGCCCTATAGGTTACCAGTAGCACAAAGAGAATCGGTGTCGAAAGAAATTAAAAATATGCTAGAGTTAGGGGTTATTGAAGAATCACATAGTGAATGGTTAAGTCCCATTGTGTTGATTCCAAAGCCCGACGGGAGTGTGCATTTCTGCAATGACTTCTGAAAGTTGAACAGTGTTTCAAAATTCGATGCCTACCCGATGCCACAGTGGAGAAGGAGGCGTTGGCCATAAAGTGGGCGTTAGAGGCTCTCAGGTACTACTTGGTTGGAAGAAAGTTCAAATTGATCACTGATCATGCCCCTTTGAAGTGGATGTTCGAAAATAAGGACAGTAATGCGAGAATTACGAGATGGTTCTTGGCGTTACAAACTTTTAAATTTTCAGTGGAACACAGGCCAGGGGACCTGTTGTTTAATGCAGATGCGTTGTCACGCATTCATTGTTTGGGGGCTTCAGTTGTTCCGCCCCATAGGTCGAAACAAAGGGGGGGGATATGTCATAGGATCACTGGTAAAGTGGTCTGTGGCAGGTACATTTGTCCCAGATTCCTGTCTTATGTGTTTTAAACCCCCAGGAGAAAGTCTGCAGTGTAGCAGGCTTGAGTCTCGGCTTTTTGAAAAGCCGGTTTGGGACCTGGGGGTTGTGGGTGAGAGGAGAGGGAGGGCTCCACTCACGGCCACTCCAGGTTTTGGTTCTCGCAGCCTGGTAACAGGCTTGATTGGGTTCCCACCTGAGGGTGGCCAATATAAGACTAGTGTGTTTAGGGCTGATTGTCTCACCTGGGAGAGCAGGCAGGGAGTTTGCTCAGAGACACTTGAAAACCTATCTGTAAGTGTTGTGCTGTGCTTTTGTTGCTGGTGAGGGCATTAGGCCCTGCCAGGTTCTGGTAGTGAGGGAACTACCTGTGAAGTTAGTGCCCCGACAGGGCTAGGATATATGTTTATGTTTTCTTTATGTTATTTCTGACATTGTACAATAAAGACTGGCGCCGACCAGCTTGTACTTGCATCCAGACTGGTGCGCTGCTTCCCTGCTGCTGTGTGTGTGTGTAAGGAATGAGTCCTCTACTCAGGAGAGGGACCCCCTAACCTGTGTCACAATATATATATAAATATATATATACATACTTTTAATTTTTTTTAACACAGATGCAAGCACACTGATCCGTGCATGCATCTCTGAATGATTTATTTTACACAGATGCCTGCATTACAGATCTCACTGATCCATGTATGCAGTCAGCTATCTTTAGATCTTGCACGATAGTTCTTATGTCAAAATGTGTTGTTTAAGCACCATATCGTGTCCCGGGGTGCCGGAGAGTGTTCAAGGGAAATCGTTCATGATATCGCATCGTGAGCACATCGTTCTGTGGGTAGGGGCCTTAAGAAGCAGTTTGGGGTTGGGACAATGAGCGCCAGTGAGTCTTTCTGTCCCCCGCTGCTGAACCTGTGCACTGCCCCGGTGCTGCCACTGCTCCGCACCCCCGCTGCTGCCCCTGTGCACTGCCCCACTGCTGCCACTGCCCCGCATTCCTGCAGCCTGCCCCGTCAGCTGTCTCTCCCTCTGCACCCCCAAAACACCTCCTGTGTGCTGTCCCCTCCACTACCAGCGCTAGTGTACCATTTTGTTGCCCTTCTCCACTGAGGGTTGCCCGGTTTGCTGCTTCCATCCCTGATGGTTAATAAATTATAAAAAGCAATGAATTTCCATAGACAAAAAACCTTATTGTTTCACATGTCCGATTAAGGCTTCTTGTACATGATCTGAAATTTCACAAAACCTACTGAATTTCTGCCACTCAAACTTAAAAAAGCTATGAAATTCTGATCATCATTAAGGCTGACGCCTCATTGGACGTGTTCCTTCCACAATACAGATATGGTATGCCATCACGCCCTGTGGTTAAATGCAGATTCAGCACTCTCACAGAGTGAAATTGCTGTCACTCACAAAATGGTGGAGCTGCTAATTCACAGAATTGTGTTCTCATTGGAATACACACATGCAGTCTATGCAACTGAGATCTGTGCAGTTATGTGGCGCACACACATCCCACTCAGTGCCCACAATCTTCACATTTGTTCACCACAACAATCCCACTGGGTTCCAACATCCTTCTCACTCCATACAGCCATCTCATTCAGAATATACATTCAGCTCCCTAATTTCTAAAACTATCATACTCTGTCTATGCATGTACACTATCTGCCCCTCCATTGTGCTCTATCTTCCCCAATCCCTAAAGCTGTGTGGCCTCCTAACTGTGCTAGTTCTTTATTCAGCATATATCTGTGTTTCATACAATTTTGACAGTGTGATGCTTTACTGGTATGTTTATTTTAATCAGATTGTCTATGATGGCAAGCTGTGTCTCAGATTTTATAAGTCTGCAGTTGTAGCCGTACCAGGTTTTCTGGTCTTAGCAGTGTCAATAATCACTGTACATTTGAATGCAGGGTCTATACATATTAATAACACTCTTAATGGTCTCCTAGGTATCTGGTATAGTATGAGTGTTGGTAAGAAGGGGTGTCTGGTACCTATGATCCAGCTACTTCTGCTGCTATCCAGTGTGGATACTAGTCCAGGGAACGGGAGGTGAGAGAGCAGCTGGTAGGGCAGACAGAGGTAAAGTATAAGACGCTTCTGCTGTCAGGACCTGCTACCACCCACCACCCTGGTGTTCAAAGACATTGCAGGGAGGTAAGGGAGGTGTGCAACCCGATGAGAGAGCGTTGAAAAAAAGAGTATGTACCTGCATAGGACCGTGGTGCTGCGGTGGGCTGATCTCTAGCCTGGTTCCTGCGGTAACATGTGCCTGATGCCGGGACTCGTGTGCACACCACGAGTACCCGGAAGTGACATATGATGCGCATTTCGCCCTCTGCTGGGCTTGATCACATACAGCCTCTTGTGCATTGCCTAGATCCTAGGTTATATTATAGCGTGCAACCAATCGCAGGCTGCACAAACCTGATTGACAGCTCATAGTTCCAATCATATAATCCAGCTGTCCTAAGCCTATCATGTAAAAGATCTCATGATTGTCAGTTTCAATCTCCAATCAGGAAGTGTCATAGTCTTCCAGTAGGTAAAGAGAGAATTCTGATTCGTATGTTTTGCACTATTACTAAATTAAATTGATATTAATTTTAAACTATCATAGATAGCGCATGCATATTGCAAGTTTTTTGTAAAAGACATCTTATACATGACATGTATATGTGTATACATGTATGCATATACACATATACACACCTGCACACATATGCACATGGGCCATGATTATCACAGTCTTCAAACAGGTAATATCATCTCGTTTATCTGAAAAAAATATAAAAAAGTATTAAAATAATAAAAATTATTATGTAACCATCCTACACATGTCAATATTTGTGATTGTATATCATATCTGATATGTGTTCAGAAATATATTATATTATCAGCAGTGAGCACATATGTCATGTAGGTGATAAAAATAATGTGATATAATATAAATTATTAAATTCATAGATTAAAAGATATATATATATATATATATATATATATAAAAAAATTTTATAATTATAGAAATATAAATACATCTTAAAATTATTTATTAATATATGTGCATGTTTAGTGTGATTATGTGAGCTACAAAAGAAAAATTATATATAGAATATAATGTAGATATGAATATAATGTGAAGTGAGTATACAAAAGTTGGGTGGAGAGATAGTGAATGTGTAATGAGGTGTGGAAAGATACTGTAACAATTATGTGGATTAATAGTATCATGATGGGGTTAAAAATAACCGGTGTCCTTTAGTAAGTGTTGATGTGTGTGTGGGAGGATGTGAAGTGCTCAATTTTGTAAGGGAATAGAGTATACATATGTATATATGAACACGCACATATGTACACGCGCGTATTTACATGTAATTATCGTGTACACATATGTATCCAGGCACGTACGCCCACACATGCACACACATACGTGCACGTATACACACATACAAAAAAAAGCTTTAATAGTGTATAAATCATAACAGAAGACCATGAAGAATGCCCTTAGCTAATGAAAATAAATTAATATAAATTTCAAGAGTTCTTAGATATAGAAGAGTAGGTCAGGTAAAATTAGTTTGGTAAAAGGACACTATAATTTATGTGTTCGTTAAGTCCTCCTGGGGATAATGCTGATAATTTGAAAGTCCACATACTCTCTTTTTTCAGGAGTTCTTTCATGATGTCCCCACCTCTTGTTCCCAGATGTATTTTCCAAACCAAAGATACGTAGATCTTCGTAGGTGTCTTTGTGTTCAAAATGGAAGTGTTTAGCGACTGTTGTTAATTGCTTACATTTTTGGAGATCCTTTGCTGCATTGCGAATTGAGCCTATGTGTTCCAGAGTTCTTTGTTTCAACATTCTTGATGGCATACTGAAATATTTAATATTACATGAGCATGTTATACAATACACTACATTGATTGCCTTGCAGTTGATAACTTATTTGATTTTAATTGAATTTCCATATTTATCCATGACAGTGTTCGTCTTAAGAATGTGTTTGCAGGCTTTGCATTCTCCACAGGGATATGTCCTTGTTCTCAACGGTTTCTTTGGTAATGTTCTAGTATAATGGCTCTGTACTAGTTCATCTCGTAAGTTGGGGGACCTTCTCCAGCTCATTGAGACTATTTCTTTTAGCTTTTCGGAGAGGTCAGGATCCATTAATAATATGGACCAGTGTCTCTGTATGATTGATCTAATCTCTTTCCACTCTGTGCAGAAATTTCCCACGAATCAAATCTCATTTATTGTATTCTTATTTTCTTCTTTATCTGCTTTAAAGATTAGGGAGTCTCGTGGTTTTTTATCCACTTCTGATCTTGCTTTTTTGATTAGTCTGCCACTATATCCTCCGACTGAGGATAAATTGCTCCGATGACAACACCTACAGAAAAATGGGCGAGGAATTCTCCAGGAGATTAAAAGATTGAGGATATAGTGGCAGACTAATCAAAAAAGCACACAGGCAGGTTCTTATCGTTCCGAATTTGCATGTTTCCTATATCCCTGGAACTATGTATATATAATTGCCTATATGATTGATATTTGTATTTGCCATCCATATTATATGCCTAGGGGAGAAGTAATATCTGACAACACTGCGTTACCAGATTAAGGTTATTTGTGTCTCACCCAGGTTTCTGGGTATACGTCTCTTTTTTGGTTACCTGTGAGTATTATGCTGTATTTTAAACTCAATAATTTAATTATTCGCGCCTTAACTACCATAATTGTCAACACCTGCATCGGAGCAGTGGTGTTAATAAATATTTTTGCCCAATTATAAAGGATTATTCTTCTGGGACATTTACCTATTATCATTATATAAGAAGTAATTATCCTATTGTCCATTTAAGGAGGACAACAAAAAGTTTTTTCTGTGGTTTTTTTCCATGTGTTTTCTATGTGTTCATGTATAAATTTTTAAATCATAACTAATAAATATAATTATTTTAAATTCAAATTATTTAAGCGTGCCCCCAAAAAGAGTTTTTTTTTTTTTTGTTTCTTTTGCTCACTTGTCAAAACCTACCCATACACTCTATAAACACAAGCCCTGGGGAGCACCACCAACAACAAAAATATATACAACTTGGTATTGTTCCACCCTAAACCCTTTAGTAATGTTGGTATATACCAGTGTTGGCTAACCTTGACACTCCAGCTGTTGTGGAACTATATATCCCAGCATGCCCTGCCACAGTTTTAGCATGCCCTAATAGCAAAACTGTAGCAGTGCATGCTGGATTATGTAGGTCCATAACAGCTGGAGGGTCAAGGTTAGCCAACACTGGTATATACTATGTAAAAAATAATCATTATTGATTATATGACTGTTTGGTGCAGGTATTTCTTCTTTTCTTGAGTATATCTGTATTGTGCAAGGAACACGTCCGTTAAGGAGTGAGCTTTAATGATCCGAATTTCATAGCATTTTTAAGTTTGAGTGGCAGAAATGCAGTAGGTTTTGTGAAATTTCAGATCATGTCTAAGAAGCCTTAATGGGACATGTGAAACCGTAAGGTTTTTTGGCTATGGAATATACACACACACTATATGGACAAAAGTATTCGGATGCCTGACCATTACACCAACAGGGACTGTAATGACATTGTATTCAAATACATATACTTTAATGTAGTCCCCCTTTTGCAGCTATAACAACTTCTTGGAAGGCTTTCCACAAGATTTTGGAGGGTTTCTGTGGGAATTTGTGCCCATTCATTCTGTAAAGCAGTTATGAGGTCAGGCACTGCTGTTGGATGAGAAGGCCTGGCTCACAATCTCCATTCCAGTTCATCCCAAAGGTACTTGATGGGGTTGAGGTCAGGGCTCTGTGCGGGCCAGTCAAGTTCTTCCACACTGAACTCATCAAACCATGTCTTAGTCCTTGCTTTGTGCACTGGGGCACAGTCATGTTGGAATAAAAAGGGGCCTTCCCCAAACTGTTGCCACAATGTAGGAAGCATTACATTGTCCAAAATGTCTTGGTATGCTGAGGCATTAAGACTGCCCTTCACTGGAGATAATGGGCCTAGCCCAAACCCTGAAAAGCAATCCCATACCATCATCCCTCCTCCATCAAACTTCACAGTTGGCACAATGCATTCAGACAGGTAACGTTCTCCCGGCATCTGCCAAACCCAGACTTACCCATCTGACTGCCAAACAGAGAAGCATGATTCTTCACTCCACAGAATACATTTCCACTGTCCAGTGTCTGTGTGCTTTACACCACTTCATCCAACGCTGGGCATTGGACTTGGTGATGTGAGGCTTGCATGCAGCTTCTCAGCCATGGAAACCCATTCCATTAAGCTCCCGCCACACAGTTTTTGTGCTTACATTTATTCCAGTGGAGGTTTGGAACTCTTCAGCTATAGAATCAGCAGAGCGTTGGCAACTTTTACGCAACTTTTACTAGGCGCCTTAGCAGTCGTTGACACCACTCTGTGATTTTACATGGTCTGCTTCATAACTATTCAGAAGAGATGTAATTTCACAAACCGTCTTATTGCAAAGATGGCATCCTATCACATTACCACGCTTGAAGACACTGAGCTCTTCAGAACGACCCATTTTCTATCACAAATGTTTGCAAATGGAGACTGCATGGCTAGGTGCTTGATTTTATACGCCTGTGGCAAAGGGCAGGAATAATTATAATAATAATATATATATATTTACAGAGAGAACTAGACACTTGAATAAGTGCTTACACCAATGCTGCCAAGTTTAGCGCATGCGCAGAAGTCACACTGTTATGGCATTTGCCTAAAGTTGGATACGATAAAAATGCGAAAAATACTGGAAAAATCACAAAAGCTTATCGCATTTTCATTTAAGTCAGCTCAACATTGATACAAATGGCAGAAAAAATAAATTCAGAGACACGATAACAGGCTTTAAAAGTCTGAAAATTACAGGTCTACTTTGCAATAATGATAACATATGCACCTTTATTTGCATTTTTTTTAGAGAAGAAAAAAAAAACACAATAACTCAGTGTACAAGGCTTCTTCATAGTATTTCTGTTATTTATTTTAAATTAAAAATTGTCATCTAATTGATTTGTTTCTATAATTCTAAATGAACAAGGAATAAATGTCTGCGTTTATAAGCACTATAAAAAATACTCCTTAAAAGCTGTTTTGACAATTTATTGGCAACATAGTAATAAGAATATCAATAACAAAATAGAACTGCAGTTCCTAGGATATTAAATACAATGTTAGATAAACTGAAAAAGTAAATCAGTGCATTGAGTACTGATAAAAATGAGTATCCAAAAAGAAAGTCCCAACTAATAAAAAACGTGTATCTGAAGAATGACTCATATACAATAAAAAATTGATTAAATTCAGTAAAAAGATATGTATATACACACCATATATAATGGTGTATTGGTAACCTTTCCCCACCTCCAGGGGGGTAATCTCCAGCAAATGGAACTGAGTAGAAATATCACTCACCACTCCCTTGGGTGGAAAAACACAGGTTTCCAGAAATCCTGGCTTGCAATTAACCCTTGGTTGGTAATATGGTTTAATATAACTCCTTTAGTGTTGGAGTGAATGGCAAAACAGCATGGTAGGTCTCCAGCAACTTGAAGCCCGCTGATAATCCACGTGCTGTGCCAGCAGAATAAACACCAGCAGAGCGCGGTCAGCCTCCGGCAGTGCGGCCCGCTTGTGACTCCACGCTGCTATCTCCTTTACTTTCAGCTCCGGCTCAGTATAAGGAGAAAGGCGGAGGACCCAGACAGCAGCACCAGCAGCTGAACAGTCAAAACCAAGGTACGTATGCTGATTATAAATGGAATACAGTAGCTGAATGGAATAGTCCAGTGCAATGGCCTTGATGATTCCCAGCAATACTGCAGATACTAAGATGACTAATCTGTCCCATGAATCATTCCCTGCATTATTAGAAACACAGACTAAAACACTCATTTTAAATAATGATTGTATATTTGATTGGGCAGTACAGACGGTGTAATGGTTAGCATTACTGCCTCATAGCGATTCCCACTACTGCCCTAACTTTGTGGAGTATGTATATTCTCCCTGTGCTTGCGTGGGTTTCCTACGGGTACTCTGGTTTCCTCCCACATTCCAAAAATATACTGGTAGGTTAATTGGCTCCCAACAAAAATGAATCCTAGTGTGTATATGTGTGTGCATATGATAGGGAATATAGATTGTAAGCTCTACTGGGGCAGGGACTGATGTAAATGGTCAAATATTCTCTGTATAGCACTGCAGGATATGTGTGCGCTACATAAATAACTGGTAATAAATAATAATAATAAAAAAATAATATTAAGGAAAAAAAAATTCAGTGATATATTACTGTATTCAGAAGTTATGAAATATGTATTTACCCATGTGTGCTGCTACACTATTTCCTTTTGACAATCATCAACCAGGAGAATCTGTGTAACAGTATGGAAAGTATTGTATCTAATGTAAAATAATACTGTATAGTAAAACCAGTAGCGTTTCTGTGGGGGCGATTCAGTTGTTTTTGCCGGTGGCTGGTAGTGCCTAGCGCCCAGTGGAGCAATTCAATTGTTGCTCCATTAGGGAGCGAATAGCTGCCGGCAACTGAGGAGGCAAGTAGAAATGTGCGATAAGTCTTGGTTTTGGGCACCCAAACAGGAGTTTGGGCACTCTAACGTGGACTTTAGAAGGGTGTAGCCGTTTTACATGGCTAAACCCGGTCTAATTGGGTCAAAGAGCGTGATAATTACTGGGCACCCAAAACAATTGAATTGCAACATTGGGTATTCAATAATTACTGCAACATAAAAAAACAATTGAATTGCCCCCTTTATTTGTGTCGTGTTCAGGAAAGTTAATGTGAAAATAATGTTGAGGTAATTTATAGAGCACAAAACAGCAGATGCGCATTGCAAATGTAACTTTGGGCTCACAGTGCACCTTGATGTACAGAAATGCACCTACATTTCTTTTGGAATGCATAGATTTGAAGCGCAAGATGGCTGCATTGTCTCAGGAGCTTCAATTTACATAAGCAGAGTGTTGAGCAGAGTGAAGACATTCTTAATAAAGTCCAAATGTGGGCATTTTACAATGCAAACATTGATCAATCTAATATATTGGGTTTCTTCACATTTGCACATTTTCAGTCAGTTTTCTTTTTCTTATTTTTTTTAAAGGAAGTAACAACTATATGGAATACTTCACTTCTAAAGACAGCTATTCAAATGCAAATGGAATTTGATAGGATGGAAATATGTTCCTGGTAGACTATTTAGGCTTCAGTGTGTGTGTTTCCAGACATTTCACCTACTTTTCACCAGGAAAGCAGAGATCACAGTTCTCCAGAGTAACTGGCATTGAAAGTGTGACAGCCATTACTTCAAGTGGCAAAAACTAATGTGTGGATTATGACAGATAATCAAATCATTCTATGATCTGTTTACTCCTTTCTCTAAGACAATTGCAGAATTTTCCACCAAAAATGTTATTCATATTTAGTTAAATACGTAAAAACAGATGCCATGAACTTGAAGCATTGCCAGCATATTTTAATAGGCAATTTAATGCATCAATGCTAGAATGATATTAGCTATCCAGAACGAGATACAATTGCAAAATGTCAGTAGGCTAGGGGAGTTGTAAGACATAAGGAGACCCAAGTGGAAATTTTCAATACCCATCCCCCTTAAAATATATAGTCAGCAGTGGTACTATATACGAGTATGTACACCAGATTTTCGTGGCATTACGTAATGCTGAGAATACAAAGAATACTGGACCTGTGTGGATCTGTTGAATTGGAGGCACCCTGCAGCAGTAAAAGAGGTATGCCAAACCCCAAAAAACACAAGGAAATAAATAAAGAAATACTGCGCTGGTGTGTCCCTGTCAGAAACAACAATCAATTGTATCAGTAATAAAAATCACTCATATTTAGTGAAAATAAATTGCTTACAAATACATACATAAAAACATTAGACAATATCAATGAAATAAGCCTCAAAATGCCTATACTGTATGATGGCTAATAGTATTAGCACATTATCATTGATAATTGTGTATACCACAAGGGTATCCAATGAAGGTAATGAAGTGGCAATGTCCCATATGCAAATGAATACTAAACACGGATTATCAACCGTGATAATGAAGGAAATCCAGCACTTGATGTAAATAAATATATCATATGATTGGAACAGTCCTGGCCCGCAAGTATGATAAAGGAAAAAGGACAGTCAGACAAATCCGATGACACCTGCTCAGATGGTTGTGAACTTGTGACCCACTTGAAATTTAGTAGATGGAGCCCCATGCAGGGGATTTACTCACGGAGCGTCTCTGGCTCAATGCTCCACATGTAGCAGGTAAAGTGGCAGGTTAAATCTCCCTCGAATGCCTGCAGCAGTCTCGCTCTCACTCTCTCCGCCGGTGGAGAGGGGACGAGCGGCCTCCATTCTGTGACAGACCATGCAAGTGGGAAGTCTCCGTGTACTCCGCCGCGCCAGCAGCTGTGATGGTAATCAAGTAACACGTGGAAGACAACGTCCGGTCTCAGTATTAGCTGGGAGGACTTAAATTACAAAGAATCCAAATGATCTTCAATAGTTTCCAATATCAGGTATCAAGATGCTGGATAAATAGATCAATGAGGTAAACAGCAACGCATTTCGGCAATGGCCTTTATCAAGCTGGATAAGGCTGAATCCTCTCCGCAGCCTTATCACTCTATCTTCCTCCCCCTCCCGCGACCCCCCTTACTTTTACTTATCACTGGTCAGGTCATCGCTGCTCCGGTGATGTCCTCCCTTCAGGGCACCTGACCAGGGTCACAGTGCAGGAGATGGGAAACCAGCTGACCGAAGGGAGGACATCACCGAAGCACCGATCACCGGCCCTTGACTCAGGTAAGTTTTTTTTTTTTTATATTTTTTTTTTTGCAGTGATCAGCTTGTGGTCTGTTTAGACCACACAGCTGATCACTGGGGCCGGCTCCAGGCTCTGCTCTGCCTGTTAGAGCAGAGCAGAAATATGGTAACCAGGGGGAAAGCCTGGATAACGCCACCTCCAGGTGGCGTTATCACAGGACTATCACAGGACTGCCCCCGGTATTTTCTCACATTTTATTTTTAGTAAATCCCAACAGCGGCATCCCGGCAGCAGTGAAAATCCCGATCATCCAAGGTAAGTATTCTCTAACCTAATTCTACCCCCTAACCCTCCCTTAGGGGTGCCTAACCCTAACCTCCCCCCCAAGTGCCTAACCCTAACCCCCCCTTCCCCGCTGCCTAAACCTAAGTCCCCCCGGGGGTGCCTAACACTAACCCTCCCGTCCCCTAGCCTAAACCTAACCACCCGGGGGGGTGCCTAACCCTAAGTGCCCGCCGGGAATCCTAAACCTAACCCTCCCCCCCTGCGGCTGTCCGCACCCGGCTTACCTTTGATCGGTGTCGGGCTCCCGGCGTAGGGAAAATGACAGGCGTGCCGGGAAACACTTGCCAGGATTAGACAGTCGGGAAGCCGACTGTCGGGATTCCGGCCATCGGCTTCCCGACTGCTTCCCACTAAAAATATGTGATAATTAGGGCTTGGAGTAGAATTTTATGAATTCTACTCCAATTGCCCTTTAGTAAATTTAGGTGAAACTAAAATAATGTGAAAAGAGTGTGAAAACATCCTTTTTCACTTTATTTTAGTAAACGTAATGTTAATAAATAGAGCCCATTGTCTCATTCCCAGAGTGCTTGCAACATTTTCATAGACCACAGTTGTCTAGTGTAGCACTTCCAAGAATAAATGCAATGGTATTTAGTTGGGGCATAACTGAGACATTCCCACATTACTAAGACGATTTTGGTTTCATTCTATGACTAATACTGGTTATAATGTAATATTGGATTTGAAACTAAGGAACTGGATGTTGCTTTGCCACAGCTAAGAATATACAGAATAACTCCACATTTTATAAAATATTTATACAGTAGCCCTCTGCACAACTCAAGCTACAGATAAAATGAAGTCACAATAATGTAGACAGGTGAAGACCACATAAATATAGCACTAGTGGTCACCTACAAGATATATACAGAGTTCACTCACCCACCTTGTCATCTTTGATGGTCAGTGGTTCCACAAAGTTGATTACCTAATAAATAGCTATGTTGTGTAATTAGTAGGTATATCTACCATTAGTGTCTTTAGGATACATTAGAGTATTTCCCATAAAAAAAAAAACTTTCCAGGTGGAAACAATGGTAAATATCTTTCAGTACTGGGAGTCTGACACTGACTGTTATTGAACACAGAAAAAAAGAGAGAGATTTGCCCTCCAGCACACTGCAGCAAAAACAATACTTAAATCCTACATAATAATAGAGATTTAGAGGTATTGGTTACACATATTTGCAAATATATGAATAAGCACCAGGCCAATCGTCAAGGCTCCTCTATACTGGCGTCCCTAATATTAAGGGCTCACGTCCGAGAAGCAAGGCACCCCAAAAAAAATTCCAACCAAGGGCCATCCCCAGGGCATCACACGAAAAAGGGAAAAAGGTGATAGTGAAGTATGTAGAAAAGATGTGTAAAGATAAATCAATAAGTGTTAATGAAATGATAAAGAATTAAAATGACATATATAAAGCACAAACAAATAGAGAAGTGATAAAAGTATTCTATGTGAATTAAGTGGTGATGCCATGAGAAAGGCCCAGTCAGAACCCCCCCCGGGGGCCCCACTCCCAAACGCTCACCCCAAAATAATTATTGCTACATAATGGTAGCACCCACTCTGGGTCATATAATTACAATTGATGTACTGCATGATAACAGTACATATGTAAGCTGAGAGCTAACTTACCTTGGAGGTACCCCAAAAAACCTCCACATGGCACTATAAGCATCAGCACCTCCTCCTAATGCTGACTGCCTGATTTATCTTTACACATCTTTTCTACATACTTCACTATCACCATTTTCCCTTTTTCGTGTGATGCCCTGGGGATGGCCCTTGGTTGGAATTTTTTTTGGGGTGCCTTGCTTCTCGGACGTGAGCCCCTTAATATTAGGGACGCCAGTATAGAGGAGCCTTGACGATTGGCCTGGCGCTTATTCATATATTTGCAAATATGTGTAACCAATACCTCTAAATCTCTATTATTATGTAGGATTTAAGTATTGATTTTGCTGCAGTGTGCTGGAGGGCAAATCTCTCTCTTTTTTTTCTGTGTTCAGAGTAAACCCCGCCCTTTACAAGCACCTGTTATGCAATTAAGCTGATCTGAGCAACTACCATTTTTCTTTTTACTGACTGTTATTGAGTAAATGATACAGCAGGGAGTGTTTACCTTGTACAATATTACAAGTATTTTCCCATTGAGGGAAAGTTGTAATCAGATGGAGCTTTTACAGGTAACCTATCCCATAGCTGTAATAAAAGAGAATTTTACATCCCCTTACTTATCATCTTTGAAAGGCAATGTTTGGTATCTTAACCAAGCTACGGCCCTTACTTATCAACAAAGGCAAATATCAGCTGAATTTTTAGTTTAGTATCACTGTGCAGGGACGGATTATAGGGAGGGTGACAGGGGTGGTCGTCCCGGGGCCCCAACACATAAGGGGCCCCCCACACTGTCCCTGGCTCCAATTCCCAAGATGAACTGGGTTTTTTTGCTTTTTTCCATCGGAGCTGCGGCCCGCGCTTAAGCCCCACTCCCGGCATTTGGCTCTGCCCCCTTCTGCTGCTGCTGGTCAATATGCCTTTCCCTGCCTCTGAAGCAGTAAATAATATATATATATATATATATATATATATATATATGTATACCGTGTGTATATATATATATATATATATATATATACAGTATATGTATGTGTGTATAACTATATATATATACACAGTATATATGTGTGTGTGTCTATACATATATATATATATATATATATATATATACACACCATATAAGCAATGGACGGCTCTTAGAGACTTGTAGTATAAAAGAATTTCACAGAGACTGTAGACGTTTCGGAGGACCGACTTCCTTTATCGAGACATATCCTATATGTCTTGATAAAGGAGGTCGGTCCTCCGAAACGTCGCTTTGTTTAACAGACAGTCTCTGTGAAATTATTTATACTACAAGTCTCTAATACCCCTTTCAGACATACCGAGAATCCTGGGAATTTGGCCTGCCTCAGCCAAATTCCCGGGTTGCCGCGTATGTCTGAAAGGTACTACCCGGGAACACGAACCGGGTAGCCGATCCTTCAATCGACCAGGAAATTTCCACAGATTTTGCACAGGATAAATTCCTGGGTCTGAGCAGAAAATTTCCAGGGTCGTATATCTTAAAGGGGTATAAGCGCCGTCCATTGCTTATATAGTACACATTATTCAGGAAGGGCACTAGAGCACAGAACATATGAGCATCTGGAGTGCCGAACCCTTGGAAAATATATATATGCATAGCTCCTAACTGTCCCGCATCCAGCGGGACAGTCACGTTTTTCTGTGACTGTCCCACCCACGGCCGCAGTGTCCCGCATAGCAGAATAGCGGGTGTGCAGGAGGAGAGCAGATGCCGTGCACCCACAGCTTAACGACCGACCAGGTTGATGGTAGCGATGGTGATCACCATCGCGACCATCGGGGCTTACGACCAGACCCTAAGATTGGGTCTGGGCACTCGTAAGCCCCAGGGAGCTTTCTGCTCTGATGGAGCAGGAAGCTCCCCACTGACATCACTGATGTCGCCAACAAAACGGTAGCCGTTCGTAAAGGAACGACTCCGATTTGGAAACCACCCCCCCGGCCGAACTACCAAACGGGGGCAGCTGTCGATCAACATCGACAGCCCCCTTTGGTAGCGAGCTCCGGAGCGAGAGTTTCTCTGTCGCCCTGGGGCTTGCACACGCGCAGTGCGGCCGCTGCGCGTGCACAGGCCTAACCATCGAGTCGGTTATGAGCGCATCGGCGTACGCGACCGACTCTGAATAAGGTCCATAGTGCTCTATATCCTATCGTTCCTGGTGTTTATGTAGTTGTTTTAGAGTGTATTGTAATTATATTACATATACCATGGTATGTGACTGTTTGCTAGCTGCTGCATTGATACTGTCTTTTATTTCTGTCAATTATAGCTATCACTGTTTTTCTCTCCATCCCTGTGGGGTGGAGATTTTCTTTGGGTACTTCATGTTCACTAAGTATTTGTGAAGGCGGTCACATAACATTGCATGTATTGCCTTTATTTTAAACATGTCAAAAGAGAAACAGGAGGGGGAAGCCCCTGTGTTTCATGTAAATCCTGTATGGCCTGTTTGTCCCCTCAGGATGTAAAGGATGGTTTGTGTGTTGTCTGTTATAAAGAGCCACCTCACCAGTCCAGTTTACCTGTCCCAGGGTGCGAACCATCTTGGTATCCTCTTTATCCCAGGTAATGAAGCAGTTTGTGGATCGTATGGCTGCTCCCACACTGCCTCCTTGGATGGGGTGTCCACAGGATGCCGTGTTTGCACCTCCTGTGCATCCTTGCTGGAAGGATGTTTATGGCCATTCTAGTCAGAGTATGGCACCATGTAATGTTGTTACTAAGGCGCCTAAGCGCAAGTTATTTTTTTTATCAGTCTACTCAATATATGGATTCAGGTGCATCATCAGAGGAATCAGATGATGCGCAGGGTTCCTCTCCTGGGTCTAGCTCGGTGGAGGACCATCCGTCCACAGTGAATGTACCTTCTTTGGTGAGGGCGGTTAAATCAATCCTAGATATTCAGGATGATGAACCAGTTCATGGCCATAACGGAGTTTCCTATATCTGAACAGCTCACTGAGCTTATGGAAGAGGCATGGGGTAACCTGGACAAACAGATTTCAGTTCCTGGTAAACAAATGGGACTACCAGAAATAGATCTCATGGCCTCATGTCACAACCACAAGGTCCGCAGGTATGGATCCAGGTCCAGAGACCAATCTGCAGCTTTTGTGGACGCACTGGCAGTAAGATGGGACTTCAAGTTTGCTTACCTCTTTCCTCTGATTTCCCTCCTCCCAAGAGTTCTCAGGAAATTCAAGCAGGAAGGCAGAACAGTAATACTGGTGACTCCGGCATGGCCCAAACATCATTGGTTCACCGACATAGAATCTATCCATAGACAGTCCGTATCCTCTTCCTCTATGGCAGGATCTGCTAATGCAGAGAGGTAATGCCGGCATCCAGAATTACCTCGTCTGGCTTTGATGGCGTGGCTCTTGAATCTTCCATCTTAAGAGCAAAGGGTTTTTCCAATTCTCTAATTCAGACGATGCTTAGGGCACGGAAGCCTGCCTCTGCCCGCATCTATTACAGGGTTTGGCATTCTTTTGGTCAATGATGTTCCCACAAAAAATATGATCCTAAGGTGTTTAGGATTTCCAGGGTACTGGCTTTTCTCCAGGCAGGTTTAGACTGGGGTCTACGCCTGGCCACTTTGAGAGTGCAGGTTTCTGCACTAGCAGTCTGGTTCCAGAGGAAGATTGCCTTATTACCAGATCTTAGAATTTTTTTATCAAGGAGTGTAGCCTCCTTTTGTTCCACCAATAGCACCGTGGGATTTGTCGTTGGTTCTTAAGAGGCTACAAGCTCCCTAATTTGAACCTCTGGACTCTGTAGACTTGAAATGGTTGACAGCAAAGACACTATTTCTCCTCGCTATCTCTTCTGCTCTCAGAGTCTCTGAATTGGCAGCGCTCTCTTGTCGCTCTCCATTTTTTATTTTTAACCATGATAGAGCTTTTCTTCGTACAAGGGAGGGTTACCTTCCTAAGGTAGTGTCCCGTTTTTATGTAAATGAAGAAATTGTAGTTCCAGCTTTTCAGGCTCCAGATCTTTATGTAGGTGAAGCCTCCCTGGATGTAGTTTGTGCTCTCCATATCTATGTGGAGTGTACAAAGGAGCTCATTCAGATCCGTTCGCTAGGCTGCGCTTGTTCGCTGCCATAAGGAACGAGAATATTCAAATGATGCTATCGCACACTAAGGTATGAGGACACCTCGTATGTCTGAACGAGCGATCGCCGGGTGAAGTTAGACGCCCACCAGCCAGGAGTAAAGACGCCCACTTTCAGACATCTCCAGGAAGTGTATGAAAACATTGGTACCATCGGGCAACATCGAACCACCACGCAATGCTTAAGGTAGACTCTAGGCTACCGCAAGCACTGCGATCACCGCTGCATTTATTTCTCTCATATGACACGTATGCTGACGCTACGTGTAAATTATTCACACCCTTAAGTTGGTGTAAAAATGCCCAGCCACACCTGTGCTAGTGCAAGCACACCCCGTTTACACAGACCTGCCCCAATCACCACCCACAGATGCCCCTGTTCTGTCACTCAAACTAGCGCTCTGGCAATATGCAGAGAGCAATCGTCTCCTGATCGCAGTGACTGGTTCGCGCGCGCGCACTGCGACTTATACACATGCGCAGTTTGCAACAATCGTCCAGCTGTGAGCGATCGCTGCCTAGCGGACGGGTCTGAATCGGGCTCAAACTGTGTTAGAAAATCTTTTTGTATTATATGGTTTTCATAAACGAGGATGGCCAGCTAACAAGCAGACTCTGGCAAGATGGCTACGCATGACTATCTCTCAGGTGTACACACAGGCTGATCTCTCTGTCCCAAACACAGTGACAGCACATTCTACTCAGTCTGTAAGGTCATTGTGGGCATTTAGTCGTGGTGCCTCTGCTGAACAGTTGTGTAAGGCAGCCACGTGGTCCTCTGTACACACTTTTCTTAGTTTCTATGCCTTTGATACTTTTGTCTCTCAGGATGCTTCCTTTGGGCAACGAGTTCTCCTTTCTGCTCAGGAGCATCCCCACCCTAGGGTTACTGCCTTAGGACATCCCCATGGTATCCCTGTGGATCCCAATGGACCCTGAAGAAGAAAATTAGCGTTATGGTCGACTTACCTTGATAACTCCTTTTCTTAGAATGCAAATGTGGGAAGTTCTATATAGGCCGGATATCAAGACCCCTTAAAGTCCGGACAGCCGAACACTTAAGAAATATCAAAAAGGGATTAGAGAGTCATGCACTATCTATGCATTTTAAAAATGCACATAACTGCTCAAGTAATGAGATCAGACATTTTTATGGGATTAAACAAGCGAAAAAACAAGTAAGAGAACATGACACATCGAGATCATTACCGAAAACTGAAATGGTATTAATCTACTGTTTTTTTAACACATTACTACCAGAAGGTCTGAATAATGACTTTAAGTTGAAGTGGTTTCTGGAATAATTCTTTTTATCATATTCTCTGATATAATCTCTACATTTTTGTCTTTTTATTATCCCTTTTTATGGTATATGATCTTTTAATGTTTTTAGTCTGCTTTTAATACATCCCGTTTAATCAGGTTCATTACAGTGTTTGACTCAATATGGTTATTATTATTTATTATTTTATCATATGAAATTGTTGATTTGGTGGAGTATTTAGTTATGCATTTACCTGTACAAAAAATAGAGTTTTGTAAGGATAAAACTGGCGCTTTAGTTTTGTGATTAACAAATTCCCCGATAAGCAAAGGGAGAAGAAATGGATCTAGACACTATAGACAAAGGACCTGATTCAGCGCTCGCTCTGAATCAGGGCGGCATTTTTTTTTTGAGCCGGCCTTCTGGCCGCTCGCTAAGCTGTGGGCTCCACCCACAGCTTTAGCGAGCGGCCAGGTGATGGTCCCGACCATCGGGGCTTGCGACGAAACCCTTGTGGTAGGGTCTCGTCTGCCGCAAGCCCCAGTGAGCTTCCGGCTCTAATAGAGCTGGAAGCTCACCACTGACATCACTCGTGATGTCAGTGGGGCCGCCCCCAAATGGCCTCTGTTTGGCAAGCCCCCCCCCACCCCGCCTACAAAACAGGGCGAGCTGTCAATCAATATTGACAGCCGCCCTGCCTTGTAGTAAGCCCAGGAGCGACAGAGTTGCCGTCGTTCGCTGGGGCTCGCGCATGCGCACGCCAGAGCTGGCGTGCGCATGCACAGTGGGGGACCATCGACCCACTTGCGATCGCTATGCGCTCGCGAGCGGGTCTGAATCGGGCCCAAAGTCAGGCCCAGGTGGAAGTAACGTCATTACCGACGTAACAACACTTGCGCTCATCCCAGGATAAAGTTAAGTGTGGACGCAAGTGGTCCCAGCGGGTCCTTTTGAGTTGGGCACCTGGGCTGAAGTGACGTCTGGTTAGCCACTGGGACCACGAGGAAACGCTGCACAACAAAGAGCCGGGCGGATGTGACAACTCCGCAATGGACTCCGGGCAATTGCCAGGACCATGAGGGAGTGTGAGATAATAATAGGCTCAGATCATAGTGTAAGAAACTATGACGGACACCTAAGAACACCAATGGGAGGTGAATCAAATTACCATAAAACGTATTCGTAAGAATAACACATTTCTTTACATAGAATAGAACTATTTAAATGTTTTCTATATACATACTGTTTTATTATTTAATTAGTCATGGTAAAATATGTATATTCATGAGATATGTACCGATATGGATGTATGATGATGACATCTTTTTGATTGGGTAAACTGGGAATAAATACCAGGAAATAGTGCCTTCTCCTCCACCTTGAAAAAGACCATTGTTATGGTCGAAACATGTTGAAGAGGAGCGGACATTGACACTACCAAGGAAAGAGGGGACACCCACAATTCAGACGGTGGAATGTCTGGGTATTGACATCTTTACCACTGCTGTTTTGGGGGTCTCTGCCTCATAAGCTTCCGCTAGGAGTCCATTTTATTCATTGTGCTGACTATTGAAGTTATTTGAATGATTTTTTACTTTTATGTTGAATAAAACGTTTTTACACTATTCTAAAGGTGCATACACACTTGCCGATATTTTAAACGACTGAACGATAATTATATCGTTATCGTTCACTATATCGGACAGTGTGTACACTAAAACGCTGAACGATAACGATCAATGATGCACGTTCCCGCGGGTTGTTGGTCATTGTCGTTCATCGCCTAAACATGCAGGCCAACCTTACGATATTGTCAGGTTGTTGCATGTTCAGGGATGAGGCAGAGTGTCCGTCACTGAATTGAGTAAGAGGAGGAGGAGAAAGTCAAGACTATAAACCATCCACTGTATTGCTTGGAGAAACAGGGTTTTTTATACCCAACAACATTACCATCTCAGGAACTACTGTTCTGAACTAAGGACCGTGTTGTCGAGAACGATTAACTAGATCAAGAACATATTTACTTATTTATTATTCTCATCTATTTATTATACTTATTTTTCCCAAAAGAGCACCTATATGACCTGTCCCATCAATACAAAGCACCCATATACCTGTCCAACATCAAGTATTCCATTATTATGCAGTTTGTCTAATTATTAGGTTGCCCCAGTGATTCTAACAAGTCCCGACATTTTTACCTTACACTAGGGATTTTCCAAAACTTTTCACCTGCTCAGAGGCTGCAAGAAAAAAATGGAAATTTAACAAGGCTTAATTTGCGTGGCTAATTGAATACCAAAAAACATTTGCATGGCTGCAGTAATATGCATTTAGTCATGTTAAGCTCTGTAATTGAATATGCCCCTAAGTAAACATTTGAATTATTTTAATCAACTTAAGTCAGTTTCATGTTACTACTTATTTTTTCCAGTATCTCCAGTTATGCTACGCAATTGGAACTCAATTCAGGGGGACACTTTACATGGGGACCATCTGTCCTATAAATACAATTTCAACACATATACAGGCAGGGGAAAACCAGCCCACTTCCTCTTTACACCAATTAAGATTATTTCACAAATCAGCATGTGAATCAATCTAGAGGATTTTATATACTGTATATTCACATTTATGATCTTGTATCAGGAAATGATTACTTCCAAAATTGGAAATAAAATCAGTTGATAGCAATCTGCCATTCTTTGGATATTTTACCACGCAGAATACAGAAAGGGCAGGACAACCCCTATGCTGCATCTATGCTTAAAATGTAAACTCCTTTCCACACAGCTCTAATTTCCAGTACATTTACGAGCTCCCAACCTGTTGGACTGGAAACTGTTGACAGTGTTTTCCAGTATGCATCTCTGAGTAACATTTCCTGCACCCTTAATCTTAGGCTTTTCCACTAGATAACAGACTGCTTGGTGGCTGTTGGCAGGCTAATGTTATGATCAAAAGAAGCCTGTTTGTGATCCCACAAAGCTAATGTGGGGTACATACCTAGCTGACTTAGCGGCTGGCCAACTGTGTGTCTGAAATAGGGATGGCCATCGACCATTGATGATTCATAATCATTGATGGTTTATGGCCGATGTTGAATGCTTTGCCATCGATGGGGGAGCACCAGGTTTCCCCCCATCGATGTCTAATCATAAACGAATGTTTATTTTCTTTTTACAAGATCCTGGGACACTGAGTATAGCTCCCCCTGCTCTGCCCCCCCCACACCTTTCCCCGCGAAGCCCCATCCCCAGGCTCTGATTGGCCCATGCGCAAGTCAGTCAAAAAGCAGGGATGACCATCGATTGTTGAAACCATTGATGGTCATCCACTGCAGCTTAGAAGGCTACCTGCTATTTTGCCATCAATGGCAACCATCAATGTTAACCATACTGATGGCCATCCCTAGTCTGACAGCGGCAACCTGTGCTGGGAGCTCAATAAATCCCATGATACACCACAAAAGGTCAGAGAAGCTTGTTCTGAGCTCTGATTGGTGGAGCTCATAACATGCTTCTCTCACCCCTGGAGGAGATCAGCAGCAGACTCATAGGAAGATTCACTGGGGTACTGACTAGGGGATCTATACATAAATCAGTGAAAAATCCTGCTTTCGGCGATTCATAGAGAAGGTTACCGCAGAGAAGGGTATTCCTTCTTCAGCTGCACCCCCGCTTCGTGTATGAATCGCAGCACCATACTTATGTATGTGAGGGTTTGCAGGTTCTAAGTGCGCCCAGTAAGGGTGGGGGGGGGGGGTTTGCTGGTGCTAAGTGTACCCAGTGAGGGATGGGGGAGTTCCTGGTGCTCATTGTGTCCAGTAAGGGAGTGCCAAGTGTGCACAGTAAGGGAGTGGGGTGTAACAAGTAAGGGGAGTGTTTGTTAGTACTGTGTGATCAATGGGGGGGAGGGGTTGCTGGTGCTGTGTGCCCAGTGACGGGAGAGGGTTTGCTGATGCTAAGTGTGCCCAGTAAGGGGGGGTTGTTGATGCTAAGTGTGCACAGTAAAGAGGGCATTTGGTTATGCTAAGTGTGCACAGTAAAGAGGGTATTTGGTTATGCTAAGTGTGCCCAGTAAGGGAGGAACTGGGGTGCCAAGTGTGCACAGTAAAGGTGCGTGCATACTAGACAATATTTTACACAATTCGCCCGACTTCGATGCATCGTAATGACAAATCGTGTAAAATATGTCCAAATCATGAGTGTCAACTCATGATCACGATGCAGATGCACGTACCTGCTGGTTGTACATCGCATATGCAGATATTGCTGACTGCAGGCGAGATCTGCCAATCTTGTACACGATCTGGCGGCATATTGTACAGTGTTTATGCCTGTACGATATGTTGTTCAGATCCGCACGTGATACATGCAGGCAGGGATCAGGGAGATCCGTGCTGCTAGCATGAAGACAGATCTCCGTCAGTGCATCTGTGTCTTAAAAATTAATTACCTGTGAAAAAAAACAAAAAACGTTGTGCATCCCCCCTAAAAGAGCAACCAGCCCCGGGTTTAGTGATCCAGTGCTGGTTGTGCAAAATACAGAGGACAAATGACGTAAAGTCCCCCTGTATTTAAGCAAAACCAGCACCAGGCTCTAATCCGGTCATGGAAATACTGGGGGAAAAAATGCATAGGGTTCCCCTGTATTATCCAAAAGCCAGCACCAGACTTTTTGTAGTGGTCGGCTAATGCCACAGCCAGGGGAGCCCTTTCAGCCGAAGCATCAACCCTGACCGCTAGTCAGCCCAGGCCGGGGATCCCTGGGAACACCCCCAATAAAAGGGACCCCTCTCCAGGGCTCCCCTGGTCTAGGCTGATAGCCCGGGGCTATCACCAGCAACCCTGGAGAGGTTGGTGGCGGGTTGATAGTGTAGTGTAGTTGAAAGCCTCACCCACATGCTGGTACTTGGAGAACCACAAGTACCAGTATGCGGGACATTACGGGTCCGCTGGTACCTTTAGTTCCGAAGCACAATAAATATTAAAATAAACACAGGGCACACACACTGTGAAAGTACAAGTTATTAAATATACATGCACACACACCAACTCAGAATCAGGCCCTATGAAGAGGGATCCCGCCACCTCGACAGACTCCACCCCCTGAACAGACCCCACCCCCATTAGGGAAACTTCCATAAATTTCCCGGGCTGGTTTTCCATCCCAATCCGCCCCTGCCTCCATGCAACACGTCTGGCTAATTAGATGACAGAGTTCAGGGAAACAGCATATTTGTTTATTTTTTACCATATTGGCAACTCACAATACATACTATTGACGCCTCCTATAGTAATAGGACTAAACCAACTTAAATGTGCAGCTATTTATATCCTACGGAATGTTTTCTTTTTTAATAAGGATGTTTTTGTTGGTGGTTTTTGGTCATTATAAGGGGAAGTCTGATCATGCCTTCCCTTTTCTTGTTCTTACTCCCGATTTTAAATCAAAGTTGTGATATACTACCCTATGAGTCTTCTTTTATATATTCTACCCTATGAGTCTTCTTTTTTGGTGTTGTTTGTGCTGGGCTATATTCCGAAATTGGAAATCTTATGAAATTCGTGTCCTGATTAATCACACCACTAGTTTGAATTGAGCTAAGCATAATTATTCCTATTAAATGTACGCACATTATTTTGAAACCAAACTGTTCATTTATATATGTATACACTCTGAGGGGGAGGGGGGAACAAAGTATCAGTTACTCCTCCATTAGAACAGTCAGCAGTGGAGAATGTCTTGATGGTATCATTGTAAAGAAGCCGTGGTGGTGTGTGACTAGAGCTGATGCGGCCAGGCAGTGTAACAGGGGTCAGCAGCAGCACAGTATACTGTCAGTGTGTGACACATACAGGTGGAGCCGCTGGTGAGGGCCCGGCATGTGTGAGGTTAGCACCACACTCCCCCCTCATTCCTCCGCCGTCATCTGATCTCACGTGGACCGGAAGTGACGAACGGAACACAGAGAAAACAATCGCTGCGGCTGGGACGCGGAAGCACCGGGTGTGTGTGACCGATCGTCAGTTATTCCTCCACCCGCGCCTTTCCTCACCCGGCCATCTCCTGCGTCCGCAACGCCTCCTGCCGGGGATCTAGGTGAGCTATGGGCTGTTGTGTGGAATGACTTAGTGGCGCAGTGTCCCCGGGGTGGGGAGTCCCATGGGCGGCCGGTTGTGGATACTGTCAGCTAGGTGTTCGTTATGTCCGGGCCACGTAGGTGCTGCTATTAGACTACAGTACGGTACAGGCCGCTCTGGCGTAGTTAGGACTCTAAAGGGGGCGTGGTCTTCCCTGCGTCACTTTTATACCCCGCCTCTGTCTGTGTGTCTGTGAGTGTGTGTTGGGTTGCTGTGTGTCTGTGAGTGTGTGTTGGGTTGCTGTGTGTCTGTGAGTGTGTGTTGGGTTGCTGTGTGTGTTGGGTTGCTGTGTGTCTGTGAGTGTGTGTTGGGTTGCTGTGTGTCTGTGAGTGTGTGTTGGGTTGCTGTGTGTCTGTGAGTGTGTGTTGGGTTGCTGTGTGTCTGTGAGTGTGTGTTGGGTTGCTGTGTGTGTTGGGTTGCTGTGTGTCTGTGAGTGTGTGTTGGGTTGCTGTGTGTCTGTGAGTGTGTGTTGGGTTGCTGTGTGTCTGTGAGTGTGTGTTGGGTTGCTGTGTGTGACTTCTGGTATTTCAAGTGTGTGATTAAATTTAAATGACAAAAGTTAATATTGGGCCTCTGATGCCCGTCATACACCGCTCTTATTTACCCTATACTTGTATCATGCTCAGCGTTAAGCTGCGTACACACCTATACAATTGTGAGGCCGTGCAGACCCGTTCATGCAATGTCGTAAGAGTGTGTACGCACCTTCGATCGTGTATTCTCAGAAGGAAACTGGTCGCACCTGAAGACCTGGTTTTATGTGCGGTTTCATTTTCAACCGATTCGATGGTACAATATCGGACAAAAAGCAAATTGTGTTCACACTGCCGACCGTTCTATTTGATGCTATTGCCCATACTCCCCCAGCAGTAGCGCCGCTTTTGTGTCATTTCAGCAGATATTATAGACGAGTTTCCTGTATCGCAAGTTAGACTGTAAAGGTGTGTACGCATGAATCAGCGCTTTGAATGGGATTTGCAAACGTAAGTGTAGTCGAAAGTAAAATCGCATAGAAAGTATGATTGTTCTAATGTGGACCTAGCTTAAGGTGTAAATGGGATTTGTGATCTGTGTGGCTCAGGTCTTACAGGTTCACACTAGTTATACTATGATTGTTCTAGTCAGACTTCAGACGTGGCACGTTGCTTTATCCAGTTACTTTAAGATAGCAGCAGGTTTCCACGCTACAAAGTCTACATTTGTAATTGGTTACTAATCATATAGTGTGACACAGTGTAATCTATGTACAAACTGCCATGTAGTTAATAATATGCATCTAAACAGTTTCAAGATATGGAAATCTTAATATGTGTTTCCCACTTTAATATTAGATTTGTTTTATAATAGAAGCTTTCAAATTGTTGCCTGTTGCATTTTTACAGTAATGCAGTGGTTCCCAAACTGTGTACCGCAGCACCCTGGGGTGCCTCGGGGCACTTGCAGGGGTGCCACGGGTTGGGGGTCCAGGACCAGATCAAATTATTTATGGTCCATGCGATAGGGAAAACCAGAGCTGGTGGCTGCTAATGATAAAATATGTGCAGAAACAGAATCGCAGCCCTGTCCACCATCACATAACTGAATCTAAGGCCACATAACTGAACCTAATGATTGCATATAACACAATTTATTTAATTTACTAATTTTTGCAGTATTTCTTAACTAGAAACTTTAGACCTAGGGGTGCCGTGAAAAAAATTTGGTAATAGTCTAGGCTATCTTAATCCTGACACTGGAGGGCCGAAGGACGCCAGCCCGAACGAAGTAAGTCCGGGACGCCCATGGCGATAACAGCGTTTTAGGTTTAGGGACCGTAGCTGGGTTAGGCATCCCCAGGGGGAGTGTTAGGGTTGGGCACCTTCGGGGGGAGGTTAGGGATAGGCACTGGCTGGGGATGTTAGAGTTAGGCACAAGTAAGGTAGGGGTGGGGAGAGGGATAGGGATAGAGGGCCTCATTCAGAGGCGGTCGTTAGATGCAAGCGGTCGCTCTGAATCAGGACGGCCGCTTGCATCCTGAACGGCCGCCTCCTTGTCGATAACACCCACAGCTCTAACGACCGACATGGGTGATGGTTGCGATGGTCAAGACCATCGCGACCATTGGGGCTTACGACCAGACCCTAGGGTACGGTCTGGGCACTCGTAAGCTCCAGGGAGCTTCCTGCTCTGTTCGAGCAGGAAGTTCCCCACTGACATCAGCAATGATGTCAGTGGGGCCACCCCCAAACGGCAAGCGTTCCAACTGGAACGCCTCCGTTTGGCCGGAACGCCCCGGCCCGTCCAGCAAACGGGGCGAGCTGTCACTCAACATCGACAGCGTGCCCCGTCTGCTACGTAACCCCTAACGACGGAGCACCCGTTGTTAGCCGGGTCTCGCACATGCGCATGACGGAGCCGGCTCCGTCGTGCGCATGTGCTGTGGGGCAACATCGAGTCGGTTGTGAGCACTCAGCGCTCACGACCGACTCTGAATGAGCTCCAGAGTACTTACCTGCCCTGTCAGGATCTTCTCCCTTCGGGCTGCCGGCGTCTGGACATGAACTGGGACTTCATACCCATTCCTTTGCAAACTGCTGCTCCCTTTTGGGTTTGACCTCAAAAATTTAAAGCCACATTTATATTAAGCTCAAACCTGGTGTGTTTAGCACTTTATAGTGCTGCTTTAAATCTTGAGGCCAAACTCTCCAATAAGCAGCTATATCTTTGTATATGTACCACCTAGGCTGGATGGATCTGTGACAATTGAGTGAAATGGCACAGTATGCATGGGCAGTATACATCTAGTCAGGACTGTCGCAATGCAGTCCGCGGGGTAAGCATTGCATGGGGGCGCTGGGCTGGAGAGGCTCCCTCCTCGCTGCTTGCTTCCTGAGCGCCATTACAGCTGCGCCAGTGCAGCAGTGTCATGGGCAGGCCTAGCAGGGCGAAACTAAAGCTGGGTATGCATTAGACCAGTGTTTCTCAAACTCAGTCCTCAGGACCCCACACAGTTCACGTTTTCCAGGTCACCCAGCAGGTGTACAGGTGTATTCATCACTCACTGACACATTTTAAAAGATGCACAGGTGGTGCTTATTATTTCACTTGTGATTCTGTGAGGAGACCTGGAAATCATGCACTGTTTGGGGTTCTGAGGACCGAGTTTGAGAACCTGTGCATTAGACAATTTGTACCTAGCACGATCCCGTGAGTGGCGGGACCTGGCAGGGATACCGGCATTGGCAAGTGCATACACAATTTCCGATGCCGGGGGAGTGTAGCGGGGGCCATGCTGCATTCAGCAGCAATGGCATCGCTAGCGACATCCTCGGATCTTTCTGCATGTACACAAGATCTGAGGATGCGATGGACGACTTGCGCGAGTGCACATCGTGTGTAAACACTGGACGATATGAACGATTTGTCGATGCGATGCATCAGAATCTGGCAAATCTTCAAGATATCGTCTAGTGTGTAGCCAGCTTGAGGGATGGACAGGGCAGCTGCGTAAATATATTACATTTAAATTCAAGCGGAATGGGCTAATGGGTGGTGGTCTGACCCTCAGGAGGGTGCGAGCAGAAATGTGCGATAAATCCTTAAGTTTGAGCGCACAAACTTCTGTTTGGGAACTGTAACCAGAACTTTAAACTGGTTTAGCAGTTTTACGTGGCTAAACCTGGTCTAATACCCCTTTCAGACATCTCGAGATTCCCGGGAATTTGGCCTGCCTCAGCCAAATTCCCGGGAAGCCAAGTCTGTCTGAAAGGTACCTACCCGGGACCACGTTCCCGGGTAGCCGCCCCTGCAATCGACCAGGGTTTTTCCCGGGACTTAAGTCCCGGGAAATTACCCTGCCTCTGTCTGAATGGTGCTACCCGGGAATTTACTACTCCCGGGCAGCACCAAGCAGCTTTTACATGGAGTTGGCAGCGCAGAGCGTCCTATAGTACGCTCAGCGCTGCTGCTCTGAGTTGGCAGCGCAGAGCATCCTATAGGACGCTCAGCGCTGCCGCTCACCACCCGTCCACACTCCCGCTGGACCACCACTACTGCCCCTATTTCCCGGGCATAGCATCGGGTGACTGGGTGAGATGCTGGCTCGCTGGGGGTTCTGCCTGCCCCGGCCACTGTAGAGGTGAGAGGCGGGGAGGGCTGGGTGGGACGCTGCTGCTGCCGCAATTATGGGTGGGCGACTGCTCTTCGTGCACCTGTACCCGGCCTGTCCGGCCCTGGCACCTCGGCCGCTGCTCTGCTCTTCTCTGTGCCTGTGATCAGTGCCAGGCAGGAGACTTGTGTCCAGGGGCAGCCCAGCCAGAGGCCTGGGGATGGGGGCGAGCTGCCAGGGCAGGTAGTTTAGGGACATGTTGGGCAGTGATTCAAATTATGTGCACCCCCACATACACAGCATGCCAGTCACAGGGGGCACATTGTTGTGTGTGATCAGGGCCTGGCACAGCTCCACCTCATCTTTGTGTCCAGCAGTTGCCATGTAATCTAAAAAACCCTGCTCTTGTCTGAAAGGGGTCTACCTGGGAATTTCCCGGGTAGACGACGTAGTGTGAAAGGGGGGTCTCTACCAAATACCCGGGAATTTGCACAGGAGAAATTCCTGGGTCTGAGCAGGAAATTTCCCGGGTCGTATGTCTGAAAGGGGTATAATTGGGCGAGACGTGGGATAAGGTATGGGCACTTAAAAACAGCTGAAGATCGCACTTTAGACGGGAGAACGGGTGGGATAAAACAATTAAAGTGTCACAGTAAATGTATATTATTCTTATAATACATGAGTAGTAGTTTTATGGTACAGCAAAATATTTTAGTATTTTAAATACAATTGTAATAGCCTATTTTATGTTTTTGGTACACTTGGTTGTTTAATTATGTATTTATTTTTATTTTTTTAAATGAGTAGAAGGAAAGTTGACCATCTTTATACAAATCTAAATGGCAGCAAACAAAACTGTCTCTCAATGAGTCATATTATGAGAAAGGAATCATACGGTAATTTGACATGACACAAGCAAAAAAACAAGCTTATCTATTTATACAGCTGGATCACTGCCTGGGAGAGAGTGATCTAATAGACAGTGAGAGAGCGAGCACTTTATAAAAAGCTTCAATAACTTTTACCTTCTTTTTAACTTTGCTTTGCTCAAACAGTAAAGAAAGTTAACAGTATTGATACATCAGTGGAATTATTTTAATATTTGATCAAAAACCTTTCTTTACAATGGTGACCATTTTATTAGTGAGTGGGCTACATGTGTCTTAAGCTGGGTACCCACTGAGCAATGTCTACCCAGCTGACATATCGGATCCTGGGTACACATCAAAACGATGTAATGAACGACAGAACGATCACTCGTTCTGTTCTTAATTAAACTGCATGGTGCCGCATGCAATATAGTCAGGGTTGATGTACAGCACATCAAACCTGACGACATTGCATGCGACTGCGGGACCGCGTATATTATGCATAGACACTGCACGATTTGTCCTTCCAATTTGGCCAAATTGGAACGACATCGCTGCAGTGTGTACCCAGCTGTAGATTAAACCTAAAGCCGGACATCCACTATACAATTTTCTGTCCGATATCTGTCCAATCTGGCTGGTTGGAATGAAAACCTGGTAATGTATGGGAGCAAATGACAGTCGTGGGAGCAAATGACAGTATTGGGGGTTATAGGGAGGGTTAGGCACTAAGGGAAATGGTTAGGTTGAGGGTGCGGGGAGGTTAGGTTTAGGCACTAGGGGGGAGGTTAGGTTCAGACATCGGGGAGGGAGGATTAGGGTACTTACCTTTATGGTGTTGGGATTCTGGCTGTCGGGATGCCGCTGTCAGTATTCTAACTGCTGAATACTCAATGTGTCATTCAGGAGTATGTCAAAAAAATGTCTGTAATGACGGGGGGGGGGGGGGGGTGATAATTACTCATTTAGGGAAAGCCATGTCATGAGGGTCTCTACCCGAATATATCAGTGTGTCCCTCATAATAGGCGGATAAATACAGTGACCTGATCATTGGTGTTTTCTGCATAAAAGAGACTATATTTAGTAAAACCCGCCTCATTCCTGACACAGGCGACCATAATGTCAAAACTTGCGACTGCTATGAGCCTATGATATTGTATGTGAATATTTTTTACCAGTTTATAGTTGATCCAAAATAATAGCTGTTATAAAAAATGTCATCGTTAATTTAAAAAATGGAAAAAAGTCTATTCCTGTAATTGTTAGAACATGACCTGGCTTATTTTTTATTATTATTTATTACCAGTTATTTATATAGCGCACACATATTCTGCAGCGATTTTTACAAAGAGAATATTTGGCCATTCACATCTGTCCCTGCCCCAGTGGAACTTACAATCTATATTCCCTACAATATGCACACACACACACACACTAGGGTAAATTTTTGTTGGGAGCCAATTAACCCACCTGTATATTTTTGGAGTATGGGAGAAAACCGGAGCACCCGGAGGAAACCCACGCAAACACAGGGAGAATATACAAACTTCACACAGTTTGGGCCCTGGCCGGAATTGAACCCATGGCCTCATTGCTGTGAGGCAGTAACACTAACCATTACACCATCTGTGCTGTGACTAAAGCCGGATACACATTATACAATTACTGGGCCGATCACTGGATAATTGTACGAATGGCCCAATGATTGTATAGTGTGTGTATAAAGGAGCGTTAGCCGACAAACGGCTTCAACCGCTCCTGCAATAGTCAGATCGGGAGATCGGGACCTGATGTGCTGCACACGCTATCTCATTTCCGACCTCCCGATCCCTTTGAAGGGGCTGGGTATGGGATCCTGGCTGTCGGGATGCCGGCTGCCAGAATACAGACGGCGACATCCCCCCAGTCACAATACCGACACTGGAAGGTAAGTTCCCTACACCTAACACTCCCTCCCCGGTTCCTAAACCTATCCTCCCCCTAACCACACCGTAAACGTAACCCTCCCCCCTCAGTGCCTAACCCTAAAGCTCCCCCTAGTGCCTAACTCTAAACCTAACCCCCGATACTTACCTTCGGGATGCCGGCGGTCGGGATTCTGGAACTGGGATCCCGATACTGGTATTTAGACCGTCGTCATCCCGTCTGCCGGGATGCTGACTACATTCCTTTTGAAGACATCTGAAGACAGTACACACTGAGGGCCTGCTTCAGCTAGGAACGCAGTTGCTTATACGCACGCAATTGGTCGATTGTTGCGTACTGTGCATGTGTATGCATCGCAGTACGCGAACTAGCCACTGCGCTCGGGACTGTGAATGCAGAGGATACGCAGACCCATGACAGGAAGTGCCATTTGTGGGGGGTGGTTGGGTGAATGCAGGCGTGCCAGTGCGTTTCAACGCTGTTGCATGGGCGTGCATAAATTAGCCACTGTGAAACCAAACGCCGCCTGAGGACTCATAGCGTGCACAGAAGTAAGCAATTCCTGAGTGAGGTCTGGGCCACATTGACTGTGCGTATGGGTCCGATGTTACTCGATTGTACCGATTGTTTCTCTATGTTGGCCAAGTATACGGATGTGAGTAAGGGGAAGTGGGTGTCCATATGTCAGGCTGCGATCGCAATGCCAATGCAAATATTTATATATAACTTCTGATATTAGCAACTGCGTTGCATGCGTATAAGCAGGATAGCGATCCGTAGTGAATCAGGCCCTGAGCTAACAATTGCTCAGTGATACAGGTGCACACCGATCCAATAAACGCTCTGAGGGCCACGGCGTTTATCGTATCTGAAGGTGTGTACCCAGTCTTGGAATTGTATGTGGATTATAGTTTTATTGTCAGTTTAGTTTTTTTTTATTGTAATATGTGAGATATATCCATGTACAATTCATTCTGTTCTTGTGTCATTTTTTTAAGTCTTGTTCCTAGCTCATTTATTGCTTTTATATACAGCAATGGCTAATCATTTTATCTAATGGCAATTATGTTATATATTTTGCAGTGCAGATGTTGGGGGTCCAAATAATGTAAATGGACTGCTTGGGGGTACCTACGTGGAAAAGGATTGAGTCAAAGGGAAATTATATCCTTGTGCAAAGTAGAATTTGTTTTCTGTTTGCAATTCTGTAAATATTTTGTTGCATATACTAGCCAGGGCCATGACAGCCCTTGGTTCAGTGCCATAGGCTGATAATCATTAGAAATGACACCTGGCCTTTTAAAATGTTTCAGTTGTGTTTATAGAGCATTGTGCTATTTCTATGGGCAGAGTCCGAGTTTTACATTTTGCAATCCTCTGTGGTATACCTACGGAGGGGGAATCTTCTTTCTGATACATTACACATAGAAGCCGCTGAATCCTGGGATGGACTACTTTTGTAACCTGCCCTTTCATTATCTCTCACCATTTCCTCTCCTAGGCACCAGGTTATGTGACTGAGGCCTGATTCAGAGGTGGTTGGTAACACAGCTGTGCTTGCAGCCGGTCTCGCAATAGTTTTGGGAATATGGAAATGCTAATCTCAGCCTTCCCTTTGTGCTCCACGGTGGTATGGAGTGTACGAGTGGGGAGACGCCCACTTTCAGGCTGTGTGGTCTGTGCATTTGCGATTCAGTTTGTAAACACTCCAACATCGACACAACATCGGTTGTACCATTGACATTTGCAGTAGACTAGGCTGTTTTAGCAAAGTGCCGCACTCTGCTCGATTTCAAAAGGGCAGTGCCGACCCCACCCACGGGCCGCAGTGTCCCGCGGGAAGGGAGAAATAGCGGTGAAGCAATCATCGTCGGTGAATAGATAACGTGCGCATGCGCCAGGCAACTTTTCACATAGACAGGAGAACTTGGGAGCAGCCTGGCATGTCCGTAAGTGCCTGGCATGGCCCTAAGAGTGATGAAAAGGGGGCGTGTCTTAAAGACATGGCCCCTTTTCTTGTGGTCACGCTCCCTCTTTGGGCGCACGCAGAAGTGTCACTTTCTAGGTGCAGGCACCGGACCTAGAGTGAACACTATACTCTCCGCAATTCCAACTAAACATGGGCTCTGAACCTGTTGCTTTGCAAATGGAAACCGTCTGCAATTGTGAACTACAAAGGACACTTGGATTTGTGCGTAGTAAGGGATTTCTGTACTTTTCTTACAGGGCCATTAGCAAAACATTGTTCAGATGTGTAAAAATTGGCTCTGTGTCCCTCTCTGAATCAGGCCCTGAATCCAAAGAAGGCTTACGAGAAATAGAATTTTTAGTTAATTTAAATTTAGGCAATTGTAAAGCACAATGGTATATGCTGACACTACAGAAGAAAATGTTAATATAAATAAATGTTGATAAATGTATACTCCAGTGTGTAATGTGTTCTTCACAGTCCTTTCTGTTCCCATGTCTAGAACTAGCCATACACAGAACGGTTATGTTTGGCGTTTTCACCAGTTTTACCACATTTCCTTGGCATCTTACCATGTGAGATAAAAAAATGTGAAACAGTCGGGATTGAACTGACAGATTTTGATAGTCGCAGAAAACCCAAATCGGCCACCATGTGTTTATTATTGCTTCTCTATAGAAAACCTAGCCTTATAGGACCTATTATAGGTTCTTTATGGAAAATGCTAATCTATATTTTCATATTGCAGGTTAAAAATGTCAAATTTGCAAGACCTTTCATCTCCAAACAGCTCCTTGCAGGCATCCAACTTTGCACATGTGATCTTTCAGAACGTGGCTAAGAGTTACCTTCCAAGTGCTCCTTTGGAATGTCACTACACACTGACCCAGTATATCCATCCACATCCGAAAGATTGGGTCGGCATATTTAAGGTACTTTTGCAAACTCTGTTTTGAATATGCTATGTCTGGTAATTCTTTTAAGGACATGACATAGTATAAACTGGTGAACATGTTTCTAAGCCATCTATGCCTAATGTGATAGAAGTGGGAAACTAAAAAATATATTTAGGAAAAATCAAGCAAAAGTGCGTGCTTTCTCTTTTCCTCTATCATCCACCTGGGGAACACCGTGGTTAGCCATTACATGTGGGTTAGAGGTCTAGGTATAGGAGCTTGACACTGAACTAGTTAATAAAAGAACAAACAGAAACTACGCCCCCTCTATTTAGTTAGGTTTGTTTTATATATATATATATATATATATATATATATATATATTTTTTTTTTTTCTATTCTGCGCTTCAGTCCCTGCCAGCAGGAGACTTGGGGGGGCAGATGTATGGAGCTCTGGGAAGTGAAAGTGGAGAGTGATAAACGACCAACCAATCAGCTCCCAACTGTAATTTTTCAAACACAGCCTGTAACATGACAGTTAGGAGCTGAGTGGCTGGTCATTTATCACTCTCCACTTCATCACTTCCTAGAGCTTCATACATCTGCCCCACTGTGCGCTGGGGAGTGGGCGTTAGTCACTGTCCACTTCCATCTTTGCCTCTGTGGAGTCACTGAACCGAGTTTCCGGTCTACAGGCTTCCCGCTTACCGGTAGTGTCCAAGGAGGCGACTGTGTTAGGAGTGTAGTCGTAGCTTGGGTGTTAGTGCTGGACCACGACTCTGTGTACGGCCGGCCATTACAGCACAGTGTAATTAGTTCAGCCGCGTCACTGGCAGTAGATGAGCTGAGGAGGCGGGGGCGCTATTTTACAGCGCGGCTCCATCAGCTTGCTTGTGAAAGTCTCTGCAGGCGCCATCTTAAGAGGAAGTACAGCGCTGTGGGTGGGTGCAGGGCACACACACACATATCACATAATTGCCGTTCAAGCATTTAAGTTTGTCTGGCTGTGTGACTAGATTTAGATACACTGCACTAGATTTCAGTTTGGTGAGGCAGCTACTACAGTTAATGATTATTCCCTGCACTTATCCTATCAATTGAGGTTTTAGGCAAGGGAAATTTAATTTGCTGTGAAGGTGCCTACACACTAGACGATGTGCCCACGATGCGATATTTCCCTTTGAGCTCTCCTCGGCAGCACCCAGGCACTCCAGGACATGATATGGTGCTAAAAAGTGTACAAAATCTATCGATTGCACAAAATCGTGTATGTAATTGGCCAATCTTGCTTCTAGTAGGCAAGGTCTGAAGACGCGATGTACGACCAGCAGGTATGCGCATCGGCATCGCGAGTGGACACTCACAATTTGGACATATTTTACAAGATTTGTCGTTCCGATGCGTCGAAATCGGGCGAATCGTGTAAAATATCATCGAGTGTGTAGGCACCTTGACATGTGGGGGAAGCCAGAGAAGACTTCCAAAGCAATGTTCAGCTTTATATTTTGCTTGTTTTAATTGTGGTAAGAAATTACCAAAAGGTTGCACAGAACCAGGGGTTCTCTGCGCAGCTTGCGACATCAGGAACGTAGACACTGCTCTGGGCTGTTCAAACGAAACACCCCAGAATGGGCTAGATCTATGGCGGATACTATTGCAGAGCTCCGCCAATCCCAGGTAAGTGACCCGATTTCTAATTCACAAGTGGCCTCCAAATCTGTTTCAGTTCCATCAGAGGAACCTGAATGGGCTCGTAATATGGCAAAATGCCTTTCTGAGATGGTTGCAACTCTTAATAAAATAGTCACTACTACAAAGCGGCCGTTGCCTTCCACTATTACTTTTTTTGGGGATTCTGACGCGGCTGACTCCTCTCCTGAGGAGGGGCAATTCGATCCTGATTGGGAGGATACCTCCGGCTGGGAATAAGGTTCTCCTGTCTCCTCAGGTATTAAACATTTGAAGCGGCCCGTCAGACTCTTCAGATACAGGACATTGTTAATACAGAGCCTGCTTCTACTTCTTTTTTTCAAGCGTAAGAAGAAGTTAGTGACTGTTTTTCCACCTTTTTTCTCACTTTTGGGAAACTTTAAAAGAAGCTTGGCTTAAGCCCGACACTAAATTTCTGGCCCCTTAAAAATTCAGATTTGTGTATCCCTTTGCAGATGACTATACTAACCTTGGGAGGTTCCCCCTTGGGTGGATGCACCAGTAACTCTGCAAAGGCCACAGTTATGCCTACCGTTCAATCAGTGACGTTAAAGGATCTCACGGATAGAAAAACTGATGCTGTTCTGAAGTCCATGTTTACTCTAACTGAAGCTTCTCTTGTCCTATCTTAGCTAGTGCCTGGGTTGTTAGAGCTATTGAAGCCTGGGTAACCCAGATGTCTGATTTTCCATCTGATGATGCAAATTCAGATTTTGCTACCCTTTCGGGACAGGTATGAGAGGCCCTCATTTATGTTAGTGATGCTTTGTTGGACACAATTTCCATGCAATCCAGGGTTTCTGCAGTGGCCATTTCGGCCCGGAGGTCGATTTGGCTTCATTCATGGAATGCGGATCCTGAATTAAAACGTACCCTAGAAGCGGTACCTTTCGAAGGTGAGTTTATATTTGGTTCCGAGCTTGCGATGATCATTTCACAGGCTACTGGGGGCAAGAACCCGTATCTTCCTGTTTCTGCTCCTAAGACAAGAACACCCCATTTCAAGTCTTTTGGCCACAAGGAAGAGGATCTTTTCAGCCCTTTCGAGGTATGTCCAATTACACACGTAGGGGAGCCTTCCGAGCACCTGGCACTCGTCGTCATGCCGACAAACCAGAAGAGAAGCCTTTAGCATGATGGTCAGGGGGCCCAACAACCCTTTCAGGTCGTTGGGGCCTTCTACTACAGTTCCGGGATGTTTGGCTTCAATCAAATCCGGATTGGTGGATATGTGGCATCATAATCAGTGGGTACCTTCTACATCTGGACAACTACTTACCACACCGTTTTTTTTTTCCACTCCTTTACCACAAGATCCAGGCAGAAGGCATGCTCTGCTGCAGAAGATTCGTTCTCTTTCAGATTCGGCAGTTATTATTCCGGTTCCCAGTCATCAACAAGAAGAAGGTTTTTATTCCAACCTTTTTCTAGTGGACAAACCAGATGGTTCTTTTCGTCCTACCCTGAATCTAAAATTTCTAAATGCATACCTTTTACTCGCAAAGTTCAAAATGGAGTCCTTGTGCTCTGTTATCGGAGCTATGGAAGCTGGTCAGTTCTTGGGGTCCATAGACATCAAGGATGCTTACCTCCACATTCCCATTTGGAAAGGACATCAACACCTCCGGTTTGTGGTGGGGGATCAGTACTTCCAATTTCGGGCACTACCTATCGGTCTTTCTACAGCTCCATGGGTGTTCACAAAGGTTATGGCCATATGGTCTCTTTATTAAGGATCACTGGGGTAACAATAGTTCTATATTTGGGTGATCTCTTAATAGAGGAACTTTTACTTCAGCATCTACAGATTGCAATCTCTACCTTGCAAGCTCATGGCTGGATAGTCAATTTTCAAAAATCAAGTCTTCTACCAGCTCAGTGGATTTTGTTTCTGGGTCTCGTATTCAACACAGTTTCTCAAAGAGTTTTCCTTCCATCACAAAGGGTCCAGGACCTCTAATCCGGAGTTCGATCTATCCTTCAGCAGCATTGTGTTTCATTTCTCCGATGCATGCAAGTTCTAGGAAAGCACTCTTCCCTTGGTGGATTGGTTTTTGTCGTTATACAGGAAACTAATGTGTGAGATGCTGGATGTCTCTATACCTGCGTTAATCAGACATTGATATGAGACTTCTTGTTAGCTGGAAAGCCTTTAATGTAATATTGATTTGCATCAACAACATAAATGTAGTATTTATAGAACACCAGTGGGTCCTATGCGATGAGTTTAATTCTTATACAGTGTAAGCAAATGGTCAATGTTACAGTCACTAAAATGCTGATTGTGCTATGACATGTAGCCTAGTATCTTAGCATATAATCAGTGTCGTGGGTAGGGGGGATTTGCTTCAACACCTGTGAGGTGTCAACGTCTCTTCCTGCATGCAGTAATTTAAAGATAGTACCTTAAGTTCTCGTTGGAGAGTGGCGTCCCATCTCTCTTGGAGTTGTAGGTGCACTTCTTCGTCCTGGTGCTGGGGACCTTTGGGTTGATCGGGTTTCTATGGCTCAAATGGCTGTCTTCTCTTACCATGGGACACCTCCTCTGATGTGCCTTTTTCTGGTTTTCCGTGGAGTTGTCCGGCTCTGGAGGTCGTAGCTCCCTTTGGACCATTTGGTTGGTCCGCTGCGAGTCTTCTTCCTCTGGCCTGAGCGCTGCTGCCAGCCGTACTCCTTCTGTTCACTTCTGGGTCTCGTTCACGTGACTGCGGCTCCCTGGAGGTCGTGTTGTTGTGACTGCGGCTAATCGCTATCCGTGCTTGTTTTGCTGAATGTATTGGTTGGGGTAGGGGTGTGGGGGTCATGTACCAACACGTTTCAGCTGTTCAGCCTTCCTCTGGGGATGTAATAAGTCTCATATCAATGTCTGTCTGATTAACGCAGGTATACAGACATCCAGCATCTCACACATTAGTTTCCTGTATAACGACAAAAACCAATTCACCAAGGGAAGAGCGCAGTCAGTAAACCTTATGGTTACTTTTTACCTATACTATACCCCCAGGTCAGGGCGACCTGTAGCTTACTGCAGCACTACCCGAACCACCCACAAAGATCCAGTGCGCAGAGCCGATCCATTGTCCAAGTTCTAGGAAAGATGGTTGCAGTATTCGAGGCGGTTACATTCTCCAGGTTCCATGCCAGACAACTTCAACACCAGGTTCTTCTGAAATTGTTCAAGACAAGTCCCCGACTAGACAGACAGTTCCTCAGTCTGTCTCCTCAGACTTGTCACTTTCTGCAATGGTGGCTTCACACTCCAAGGGCCGTATTCAATTCGTGGCGAAAACTGATGTTTTTTCCACCATTGGCAAAAACTGACGTTTTTTTGCCAAATAACTGCAATATTTTCACCAAAAAACAGGTGAAAACGCAATTGGCGAAAAAAAAAACTGGAGATAAGTTTTCTCCATCCCAGACCAGGCGAAAAAAAAAAAAAAAAGGCAAAATCCCTATCTTTGGCTACAAATGTGGGGATTTCTTTCAGAGCATTTGGACACTCCCCCCTAATCATAAATTATTCCCCAAAAAATTCGTAAGTTGCGCACTTTGGCGAAAAACGACCGCACAATTTTGGGTGAATTTTTTTTTTTTAAAAAGTTGAAAATGATACAAAGCAATTTTTTCCCCAGGAAATTACTATTCTACGTAAATTGGGGCTACATTAAAGTGGATGCAAGTATATATTCGTCCCGAAAAAATGCATTTTTAAAAAACCGCCTGCTGCGACCTCGTGCGATGTTTAAAACACTTCACACATCCATATCGCCCCTCGAAAAATCAGACCCAATACATTAAAACCATTTTCAAGGGTTTTTTTTACCCAAATTTGCGCCGTAGATTTTTGCTAAAGTGCGCAACTTACAAATTCTTTTTTTGGGGTAATTTATCATTAGGGGGGGGGGTTGTCCAAAGGGTTCTGAAAGAAATCCCCAAATTTTTTGCCAAAAATAGGGATTTTGCATTTTTTTTCGCCTGGTCTGGGATGGGGAAAACTTATATCCAGTTTTTTTTTTTTTTTTGCCAATTGCGTTCTCGTCTGGTTTTTGGCGAAAATATTGCCTTTTTTTGGCGAAAAAACATCAGTTTTCACCGCTAACTGAATACGGCCCTCAATCTGACAAAGGGCTCATCTTTTCAGATTTGGAATTGGGTGATCATCACAACAGATGCCAGTCTGACAGGATGGGGTGTAGTACTTCGGGGCCAACATTTTCAGGGGATTTGGTCTCTTCAAGAGTATGTTCTTCCCATCAATATCCTCGAATTGCTGTCTATTTCATTTTGCTCTGCAACAGGCTTGACCTTTTTACACGGCCATCCGGTTCAGATTCTATCAGACAATGCCACAGCGGTGGCTTATGTAAACAAACAAGGCGGGACTTGAAGCATACAAGCCATGAGAGAGAGGTATCTCACATGTTCCATTGGGTGGAGCTTTGGGTTCCCCCCATTTCAGCAGTTCATATTCCCGAGGTGGACAACTGGGAAGCAGACTTTCTCAGTCGCCACAGCAATAATCCCGGAGAGTGCGATTTACACCAAGAGGCTTTTCAATCAATTGTGGACAAATGGGGTTTTTCCAACATAGACCGAATGGCCACTCGTCTTAAACTAGAAGCTACCTTGGTACGGCGCAAGATCCAGAGAGCTGCAAGTGAGCTTGGTGAATGCAATATCTGCTCCTTGGTCTTTCAATCTGGGATATCTGTTTCCTCCTCTGGTCATTTTTCTTTCGGATCGGGTGGTTTTGTGTACAAAACCATCTTTTCCTAAGGTGGTGTCAAAATTTCACCTTACTTGGATTGTATGACAGCCAAAATACCTACAGATTCTCTCTTGGTATTATTTGATCCTCCTAAGAGGGCTTGACCTGCTTCCCGGGACTGTATTGCTTGGTGAGTCACTTCTGCTATTCGACAGGCTTATGTGTCTTCTGATGTTCCGGATTCTCTAATGGCCCTCTCTACCCATGCAGAGCAGCGACCTGGTCCTCTGTGCATACTTTCACTAAATTCTGCCGGTTCCATACTTGTATGGGGACGCCAGTTTTGGGCGTAAGGTTCTTTTTGCGGCCCTACCAGCCATTCTCCCCCCCCCCCCCCCTGTTAGCTTGCTTCGGAAGGTCCCACATGTAATGGCTAACCGCAGTGTTCCCCAGATGGATGATAGAGGAAATTGGATTTTGTACTCACCGTAAAATCCCTTCCTCGAAGTCCATCTGGAGAACACTGCAATCCCTCCGTGATATGTTGTCGTTGTATTATATGGGACTGTTGCCTATTTCAAGTTTTGATCTTTTTGACTAATTAATTTCTGCTTCCTATAGAAGGCTTTGCTAAACATTCAAACAGAGGTTACGAAGCACATGCCTAGTAATTATCCTGTCAATTTCAGTTGGATAATTTTTGGTAGTTTGTTGGCTACTCTGCAAAAATGAGCCAGTTGCATAAAAAAGACCTGTTCTATTGCAACCAATATGGTTGCCTTATATTTGATTGGCTGTCTGCTGAAAGCATAACCATTATCACTGCAGCCATGTTTATAAACTATTTGCTACTCTTCCATCACAAATGGCTACGAGCAACCCTCACATCTCTTGCTCAGTGTATAAAGGTCATTGTAGGTGATAATGTATTGCATGTCAGTTGTTATTATTGTATCATCCCTGGCTATATCCCTCTGTATCCATTAATTTTGTCAATGCAATCAGTTGAATGAATTACTGTGACATAGGAGACTTACTAGCCTATAGTACATGCTCGCACTCCCCTGCAGACCACATGTTAGTTATAAAAACATATTTTGCTTGATATTCTGTACAATATTTAGCTATTAAATACATATACATATGTACATAATAGTACTGACTCTGCTTGCTTGTTTTTATTGCAATTTAACTTCAGAATAAAGTAAATGCAATACCCATCTGTACAGAGATAAAAACACTGAAAATGCACAATAGACGAAACATTGCTAATGCCCATAAAAGCATAATGTATTTAGAAAATAAAATTGTTTAATGACTTTCTCATTGTACTGCAGACAGACGTTCCTACCCAATTTCTCAGTATAATTTTTTAATTAATTTCTGTCAATACCGCATTAGTCTCATTTCAGAAGAAAAATCAAATAAAAATTTAATTTCTATGAAACGTTCTATATCTTTTTTTTTTTTTTGTGTGCCTAAAATACAGTGACCAATGTGTTCCAGTGTAAACATTTAAACTGTACTGTGACAGAATACACCTACTCTGCTCCCTGCCCTGTCACCAGTTTATCACCATCAGTAGCTTCTTGTTACTGACAACTCCTACTGGTGTTGCTCTGTTACCAGACACTCACTGGGTGGAGGTTCCAACTACAAACAAGTTGTAGTGGTTGTTGCCACCAGCAGACTTCTTCCCCCGCTACTAGAAACACTTAGTTCTGGTTATTGTGTAGATCTACTGCAGCACCACAGACTCCTGACCACTTACTTTAGATCAGGACTGTAGGGTAGGCAAAAACGGCCAGAGGAGCTCCGGTCCCCACTGGACCACCAGGCCAAGATAAAATAAATGAGAATTTTTTATATGTATTCTTTAAAATACCACTATATTTAGGCTAAAAAACATTTTACGCCTGGCCTATACTCCTGGGACTTAACCCTTTTGCTGCTGCAATGTCAGATGTTAACTTTCTGGGTGCTGCAGCATACACATTAAATATATACAATATACATATGTAACAAATGCAGATAATTTTTTTTTATATATATATATTTTTTTCTTTATTGAAGCAGAACATCAATAAACACAAGCCACACAGACAGGGAAGTTATCATACACAAGAAATAGGAAAACTGGGAATACAATATTAGGTATATAGCACATTAACCCTTCTGGTGTCACAGCGCTGACCATTTGCAACACAGGGAGACTCAACCATAAGTACTTCTAGTTTATTTCAAACTTATTAAAATGTTTTTCACTCTGTTTGGTATTTTGCAATTGTTATTGATTGGTATATTTTAAGGTAGTTTTCATTCATTATTTGTCAACATGGATATGGTTTGAAAAGTCAACAGTCAGAATGTCGACATGGACTTTAGTTCAACATCCAATAAGTCGGCATTCAAAAATGCCAGGATTGTTACAATGTTGACCCCTGAATGTCGTCATACAGTTATTTCATATTTTAGCCTAAAGGGGAGTATCCACTAGGCGATATTGGCAGGCGATTGCACGATAACGACGTCGTTATCGTGCAATCGCCCGCAAATCGGGCATGTAAATGACAAAAACGACCAGCGATGCGCGTGCCCGCTGGTCGTTTTTGCCATCTGTCATCGCCCGTACATGCTGGTCAACTTGTTGATTCCTTCAGGTTCAGCATGTACGGGGAGCAATAGAGAGCACCTACTGTTCTCTTCTTGCTGCCGCTGGACCTCTCTGCAATACACGGGAAAGGAAACAAACAGTCACAACATGTGAGTGTCCAGCGTCATCAGGCTGTGGCCGTTTGTTTCCCTTCCCGTGTATTGCAGAGAGGTCCGTGTCTTGATCTTATGCAGCCTAGACTGAACGTTCAGTCTAGGCACATCACTAGATATACAAACGAGAGCACGATTGCAAAGTCGTAATCGTGCTCTCATTTGTATATCTAGTAGTGGATACCCGCCATAAGCCTAACCCTAAAATAAAGCAACACAAACATGTCGACATTCAGATCCTGTTGACATTCTGACCGGAACCCAGCAAAATGTATTTTTCCTGGAAGTCTTCCAGATTGGTTAGTTTTACTATCCACCCCCTTCCTGTTCTTTACACAATTGCTAATATCTGTGTATATTAAGAATGGCTACAATTGAGGCTACTCTTTGGAAAACTGAGACTATTAGGGAAGCAAGTGTAATGCAGTCCTAAAGCTATAGGAGTGCAGTGCTTTGTGCTTCACTTTCCAGCTGAAATGTATAAACCTTGCCCACTGTCACCATGCAGTTCAGGACATCTTGTAATTTCTGCTAGTGTAGTTACAGATCCTCAAAATCTTTCATTTTTAATATAGTATCAACTGGATTTCAGAATAGGATTTACTATGCCAGATCAGTAACTTGGCGTATTATGATCCTTTTTTCACTGGTATTGGTGGAGCTATTCAGCAATGCCTACCAAAGAAAGAAGGTATGTGTTCGCTTAGCTGGGAGATGGCCTAAGGGGAACAATAAATTACAGGAAGAAAGGCTACTGTTAGCATGTACTGTAAGGCAAATGAGTTACATGGCTGGAAATATCTTGTAATGAATACACATGGCTCTGCATGTCCCCTTTTTTTTTTTTCCTTTACATTAATTAAAATGCTGCAGGCCTGAAACAAATTAATCCCAGGTACAAACATGGACACATTTGTTGGTATCCTTACAGCTCATTGAAACAGTGCTTCATTCCTCCTGACAAGTGATGAAACGTAAAAGCTATTGTCTCATGTATACCTGCATGCCTTTGGTACGTCATAGAATTAAGCATACACTTTTTGAAATGGATAAATTATATTGCTTATTCTCCAAACCTATTCTAAAATGACCTGGACAGATAATAAATAACTGGATTATAATGATATGTCAAACTATTTGCTTTCTTGAATTAGCATCATACATTCATCTTCATGTTACTGTTACTACAGTTGCAAATATTAAGAAGTTTAAAATCCATGGGACTGTAGCCAACCACCCTGGACACGCCCACAAGAGGAAAAGCAACCCCAGGTTAAACAGAAGGATAGTGAGAAGGGTACAACAAGAGCCAAGTAAAATTAGGGGGAAATGTATTAAGCCTTGGAGAGATATAAAGTGGAGAAGTTTCCCAAAGCTTCGGTCATTTATCTAGGACAGTATTTGAAATGACAGCTAAAAGCTGATTGGTTTCTTTGGGCAGCTAAACTTTATCTCTTTCCAAGGCTGATACATCTCCCCACCAAAGAGATAAAGCTGATCGCAGCATCCAACGCTTTTTGAGCAACAGTGGGCTCCATGGAAGAACAACCAGGATGAAGCGAAAAGAACATCATAATTACTGTGATACATGGAGGAGGCTCTGTTATGTTTTGGGACTACTTTGCTACGTTTGGCATGGGGTGTCTTCAATCTGTGCAAGGCAAAATGAAATCACAAGACTATCAAGGCATTCTCGAATGAAAGGTACAGCCCAGTGTCTGAAACCTCTGTTTCAGTAACAGGTCATGGATCCTCCAATAGGATAATGACCCAAAACCCATAGCTGAAAACCCCCAAGAATGTATAACAACATTGGACTAATGTGAAGTGGACTTTTATGAGCCTGATCTAAATCCTATCGAACATGTATGGAAAGAGCTGTAACATGCAGTCTGGAGAAGGCATCAAACCTGAGACAGCTGGAGCAGTTTGCTCCTGAGGAAGAGTGGGCCAAACTACCTGTTAACAGCTGCAGAACTCTCATCGAGAGCTAACGATATCTCTTGACTGCCTTTAAAGGTTGTGCAACAAAATATTGGGGTAAGGTCCCATTATTTTTTTGCTCATGCAATTTTCATGTGTTTTTATTATTTAAAATATTCAGTATGGTTTCTGGGTTCTTCTTTTTCTTAAAGGATACTAACAAATGTGTTCACGTCTGTATATAGACCCTGCTATTCTCTAGTATTTCTCCTATGATGTTCCAAAAACAACTTGAGGGACTAAAGCATGAAAAGCAACAAGAAAATAGATGTACAATGCACCCCAAGTAGTTTCATTGTTCAGCTCACTTTCCATTGGATGTTCCCATGGCAGTGCAAATTCACATTTCTAAACCTCACGTGTCTCAGTGCAAATTTAGATGTGTGCTGTTTTTAAAGGTTTATGTCTTTAACACATGTATATTGAATCAAAAGCACTGCACAAAATGCATCATTCGTAAAAGACTTTGGGCTGCGTTCATACATCTGTTGTACTAGAGAATTTAGGGCCTGCTTCAGACCCGGTCGCAAGGCTGCGTTCGCACGCAGCCTGCCGATGTCTGCAATCTGCGCATGCGTACAAGACACAGTGCGCGTGCGTGAACCAGTCGCTGCGATCGGGAAGCTTTCGCAGCCAGTACACATGCACTCCGCAAGCATGAGTGACAGGACGTGCCATTTGTGGGTGGTGACAGGGGACGGTCCATGGTAACGGGGGTGTGGTGGAGCGAACGCAGGCGTGTCTGTGTTTGAACGCTGTTTCAGGGGCGTGCATAATTAAGACGCATCGTCGGCATACACGTCACATGGCTGAATTAAACACCGCAGCACTCGCAGTGCTTGCAGTAGGGTATGGTCAACCACAAGTGGTGCGTATAGGTCCGAAGTCAGCCGATGTTACCGATTGTTTAATACACCTCCTGGAGATGACGTATGTTACTAAGGGAAAGTGGGCATCTTGTGTCAGGCTGGTGGGCGTCTAATTTCATACCGCGATCGCACAGCAATATATATTGGGCGTGCTAATGTCTTGGTAACGAACTCAGGATTTGCATACTTTTACTGCCGGCGGCTGCGTGCGAACACAGCCTTGCTCCGGGTCTGAATCAGGCCCTTTGTCTCTTTGTGTCATGCTCTAGAATCTTTGAATTTGTAGAGAATACTATAAATTCTCATATTTATAGATCTTGTAGATCTGCCTCTTTAAAAACATTTTTTTTTTTAATCTTTTCTTAAATTCTTAGGACGATGTTACCCTTGAGGTAGAGAAACTGGTCAAGCAGCTTATATTTTCTATCGTACTAGTGTATTAGTCCCAAAATATATATATTTGTTTTATCTTAAGCTTATTGTGATTGACACAGTATTCACATTTGTACAACTTCTATGTTGCTTTTTTATTTACCTGTTGAGGGAATACTGCACAATTCATGGGGAAAAAATATAACCCCACTAAAATCATTGTGTTTTTAGTTTGATTTTTGGTGTCCTTTACAAACGCATAGGTGTACATTTAGGGGTAAATTTACTACAGTGAGAGTTTTTAGAAGTGAGTTTTAGAAGAGACGTTGCCCATAGCAACCAATCAGATTCTACTTAACATTTAACTAGCACCTTCATGAAGATAATAGCTAGAATCTGATTGGTTGCTATGGGCAACATCTCTTCTAAAACTCACTTCTAAAAACTCTCACTTTAGTAAATTTACCCCTTTAGAGTTAATTCAATAGATACAGTGTATGAATCTCATTTGTGCTTATAAAACAAGATACACAGGCAATCTAAAGCTGGGTAGACAATAGGATGATGGATCGGTCACTCGGCTGATCCACCATCTTGTCTGACGATAGTAAACAGTAAAGCATCCTGAGACCATTCATGTGTGGGGTTGCTTCTCAGCCAAGGGAGTGGGCTCACTCACAATTTTGCCTAAGAACACAGCCATGAATAAAAAATGGTACCAAAACATCCTCCAAGAACAACTTCTCCCAACCATCCAAGAACAGTTTGGTGACTAACATTGCCTTTTCCAGCATGATGGAGCACCTTGCCATAAGGCAAAAGGGATAACGAAGTGGCTCGGGGAACAAAACATTGAAATTTTGAGTCCATGGCCAGGAAACACCCCAGACCATCCCATTGAGAACTTGTGGTCAATCCTCAAGAGGCAGGTGGACAAACAAAAACCCACAAATTCTGACAAACTCCAAGCATTGATTAGGCAAGAATGTGCGGCCATCAGTCAGTATGTGGCCCAGAATTTGATTGACAGCATGCCAGGGTGAATTGCAGAGGTCTTGAAAAAGAAGGGTCAACACTGCAAATATTGTCTCTTTGCATAAACTTAATGTAATTGTCAATAAAAGCCTTTGACAGTTATGAAATGCTTGTAATATTACTTCAGTATACCATAGTAACATCTGACAAAAAGGTCTAAAAACGCTGAAGCCGCAAACTTTGTGAAAACCAATACTTGCCATTATTAAAACTTTTGTCCATGGCTGTACATGATGTTGTCTCTTCTGAATATGGTCTTGTAGAGGAGTGTCATGATTTGTCCAGTGAAGAGTCTGGAGAGATTTGTGAGGATGTGAATGCTTTTAATATTGAATTGGTTGAAATCATGTTAAAAAATATATATATAAAACCATGACTTCTAAGGAGGTTCCAGAATAAAGGGATGAGCAAGACTTACTGTTTTGAGGACAGAGTAAAAAGGGGTAGCAGTTAACCTGAACAGAAAGTGATGACAGAAATTGTATCCAAAAAGAGGCAGAATCTAGATAAAAGGCAAAGTAACTTTAATCGTATTGAAAATATGTATACTTTTAGAGATGGTGATTAGCTAAATTGGTGCACATTACCTAAAGTGGATGCTGCAATTGCAGAATTAATGACAGGAACTACCATTCCATTTGAGGATGGGGCAGCATTTAAAGATATCATGGATAAAAGAATGGAGAATTAATTCAAGAAATTACATATTTCCACTGCTGTATCCTTGAAGTCTGGTATAGCTATGGCTTCTGTTTCTAGGGCGCTAAGACTCTGGAGTGCGAATATGCATACAGATATCAAAACAATATCTTTTGAGATATTTAGAGGTCATGCAGAAGGCGATTGAATATCTGTGTGAAGCATCTTTGGACACTGACATTTGCAGCAAGATCTATGTCTACAGAGGTAGTAGCAAGGAGAGCTCTATGGTTACGATCCTGGATAGCAAATTCAAAAAACAGGTTGGCTACATTACCTTATGAAGTTATGAAGGTTCCTTTCTATTTGCTAGTTACCCTAACGTGGGGGGCCCACATTGACTTTTCCCCAAATTATAGGGATTCCCATGTGTTTTTTTTTTTTTTTAATTCTCTGTGGGTGCTATGAATGTAGTAGTAGCCACAGACCTACATATAAAAAAATCTTTGTTCTCATGTCCTCCTAGACATGCGCTACAACAGGAACTAAATCTCCTAACATGATCAGGAATTTACATCAAGGAGGAGCAAAATACACTGTCATACTCTCTCAGCAGAAAGTACGTCCTGCATGGACTGTATCTAAAAGGGGAAGTGTTCACAACATACATAAGTATGCTACTCATTGACCTGATGTCCTCCAATATCAGTGCAAAAGTCAAATATATATATATTTTTCTGTACATATTCTTTACTGCCTTGCAAATGTTTCTAAGAATGATCCAGAAAATATGATATAAAAGCATTGGTGGGCTGAATATTTCCATTCTTGCCCAGGAGTACGACTCACAGATATTCAAGAGATGTACATTCAGCCACTGGCCAGGCTGCCTCCGAGGCAGATTACACCATTTTCTAGTATTGACAATAGGGAGGCTGGAGAATAAGAGACCTGGAGGGATTGTGACTCAGGCAATCTGCATGAAACTGTGGAATTCTTTACTGTGTTCATAACACATTTCCCTTCTCATGCTTTTCTTGTGAAAAATATTGCTTTTCCAAGGGCTAAAGCCAGGGACGGACTAGTCCATCTGTACTACATCTGCGCACGCCCGTAAAAGGGGCGTGGCCTTGACGAAAGGGGGTGTGCCGTGTGTCACGATGGCGTGGCCTCGCCGAACGCCCCCTTCTTTCAGTATCCCCGGCCGAGCAGATGCTGGAAGGCAGAACTGCTCGGCCGGGGTTTGCAGCCGAACCGGCCCTTCTGGCATTTGCCAGATGGACAGTCCGGCCCTGGCTAAGACCTATCACTATATAAGTTTAGGTGGCCTTCTTGGGACATCGTTTGGGATGGGATTTGATGGCCTTCCTAATCTCCGTGATTAGAGCAAGAAGAATTTGTGGAACTGCAAACACAGAATAAGAGAGCCATCCTTTGTGGCACATTAGAGTAAGGTTGTGCTTAAGCTTGTATCACAGTTCTCGGTAAAAGATCAGTTGATCTTCCACAAGTACCCATCTTGTAAAAACTAGAAAGAGCAGACTTCAAGTTCAGCAGGTTGCCATATTAGGATTGTGATACTTCTCTAATAAAACAGATAAAAATGGAGATGCAATTATGATGAAACCTTGGACCTCATTCAGACCCGCTGACAAATGCACTTGCTCCGGGGCTCGCTACAAAAGGGGCGGCTCGCCCCGTTTTGTAGGCGGGGTGGGGGGGGGTGGCCAGTCAAACGTTTGTAGGCGGCCCTACTGACATAACCAGTGATGTCAGTAGGTGCTTCCTGATCTGTTAGAGCAGGAAGCAACCTGGGGTTTGTGGTAGACGAGACCCTACCGCAAGGCCCCGATGGTTGCGATGGTCTCGACCATCACCTAGTCACTCACTAAAGCTGTGGGTGGTAACCCACAGCTTAGCAAGCGGCAAGGAGGCCGCCTTTCAAAAGAAAAGCGGCCGCCCTCATTCAGAGCGAGCGCTCGCATTTTGCGAGCGGCTCTGAATGAGGTCCCTTGCACACTAATACAGTGGGTTATTGGAGCAGGAAAACCTTGCTTGCTTCTGCTTACAGCCCATAGAGGTGCATACAAAAAATGAGCAATGGTTTCCTCCTGTAATTAGCTGATGTGCTTGCAGCTCCACATTGCCGGAGGCTCACATCTAATTGAATGTCCCACATAGTCTGAGTGATCATGTTACAGACTTGTTGTGTAGTGTGTGGGATGATTGATTTTCACACAGGGACCTAACCAGCGCTATTACAGTACTGGAAATGCCCTTCTGTAGTCTCAGCTATATATCTCTAAAGATAAGGCTGCAGCCTCTTCTGGCTGGAAAGGGGAGATAATGTCTCACCTTTTTACAGAGCTGCATTGGAAATGTAGTCATGTTTCTTATCTGAAAATTACTAATTTGCAGTTTAGCGGATTTAAAGTGGTTTTTAGATTTTTATTTTATTTTTCATTACTTTGCAGTGTTGTGTTGCCTTAAGTGTGCTGTATAAAAAACATTTTTAAGCTGTTAAACATTTGTTTCCTATTTTGTCTGGTTCATGCTCCTTCCTTTTTACCATGACATTCCAACACGAGAAACGTGATTCTCTTTTCCTGTCATGGATTATCACTTGATCATTCTCCTTGTGTATTCCTTTTATTATAATAGAAGACAGAAGATACGTGTGACATCCTTTAGTGTTGAGTGAACATTTGAGAGCATAGGAACTCTATATGTTTGCAAAAAAAGGCTTTCGTGAACTGATGTGTTAAAGTGATCGACTAAATTATATTTTCTGTTCACTAATGTCCTGAAAACCTTATTTATAATGTCTATGCAGTGTGGCTCTGCTAGTATCACATTTCTTGTGCTCCAAAAGCTAATGAGTGAGAGACAGAGAAATAGATAATGCACTCTCATTGACTCTCACTGCTCCATGGGTAGTAAGAGAGAGGACAAATATCCTTCATATACTAGGCATTTCAGGCACAATTTGATAACCTTTTGTTTCCATTTGTATTCCTTGCACCCCATGATAATAATCTTGTATTCCTTGCACCCCATGATAATAAAAAAAAATCTTTCTGTATGCAAAGGGACTCGAGGAAGGGGGCAATATCACAGACAATTTACCCTCAAGCTGGGTACACACTAGGACGATAGATCGGCTGATCCTATCTGATGATTGTTAAGTGCATACACCCTTAACAATCGTCTGCCCGATGTGTTGGGACTGACGACGCCCTGGGTGGGCATTTACATGTGCCACCCCAGTTGTGATGTCAGTCACCCGCGGCCTCTACACACAGCATAATGCACCAATATATCTGCAGATATATTGGGCATCGGCTGTTCTGCACAGGCGACGAGATGTGTCTGTGAACGACAAGGTACACACTGGCCGATGCACACACGATCAATCGGCTGTTCAATTGAACAGCCAATATATCGGCTAATGTGTACCCAGCATTAGAATGGTGTGTGTTAATAACTACATTGCAATTTGGCTTCAGTATCAGGGCTAACTGTTTAAGCCTTTATTTCTGTTTTCTTTTTGTAGCCTTTTGTAGTAATATTAAATAGCCTTTTAAGAAAAAAAGAAAATGTGCAACTTGTAGTCCTGGGGTTATGTGAAGTTACACATGCTGCTGGGCATCACACCTAATGTCAGGGCTCAACAAATTTTTGAAAAATCTAGGAGCTATCTTAAAACTTTAGGAGCAAGACCATCGTCCATTACCAAAATATATGAAAGCTTGTATAGACCACACCACACATGCCCTTTCAGTGCCCCTCAACCTCCCCACATACAATCAAATCACCACACATTCCTCTTTAATAGTTCTCAGATTCTGCAACCCGCCCATACCAGCCCACTGTGATAGTGCCCCCAGTAGTAAGCCCCCTCTGAAAGTGCCGCGCAAACACACAAAAAAACCAAAACCGAATACTTACCTGTATCCGCCGTTCCTCGGAACTATGGGAGAGTCTCCCATAGTGCCGGTGGCGTGGGGGGCGGACACCGGAGCTCGGGAGGAGTTGCGGGGATTCGGGCACCCGCTGGTAAAACTTCTTCAGCGGGTGCCCGGCAAATGGAGCCTCCCTGCGGGGGGTGTTGGGCTTGGAAAACCCGGTCGCCAGGGCTAATATCTCAGTCGCCATAGCGACCTGGATTTGTCGAGCCCTGCATAATGTGATCTGATACTTACAAGGAAGTATAATATCTGGTTGCCAGCTGGCAACGAGACTAGTCGGGAGGTTCCCTGTCACTGCTGGTGTACACTACAGCATAAGCAGGCAGCTATTTTGGGATCGTTTGTCTGAAGATTGTAAAATGTGTTAAGTCTTTGGTATTCATGTACTTGGTTATATATCTAGAAATGGCAACCCCTCCTTTTAGTCATACTGCTGAGTTAATTTTGTTTTGAGTTTTCTAAAGTGCATCCTTGAGAGTCGGTTATCAGATGTGATAGGCCCTTGTGATATTTCTGCCCCATATAAAGTAGTGATGGGAACAGTAAATGTGTAGATGTTTTATCCCTAATAAAATCCATAAATATCCTTAATATACAATATGCTACCATAATGATATGAATAATACTCTTGTGTGTGCTCGTATTTTTATAAAATACATGTAAAGCCTTAAGAGGCCGCACTCTTCATTAACCTCCAAGCATTTATCAAATTTAGAACAACCTGTTTTGTGTGTTAAATCATTCCCATGACATAAAGGGAAATCTATCATAGGCACACTTTATGATGTTTATAGACTGCTGGCCCTTTGGGCATAGCAAAAATGAAGCACTTGACTTTTTCAGTTAAATTTTAATTAGTTTGGTTACCAGCTGAGGTTTATTTTTTGCACTTTTGTTTTTGTTAGAAGAAATGCACACCATTTTACATTCCATTACCATACTATACAATGCAATATAATATAATAATATACACCCTGAAGAAAATGTAGGTGTAACCAGCATTATGGAGACCAATGAACAAAACACATCTGATAAATACATAAATGCATGATATCCCCTTTGTCCCTTAACAAAATATCTAAAGCCAAAAAAACCCCAGTGAAAATGAAGCCGTTTAAAAGCATCTTTGCACACTTTACGTTACACTTTCACACAGTTTTATATGGAGATCAGACTTTCAGTAGACTGAGCTTTGTACTGCATTAGTGCGCTGCTTGGCCTCTATGTAATGATAGAATAGTGGGAGATGTATATAGTAATGGCATAGTGAGAATGTAAGAGATGAGCTTTATGCACATTCTCATATATTGGATAGCATTACTGCCTCACACCACCTGAGCTCGTGGGTTTGATTCTCACTATGGCCCTAACTGTGCAGAGTTTGTACATACTTTCTTTGCTTGCTTGGGTTTACTCTGGGTGCTCAGGTTTCCTCCCACACTCCAAAAATATACTGGTAGGGTAATGGGCTCCCAACAAAAAAATAACCCTATTGTGTATGTGTATGAGCATGTGGTGGGGGAATATAGATTGTAAGCTTCACTGGGGCAGTGACTGATGTGAATGGCCAAATATTCTCTGTAAAGTGCTGTAGAATATGTGTCCGCTATATAAATAACTGGTAATAATCTGTAAGATTGATACGGATGGTGCTGTGTGAATTGTATCTTAACACTGATTTCTACTTTTGGGGTATAGCTGGATCCTGGATCCTAGGGCACCACGGAGTTAAAGCTTTTAGCTGCTCCCAGGATGCACTTGGGTCCAACCTCCCCTATACCCCGCCCCCGAGCCACAGGCACCTTAGTTTAAGATGGTGCCCGGCCGGAGTCGGGTCACCCTGCGGGGGGGGGCTGCAGGAGCAGCCCCCTAAAGCTTTTTATTTAACTAGGTTAAATTTATTTTTACTATAGTTTTGTTCTCCAGAGCGGCAGCGCTGGGCTGTCTGTACAGACGCCCACGCTGCCGCTCCTTCTCCCTGCTGGCGCCGCGACTCCAGCACTGAACTGGGGATCGCGGCGGGGGAAGCCAGAGTCTGTACTAGCCGGACTCTGGTTTCCCCCGGGACTGCTGCCGGAAGACGCCGGGGAGCTTAAGGTAAGCCGCGCACCGCTGATTAGCGGCGGTGCGCGGGTAATGCCTTTTATATGCAGTCCCATGCCCCCGGTCTAGGGGACAGACCGGGGGCGGCGGGCCCCCCCTCTATCGGAGGCATACCCCGTCAGACCACTAGACCACCAAGGTAAATTAAGCGGCAAGCGGGATGCCGCAACCTTGGGGGTTAAATATGCTAGCCAGGGGAGGAAGCCTTCCCTGTCAGCGGCTCCTCCCCTCAGCTCAGCGCGCCTTTCAGCTCGGAGTCTGGCGTCGCTGAGCTGCAGATACTCGGCCACTCCTCCTCTGAGGTCTCCAGCGGCCATTTTCTTACTGGCAGCGCAGATGTCTCGGGGAGCACGCGGACCGGTCCCCCTGTGTACCTCTCCCCCGACAAGGACAGTGTACACAGCACTATAGCCCTCCCAGACACTGAATCTGGGCAGGTTGATTGTAGTGGAAAGGTGCAGTGAGTATATCTTCCTGCATGGTATGTGACTTTTGCTAGTGCTGCCTGTCTGTGTCTTTTTTCTACTTACTGTCAGCCTGTACCTATCCCTTTGCTTCTCCTACAAGCCCTACAGGTGTGCGGGTAAAGGGCGTTTCTACTGACCTCTCTTTTATATAGATCACGTATTTGTGAGGTCCGTCACATACAGTTGTGTGCTACACGGTGCCATATTGTGGGCTGTTGTTCAGCACACTGGTGAGTGCGCACGTTTTCTTCCTAAGTCATGTCTGAGGAGGAGATTGAGCACTCCGGGGAGGATTAGTCACAGGACGGCCTGTGCGGACGGTGCCAGGCGGTCCCTGGTACGTCTAAACCTCCCATGTCGCAGGAGCCACCATGGGCGATGTTTTCCCAGGTGCTGGTGTCCATCGCGGACCGTCTGTCGGTCCCGACTGCCGCCACTACTAGGGCGTTGCCCCAGCCTGCCATCCCCCATTCCCCGGGTGTCCCACAATTATTGCAGACTCCCCCGGGGTCTCAGCCTGTTGGTCCCTATGCGGGGTTGCCAATGTATATTCAGTCCACCCCTGTGGCACAGCCGGCTGTGGTGCCGTTTCAGGCTCCTGTGACAGCTCCTCCACCCTGGGTGGATGAGCTTTCCCACACTGTCCAAGATTTGGCGGCAGCATCTTCGGCTTTTCAGTCGATGTTGCGCAGTGACGTGCCCTCCAGGGCGTCTAAACGCTCAGTCATGGCACAGGCTGCGCATCTTTCGGATTCTGAGGGGTCCTCGGATGATGGTGAGGTGCAGGATGACTCAGCCTCAGATGCCTCAGTCCAGGAGGTAGACACTAAGTCTTCCATCAATGTGCGGGCTCTGGTTAAGGCGGTGCGGGCCATTCTTCTGATTGAGGATGAGGCACCCGCTCCCAAGTCAAGGTATCCTATTTTTAAAAAAGCTAAGGTTACTTCTACAGCGTTCCCCTTGTCTGATCAGTTGACTGATCACATGGCGGTGGCCTGGCAGACGCCCAGTAAGCGTTTCCTGCCACAGAAACGCTTGGCGTCCAATTATCCATTCCCGGAAGCGCATTGTAAGAAATGGGAAACTCCCCCTGCAGTCGATTCCCATGTAACACGCCTCATCAGGAGTGCTACTTTGCCATTGCCGTCTATATCCTCGCTGAAGGATCCTACGGACAGGAAGGTGGAGACTTGTCTAAAGTCTATTTATTCTCTCTCAGGGGCTGTAGCCCGGCCGTCCATGGCCATCTCCTGGGTGGCCAAGGCCATTGAGGGGTGGGCCAACGCCTTGGAGGACACGTTTACGGATGAATCTCCGGACGTCCAGAGGGCGTTGTTAGGACAGATGAGTGATGCCGCCTCCTACATTGGAGAAGCATCTTTGGATGCTAGCCTGTTGACCTCTAAGGTTTCGGCGGCAGCAGTGTCTGCTCGTAGATCCTTGTGGTTGCGGTCTTGGAGAGCAGACGCGGATTCAAAGAAAGGCTTGGAGGCCTTACCTTTTAATGGGGAATTACTATTTGGTCCGGACCTGGACAAAATAGTAGATACCCTGGCAAAATCCAAGTCAGCCTTCCTCCCTTCAGCTACTACACCTGCTAAGGTCCGGAGCTCGGCGTTTCGTTCCTTTCGGGTTCAGGGCAAGGCAAAGGGTCAGTCCTTCCCGAGGCAGTCCGCACCCAAGACCGCCTCAAAGCCAAAGAAGCAAGCCTGGAGTGCTAGGCGCCCTTCTTCCAAGCCAGAAGATAAGCCTTCTGCGTGATGGGACGGGCCTCCCTCTGGGGGACCCCAGAGTGGGAGGCCGACTTCTTCAATTCGCCCAGTGCTGGCACAATACCACCACGGATGCCTGGGTGCGAGAAGTGGTCTCCCAGGGGTACGCCCTGTCTTTTCGGCACAGGCCGCCTTGCCAGTTTTTTTGCACAAGTCCTTCTCAGGACAAAACCAAGGCCTTGCAGGTTCAGGAAGCCATAGAGGCCTGACGGCGGGGGTCATTATACCCGTACCACAGTCTCAACGTGGGATGGGGTATTACTCTACGCTGTTTCTGGTGCAGAAACCCAATGGCTCTCATCGCCCAATCCTCAATTTGAAGTCCCTGAACAGGTTTCTCAGGGTTCCCAAATTCAGGATGGAAACTTTGCGTTCCATCATACTGGCGATGGAACCGGGGGATTATATGGTCTCCCTGGATATCCAGGACGCCTACCTCCATGTGCCTATAGCAACATCGCACCAACGGTTTCTGCGGTTTGCTATTCTCCACAACCACTACCAATTCAGGGCTCTACCCTTTGGTCTCTCCACGGCACCAAGGGTATTTACCAAGGTGATGGCGGTCATGGCGGCTCACCTTCGGAGCCAGGGGATACGGTTGCTATCGTATCTAGACGACCTCCTCTTGCTGGCAAGCTCCCCGGAGGTACTGATCCAGCATCTCCACCTGACGGTCGCTTGTCTACAGGCGCATGGCTGGTTGATCAACTGGAAGAAATCCTCCCTCATCCCATCACAACGGATGGTTCATTTGGGGGCCCTGCTGGACTCTCGTCAGCAACGGATTTTTCTGACTCCAGAGAAGGTCTCCTCCTTACAGCTGCGGATTCACAGTTGTCTGAGCAGTGGCAGAGTGTCGGTGCACTCAGCGATGAGAGTTTTGGGGTCCATGGTGTCGGCATTCGACATGGTGGAGTTTGCCCAGTTCCATTCCAGGCCCCTGCAGGGGCTGATTCTTTCGGAATGGAACGGATTGCCACACAGGATCCGCTCTCAGATGCTGGTGTTGTCCTCGGAGGTGCGTCTGTCCCTAGCCTGGTGGCTGCAGACAGCTCATCTCCTAGAGGGGCGCCCCTTTTGGATCCCGGAATGGGTTCTGCTCACGACAGATGCCAGTCTCCGGGGTTGGGGGGCGGTGACAGGCTCCTTGTCACTTCAGGGTCGTTGGTCGGCGGAGGAAGCGATTCTTCCCATCAACATCCTGGAACTGCGGGCAGTATACAGAGCCCTGCAGTCGTCTGGCACCGCTCTTCACGGAAGGACCGTTCAGGTGCAGTCAGACAACGCCACCACGGTGGCGTACATCAATCACCAGGGAGGGACTCGCAGTCGAGCTGCGATGTCGGAGGTATCCCGCGTCCTGGCTTGGGCGGAGCGCTATCTTCCAGCTCTCTCGGCAGTTTTCATCCCAGGAGTCCTCAATTGGGAGGCAGACTTCCTCAGCCGTTACGACGTGCATCCCGGGGAATGGTCGCTTCATCCAGAGGTATTCCAACTACTCGTAGACAAGTGGGGGCTGCCAGAGCTGGACCTGATGGCGTCCCGTCACAATCACAAGCTGCCTGTGTACGGGTCAAGGACAAGGGACGCAGGCGCAAGTCTGATAGACGCGCTGTCGGTGAAATGGCTGTTTCAACTGGCTTACTTGTTCCCTCCGATATCTCTGCTGCCTCGGGTCCTGCGCAAGTTCAAACAGGACGGAGGCACACTGATCCTGGTGGCCCCAGCGTGGCCCAGAAGGCCGTGGTACTCCGATCTGCGGAGCCTGTCCATCGACGCTCCGTACCTCCTACCTCAACGGCGGGACCTGTTGTCTCAGGGGCCATGTCTTCACCCGGATCTGGGTCGACTATCTTTGACGGCGTGGCTCTTGAGACAGCCGTCCTGAGGTCTCGGGGCTTTTCTAGCTCCGTTATTACCACCATGCTGAGGGCGCGCAAGCCTGCTTCCGCGAGGATCTATCACAGAGTGTGGCACACTTACTTTCAGTGGTGCGAGGCCAGAAACTATGATCCCCAGGTGTTCCGGGTTTCGCGTATTCTGGCTTTCCTTCAGTCGGGTTTGGACTTACGTGTACCTTCAGTGAAGAAAGACGTAATCCTGTCTGCTCTGTCGGTGTGGTTCCAGCGCAGGATCGCTGCTATGCTGGACGTACACACCTTTTTCCAGGGTGTTTTGAGAATCCAGCCTCCCTTTGTGCCACCTGTGGCCCCGTGGGATTTGGCGGTGGTTCTTCGGGCCTTACAGGGTCCTCCTTTTGAGCCCTTGGAGTCAGTGGAGCTCAAGTGGCTAACTTTTAAAACTGTTTTCCTCTTGGCAATTGCTTCTGCCAGGAGGGTTTCAGATTTGGGGGCGCTTTCTTGTCGTCCCCCTTTTCTGATTTTTCATCAGGACAGAGCGGTGCTTCGCACTCGTCCTGATTTCCTGCCTAAGGTGGTTTCCAGGTTCCACATTAATCAGGAAATTGTTGTACCAGCCTTTCAGTCACCTGATCTTTCGGCTGGGGACACTTCCTTAGACGTTGTCCGGGCACTCCAGGTTTATGTGGACCGGACTAGTTCTGTGAGGAAGTCGGATTCTTTGTTTATCCTCTTTGGTTTTCACAAGAGGGGTTGGCCTGCCAACAAACAGACTCTAGCCCGTTGGCTTCGTTCTGTAATTATTGAGGCTTATATGCAGGAGGGTTTACCTGTTCCAGCCTCTGTTAAGGCTCATTCCACTCGGTCCGTGGGCCCTTCTTGGGCTGCTAGCCGTGGCGCCTCTGCTTGTTCAGCTCTGTAAGGCGGCCACCTGGTCTTCCATTCAGACCTTTTTGAGGTTCTATGCGTTTGACACCTTTGCCTCTCAGGATGCATCCTTTGGGCGCCGGGTTCTCCTATCAGCACAGGAGCGTCCCCGCCCTTAGTTGGACTGCTTTGGGACATCCCCAAGGTCACCCTCTGGACCCCTATGGACCCTGAAGTAGAAAACAAGAGATATGGTAAGAACTTACCTTTGTTATCTCTGTTTCTACGAAGTCCATAGGGTCCACAGGGCACCCGCCCTGACGCACCTGGCTTCATATGGGCTCTGTGACTGGTCACCGGTTTTCCGTCTCCCATTTCTGTGAGTATGGTTCTTGTGTGTTCCAGTCTTCCTTCTCTCTGTTTCGTCTCCTCCGGCCTGGGCTGCTTACCAACTGAGGTGCCTGTGGCTCGGGGGCGGGGTATAGGGGAGGTTGGACCCAAGTGCATCCTGGGAGCAGCTAATAGCTTTAACTCCGTGGTGCCCGAGGATCCAGGATCCAGCTATACCCCAAGGTCACCCTGTGGACCCTATGGACTTCGTAGAAACAGAGATAACAAAGGTAAGTTTTTACCATATCTCTTGTTTTCTGTTTATCTCCTAAAACTCGAACAGAAATCCACGTTAAGTTGAGCTTTCAGCCCATATTGGGGCCGCTGCAAATGTGTTGACCCATAGCTCTGGGTACTTATCCCAGAATCTATGGGTTAATGCTCGTTCACTACAGAATCACCTCACAAGGAAACGGGCTTGTAATTGAATAGCTCCTGGCATAAAAATCCGAGGCTGCAACATTTTTCTTCACGCGGTCAGATATCAAGGCTAATTGAATCCGATCCTTATTGGCAAAATGTTGCAACTTCTATGGTAAGTTTCAGGACAAACTAAGGCGCCCAAGATCTTGTCTCCACATTTGGGAACTGTCAAAAGAGGTTTCTGTTCTAAAGTGGTAAATCATTCAGTTATTTTCTAGGTATTAAATCTCTTGGTGCAAAATGTGAAGTGATGATGACTATCTGCGGCCACTTCTGATTGGCTATATGCGTATAGATCCTTCCCTCCTTGATTTTATAGGAAGATTGGCACTTTGATCAATTCACATTATTATGGTGAATTTAGCATTAATTCTGCAGCAATGGAACACATTTCCAATTTATAAGGGATTAGGACAGATGTGTCTACTGATGTGCGCTTAATAAAAACCTTGTTTTTAGTCTTGGTCTAATTTCCTTTTACATGGTGAATGCGTTATTATTATTAATAAGACTGTCTGGACATATACTATATTGTGTACTAGATCTATATAGCATTTACTACTACAAGTGTTAAATCACATATCCTGGTGTAAAACCGGTGCATTAACTACCGTTCCCTCCAGGAGAAAGCAGGGGCAAATGTTACCCCTCCTAAACGGGATGCATCTTGCCTCTATGGAAAGCGTCACATAATAAGCGCGCTTTGTCTCTCTCTTTTTTTTTGTTATTTTTTTGGGACACATTTTACGCTTGTGATTTAAACACAAACTTTGTTCCTCTCCAGATAACCCTGAGTGATAAAAAAGGGGGCTCATTAGTCTGTGGTGAAGATCAACTTAATCCTTGGGTGTAGCTGAAGCAAAGTGTGAGAGAGGTTCCTCAATTTCTGGGGGACTGCAGTTGATGTCAGTGACTTGTGCTATTCACATGGGTAGCCACAGTAAAAGTAGAGGCCATATACAGTAGACATACTTGGTATAAGGTACACAGAGTGTAATGTGCTGCACTGGGTTTTCAGCCATTGCATATATGGAAGCAGTCATCCTTTTTTCCATTCTCATCTCTAATTACAAGGTTCCGTATCTCAGATAGAATTACCTGGAATAAATAAAGTAACCATGACTGGACTTTAATTTTCATCACATTACTAGTCCCTACCCACAAACTATGCAGTAATTTCCAGACTGAAAGGTCCCTTTGCTGCTGATTCAACAAAGGGACATAATTACGTCTGACAATTTTCAACCAGTGTCGTCGTGAAAACCAACAGGTGTTTAATATTCTATGTTTTGTAAGTAAAGGAAATGCTGACCTCCATCGTCCAGCTATGGAGTAGGGATAATGAATGTAATAGTTTCACATTTATCTTTGTTTATATTATAGGTTAGAGATCACCGCAAACTGGGGTATTAGCTGTGTTTCGTATTGGAGGGACGTGCAGTTTAGCAACAGAGGGCTTCATGTAATTTGCAAATAAAGCAACTTTATTTTGTTCTGGGCTATGGCGATTGCCAGAGATATCAGGGTTAGATCTCTGATAAAGGGGGATAAAACATCAGTGCATTATAAGTGGTGACAGCTGCAGCCATGTTATGCGTTGATAGACTATGATTTGGGCAAAGACCCGTCAATACATACCCTTAAACAGCGAGAATGATGTAGGGGCACAATATAGGTATTCAGCGAGCCCTCTAATTCAAACTGGCATTATTGCATATCAGTTCTTTTTATGCCAGTCTTTTCAGTGTCTAGCCAAGTAATGATGGATATTTGTGGTAAGGAGGAGACAAGTGACGTTTTATTCTGCGTAGATTACTCTTCATGCTGTCTTATCATGAACAGCGCTGACTTAATTGGAATGGTTTAAAGGTGGAAGGGAGAGAGTTCTACTGGTTGCCAACATATTTGTATACAGTTTTCTATCTATGCTCGAGAGAGATAAGAGAGTAGTTGGAGCACCTGGATGATGTCACATCAATGGGATTTTGTTTGGTTTAGATAGGGGCCCCTACAAGTGCAGGAGAGCAACCAAAGCTACACATGTGTCCTTATACATCTTTGCTGCAGTTACGCTAAAAAGCTCCTCTTGGCGCTCCAGTTTCCGTGAGACTCTGACAGCGTCGGGCGTATTTTTCTGCAGAAAATGCATCTAAGTCGTAGTTTGATGAGACTAGGACGCACCAGCAGACTGTGCTGATTAATTAGATATGCAACACTTGTATATCTGAGTGCGACTGAGTCTCTAAATCTGTATACAAAGTGTTACAATGTAACACTTTGTATACAGGCCGCAGCTTTTTTCATTCCAAGTTTGTTGTGGTACATATATAAACTCAGGTGCACTCCGATACATATATTCATTAGTACAGTCTACTGGTGCGTCCTAGTCGCATTGCATTGCGACTTAAATGCATTTTCTGAAAAAAAAACTTGCCCGACGCTAGCAGAGTAGCACGGGACCTGGCAGTTCACTCACGCCAGAAAGTCGCACTGCATGACGTATTGAAGCTGGATGTATGAGGACACATCTGTAAATGGCCTGATAATGTTTCTCCTAAAGCAGACCACTGCTATAGGTAGAGACTTAAGGCAGCTGAATACAGGACTGATGCAAGTATCAGAATAACCAAGAGAGCAATAGGGAAAATCTGGAACAGACACTGGAGTCTGTTGCCGGTAGCATGACTGAGTCAGGCTGTAGGATTGCTGGACTTAAGGCCTTTTTCCGATATTTTGGGGTCTGCGGATGGACCTGTTCTGTACATGTGCAGAACGGGTCCCACTATCTCTCAGATCCTCCAAGTCGCAGCATGATTGACATGATGTGGCGTTTGGGGAGCGGAGCAGAGGCTTGCCTGGCCAGAATTCCCGGAGACGGGGGTACGTCCCCCCACGTTTTCCGGGAGGGATGAGTCCAAGGTCTGCGTATCTGGATGCAGATTTCCTGGCCTTGCAAGCTGCTGGGAAACTGCCGATGGTTGAAATGGTGATCAGAGACAGCGTCTCCGGATGCTGCACTCGGATCGCAGAAGCAGCAAGGAGGTGTCTGTTTCCTACAGATACCTCCTGTTGCATTTGAGTTGGACACTATTGCTCAATACCGTCCATCTCTGAATCAGGACCTTAACCACTTGCCTGGCATGGTCGCATTTTACCGACCAGTCCGATAAACAGTGTGGGCAGCTGCAGGAAGAGAATTTTCCTGCAGCTGCTGCTCACTGAGGGACCTTCTGGTTCCTCTGCTTGCCTGCACCCTCCCCAGAGCTGGACTGGCCATCGGGCTCTTTTGGCAAATGCCAGAAGGGCCGATGGCAAGGAGGGCAGAAGGGCCCCTGCCCTCCACCCCACACCTCCGGATACATGTTATGTGCTCGGGGGGAAGGGGTGGCGGCAGTGATGGTCCAGGAAGAGACGGGGGTGTGCCGTGAGGCCAGACCCCCCTGAATCGTGGCACGCCCCCTTCGTGAGCACCCTCACCTAAGGCATGTGCACAAAGGGCAGACTGCCAGGGCTGAACTAAAGCCCTAGTCCGTCACTGATCCTCTTCCAGTGTCTGCCGGGCTACCGATCACTGCTGATCGGTCAGCACAGCACCCAGCGGCTGCAGAGATTAGCAGCTGCTGGGGAAAGTAAATTAATCCCCCCTCACCCCCTAACATGTACCTGAAGCTGCTGTGAAAATAGTTGCGATGGTCACGATGTTCCGATGGTGGTTATCTGATTTTTGAAAAAAATTATTTTTTTTTATTTTTACAAATATAAAAAAAAAAAAATCCTTTTTCCTTTTTTATTTTCTTTCTTTCTATGAAATCATTTTGGATAAGATGAAATAGATGTTCTTTACCTAATTCACTCATAAAAAATCCAGACAAGCGGTTTTTAGATTAAAAAAATAAATAAATTGTCAGTTAAGCCACTAGACGATGTGTGTACCCAGCGATGACAGCACAATATTTTGGGCAGTCCGTATACGCTGCATGATGTGGTGTACGACAACCCTATATATTGTTCCCCCGCCGCATCCAGAAGCATGGTGTCGGCTGCTGGATCTTCTGATCTTCTGGAGCAGTGTGACAGTAGTGTCTTGTAAAGTGACATTAGCCACATGTTGTTACTACAACCTCTGTTAGGTCCTCTAATCTTATTTGCAGTCTGACAATGGGGACAACTTGTAATGTCAAGGAAGGGGTCCCGAGTTGAATTGTCAATTGATTGTTTGATCTGAATTAGTGAGGTCTGTCTGGGATGGAGTTATAGTACCGGCGGCCGGAATGCCGGGTGTCGAAAGCCCAATCCGGGACCAGAGATAGACGTCGAAATCCAGACTCCTATCTTTATCCCGACGCCGAAATCCCGACAGCCGGCATCCCGAAACGAAGGTAAGTGGGCTTGTTAGGTCTTAACCGCGGCAGGGGAGGGTTAGGTTTAGGAACTCCTGGGGGAAGATTAGGCTTAGGGGCACCCCCCAGGGAGGATTAGGTGTAGGGTGCGGGAAGTGGGGGGGTTAGGGTTAGGCACCACCAGGGGAAGGTTAGGGTTAGGCACTAATGGGGTGAGGGGGGGTGTTAGGGTTAGGCACCACTAAGGGAGGGGTAGGGAGAGCATACTTACCACCCTTGTCAAGATTTTCATTCATCGGGATGCTGCTGTTGGTATTTCATACCCTGTCTATCTGATTGGCTATCAAAACAGTCTGAGTAATCTGATGTGACTGTAGTACTCTGCTTATAGAAGGCATATTTTGAAAAGAGACGCAGTTCCTCTGTCCAGTAGATGATATGCCGGGACTGTGCCCTTCTAAGAATGCTGCAGCTCTCTGACACCCGCAAGCTTGTATCTAGGATTTTCTAGGAACTAAAGCTGGCCACACACATCGCAACATTTTACCCGATCTGGCCGATTCCGACACATTCAGTGATCACGCTGAGCGAAAAAAATTGTGGGTCCTACTCCACTGTTTCTGGGTCCTATCATATAATATGAGAGCAGGAAGCAGTTGGGACAGTGCTGAAGGCAGGTAGTAGGTGGTGTAGAGGGCGTTAAAAGCAGGGAGAAGTTGGGGTAGATCTGGGGGTAGAGGTGAGTAATGGCAGGGAGTACTGAGGATAGAGAGGGGGTAAGTGCTGACAGCAGTTGCAACAGTCCTGGTATTCTGCCAATGAAGTCCTAATAGTCATGCATGGAATGGGATTGAAATGCCGGCGGCTAAACGCCAGTTCAGATCCGCCAGTTCAAATACCGACAGCGGATGCCCGACAGTATCAAGATCCCAACAGAGGCAGGTAAGTACCATAACCTCCCCTGTTCCCACTTAACCCTCCCTTAGTGGTGCCTAACTCTAACCTACCCCCGGGGATACCTAACCCTAACCACTCTTTACCACTCCCTAAACCTAACCCTCCCAGGGGGTGCCTAACCCTAACCTCTCCCTGTGGTGCCCAACCTTAACCCTCCCCCCTAGGGCTGCCTATTGCTAATCCTAACCATCCCCCCACTGCGGCTAACGCTAAGGGTGGACTTGCCTTCGTTCGGGATGGTGTCCTCGGTGTCATAGCAATAATCCCAACAATCAGGTACTATAGTAGATAATATATAGTACATAACATTGTATAATAGCAAATGTTAATCCCCACAGACATCTGTCAAGCAATATGCATACAATATACAAAAGAATAACATGCTAAGCAATACATAAACAGTGCAACCAAACATAGTGTAACATACCAATTAAAATGCTCAGTAAGATACCCCTGTGCTGTGCCCAGACAGATGCCTAGGATGCACCATGATATCCTTAGCTGTTAATAAGTTAGTAACTAACAGTAAATAAGCCAGAGTGTGTGACCTTTTTATATATGTGTTGCTTCCTAAGACACAGACACTTATCCTATATACCCAGCAAGCAGCAGAACAAAAAAAACAGAAAAAACAAATGTTATACAAATAGTTATTTCCACACATGACCGTGGAACCCCACACAGAGGAAAAGAGAGGACTCACTAGAAGGATTTGTGGCACGGAGGATTGCGGCCATCCCATGGTAGTGCTGCCAGCTACCACTGCTTACTACCAGGGTCTAAGACGGGTTTCCCCTCTGTGCAGAACGCTTTGGTGGAACTACAAGACCCAAATATGCCCTGCAGATTGCAAGTCACCGGCTGCCCACTGCTGAGTCCCCGCCATGCTCACCTCTCCACCCTTCAGATCCTGGATCTGCAGTGCAGCAGGTAATACTTCTTGCTGTCCTGTGATCACTGGCTCCGCTTTTGACTGCTCCCCCTGCTTCCCAGTGGAGGCGCTGCCATTCCCCTTCTTGGGCGGCATCATGAGACCGGGATGCTCAGACTAATATTTGGCATCCCATTACTAAGCAGTGAGGAGGAGGCGGCTCCACTGACACCCACTGAACAGAACTGCGTAGTACATCTGGCCATGTTCGTTGTGTCTAGCGAGCGGCAAGCTGGGGATGGGGAGGGCATCCTCCTCACTGGTCCAGGAGCCGCTGCTGCCCGTGCTGATAGGTTGGGGAGATGCTGAAGAAGTTACTGGCCAGCTGCTGCTGCGCGCACACAGCTCGTCCTTCCGGACCCACTCGTTTTTAAAAATTGAGTCCCACTGTGCCTGTAGTGCGTAAATACGCGCTATAGCACGTATTTTGCGAACACTGACATTGGAACGACAGATCATATAAAATATGGTCAAATCCTGAGTCCCCACTCACGATCACGATGCGATGTGCTGTGTGCACATCGCATCTTCAGATCTGCCGTGCAGTAGGGCAGATCTGACTATCTCGGACACAATGCACTGTGAAAGTCTGAATGCAGGAGAGATCGTATGAAGATTGGACACCAAATTGTGTGCAGATCGTATGCAGAGTTTCAAGGGAAATCCTAAACATCAGCTGATCGTGTGCAGATCACCATGTGTGTGGCCAGCTTTAAAGACAAGCTTTCGCTGCTAAGATCTGTGCCTACTCTACTCTGAGAGGTGCAGTGCTTTCTGATTATCCCTGATGTAGTCTTCCTATTTTACTGTGTCCATGTGGCTAAGTAGCCAAGTTGGTGCAGGTTAATGTGTGTGAAAGAATGGATCTCTGAACTCAAATCTCCATCATGACTTAGGTCCAGGCCATGGCCTTTATCTTTTTTATTTAATGCAATATATAGATTTTTCTTAGCTTGCATTTAAAGCGTCAATAAAACAATGTCAATTTTGTTCCAAGAAAAGAATGTGAAATACAACAAATAATGTGTTAAATATATAGATAAATATAATTTCCATTAGCTCACCAATTTTGTAACACATTCAATATAAACAGCATAATTTACGAGTATTAGAGTTCGGACAAAGCAATTGCATGGTAGACACATTTTGGTTTAAAAGAAACACAGATAGGCTAATTGTCGTGCCGGAGCAATTAGATTAGCGGGGATTACCCTACTTGCGAGCCCTAGCAGTTGAAGTCCGCGGGAAAAAAAACACAAAATCCGGTTCGCACATGGGGGGAAAAAAAAAACATTGATTCCGCAGTTTATACGGAATCAGTGGGTTTCCGCGTCTGAATCAAGATTTTTAGCAAGGGAAAAAGGCTATTTAATTGAATAGCCTTTACCCGCGCCGCAAGGATTTGTGCCTGTTAAATTAGTCACGGGGGAAACCCCACGGCTAATTGAATAACCCCCCTGAATATAACATGAGAAATCTATTTAACAAAGCAATAAGACTTTTTTTTTTTTTCTTTCTTTTTTTACATTGTTATAGTTTGGGTAATTATGCAGAGACCAAATTGGTTTGTCCAGGTGGTTTTAATCCAGTAGTGCTGTGTTCCTTTTTTTCTGGTAAATGGAAAAGATATGACAGTGAATTAGGGATTATGAGAAATAGTACCTAAAGCACAGGGATGTCTTGACAGAATGAATAATTAACATGCATACATTTCAAAAAGATTTTGTTTTTGTGTTGGCACTACGATAATCATGCACTGTGCACATAGGAGTGTTTTATAGGAGTTTCTGTTTGCCCACGAAAAGACAAAATGCAGAAATCTGATTTTAACTGCCTGTATGTCCTTGTCCTCATGAAATCACAAAGCTAAAATTTTACTTTCTCATAATTGATATTTTCTGCTTTTATGCTCTCTTTAGAAATATGTGGACTAAATTTAGTTTCTAAATCTTTCCTCAAATAATTGTTTTCTAAATTATATATTCAGGTTGGATGGAGCACTGCACGAGACTACTATACCTTCCTATGGTCTCCCATGCCTGATAATTATTCTGCAGATTCAACTCGTGACTGCGTACTGACTTTTCAAGGTAAGACCGACTTTTAAGCCTGGCTTTGGTTCCTTTGAATATTGGATCTATATTTTAAAATATCAAGAACATACTTATAGTATGCCATTGTAGTATGCCAAAAGAAGTATACCATCTCTTGTTATATTGTAATTTTAAAGTTTATTTCCCCTCGTTAAGCTGTTTATATGCTTTTCATGTCTGTTTGACATTACTTTTGTACACTTGGCCACGGTTTACTTTGTCTCCCTGGATAATTCACCTGTTTTAGTGCACCAGCAAAGTTCTGATGTGCTGTCCAACAACCACTGCATGCTTCCACCTGTGTAAACTAGAAGCTAGGCCATAAAGTGAGGTTGGATATACTCTCTGAGCTTTCCATCCTTTTCCCTCACAGATATAAAATGCAGTTTTATGAAGTTCTGTGTAAAATGTCCATGTGAGACCTGAACAAGCCAAGTTACAAAAGCTGTCAAGCACTTAAAACAGTAGCTTTCCCTAGATCTTGTGTTCAGTGTACCTCAGTCTGCAAAAGGTATTTGATAACTTGGTGCAAGGAGTACAAATGTACCGTAAACCAATCTCAGCATCATTAAACTTGCTTTAGACACATTTTATGTACCTTTGTTTATATAGCAGCATCAGACTCTGTAGCACTTTACAATTGGGAACAAATCCACTATTACAGCAAGACTAGGTGTTATGACAGACTTAAGAGGTCAGGGAGTCTACTTGCAAACTTTATAAACTGTAGGAGATGGAAACTTGAGGTTAGGTATCACATATTGCAGAATGGTCCAACCAGATTGCAGTAAAAGTGATTAGTGGGCCTGTATTATCCAGTCATACAGCAGTGTTGGTTTGGGTCCGAGGAGTTTGAGTGTAGGAAGAGAATATTTAATTCCAGTGTACGGTGTAGAGCGGTGTTAATGGGGAAAACTTGTAGCATGAAGGAGAATATTCCACCGAGTAAGTCCTGTAACATGGGAATGGGAGTAGGTAATGCGTGTGGATGAGAGCGGCAGATCTTTGGAGAGCAGCGTGGTCGAGTTGGGAGTTATTTTGACAGAAGTTTTCAATGTTGTTGCAGTTTTAATAATGGCTTTCTATATTAGTAGAAGTGTTTTATATTCAGTAAATTGCAGGCAAAAAATGTAAGGAGTGACCGTGTGGAGAGATGTAGAGGAACGGACTGCAGGAAAAATTGCAGCTAGCTGCTGTATTCAAATCGATTGTAAGGGATCCAAGTCTGATTAGGGGAAGGAAAATGCAATAATTAATGATGAGTGCATGCCTTAAATTCTTCTGTGAGATAAGTGCATATACTTTATATGTTTTTTAGATGTATTTGGAAGGATTCGGATACAGTTTGTGGGGCTGATTCTCTGTAGCTACGGGAAACCGTATTGGCCTGATTTACTACTTTATGCTAATTAGAGAATCTGTAGGACTAATGCGGGCATTTGTGTGTCTGCAAGTGGAAACCAGTGCCACCTGTCGATTTTACACCAGTCACCGCAACCGTCCTCATTAGTATTTGCACTTACACCTGCCCCATGTTAGGTGCAAGAGATCCGTCAGAAACGGGTTTCCCTTTCCCGTAATCACAGAGCTTTAGCTACACCCCCACAAGTCAGAGCAGCTCCCACCCAAAATTATCCTGTTTCATGGAAAGACAGATCTGGCTAAGTTCTGTCCAACTCAGAATATGACAGACGGACGCAAAAATGAGTAAATATGTGGACAAAAAAGGACTGTTGTGAGCCAAAGATGACACCTTGGCAGTGAGTGTTTGGAGTAGGGTTTTTTACGTAGTGTCAAAAAAAATAGAGCGGAAGCTTCTCTTGGCGAGTGGGAATATTATTATTAGCTAATTTTTTAAATACTGAGTTTGAGGTGACAGAAATGTCAGGACAAGACTATTAGTATACAGATATTTCAAGGAGTATTTTCGTTTTTCTAAAAGAAGTGCTATAGATGTGAATGATGGCCTAGGACAGAGCTTAGTGATGTGCCAATTAACTGATAAATTGGGGAGGATTGAAATTCTAGATCAGGCTCGCGGCATGTCCGCTGGTAGATTGCAACCAACTTAATCATGGCAACTGGGAACACTGGCCTCTGAAGCGGTCGGAGGCTAAAGAAACCTCTGATTGCTTCAGAGGCCAGCGTTCCCAGTGATGCAGTGCGCGGGTGACGTTATCATGTGAGGAGCCTGCGTGCCTGCTGGATCCACTTAGATCCAGCAGCAGCAGCAGCAATGCCCTAATGGCGTGGAGTGGTGCCAGCGTGAAGACAGGTAAGTTTCTTCACAGGGGTGGGGTCGGGCTGTTCTGCACTGGGAGGAGGAGCTAGTACTGGAGGAATGACTACAGGGGACATTGCAGAAGGGGTATAGCTACAGATGGCATTGCATAAGGAGCACAACTACAGGGGGCATTGCATAAGGAGCACAACTACAGGGGGCATTGCATAAGGAGCACAACTACAGGGGCATTGCATAATGGGCACAGCTGCAGGGGGGATTGCATAAGGGGCTACAACTACTGAGGGCATTGCATAAGGGGCACAACTATTGGGGGCATTGCATCAGTGGCATTGCATCAGGGGCACAGCTACTGGGGACATTGCATAAAGGGCACAGCTACAGGGGGCATTGCATAATGGGCAGAACTACAGGGGGCATTGCATAAGGAGCACAACTACAGGGGCATTGCATAAGAGGCACAACTACAGTAAGGGGCACAACTATTGGGGGCATTGCATCAGGGTCACAGCTACTGGGGGCATTGCATAAGGAGCACAACTACAGGGGGCATTGCATAAGGGGCGCAACTACAGGGGGCATTGTGTATAAGGGGTTCTACTGTGTGTCGTAACATGAATAAGGGACACTACTATGTGGTGTAATGTGAATAAGATTGTGCTGCTGTGTGGGGATACTATGTGTGATTTCGGCAGGACAGACCTACGTCCCTTGCTGCGAGGTCACGCCACCTTTTCTTGCATACCATGCACCCTTTTTCGGGCTCTGTAGATCACGAAAGGTTTTTAGTTTTAAAAGTAAATCACGAGTCCCAGAGTCTGGCCACATCTAGATAAATTCTGAAAGACAGATTTTATATTTATTTATTTATTAAGTTATTTACACCCATCAGCCATAGGATTAAAACCTCTGAGAGGTGAAAAAGTTAATGCTGGCTATGATAGAAAGGTGCCAGAACACACAGTGCATCACAGCTTCCTGCATAGCACTAACATGCTGACCCCTGTCCTTCCCTGAAAACTCCTACAATGGGCACGTGAGCATCAGACCTGGACCATGGAGCAATGGTGGCCTGGTCTGATGATTCACGTTTCTTTTACATCATATGGACGGCTTGGTCCATGTGGTCAGTTTACCAGGTGAAGCAAGCCAGCGGAAGCAGTGTGATGCTCTGGACATTGTTCTGCTGGGAAACCTTGGGTCCTGGCATGTGAATGATACTTTGACGCATTTCACCTACCTAAACATGGTTGCAGACCAAGTGCACCCCTTCATGGCAATGGTACAGTATTCTCTGATGGCAGTAGCCTCAGCAGGATATTGCCCTCTGCCACACTACATACATTTTCCTCCAAACCATTCCTGAACAAAGAGTTCAAGGTGTTAACTTGGCCTCCAAATTCCCCAGATCTCAATTTGATCGAGCATCTGTGGGATGTGCTGGAAAGACAAGTCCGAGCCATGGAGGCCCCACCTTGCAATCCTATGGGACTTGAATGATCTGCTGCTAACGTCTTGGTGCCAGATAACACAGGACACCTTCAGAGGTCTTGTGGAGTCTATGCCTCAATGGGTCAGAGCTGTTTCGGCAGCACCTACACAGTATTAGACAGATGGTCTTATGTTATGGCTGAAGGTGTATATATCGCTCATAAATTCCATAGCACTCTACAAAGAATATTCAGTCCCTGCCCAGTGGAGCGTGCAATCTATATGCCCTATCACATGTTCATGCACACATTCTCACTAGGGTTAATTTTTAGTTAAGAGCCAATTAACCTACCAGTATAATTTTGGATTGTGGGAGGAAACCAGAGTACCCAGAGGAAACACACGTAGGGACATGGAAAATATACAAACTCCACACAATTAGGGCCATGGTCAGAATCGAACACAGGACCTCTGTGCTGTACAACAGTGATGCTAACCACTACCCCAATTGTGCTGCCCAATTAGGATGGAAACAAGGATAAGACCATTTTCTGCAGACCTAGGGAATGTAACGTGTTTTTGGAGTAGGCAGCCATGTCAAATGGATCAGCAAGAGGTCCAGGGAAACTAGAAGCAAGTAGTGTTCTTTAGATTTAGCAGTGCTAACATTATTGACCTTCTTAGTGAAGGTAGTCTCTGTGGAGTGTTGGAAATGAAAGCCTGACGGAAGAGGTTCTAGTCTATTCTAAAATTGGAGCCTTATAGAAAATAGGTAATCATGCATGTTTCCCTAATGACCTAATTACAGCTGCATGGAACACACTTGTCACACCTAACGCGCACTGTGCATATTATGTGTGGCTGCAGCAACGGGAAAGGAGAGCTACGTACTGGGAGTGGGTGCAAAGCCCCGTACACACTGGACGATGTGTGTACGGAGCGACTTCATATAAACACTTGCCGATGCCGGCAACTATGAACGACGAGGGGGGAAAGGGGACTGCAGGCCCATTCTGCATTCGGCAGCATGGCATTGGTAACGATATCCCCAGATTGAGCTGCATGCACAGACAACTGGGGATACCGTTAACGACCAGTGAGAGTGCGCATCGTTCATCGTTCCGTTCATACACAGTGGATGATTTGAACGGTATATTGTTCAACGTTATCATTCATAAAAATCGTCCAGTGTGTATGAGCCTTAAGGATATCGAGACTGGGCAGAGCGGCTGAGATGACCTGTCATTTATTTACTAGTAAGTTATGTAAGGGGAGGTTAGGCAAAGAAGCTATGAGTAGCTTGGAGTTGGCAATATTGTTTGTCAGTCTGGTAAACAGATGTACCAACCACTTGCTTGAATAATGATGGGAAGTGCCCTTTGGGGTGGGCTGGTGTGTACATACGTCATCTTCTTTTGTGATTATTAAATGAAGAAATTGCAGGAAAGGGTACGGAAATGGGAGTGGGCAGGTTGTTGCTTGGGGGCAGACAACACCATTTCATGTCAGATGTTGTCTATCTTGTTATTTCAAGTAGGAATCTTGGGCATTGATGGTTGTAAGGGGGGATGGTTTTGGATGGTTTAGAAGATATTCAAATATTAAAGCTCTATTGGGGTTACATAGTTCTTTTAAACTAAGTGATATAAGTTATAATGACCCCTTTTTTGTCTTTAGCATAAACTGTATTGAGTCAAGTACTTGTGGCTTATACAATATTTTATTCCATTCTACCTGGCAGATATCCTTGGTATAGCAGTTTCAATGACCTGAGGGTCCAGGTGCATGTTTAAATAAAATTCTTTGTTCTGAGTTGAAGTTGCTGATCTGTGACTGTCAGACTGCCAAGCACATGGGCAATGATGGGGATTCTTTGCAGAGATCCCATTCAATGTGGTGTGTTCTGAAATCCACCAGGCTAAACGTTTACGTTCCCAAACCTGATACACTGTTGATAGAAAAACTGCAGTTTTTCTGTTTAAATAGCTGCTGCTAAAGTGCCCTGCTCCTAGGGATTGTGCAGAATGCTTCTGATGTGAAAGCGTCCCAAAGTATGCAGAGGCTCACTGCATTCCAGAATAAATATTAGTGTTAATACAACCCAAAGTACCTGGTTCCTGGAGTAGTAATGGTATTTCATGTTCCACTTAGCCATCAAATTCCATCATTGTGCGGTAGTGCTGGAAATCCTGGTTATATAGGGTCTCTGTGCACACCCCTCCTTCCGGGTGCTTTTACTTAACTTCGTTAACCTACTTATTTTATATATTTCTTGCAGTCACTGTTTTTACTTTTCAGCCATAGAATTTACTGATTTTCAAGTGCAATTTTTTTTAAGGTCTGATGACACTTAGAAACCGAGCTAGATTAGCCAACCTAGGATCTCACATAGTACACAGTGGGCACAGAGGAGCTTGTATTACTCAGTTATGTCTGTGTGTGGGATATGTCAGACCGTGGGGAAACAGGGGCCACAAACCAATAGTTTCAGGTCCCAGGTGGCTATTTGACAAAGAGATGCTGTCGGCTGCAGTGATTGGTTGGGGACGTGGGGAGAAGCTGCTGAAGATGTTATTCGCCGGCTGGACCCACTGGACCTGCAGGACCCGCTCATTTTTAAAAAGTGAGTCCTTTGCTGCCTGTAGCGCGTAAATATGCGCTATAGTGCCTATTTTGCGATCACTGTCGTTCCGTCGTTCATTAAAGTCGTCCAGTGTGGATGCACAATCACTTCTCACAGGCATTCGTTCTGATGACAAATGCCCGTCCCTCCAGTGTGTACACATTTTGGTGGATTTTCTTTCTGTGCTGGCACTTTCTACATGTGGAATACAGGTGCTAGCCCTCATAAAACTGTTACCACATCATTATACCGAATTTAAACCTCTAAAGGCTCTGATTTGTCTAGAAATTCTGTGACATGTAGGCTAGTTGGGGAAAGAAGTCCTCGTTATCTGAACTGATTAGTAGAAATTATTTCTTGTTTTTTTGTACCTTAGGATACTACCTTCCTAATGATGATGGCGAGTTTTACCAGTTCTGTTACGTGACACATAAGGGAGAAATACGCGGAGCAAGCACCCCTTTCCAGTTCCGGGCAACTTCTCCGGTAGATGAACTGTTAACCATGGAAGATGAAGGTCATTCAGACATGTTGGTGGTGACAACCAAGGCTGGTCTGCTTGAGGTATGTTACCACTGCATCTGCTGTGCTACTCTTTTATTTCAAATTGGATAATGGGCCTAGTTTCTTTACAGATCGTAACTGCAATTACGCACGCGGATGGCCAATGTCGTGTACTGCGCATGCCTATGCATCGCAGTGCGCGAAGGCTCCACTGCGATCACACTGCATTCGAAGTGACTACGCAGACCCAGGTTGATTGACAGGAAGTCACCGGTTGGGGTGGTGTCCAGGAGGGGGGGGTTGGCCAAACGCATACGTGTCAGCGTGTTTGAACGCCGTTACAAGGCGTGCATAAATTACCCACTGCGATGGCATACGCAGCTTTAGCTTTCACTGCGTGCGATGAGGTTAGCAAATTCCGAGTAAGGTCAGACCTGTTGTAACTCTGATGGTAGTTCGTGTTACCGATGGTTTTGCAGACTTGCAATGTATTACGGATGTGAGTAAGGGGAAGCGGGCGATCCTTATGTTAGGCTGCGACGGCATAGCGTTTGCACATAAGCATTAGGATATTCTCGCAGTGGGTCTGCGTGCGTAATCACAGCTGTGATCACAATAGCGATCTGTAATGGATCAGGCCCAATGTTCAATATGAATATAAACTATCTTCTGTAATGCACTTGATTCTCCACACACACAAAATAACATTAAACCTTTAATGTTTATTATAAAAAGGCTTTGCGTACTTTGAGCTATTCCCATTTTAATTGATGCTTGTCAGCTAAGGTTCCTTATTCTCTCTGGCTTACTACAGTCTCTGATGCATACAGTAAGTCATTTTAATATGGATGCTTAATATGGATGCTTATTACTCTGCCTGACCAATGCAACAATTTTATATTGGAGGCAAATTAATCTATGCATAAATTTATTCTGACCATTGCAATACAGGGAACATTCCTTACAGTCAGAATAACAGTTAAATATTTAAAATAATTAAGGAGATATGCCAAATGTGTCATTAGGCAGTATAGTGTGAGGTGGCTTTTCTAGAAGTAAATGATACATCTCTAGATTTTTGGTCTGTATAATGCGTCTACTCATATAGAATGGGGACAGGCTGTGCAGTGACATAGTCACACTTATGTCTTATAATGTACTTTGCAACTGGACCATTCCACAATCATGTATGTGACAAACATACTATACATACATAGATAATTAAGGTAATCTAGAGCATAAATGTAGAAACTGAGACTAAACTATACTTTATAAGGTACAATAGAAGGTTATTTCAATAAATATTAGCAGAGAATATATGAAATGTTTGTAATATCTGATCATGTACCATTTAATTTGCATGATCATGTATGTGACTATAACACGACGTCACATTAGACACGCATTATTTCGTACATTCCAATTATTTACAGATTTGTAACAGGACTAACAAATATCACTAAACACAATTTATTAATACTTTGTAATAATATTTTAATAAAATGATGCTTCTCGTGTATGCAGCAGGTCATTTCATCATGCATACCTGCAGTAGTATATACAGGGCCTGATTCCCATATGCACGCAGTTGGCTGATGTTTGAAGTACTGCACATGTGTCCGAGACGCACTACATATGCAACCCCCACAGAGACGCAGGGAGTGTGGATATTCGTGGGCATTCCTAGGAGGTAACGGGGGTGGCTAGGCAGACGGGTGCGTATCGTTGTCAGTGACTGCATCTAAAGAAGCACAACTACTTACACAGGACGCCATACTCAGACAGAGATACTGCACCCGCCATATGGCCGGTGCAAGTTTCGATAGTGCATCCGATGGTGTACCTACTAAAGACGCACCACAGCGGATTTACAGAGGCACAAGGCGCTGCAAGTGGGCGTCTTAGTTTGAAAGAAATTGGCTGCAGCATTAGCATAAAGGTGCAAATCCGGCTGCATGCAACTCCTAATAAGGCCCACAATGTCTGATCTACATAAGCATGTTACCACCACTTATTGTTGTACCACTGACTTCACTTGCCCTGGCTTTCAGCAGTTGTAAACTCACTGTAATCAGCAAACTGCTCACAGCTGCTAATCATCTCCGTAGTGATATTGGCAACGCTGGCACAGTTTAACTTACTACCTTTACCAGGAGTCTGTGGAATTCTATAGGGTGAAGTCAGAGAGGTAGAAGCAGCAGGAGACACCTGGGGGTCTATTTACTAAGCCTTGGATAGAGATAAAATGAATGGAGATAAAGTCCAAACCAATCCGCTCCTGCCATATTTCAAACACAGCCTGTGCATGGCAGTTAGGAGCTGATTGGCTAGGACTTTATCTCCAATCAGCTCCTAACTGCCATGCACAGGCTGTGTTTGAAAAATGTCAGGAGCTGATTGGATTTTATCTCCATTCACTTTATCTGTATCCAAGGCTTAGTAAATAGACCCCCTGATAACTCTGATAACTTATTATCCGTTTTCTTGCCAGCTCTTCTTTCCTCGTCATTACTTAGCTGCTGCAGTTTTTTTTTCTCTCTTAATATGTCTGCCATAACATTTTCTGTTATTTTGTTTGTTTCTTCTTAAAACTGGTATAATTCCTGTTTTTCTGGTAATATCTTCTCTGATTTTCAGCCACCTTTGCTTTTTATTTAGTGTCCATTTTGATAATGTTTGATTGCAGAATAAACATCAATGTTATAGTTTGAAATCAACTACTTTCCTTTAAACACCATTGAGGAAATGTACTGTAATAGCCTGCGAGATGCATTCCAGCTAGTTGTCACAATGTTTTAAAGCAACATTTGAAAGTCAAAACTGGGTTGGTTCTGCAATTAAAATTTTCTTTTTCCTCCACTAGGAGGCACAGGGATCACTCTGGGTATAGCCTGGAGAGGGAGAGTCTGGGCACCAAATAGTTACTGATTTTCTTCCCAGCAGCCCCCAGGCTGCACTATACCTTCCCTCAGCCACCTGCCAGCCAGTTTTAAGTTTGTTGCTGAGCAGGAGCAAGGGTGCCATTTTGTGGGGGATGCTTTTTAGTGGCCCTCTGTTACTTTTATTTTATTTTGTTAATTTTTAAGTACACTTTATTTCTACAAAGAGCGGACAGTGCACACTGGTGACTGGGTCAGTGACTTCTGCCACAGATCTCCGGGAAGGGACAGCACACTACCACTCCCGAAGCCAGCAGCCGCAACCGGACGCCGACTGGGGCAGGTGAGCCGCACGAGACCACCGGTGGTGCTGGTAGTGTTAGTCCTGGGTGTCCCCATTCCATACACTAGACCACTAACAGGACGCCACTGGCAGCGGTGAGGGCCATGTCCCTGGGTTCCACACCACAGGGGGAAGTCAGGCTTTTTCTGTTCGCCCATTCTCGGTACCTGAGCGTGCTTGCTCATAGCAGACAGCCTGTCCCAGTATGATTGCTATCTCACGCTCTCAAAACTCTCCACTCCTAAAGAGAAATGCTGGGCAGCCATTTTACAAAATGCACACCTCAGCACATCTCTGGAGAGTAGTTGGGCTCCTGTCTCCATGTATACCTCACTATAGCTAGTCTGGTGTATACATTTAATTCCTTCCTGCTTAGGGCTTGTTTATTGAGCCGTATTATTGCCCATTGGTTCTGTGCCTTGAATGTTATGTGTGCAGCTTTTCTGAGGTACTTTTTTTATTTATGTCCTAATAATTTGTGGATGTATGTATATATGTATGTATTGGTTTATAAATATGTATATGCATATATGGATATGTTTATATCTAAGTACCCCTTCAGTAAAGCTAGGATGCCACTTATTTCTCTTTTTGTGGCGCTTTATCATTCACGGCACAATCCTGTAATCTACACATCTACAGTCAGGTGCATAAATATTGGGACATTGACAGAATTTTCCTATTTTGGCCTCTATTCACCACCACAATGGCTTTGAAATGAAACAAACAAGATGTGCTTTAACTGCAGACTTTCAGATTTAATTTGAGGGTAGTTACATCCAAATCAGGTGAACGGTGTAGGAATTACAACGGTTTTTATATGTGCCTCCCACTTTTTAAGGGGCCAAAAGTAATGGGACAAACTAAACAATCCTAAATCTAACTTTCACTTTTTAATGCTTTGTTGCAAATCCTTTGCAGGAAATTACAGCCTGAAGTCTGGAACGCATAGACATCACCAGACGCTGGGTTTCATCCCTGGTGATGCTCTGCCAGGCCTCTACTGCAAATGTCTTCAGTTCCTGCTTGTTCTTGGGGCATTTTCCCTTCAGTTTTGTCTTCATCAAGTGAAATGCATGCTCAATCAGATTTATGTCAGGGGATTGACTTGGCCATTGCATAACATTCCACTTTTTAGCCTTAAAAAACTCTTTGGTTGCTTTTGCAGTATGCTTCGGGTCATTGTCCATCTGCACTGTGAAGCGCCGTCCAATGAGTTCTGAAGAATTTGACTGAATATGAGCATATAATATTGCCCGAAACACTTCAGAATTCGTTCTGCTGCTTTTGTCAGCAGTCACATCATCAATAAATACAAGGGAACCAGTTCCATTGGCAGCCGTACATGCCCACGCCATGACACTACCACCACCATGCTTCACTGATGAGGTGGTATGTTTTTGATCATGAGCAGTTCCTTTCCTTCTCCATACTCTTCTCTTCCCATCACTCTGGTACAAGTTGATCTTTGTCTCATCTGTCCATAGGATGTTGTTCCAGAACTGTAATGACTTTTTTAGATGTTTGGCAAACTCTAATCTGGTCTTCCTGTTTTTGAGGCTCACCAATGGTTTACATCTTGTTGGGTTGAACCCTCTATATTCAATCTTGTGAAGTCTTCTCTTGATTGTTGACTTTGACACATATACACCTACCTCCTGGAGAGTGTTCTTGATTTGGCCAACTGTTGTGAAGGGGTTTTTCTTCACCAGGGAAATAATTCTTCTGTCATCCACCACAGTTGTTTTCCGTGGTCTTCCGGGTCTTTTGGTGTTGCTGAGCTCTCCGGTGCGTTCTTTCTTTTTAAGAATGTTCCAAACAGTTGATTTGGCCACACCTAATGTGTTTGCTATCTCTCTGATGGGTTTGTTTTGATTTTTCAGCTCTAATGATGGCTTGCTTCACTGATAGTGACACCTCTTTGGATCTCATATTGAGAGTCGACAGCAACCGATTCCAAATGCAAGTGGCACACCTAGAATCAACTCCAGACCTTTTACCTGCTTAATTGATAATGAAATAACGAGGGAATAGCCCACACCCGTCCATGAAATAGCTTTTGAGTTGATAGTCCCATTACTTTTGGCCCCTTAAAAAGTGGGAGGCACATATAGAAACCGTTGTAATTCCTACACTGTTCACCTGATTTGGATGTAATTACCCTCAAATTAAATCTGAAAGTCTGCATTTAAAGCACATGTTGTTTGTTTCATTTGAAAGCCATTGTGGTGGTGAATAGAGGCCAAAATATGTCCCAATATTTATTTATTACAAGTTATTTATATAGCGCACACATATTCCGCAGCGCTTTACAGAGAATATTTGTCTATTCACATCAGTCCCTGCCCCAGTGGAGCTTACAATCTATATTCTCTATCACATGCGCACACACATTCACACTAGGGTTAATTTGTGTTGGGAGCCAATTTGTGGGAGGAAACCGGAGTACCCGGAGGAAACCCACGCAAGCACAGGAAGAATATACAAACTCCGCACAGTTAGGGCCATGGTGGGAATTGAACCCACAACCTCAGTGCTGTGAGGCAGTAATGCTAACCATTACACCGTCTATGCTGCACCTGACTGTATGTTTTTTATAACTTTTGTGTGGTGGAAACACTTGGACTGCTTTTAAATGGCTTCAAAGGTTGAAGCCCTAAAGAGGCGGGTGCTCCTGTCTTACATAGCTGTTGAACTGTTTTCTAGAGCTGTGTACTAATGTACTTTCTCCACAGACCTCTGTGTTCTGAAACCGCGATGGCCGAGGAATCCCTTTCACAGGTTCTTTGTGTTTCAAAGCTACGTTGCGTGAAGGTTCTTTCAACCATGGCTACCAATCAAGGGAGCCATCACAGACTTCCATTTACAGGTTATGTGGATGTTAACTTACCAGTTTACATCTCCCGACCAGTTAGTCTTTCATGGTCCGGCGGGCTGATGCGCAGGTTTCCTTCCTACAAGGAGGATCACTACTGCAGTAGAGCCAGATAGATGCAGCACTCCTTCACTTATTCAGTACAGGAGTGGCTGATGCTAGATGGCACTAGGTCATGTCCGGTTGTGAATCCTCATTACATGAAGCTGGAGTCCCCAGGCCCTTAAAGGTAGATTTATTTCTGTACCTTTAAACTTAAAAGCCCCTAGGTCTAGAGACCAGGTACTTAAAGCCAACATGTGTAGTATCTGTTCTTATCAGTTTAATATCTAATACGCCCCCTATCTGAGGACCATATATTAAATGGATCTTTAGAACAGGGAGATGGAAGAAGAGCTTGCTCTGTCCACTCCACGCATTGATCTGGTATTGCAGTAGTAGCTTGAGGATCTCCTACTGGTGGCTTCTACCTAGTTAATTAGTTAATTATGAGGTCATTGACATAGTCATATTAACCTCTTAAGCATGGAAATCTGCCATGGTGGCAAGGACAGTGCTCTGGCTACATTCCTGGGGCTCTGGGCTATAAGTACTTAGAGGCTCTTCTGTATTTAGAAAATGTCCCGATGGTCCGGTGTTGGGCAGTCTCTAGGTAGTGCCTAGATACATTGTCTGCCTTCTTTTCCAGGCCACCTACCTTCTAGATTAAGGAGTTCCTCTTCTATGGGCCCTGATGTAGATGACCATAGTCCGCCATTGGGGTGGATTTTCACTTGGGGAACTCCAGTGTGGGGTCAGGATGGCCAAGTGGCCTAGGGCGCAGTCTCCTCTGGAGATGTGATTCAGATCCCACTTCTGATGCGGCTAGTGCTCCCGTCTTGGGACCAGCACAGCCCAGGTTCGAGTACCATAAGGGACTCATATATTCCTTAGTGGGTTTCCCAAGCACACTGGGAAACTGTTCACTTCCCTCTGATATCCACGGTTATTGTCCAGGACCTTGTCTCTGAAAGGGGCAAGTGACTTTACCAGTCTCTTACTTGTCAGATTCCGGATTGTATGTTCCAGCCCATCCTCTTTCTCTGGGCGCTAGCAGGGACTCCATGATTCTCAGGTTCCACATGGGGTCGCTCCGCTCCATCATTCGCTCAGTCTAGAGGTTCGCAAAGCATCCTTTCACATAAAGGCATATTTACATATTACCATCTGAATCAGTCACCAGCACTTCCTTGTGTATGCTGTGCAGTATAATCACTTCTAGTGCCGGTATCACCGTTAGGGTAGGTCCTCAGCCCCTCATGGTTTTCATGAGGATCAGGACCGTTATGTATGGCAGCTCGTCTTGACCTGCTCATCAGGGCTCAGCCACTGGATATCCATCTATCTCAAGGTAGATCTTCGGTGGTCCCACAGTTGGATCATTATTTGGAAGCCTTTTCCCTTGGTGGAGTGGTTTGCTGCATTCCAATGTTCGGCGGTTATTAGTCCCTGCCTTTATAATTACGGACTTCCGGGTACCATTCCCTCATTTGTGGCATCTGTACCGAGTGTTCTTACATTCTTTAAGGCAGATCTTGGGCTCTCTAATCTATTTATTCGACAGGGTGGAGTTACGGTAGTTTGCTCTGTTTCACACTCTGCCTCATCACAGGGAAATTCGGGCCCTATGACATAGATTCTTTCCGATTTTTGTTGCACTTAGCTAAAGGAGACCCATTTGGCTATGGGCCGCTCCAATTGGGACCCAGAACAGGGGTCCTTCTTACCACCGATGCACATCTCCATGGGTGGAGGGCAGTTACTTGTCATTAACTCTTTAGGAATGGTGGGCGGCCCATTGGAGTCTGTTACCGTTTTTCATTCTGCTGTTCTGTTTGGTTCTTAGAGCTCTCTAGTTCTACCCCTTCACCATCATCGTCCGGTACTAGTCTGGCTTGATACCTGTTGCCACACAAGCCATCGGGGAGGTGCTCTCAGTTGTGGTTCCATTAAGAAGGTCAGCTGCTCCTCCAGTTGGGTGGAGCATCATCATTCTGCTCTGTAGGCGGCCGTCCTTCCTAGAGTTCTCCTGCAGCAGAGGACTCCTAGGCTGCCAGGTCGTTCACTCAGGTGAGTGGGCTCTACATTCTGACGCATTTCAGTGCCTTGTGATCACTGGGGCCTCTTATTTATCTTTCCTCCACTGTTCATGCTCCACGGATAACAGTTGGAAGGGTGCATGGTGATCCTCGTGTCTAAGCTTGTCCCCGGCGACCATAGTACGCAGCTCTTTCACCTCTCAGTCAGCGCCTAATGCGCCTTCCTTTACGGTCAGTTTTTGGTCTCCGAGCCCATACTTCCATCAGATTCTAGCCCACCTCACTTTGCTGAAGTGGCTCTTGTCACCCCTCCTGCAAGCTAGGAGGGTTTTTCTAGGGGGATCTGTTGTACCATGCTACTTGCCGAGTGGCCCACTTTGATCAGAATATCGTACCAAATTAGAGGACATCTTGAGGAGTTTGGTTAGAGGCTTCTTCCTCAGATAATTCCAGCTATTTTGAATCTTCTCGTCTGTGAATTGTTGTTTCTTCTCCAATGACTGTTTCCGCGCCTACTGGAGGTCCGGACTATTTTTCGGGGGCGTCCTCTGTGTGCTATCACCATTTGTTCTTCAGTGGCTCCTTTGAACCTTTCCTTGGTTCTTAGGACTGTTTAATAAAAACTCCCTTAGGAGTCCTGGATTCCTTGTTTGCGGTGCACATTGCTCATTCATTGGTTTACCAGGAGAGCTGTCTTACAACTTGTCATTGCTTGGCGTGGAGTGTGTGTGTGTTTGAGCACCTTGTCTTGTCGCTCCCCCTCTCTGATTTTATCCTTAGATCGGGCCATTCTGCGTTCTCGCTTGGGTTCTTACCCAGCGTTGTATCTCGGTTCCTCTCCTACCTAGGGTTGTGTTGATCCGGTTTTCTGCGTTCTGGTCTCCTTACTGGTGAACGCATCTAAGAATGTAGGCTCTCTGGTATTTTTCCATGAACAGACCAGGAGATCAGTTTCTCTGTGGTCCTGTATGATTTTCACAAGCAGGACTGGATGGTTTTTGAACAGATTATCCTGGTGGCCCTGATTGCTATCCGCCACACTCTGTGTCGGATCTCCTGCCCCTGCTGTGGTGATTGCTCATTATTCCAGGTCAGTAGAACCTTCGTGGGAGACTCAACGTGGTGTTTCTGCAGTACAGCTGCCACGTGGTTATATGCCGACACTTTTCTATGCAGTTGTCAACTTTTCGTCTTCGGACGCTGTCTTCGGACAAAAAGGGGGTTCCCAGTGCAGCCCAGGAGCGTCCCCTCCCTGTGCCCCATAGTGGAGGAAGAAGAAAGAAGGATTTATGGTCTTACCTTGTTAAATCCTTTTCTTCGACTCCATAAGGGGGCACATGGCACCCACCCTGACGCACCTGGCTTGTGGGTTTTTTTCCCTCTGATTCCGGTTCTTAGTGCACCCTTCTCTGACGTGTGTTCTGAGTGTGTGCCGGTCTTCCTTCTCCCACTTCTTCTCCTTGCTCCTGCCATTGGCTTGCTAACTTAAACTGGTTGGCCGGTGGCTGGGAGCAGGGTATAGTGCAGAGGGAGCCTGGGGGCTTCAGGGAAGAAAATCAGTAACTGTTTGGTGCCCAGACTCTCCCTCTCAAGGCTATACCCAGAGTGATCCCTGTGCCTCCTATGGAGTCGAAGAAAAGAATTTAACAAGATAAGACCACAAATTCTCCTATTTCCACTTTAAAACTTCATACCGACTCGCCAGAATCTCGCCGGTACTGGCATCTCGCTGTCTATTCTATTTAACCAATGGGTTCTATCAATGAGCTCTTTTAAGAATGTCAGGGGAAAAAAAAAACATTTCTTCCTAAGAGAAAATAAACAAAATTATAACAATGTCACATACGTAACTCATTCTTATGTCACATACAGTACCTAACCACAGTATCGCATACATGACCATTAAAAATTCTAATACTAAATAAAATTAGTACATTTTTTTTTTTTTTTAGCTTTTGCACAAACAAAAATATTGTGCAAATGGTCATGTATGTTACTGTTGAAAATGTAAGTTCTGATACACAATATGTCCAGAATACAACTAATTTTTTTTTGATGGTGCAGTTTCACTCAGAATACATTGAAAATATATAATAAATACACAATGGACCTTATAAGTGAAGTATAGATAGGTTAAAGTAAAAAAATTTAATCACTTGTTTATATATAGATTTTTTGAATTTGTATTTGCAATGTGTGTCTAGAGCCAAACTTTTGAGACAAAAATAAAGTTAACCACAAGAAAAATCACAGTTTTTCAGTATGAATGAGTAGTGTTTTCCATCACAATTAAAAAACTTTTTTTTGCACCTTTTTTTCAAATTCTGTGGAATGACCCAACTACATTGTTCCAACATGTAAATTGCCCCTTATTAAAAATCATATATGCAGTTTTCAAGATTAAGAAATTTAATTGGCGCTTTCCATCAAACTCCACTTTGTCCTCAGTCTCATGTACTGACAATCATTTATTGCAGTTACATATTTTGTCAGGGCCGTAACTAGGGTGGTGCGACCTGTGCCATGGCACAGGGCACTGCAGGGCAGGGGGCACTGTTTGGGCCAGTCAGTTTCCCTGTTTATTATCATTCTCACTTGTAGCTTCCTTTTCTTTTATCCCCAGCATCTCCTGGCCTCTCCTATCTCTTCCCTGGCCCTTCCCCATGAGGCCATGGCCCTTTTTCAGGTGCACTATCTTATGTCCCTATTTACAAAAGAAAAGGGGATGGGAGGGGGTAGGCGCCAATGCTCTCTCTGGCACAGGGCACCAAAAAGTCTAGTTACGGGTCTGTATTTTGTGTACTTTTTGATCACCTAGTGGTTTTGTCATTACATTTCTGGATAGGAAAGTAATGACTTTGTAACCTTGGGTACAGCATTTTGTAAAAGACAATATAATTAACGTCCGCAATTGAGTCATTCTGCAGTCATGTTGAACTGTCCTTTTAACATCTGAAAAGGGATGTTTGGGAGCAGGATAAACAAATCCCAACCAATGTGACTCTATAGCTCCATCCTATCACTGCACGGCTTGTGTCTGTAATGGTATCCTAGCACCAGAAGGCTAAGTAAAGGCTGTAAATCTGCAACCGAAGGCCTAATGGTATGTTTTTCTATTTTATTACAGTTCACTAATTGCCATTTATGGCACTAAATAGAAACTCTTTGTCTGAAGTATTCATTGAATGAACATTCAAATCTACCTTAAAGATAAAGTTTGAGAGCTTGAGGGGAGTGTGTGTGTGTCTGTGTGTGTGTTTGTATATCCTTTTTATTTCTCTTTACAATAATACATACTATACAAAAGAGTAAGCATGTCGTTATCATATCAGCTTGCCAATGTTTTTCAAAGCTTGAGAAATGTAGTTAATAATAGAGAAAAAAAAATAGTAGTACCTGCGACATTCCGATTCTGTGTGTTCACTGATAGCTGTAACAGTGCAGAGGCGACTATCCCCTGTGTTTTACTATTATAGCCATTGAGGACAACCCAAATAGGAGGTCACAGGTAAATAAGGTTTTCTAATATGTCTTATTACTAGAAAAGAGACTGCATATGCTGGGTTACATTAGTCTGTCCCGGCTACGCGCCTTCACCGACTACACCCTGCCCCCCCTCTCTGTCCAGCCCCCAACCCTCTTTATCCGCTTCTCATGCTTGTAAGCACTTTTAGGGGTGGTTATCAGGAGATGGGAGGTGACGGTCAGAGGCATATTTAGGAGGCTGTGAGCTGAACAAGATGAAGTTTCAGATATATGAAGAAGAACTGCTGAGAGAGAGTAATTTAGATTTTGGAGGTTATAGGGAGCCGCTGTAGGAATTTGCTAGTGGTGTGGTAAATGTGGACCAGTAATAGTGAGAAATGGGTCTTTCCCTAGAATTTTTCTATGAATCATAGTGGTGACAAATGGGGAAGGGAAATGCCAGATAGCAGGCAGCTGCGGTAGTTGACATTGGAGATTAGAAAAGAGAAGAGATTTGGATATCCTAGTAGTATTAAGCTGGGTGCACACAATACAGTATATCGTTCTGATGTGGATCGGAACAATATATCATATACTCCCGATCCTTTGTCCATGACAGTAGTTCATCGCATCGTTCTGTTCTGCACGGCAGATGGGACGATGCAATGAACGACGCGGCAGAGTTGCATGCAGCATGTAGCGATACATTGTGCTGCCGTACGCCGGCGCGTGCGATGTATCATTGTATCGCACTGTCGCTGGGTCTCACCATCCTATGGTATGTACCCAGCTTAAAGGAGGTGGAGACACCAAGACTGCGCGGGAGATCAGGTGTTAGGATAAAGCAGAGAGCTGAGTCAGGGGTCACATCAGGGCAGCCGGATTGTTTTAATTGAAGAACCACTACCACCTATTAAATGTTACTAATGTGTTCCTTCCATTGGCTGGTTCTCTCCCACTTCTGTGATACAAAATCTTTGCCTACCCCACTCACCAACCCTGTGGTAAATTGCAAAAATGAGGAAGAAGCAAATCTGTTACACACTGATATTATTGTATGGTCTATAGTTTCTTGAATAAATAGTTTAAAAAACACAATAAAGCTGCATACACACACAACGATTTTGTTACCAACGATTTTATGAACGATTTTCTGTCAGATTATCTGTCAGATTTTTTAAAGTGTAATGAAATATTTTTTGAACTGCAAACGATTTTTGCATATTCCCTTAATGAAAATCGTTCAGTTGCTCAGACTGACTGAACTACAAGCTACAAACGTGAACGCGCATGAACGATAATCGTTCATCGTTTTAACTCAGAAAGTGAATGATTGTATCAACGATTGAACGATATCGTTATCGATAATCGTTCAAAAAATCATTGTGTGTGTGTATGCACTTTAACTTGTGTTAGCTACCATTTTATTCTGTTGGGATACAGTGTTATCCATAGGACACGGTCATGATGCTGATACCACTTGAATGTAAAACAGAAAGTGGGCCAAAATAAATGTATCCAACTCCATTACTCTCCACCTGTTCCATGTGGGGACCTTTGAATGAATCTCCTCCCCCCAGCAGCGGTTATATATGTGATTATTTTAACTTGCAAGCTTTGTATTTATTTCGTAAATATTTGCGTGTAATGTATTTATATCAACTTAACAGTTACTGACCACATAAAAATGTCTTACTCAATATAAACACAATCCGGCCATAATCTGCAAGTGCATTTTGACTTGTTGATGTTTTTACAATACAGTCCTGCTACTTTGGCGCAATGCCTGGGCTGTTATGCCACAATAGGCCTGTATTAAAAATGGCTTAGCTTGATGTCTATACAAGAGTCCACTAGGTCTGCCAAGTGCATTGCCTGAAATTAAATAAAATATTTATATTACTGTGTAGTGCAGTGGTGTCAAACTCTGCCCCTTCAACTTTTGTGGGACTTCACATCCCAGCATGCTCTGCCACAGTTTTAGCATGCCCTAATAGCAAAACTGTGGCACCTCATGCTGGGATGTGTAGTTCCACTGCAGCTGGAGGGCCCGAGTTTGACACCACTAGTGTAGTGCATGAGACTGCACCTTCATGTCATGATTGTGCTTTAAAGTGCTCCTCTCACTTAGTGGGAGATGTATCAAACCTTAGAGATAATGTGAAGACATTGCTAATAGCAACCAATCAGCTTCCAACACTTATTTTGTAGACTGGATAAATGATAGCTAGAAGCTGATTGGTTGCTATGGGCAAAGTCTCCATTTTATCGCTTTCTAAGTTTTGATACATCTTCTGCTAAGAGAGAGTGTCAGCTTGTGCCCTAGACTGGTTCCCAGTGAAATAGAGTGACAGCTCGTGCCCTCGACTGGTTCCTAGTGAAAGAGAGTGGCAGCTTGTACCCTCAACTGGTTCCTTGTGAAGTTGAGAGTGACAGCTTGTGCCCCTGACTGGTTCCTAGTGAAAGAGAGTGACAGCTCGTGCCCTCCACTGGTTCCTAGTGAAAGAGAGTGGCAGCTTGTGCCCTCGACTGGTTCCTAGAGAAAGAGAGTGGCAGCTTGTGTCCTAGACTGGTTCCTAGTGAATTGATCATGTTGATTTGTATTGAAGATTGGTTCACGCTGCAGAATGTCTGCCTCCATTGCGTGGGCTGCATATATGTTAAGAATTTGCAGGTGTCTAACATAATGGTTAGTTTACTTGTTAATGATCATTTGGGAATTACATTTTCAGATAAAAATAGAAAAAACAATGAAAGAAAAGGAGGAATTGCTAAAGATAACCACCGTACTGGAGAAAGAGACAACCCAACTGAGACAGCAAGTGGAAAGGCTGGAGAGTGAACTGTCACGTGAAAGAGAGCTGTCTGACCAACTGGTTTCAGAACGAGACGTAAGTAACTTGTATTATTCAGGCACCTTTCTCACTGCAGTCAACAGAGATTGATGCATATTGTAGTAACTATTAAAAATGTGCAGCTCTGCCTATTAAACATAATGATGGTAGATCAGACCACAAACTACTGATGGTGTAAAGCTGGGTACATACAGTATCTAACGATGATGCCCCCCAGTGATGCTGCAAGTAGTGTAACAATACACACTGAATGATCCGCCGTACGATGGTGCAATGTATTGTTACATGCTGCATGTAACTACACCGCGTTGTTCATTGAATCATGCCATTGGACGTGCAGCACAATCCAATGGGACAATGCAGTGAACAACAGATTATTCGTACCCACTATACGATATGTCCGTTATAACGTTCCGATCAGTTTTGTGTGATATATTGGACAACATATATAGAATGGTGTATACTCAGCTTAAGTGTATGTCCATGTAAATGTATATTTTTTAAAGGAAATAGTGCAGTTTTAAAATTACTTCTTACCCCAAATGTGTTTGAATTGCCAAATCTAGCATCTGATTATCCTGTAGATGCAACATGTAATGGCTAATGCTTGGCACCTCCTATTTGCGACGGACGACCCCGCGAGGGTACGCATAGTGTGTACACACTGGACAATTTAAACGATTTGTCGTTCCGATCCGTTGGAAATCATCGAAATCGACAAATCATTTAAAAATCGTCTACTGTGTACTTCAGGGTTAGATTTACTAAAACATTCCTAAAATGAAAAGTGGTGGAGTTTTCCATATCCTATGTTCACATTCTAGCTATCATTTCTGCTTCCTAGAAAATAATAGAATCTGATTGTCGCTATGGGCAAAACCACCACTTTTAATTTTTAGAAGCTTTAATAAATCTACCCCTAAGTACACTGCTCAAAAAAATACAGGGAACACTTAAACAACACAATGTAACTCCAAGTCATTCACACTTCTGTGAAATCAAACTGTCCACTTAGGAAGCAACAGTGATTGACAATCAATTTCACATGCTGTTGTGCAAGTGGAATTGACAACAGGTGGAAATTATAGGCAATTAGCAAGACACCCCCAATAAAGGAGTGGTTCTGCAGATGGTGACCACAGACCACTTCTCAGTTCCTATGCTTTTTGGCTGATGTTTTGGTCACTTTTGAATGCTGGCGGTGCTTTCACTCTAGTGGTAGCATGAGACGGAGTCTACAACCCACACAAGTGGCTCAGGTAGTGCAACTCATCCAGGATGGCACATCAATGGGAGCTGTAGCAAGAAGGTTTGCTGTGTCTGTCAGCGTAGTGTCCAGAGCATGGAGACGCTACCAAGAGACAGGCCAGTACATCAGGAGACGTGGAGGAGGCCGTAGGAGGGCAACAACCCAGCAGCAGGACCGCTACCTCCGCCTTTGCGTAAGGAGGAACCGGAGAGCACTGCCAGAGCCCTGCAAAACGACCTCCATCAGGCCACAAATGTGCATGTGTCTTCTCAAACAGTCAGAAACAGACTCCATGAGGGTGGTATGAGGGCCCGACGTCCATAGGTGGGGGTTGTGCTTACACCCCAACACCGTGCAGGACGTTTGGCATTTGACAGAGAACACCAAGATTGGCAAATTCACCACTGGCGCCCTGTGCTCTTCACAGATGAAAGCAGGTTCACACTGAGCACATGTGACAGACGTGACAGAGTCTGGAGACGTCAAGTAGAACGTTCTGCTGCCTGCAACATCCTCCAGCATGACCGGTTTGGCAGTGGGTCAGTAATGGGTGTGGGGTGGCATTTCTTTGGGGGGCCGCACAGCCCTCCATGTGCTCGCTACAGGTAGCCTGACTGCCATTAGGTACTGAGATGAGATCCTCAGACCCCTTGTGAGACCATATGCTGGTGCGGTTGGCCCTGGGTTCCTCCTAATGCAAGACAATGCTAGACCTCATGTGGCTCGAGTGTGTGAGCAGTTCCTGCAAGACGAAGGCATTGATGCTATGGACTGGCCCGCCCATTCCCCAGACCTGAATCCAATTGAGCACATCTGGGACGTCATGTCTCGCTCCATCCACCAACGCCACGTTGCACCACAGACTGTCCAGGAGTTGGCAGATGCTTTAGTCCAGGTCTGGGAGGAGATCCCTCAGGAGTCCATCCGCCACCTCATCAGGAGCATGCCCAGGCGTTGTAGGGAGGTCATACAGGCACGTGGAGGCCACACACACTACTGAGCCTCAGTTTGACTTGTTTTAAGGACATTACATCAAAGTTGGAGCAGCCTGTAGTGTGTTTTTCCACTTTAATTTTGAGTGTGGCTCCAAAACCAGACCTCCATGGGTTAATAAATTTGATTTCCAATCATAATTTTTGTGTGATTTTGGTGTCGGCACATTTAACTATGTAAAGAACAAAGTATTTAATATTTCATTCATTCAGATCTAGGATGTGTTATTTTAGTCTTCCCTTTATTTTTTTTGAGCAGTGTATATTGCCATTCTTACAAGCGAATTGCCATTTAGTGTTGAAGAGTCGCCCTTCATAAGTTCTGCTCCTCTAGAGAAAATGCACCCTTGATCGTGTAAAGCACTGTTGTATTTATTTACACAGCTTGATTCCATGAGCCATAGGAAAAGGCCAGTAGAAGGCCCTGTGCTTTATTAGATGCCCGTTGACAGACGGAAACCATTGATTGGTGAAGAATGTAGTTCTCATGTTCATGCTATAATTGTGGCCATGCAGATGGTGATCAAGTCCAACCCCCCTTGTGTCAAGACTGTCCATACATATCTGTATGTGTATGACCTAATGTGAACGATTGGCTGTTCTTCACAGTTAGTGAAGTGGGGCGGTGATAGCATATACGGTCCAATGTGGTCATCATGGTCTGACCACATTTACCAGCTATCTTGGTATCACAATAGATGATTTACTCTGATTCTTATTGATTGATTGCTTCTTATATACCTTAGCTTGGAGGGGGAGGGGTTATTGGTTTACCCTCGCCTTCACTCCCACTTACTGTACATCTAGTGCTGTAAGAGGAATAGAGGAGTCTGGGAAAAATAAATCCATGTTGTATATTTAAATGTTTAAAATGTGTATGCATAAGCAGAATGCAATTTTATATAAATGAAAAAATGTTTTGCTACAATATACTCTAAAAGTACAGAACCTGTTTCAGAAAGTGATTGATTGAATCCTTAAGAAATTACATATTACTTGCTTTCATCAAGATAACAAGTAATGTGTTATTTAATGACCCAAAGATGCAGGAGCAGACTATCCATTAGGCAACCTAGGCCTATTGTGTACTTTTTGTAGCAATGAAAACACTTCTTGTTCTTGTTAAAAATGTACCATAACAGAGAAAAAAAGTAAAAAAATAGTCTTAAAAAGTATAAAGAAAAATGTAGAAACCCTTCTCAAAGTCTGAAATATTGGATGTAAAATGGAGCCAGGTGCCTGGAAATCCACCTCCTGCGACCCAAACTTTCTTAATAGTTTCTGCTGTCCCAGAATGGAGAGAAGCACCGTAGACCTTTCTGCACTGAATGCTAAAATGACCAACCAATGTCCAGCTGCAGTAGCTCCTCCCATTGGCCTTTGCTGAGCTCTTTTTTCTGTATCATGTATGCAGGGCAGGGTGGCACACTTGGCTGTGAGTCACTCCTTAAGGTGACAGTTTTTTTATCGCTATCAAAGCAAGTACTTAAAACTGAAATCTACTTCATGTAAGCATTATGGGGGGTATTCAATATGTGACCGAAAAGTCCGTGCTGGACTAAAGTATCGGGCGCGTCCGCTTTTTCTACTTCAGGGTCCATAGGGTATCCACAGGATACCTTGGGGTATAGGTGTGATGTCAGTCATCGGGCACCAAAGAGTTAAGCTTTCAGCCTCCCAGGATGCACTAGGTCCCCCTCCTATACCCCGCCCCCGAGCCAAGGCATCTCAGTTTCGTTTGGTGCCCGGCCGTAGTCGGAGGCACCTGCTAGAGGGGGGCTTAGAAGAGCCCCTGAAGCTTTTTCTTCATGCAGCTGTGGCTGCACATCTGGATGAACAGCATGGACAGTCAATCCTGACGTCCATACTGTCTTCCCTACACCCCGCCGGTACCAGAACGCCGGTACTGATCCGGGGATGCTGGTGGACATCTGGGGTCACAGCTAGCGGTGACCCCAGATGTTCCGGACTATGGCCGGATTCAAGGGGGACAGAGGTAAGCAGCGGGGTCCCGCGGGGGGTCCCCGCTGATCACATGGTCCTAAGTCCCCAGGCAGGGGCTCCCTGGGGACTGGCTGCAGCGTGGAGCCAGGCGACCAACCTGCGCTTCCACTACCCCCTGGGACAGCGGACCGCAGCAGAGCGGTAGCGCTGCGGCGTCCCAGGGGTTAAATGCATGCCAGGGGAGCGCGCCTTCCCTGTCTCACAGCCGGCGCCTCCCCCGCTGCACACAGCCCTCTCTGCACTGTGCTGACTGGCCCTGTGTCAGCGCTCCTCCCCCAGGCCAGCCTTCTCTCTGCTCCTCGGTGGCCATCTTTTCTGAAGCATGGTGAACGCTGCTGGAAGCCTGCATTGGAAGCATCGTGGTCTGGGTCCCCCCGCATACCTCTCCTCCGCTGTGGTCAGGTCTGTGTATGCAGCGCTGTGTCCTACCAGGCCCTGTGTCTGTGTAGTTGAGTGATCAGCGCTGTTAGTGCAGGAATTGTTATTTCTCTGCATTGTATGTGACTGTGCTAGCGCTGCTGCCTGTAACTTTTTTTCTAAACTGTCAGCTTTATACTGTCCCTGTTTTTTCTGCTAAGCCCTTGCGGTGCGGTGCTGCAGGGTGGTCTCTCGCCTCTTAAATATATAATTGGTGAGAGGGGTCACATACGTGGTGCCATCATGTCTGAAAGTGATTTTCCCCTCCGGCTACAGTGTTATGGAGCGTACACACGGTCAGATTTGTCAGACTTGTCAGATTTGTCAGATGAACGATTGAACGATTAAACGATCTGAACGATTTGACCAAATTTTTGAACGATTTGAACGATTGAACGATTTTTGACTGCATTAAAATGAATGGAATCGTCCAAGTCTGACTGCAAACCCATCAGATGTCAGATATCGTTATCTGACAAACGGGAACGCGCATCGTTGATCGTCCATCGTTCAGGCATGTCAGATATGAACGATTTTCCTTCAGATATGAACGACTGAACGATTTTTAAATCGTTATCGTCCATATCTGAAGAAAAAATCTGATCGTGTGTATGCACCATTACGTGTAAAGTACCATTAGCGGAGGGGGAGGGTAGCGCGGAGGGCCTCTGCCGGCAGTGTTTGTCTATGGCACGGCCTCTTACGGTTACTGCATCGGTACAGGAGCCGCCCTGGGCTTGTTTCGCTCAAGCGCTAACAGCCTTAGTGGGCCAGTTAGCTCTGCAGCCCGTGTTTACACTGATGGGTTTGTCCCAGCAGTCAGTGGTGTCGTCACCCATGCAGGGTTTCCCACGACAATTGGTGGTACCCCACAGTCTCCCTATTTCCCCGCTCCCGGTTTCTCAGGAGCCAGCGTGGGTTAACTCCCTGACGAGTTATGTACAGCACTTGTCGGATGTGTTGCAAGGGGAGTCTGTGATGCGGCCGCATAAACGGCCGGTGGCGTCTGTCGGCTCCTTATGAGGATGACGAGGGGACGTCTGATGATGGGGAGATTCTGGATCCTTACGATCAGGAACCTCTCCATGCTAAGGACGCTGATGCTAAGTCCAAAGTATATATTCCTGGACTTATTCGGGCGGTCCGCACAGCCTTGGTGATTGAGGGCGAAGTTCCCCCAGCGGCTAAATCTAAGTATGCCTTTTTCAAAGATGTGAAGGGCGATGCCACAGTCTTTCCTCTTTCGGGTCAGTTGGTGGACCATTTAGAGGAGGCGTGGAAACAGCCTGGCAAAAGATACCAGCCGCAGAGACGCCTGGCGGTGGCTTATCCGTTCGCGGATTATTATTTTGCTAAGTGGGAATCCCCTCCACAGGTGGATTCTCACGTGACCCGTCTTGTCCGTAGTGCCACATTGCCGATGCCATCCATGTCCTCCCTTAAGGATGCTACGGACCGCAAGGTGGAGATCTGCCTGAAGTCCGCTTATTCCCTTGCGGGGGGGCAGCACGGCCGGCTATGGCCATTTGCTGGGTTGCCAGAGCGATGGAGCGCTGGGCGGATTCATTAGAGGCTTCTTTTGATTCCGACTGTCCGGCTGAACAGGCGGAGTTGATTGGCAATCTCCGTGATTCGGCCACCTACATCAACGAGGTGGCCCTAGACATTAGTACTCTGGTGTCTAGGATTTCTTCAGCAGCGGTAGCTGCTCGTCGCACCTTGTGGCTGCGATCCTGGAAGGCGGACGCAGATTCCAAAAAGGGTCTGGAGGCGTTGCCGTTTACCGGAGAAGTTCTCTTCGGTCCGGATCTGGATAAGATTGTGGCCACGCTGGCGGCAGCCAAATCGGCTTGTCTCCCGTCGGCCGCTGCTCCTTCTGGTTCTGGACCATCGTACTTTCGGTCATCTAGGGCCCAGGGCAGGCCCAAACCACAGTCGTTTCCTCGACAGGCTGGCCCTAAGAAATCGGTCAAGCCCCAGAAGCAGGCATGGAGTACCAGACGTCCGGCCCCCAAGCCAGATGACAAGCCTGCGGCCTGACGGTCCGGGCCTCCCTTTGGGGGATCCCAGGGTGGGAGGCCGTCTGCTGCAGTTCGCCCAGTGTTGGTCGACCACTACGACAGACACTTGGGTTCTCGAGGTGGTCTCCCACGGGTACGCCCTCTCCTTCCGGCACAGACCCCCGGCTCGATTCTTCACCACGGGTCTACCATCAGACCGGAACAAGGCTACGGAGCTGCGGAAGATATTGCACACTATGCTCCAGGCTGGAGTTATAGTGCCTGTTCCATTCTCCCAGAGGGGCCAGGGTTTCTATTCAAATCTTTTTTTGGTACAGAAACCCAATGGGTCGTATCATCCGATTCTCAACCTCAAAGCACTCAACAAGTCTTTGCGGGTGCCGAAGTTTCGGATGGAGACCCTACGGTCCATCATTCTGGCGCTGGAACCTGGGGACTACATGGTGTCATTGGACATACAGGACGCTTACCTGCATGTCCCTATTCTTTTGCGCCATCAACAGTTCCTCAGGTTTGCAATCCGCAGCGACCACTTCCAGTTTCGGGCGTTACCTTTTGGCCTGGCGACAGCACCACGGGTTTTCACCAAGGTGATGGCGGTCATGGCGGCTTCTCTGCGGCTGCAGGGAGTCCGCATGTTGCCGTACTTGGACGACCTGTAATTGGTGGCAGGATCTCCGGAGCTCCTGTTACGCCACTTGGACCTGACCATTGCACTGCTGCAACGGCACGGCTGGCTAATCAACTGGCAGAAGTCCACTCTAATCCCGTCTCGGGGGATTCTGCATCTTGGAGCCTTATTGGACTCGGGACAGCAAAGGATCTTTGTGACGGAGGACAAGATCTCTGCTTTACAGTCAAGGGTGCGCAGTTGTCTGCACAGCCGCCGGGTGTCCCTACACTCGGCGATGAGGTTACTGGGCTCCATGGTGTCGGTGTTCGGCATGGTGGAATACGCCCAGTTTCACTCCAGACCTCTGCAGCACCTGATCCTGTCCAAGTGGAACGGGCTGCCTCAGTCTCTGAAGTCCCAGACGATTGTGCTCACCCTGGAGGTTCGCCTGTCCCTTGATTGGTGGTTACAGACGACCCACCTCAACAAGGGACGTCCGTTCTGGGTTCCAAATTGGGTCCTGTTGACAACGGACGCCAGTCTTCGGGGCTGGGGAGCTGTTTTGGGTCCACACTTGTTCCAGGGCAAGTGGACGCCGACAGAAGCGGAGCTTCCCATAAATATCTTGGAAATCCGTGCGGTCTTCAATGCTCTCCAGCAGGCACATCGGTTTCTCCAGGGTCACCCGGTACAGGTCCAGTCGGACAACGCTACCAGCGTGGCCTACATAAACAGGCAAGGAGGAACCCGCAGTCGGGCGGCTCTCGTAGAGGTCTCTCGGATCCTGGTTTGGGCGGAGCGCAATCTTCCGGCCATATCAGCGGTCTTCATCCCGGGAGTGCTAAATTGGGAGGCGGACTTTCTAAGTCGCCAGGACATTCATCCGGGGGAATGGTCCCTGCACCCAGACGTTTTTTAACTGCTGGTGGACAGGTGGGGTCTTCCAGAGATCGACCTCATGGCGTCCCGGCACAACAACAAGTTGCCGGTGTACGGGTCTCGCACAAGAGACGAAGGGGCGTCTCTGGTGGATGCTCTGTCCGTCCGGTGGACGTTCCGGTTCGCATACCTGTTCCCTCCGGTCTCCCTTCTTCCACGGGTAATCCGGAAATTCAAACAGGAAGGAGGGACGCTCCTGTTGATAGCTCCCGCGTGGCCCAGATGGCACTGGTTCTCAGACCTTCAGGGTCTGTCCGTGGTCAGTCCTCTGCGGTTGCCGCTACGACCGGACCTTCTGTCTCAGGGTCCTTGTCTTCACCCGGAGCTGACTCTGCTGTCTTTGACGGCGTGGCTGTTGAGACGGCCATGCTGAGGTCCCGGGGGTTTTCCAGCTCTGTGGTGCGTACCATGTTGCGAACTCGGAAACTGTCTTCCGCGAGGATATACCATCGCGTGTGGCATACGTTCTTCCAGTGGTGTCGACCGAGAGGTTATGCACCGCGGGAGTTTCGTCTGTCTCGGATTCTCGCCTTCCTACAAGCGAGACTAGATCATGGGCTTCGCCTTGCTTCTTTGAAGGTACAGGTTTCGGCCCTGTCTGTTTGGTTTCACCGTAGGATTGCTACAATCCCGGATCTGCGCACCTTTATGCAAGGTGTTGTCCGCATTCAGCCGCCCTTTGTTCCACCTGTGGCGCCTTGGGATTTGGCTGTGGTCCTGAGGGCTCTCCAAGGACCGCCGTTTGAACCACTGGGCTCAGTCTTAGCTGTTAGCCATTTAAGATCCACTGTTTTCCTTCTGGCTATTGCTTCGGCCAGACGTGTTTCTGAGTTAGGAGCTCATTCTTGTAGACCCCCTTTCTTGGTTTTTCATGGGAACAGGGCAGTGCTCCGCACTCAACCCGAGTTTCTTCCCAAAGTTGTTTCCCAGTTTCATGTTAACGAGGAAATCGTTGTTCCGGCCTTTAACTCACCGGGTCTTTCCGTGGGTGAGGCCTCTTTGGATGTTGTGCGGGCCTTAAGGACTTATGTTGACCGCACTTCTTCGTTTAGGAAGTCGGACGCTTTGTTTGTCCTCTATGGCTTCCATAAAAAGGGTTGGCCTGCTTCAAAGCAAACTTTGGCAGCCTGGATCCGTATGGCTATTTCTGAAGCTTATCTTCATGAAGGCCTGCCGGTTCCTCCTTCTGTGAAGGCTCATTCCACTAGGTCTGTGGGTCCTTCGTGGGCAGCTCGACGTGGTGCCTCTGCAGTCCAGATCTGCAAGGCTGCTACGTGGTCCTCTGTCCATACCTTCGTGAGGTATTACAGGTTTGACACCTTCGCCTCTCAGGATGCTTCCTTCGGGCGGCGGATTCTCCTTTCTGCACAGGAGCGTCCCCACCCTTAAAGGATACTGCTTTGGGACATCCCCAAGGTATCTTGTGGATACCCTATGGACCCTGAAGTAGAAAATATGAGATATGGTAAGAACTTACCCTTGTTATCTCTATTTCTACGAAGTCCATAGGGTTCCACAGGACTCCCGCCCTGTCGCACCTGTGCTGCAGATGGGCTTTGCTTTGGTCACCGGTTTTCCGTCTCCCTCTGGTGAGAATGTGATTCTTGTATGTGTCCAGATCTTTGTTCTCTCTCTTCCTTCTCCTCCTCCGGCCTATGGCTTGGTAACTAACTGAGATGCCTTGGCTCGGGGGCGGGGTATAGGAGGGGGACCTAGTGCATCCTGGGAGGCTGAAAGCTTAACTCTTTGGTGCCCGATGACTGACGTCACACCTATACCCCAAGGTATCCTGTGGAACCCTATGGACTTCGTAGAAATAGAGATAACAAGGGTAAGTTCTTACCATATCTCATATTATCCCCGTATTCAATTTGATAGCTGCGATAACAGGACCAGGCGGAAAGGTAAGTATCGGGAAAAATTTGGGAATTTTCGGGAAAGCATCCAGGGACCCCCCCTAATGATGGGGGATCATTATGGGTACCCCCGTTTTGGCCTGCGGAAGGTAAGTATGGTTTTTAAATATCCGCGGCAGGTGTTTTTTTCCGACAGGGAAGAAGGGGTGAAGAAGAGCACTTAGGTGTTTTTTTCAAAAAAAAAAACTAGGTGCATCAAATTTGGGGTACATGAAAATGGGTGCAAGCATATTTTTAAGTCCCTAATTCTTTAAAAATGCACCTGCCGCTACTACCCGCAATGAAGAAAACACCTGCCGCATACTTGGGAACCCTGTCTGAAATAAGGGGATCAAGTTTGAAACTAAATTATTTCTAAGACTTTTTGCAGCGACGAAAAGTCTTTGAAATTGAATACGGGGATAAAGAAAATAGGCGAAAATGACGTCATAGGCGATAAATTATCGTCGATAACTGCCTTTTCGCTTGAAATTGAATATGGCCCTCTGTTTTAATAGTGTAAAGAAAATAGCAGTAAAAATAGTTATATATTTTTATATTGGGTGTGTGTATATGTATGTGTGTATGCATATATATATATATATAATATTTATATATATATATATATAATATAATTTGTTTATATTATTTGTAGTAGTGTGTATATATAGTAATACTTTAACTGCTTAACTGCCAATTTTTTTTTTCTGTCAAAACCGCACACAAATTGACTTAAAAAAAAAATATATATATATTATTTAAATATTTTATTTCAAAATAAAATATACCTATGGGAGGTTTTATAACCCCCACAACCCCTGGTTCCATAAGCCCCCATTGTAATTTCATATCCCACCTTCACCAAAAATAGCCACCCTACCCCAGGGTCAAAAGATCCCCAGCAATATCATCCCCCACCCTCCTAGGGGTAATATGTTCCCATGGAAGAACAGTCACCCTGTGGGACAATGGGTCCCCAGTTTAGCCTCCCACCCCTCTCCCCATGTGCCATTATATATGTAAAAATATATTTTAATGGGCAGCATAATAGTCCCTCCCCACCCCCAGTGCCAAAAGACTCCCCGCCCCCTTGCATGGTGCAGGGAGGACTGATCTTCAGTCGCACATGCTGCAGCTGATCTCTGCACTTTTAACTAGTTAAGTGGTTAAAATATGCAAGAAAATGTAGAGTATAGGGGGTATATTTACTAATGTACGGGTTTTTAGAATTGGAGATGTTGCCCATAGCAACTAATCAAATACTACTTAACATTTATCTAGTCCCTTCTACAAGATAATAGGTAGAATCTGATTGATTGCTATGGCCAACATCTCCACTTCTGAAAACCTGCACTTTAGTAAATATACCCCTAAATGTTGAGCTCATAAGGATAAGACAAGTTGGGTACACATAGTAACTTTTCAACCAATTGATTTGAATATACCCATTTTTAAATTAGTTCCAAGTGCTTACACTCAGGGTGTGCTGCTGTGCTTTGAAGCCCAGCCTCAAGTTCAATGAGATGATGACAAGCAATATACTATAAGGTGCATGAGTTGTGTGTTTACAGAGTGCAGGTTAATTCTATTAACCTCCTGCCACTTTGGCTTTTATGTTGTAAAACGATTAGAAAGCTTCAGGATTTTTGGTATCGGGCTTGGATGACAACCATTTCCAGATGTGTTCCCGCGAGGAAAGGACTGCCAGCAGCAGGGCTTTCCAGCAATATACTGCAATGTATTCCAACCTGTTTACCAGACATACAATGATAAAACAAATGGCACAATACAGATATTTCAGGGTCGTCCACCGTCCATGTATTACATTAAATGAATATTATTCATTATCTAAACACCTTTCCAGGCACTGACTTCACCTTATAAATTCACTTTATTTTATTCATAATAATGTTTTCTGTCATTAAACATTTCTTACCATCTGCTCATTTTGGCAAGATCTATTTTAGGAGCTAAACCAAGGGAGTTTTTCTTAAGTATTGACTGAAACTCGTACAGCCGACAGGAATTGACACATGAGCATGGTAACCCTGGCTGACATACTCTGCGGGGTATAGAAGCCAGATAATAAAAATATGAATACATTGCTGGAAATAGTCAGACGTGACACACTCTGTTTCTAAACTAAACAGATATTGAAAATTCTGGTTCCTGAAATCACTCAGGACAGGTCATAAATGTACACAGTATGAGCAATGTACGATGTAGAGAATGACTAGTGTAGCTGAAAAAATGTACATGCCTTATGGTTTAATGTGCTTTTATAAATATTTCTCTGTGGCTGATGGACGTTTATAAATGACGAGTTTGGGGTGGGAAGGCATTATGTCAAATAAAAAAAGAAGAGAAAATATAGCCACAGGCGCTACAAAAGGATAACCAATATTAACCACTATAGATCCGAAATATGTGTTCCATGCTGCTGTTAGTGAGGTTGCTAACCGAAACAAATTACAAATAAAGAAAAAATAACAGCTCCGTGGAACACAATATACAACAAACTTCTGTAAACTTAATTTAAATGAAAAATTATATGTAAAAGTGAATAAAAAAGAAATTCAGTTATGCCATAGCAATTTTTCATTTATTTCTACATACAATGAATCAGTCGATATCCATGTGTAAAAGGACATCCATAATAAATCACACATACATATAAAAATAAACTGGTAAAGAAATAATCAAAAATGAAAAATAAAAAGTGAACTTGTTGTATGGTATCTGTGATCATATATTGCTGCAGATAATCAGACCGTTCAACAAATGACAAATCTGTATCACCTGATGTTGCAATAAATAGCACTGAAACCAAGTTGCTAGTTTCTTCATATTACCTTAGATCACCACAGTTTTATGGGCTAGCCGATTCATAATTTAATCGGTTATGAATTTGTGTTTTTGGGGGCTTTAAGACACCACGGTTTTGAGTCTTCTGTATAAGTTTTTTATCCACTCTGGTCTGCAATCAAAAGTTGACATATAAACGGGGAGCACTTTTGACCAGCCACTGCAACAAACTTTAGAATATATGCATGTTGTAGTAGTGCCAATAGCCGCGTCCGGCTAAGTGCTTAGCAGGTCTCAATAACCGAATGCAGAGGTGAGCAGTATACAGGCACTCGATAATATCTGGCCAGAATCCATGGAATATTCAGTCACTTGGCCAAAGAGCCCCACAGTCTCACCGGGTAGCCAATGAGGTGATGGTCAAAGCATAGTAACCTGGCACTCACTAGTGTGAAAAGGGTCCAGTCACCCAGCGTAACAGGGTCCGCCTTATCCCACTGCGTCCTCGGCTCTATGCGGCTGTTAGAGAGCGCCTGCAACGTCCTGGCTCACCGCGTCCTCGGCTTAGTGCGGCTGTTAATGAGCGCCTGTAATGTCCCGGATTCCCTCTGAGGAAATCCCTGTTGGGAAGAAACGCTGTAGAGAACATTATTTTCTGGTCACCAAGATGGGTAAAAGCAGCATCAAGCATTTGTTTCCACCTGCCTGCACCTCTTTGTTTTATTGACCGGATTTGGGACATTACAGGTGCTCATTAACAGCCGCACCAAGCAGAGGACGCGGTGAGCCAAGACACTGCAGGCGTTCTCTAACAGCCGCATTAAGCCGAGGACGCGGTGGGATAAGGTGGACCATGTTACGCTAGGTGTCCGGACCCTTTTCCCACTGGTGAGTGCCAGGTTATTATGCTTTGAACATTGGCCACCGGTGAGACTGTGGGGCACTTTGGCCGAGTGACCGTGAATATTCCGTGTATTCTGGCCAGGTATTATTGAGTGTCTGTATACCGCTCACCTCTAAATTTGGTTATTGTGACCTGCTAAGCCATTAGCCGGATGCGGCTATTGGCACTACCACAACATACATAAATTCTAAAGTTTGACTCAGTGTCTGGTCACTATATAACATCATTTGCGTGAGGAGTCCCAAAAGTGCTCCCTGTTTATTTGTCATCTTTTGATTGCAGACCGGAGTGGATGAAAAACGTATATAGAAGACTAATAAAGCTGTGGTGCCTTAAGCCCCCCCAAAAAAACAATTTGGTAACCTATTAAGTTACGAATTGGCTAGCCCATGAAACTTTGGTGATCTAAGGTTATATGAAGAAATTAGCAACTTGGTTTCAGTGCTATTTATTGCAACATCAGGTGATACAGATTTGCCATTTATTATGTCAAGTAAGGTTGTGAGATTCGATTGTCCTGGCTTGAGGCGTTTGATTAGGAGAAGGAGCTGGCCACATTTAGTAGTGGTAAATCAGCAGCTGTAGAAAGGGAAGGGTTGGGCATGAGCATGCAATAATGAAAACTACATTTCTAAGCGCAAAGGTCAACTTTTGGTAGAATTTGTCTTCTGTCTCCCTGATGTAAAATGTCAGCGCTGTCAACGCTAGTGCTTAGCGGCTACAAACAGATCTGTAACGTTTAGTGTGTGACTCACTTGAGACGATTCAGTTGTTTTGTAGGGTGCGCAAATTAATGTTGCAATTCAGTAGTTTTGGACGCCCATTACTTATCGTGTTTGACACGCCCAATTAGATCGGGTTTAGCCACTTAATACAGCTGAACCAGTCTAAAGTTATGATTAGGGCGCCCAAACCACGGACTTTTCACACATTTCTGCTCGCTTCCGCAGGAGGGTTGAGATGAAATGCAAGCCCCAGCTGCTGTTCGCGCCCGAATGGAGCAACAATATAGTTGCACCATCAGACGCCCGGCACTCCATCGGGCACCTGGCGAAAACATTTGAATCACCCCTCCCACTGTATTCTTCACAGCATACAGAGCTCGGCACTGAAACGTACTGTAAATGGCTGTGTCGAACAAGTACCAAAAATATTTATTTTCCGTTGAGTTTCAAAATTATTTTCCCTTTTCATCAGTAAATAAAAAAATGCATCATAATTGTGCACATATTATCTATTTTGTTTTATAACAGGGAAGAGCAATTTCATTATGCTGTAAAGTAATAAGCCCATCTAACAATATTGCTTACACAATGCACAACAGTAGCATAGTAGTAAAGTTAATGGCATAACAGTGCTACTGTAGGTAGGATGTTAAAGATTCATGTATACTTTCTTAAGGATATAGACCTGCTAATTGTAGCCTCAAGTACAGGAGAACGTGTATGGCAGCAATTTAGCACAGAATTGAGCTGCCTTATTCACAGAAAAGCTCCTTGGCTGATCCATAATTCTATTATGTCTCATTATCATTGGCCTTAGTGTAGAGATGGCTTACCTGGATTTGGCAGCATGCCACACAATTGTCATTTTAACTATGGTTTATGATGGGTTAGCGTGCAATAAACAAAGCAATCTTACAGTTCTGAATCCTCTTAAATTTAATTGATGGCAAGTCTGACATCATAACTGATAAGATGTATGATTCACATAATGGCTTTTCCTTTCCTATTGCAAGGTTTATGTTTAACAGCATACAAAGGTAAATTTGCACTGGCAGGATGAGAAATTGTAATTGCTTCAACTTATTGGACTAAAGGTGTTTGTGGCCATAAATGAATCCTGTACATAGAATATAATGGAGGCAGCGTACACAGCAAAAGGTGACCATTCCACTCTTAAACTGAGTACGCACTGGACGTATCCAGCGATGTCGTACACGATGAACAACAGCGGGGCTGCGGGCCATGCTGCATTTGGCAGCATGGCATCGTTAACGATATCCCCAGATTGGACTGCATGTACAGACGACTGGGGATATCAGGAGCGCGCATCGTTCGTCGTTAAGTGCATACACACTGGACGATTTGAAAGATATATTGTTGAAAGAGATCGTTATCATTGATATCGTTCAGATAAATTATCCAGTGTGTACGGTGCTTTAGTTTAGCAGTTGTATGGAAAACTGAAAAGTCATGTTTGTGAGTTGGATTCATTGATGTAATGCTGAATATAGTGTAGGCATAGCACAGCCAAGCATTCCTGGGGTTAGCCTCCTACAAAAGCAACGTTTGTTTAATCACACATTTATGTCTTACATAGGATATGATGCTATAGTTACATACAAATTTTAGCATTCAGTTTGCAATAGCTTTTTTTAAAGTTTATTTTATTTCTGAATGTTTGAGGAGTTGATGTTCTAATTTGCTTCCAGACCGATATTCTTTATAAACAGAATTGTCTGTGTGAAATCCTCGTAGTGTGTTTTAGATCCTCGGATTTGCAGTAAGCTGTGCTTGGAAGTGGAGATCATATTTTATTGGAAGGGGGAGGTGCACAAGTTCCTTGGCTTGTTTTGTAATGTTCTGTTGCCCTCTAGTGGTGTAACATTGTGGCATTATGGCATTGCGAACAGCGGGGAACAAGTAAATCAAAGAACATGTTGAATAATACTAAATTAAAGCAATAATTGTACATAATACATTATATAATATATATTTTAGAAATAATCTTTCTTGTAATGACGACAATAGGGCATTTCCCTCTAAGTTCAAAGAATTGCAGACAAATCACGTTGTTTTCTGTTAAGAGGATTACAGGATAGTCATTGCAGTGCTTTATTGTGCTGTTTCTTTTGGTAATTAATTGTTCTATTATGTGTTACTTTTATGGCATCCCAAAATATTTCTATGTCAATCAATACAAAATATAAAAGAATTGCTAGAAAAGTAATAGCTTTGTTTTCAAACCTCCAAAGAAAATTACGTAACTTAACAGAAAAAGTACAGGCTGCCTTAAAATAATGCAAGGGAAAAAAATGCTCACGAGTAGCGTTTTTTATTCAAATTTATGTATAGAGTACACTTCTAAAAACTCTTCAGATCTACTGACATAACTGTTGTCATTTTGTCACGATAGCTTCTCTTTTGTAATATTTGCAGTTTAGAGCCACTGCAAGTTTGTTTGCTTTATAATGTTATAATTTAGTCAGTGTGGCTACTTTATTTATCACAGTGCTGTTACTAGTTCACTAATTAAAAGTTCTGGACTCACACTCTTCAGTTGAGAGAGGCAGATGTGATAAACCTACAAATGTCTACAGTTGGTTGGGTATGAAATACCGGCAGTCGGGATTCCAGATGTCAAAATACCGTCAACGGCATCCCGATACTCAGCATCCCAACATGGGTCTATAAGTATGCTGACCCTCCTCCCTTCTCCCCATAACCCTCTGTTCGTGCATTCTAATCACCCCCCACCCACCCCCGCACCTAACTGTCCCGTTAGTGCCTGAACCTAACCCTCCCCCCTTTGTGCCTAACCCTAACCCCCCCCCCCCAGTGGTGCCTAAACCTAACTCCCTCCACCTACAGCCTACCCCCAACCAATCCCCCCCCCCCCCCCCATGGTGCCTAAACCTTAAAACACCCTCAATCCCCTGCGGCTAACACCCAACCTGGCCCGCTTTACTCACGTTTGGGATGTTGATCCAGTGTAGTAAAATGAATTATTTGTAGATGTGTATTAACAGGAGAAAAGTAGGATATACATTAGCTTCTCATATACTAACCATGGCCAGATCACTTTGTATAAAAGCACACTGACCAGGTCAAAAAGGACTCTCCCAGGCTTCCTTCCACATACTCTGTGTTGATTACCGAGGAATGCTTAGTAACAGGACCCTTTACTGATCCAAATCATTTAGTCTTTAGACACCACATATACAGACCTCTTACTACAAAGTGACATGTTCTGTTTTTAATTACTGTACATTTAGGAAATACCATAATTAGAAACAAACCATATATTTTCCTTAAATGCATACATAACTCCGCTAGGCAAGGCGTCTGTACCCAGCAGATTGTATGCTTGAAGTTATGGGTGCACTAGAATGTGTAAAAGTGTGACTATGGAGCTGATCAGTCATGTAACTATTTCCTAGTGAATGATAAACTGCCTCCATGAGGTGCAGGTGGCAGGTTCAGTGTAAAGGGACATTATTTGGAAAATGTGCTTATAGATGACTTAGTTACTATCACGTGTGAAAGAAGATTTGTTCAGAGTCATTTTTATGCTTAATACCCACTGATGTTATATTCATGCATTTTACTAGTGTTTAGAAAGCATAAAAATGGGACTGACAACAGAGCCCGTTTTCAATGACACCCTTGTTTATACTAGCGTTCAGGGCATCTCATTTTTAAGACCACATCTTGTGCCATTCATTGAGTTTGCTAGAAGTGAAACACTTTAGGAGAGCCTATACTGACCTGGAAACACTGGTAACTAGCGCCTGGAAATACATTTGTATATGACGGTTTTACTTGTGTTTTATTTTTTTAATGCAAGAAAACTGCCAGTGGATGTGAAATCTCAGACTGCTGTACAGTATCTGTCTCTGGATGGGCCTCTTCTATTGCTGTTTCAGAATAATACTTCAGTTTATTTAGTCAAGTAACAGCTTTAACGGTTATTAATGAATGGAAATAGGCAGAGAAAAATACTTTTTTTTTTTTTTTTTTACCTATCATCCACAATAGTATTGTACTCCAGTACCCACCAAAGCTTATAATAGAGTGCCAACCAATTGATTGTCAGGGAACCACTGCATCTTTCAATATATAACCATATATTCTTAGTGACATGCCCTCAAGGGGCCAAAGTCTTTCAATATCAACAGAGGCAAAATTATGTGATTGTCTGGTCAATAAGGACTCTCCCAGGCTTCCGTTCACATACTCTGTGTTGTTTACCAAGGAATGCTTCATTTCAGGTCCCTTTACTGATCCAAATCATTTAGGCATAGTATCCCCATGTAGATTTCAAAACACGGTGGTATAGCATTAATTTACTTTAGGTAATAGGACTTTTTAATGATTATGTCTGCATTCCTGACATTAATCAAATAGAATATGGAGCTCATCACGGTGATTAGGTTTAGGTCATCAGTGGCTTTTCAGCTTCTAAATAACTTTGAGAAGGCTGGCTGGGCATGCTAGGATATGTAGGTCCCCAACAACAGCACAAATTGCCAACCTCTGAGGCAGACATTACTATGTTTCATAGACCATTAATCACATAGTTTTGCTTATTTTTTTCTGCAGAGAAAAAAATTGAAAGTGCAAGTTTGGAAAGAAGACTTGTTAGTTCGTATGTCTCTGTACAGCCCCTGGGTGCTTGTAAAAGTTCTTTTCTTAATTACTGTTGCTCAGAGCATGATTTTCACAATTAATGAGTAAACACAGCCCTCATTATATTTTATTGTACCTGAAAAGTTTGTAGCTAACTTGGATGCTGTCCAGTGCCATTTCTCAGAGTCCTGAGCGCTGCGGGTTGGTCAGACCCTTTCGCTGCCAGCTGTGCTAGTACTTGAGGTTCCCGAGTCCTGTTTTCTACATCAGGATCATAAGATACCAGAGTATTGTGATGCTTGCTGTATAATGTGCATGCACATGTCACATATGTTACTACGTTATGTGGTTTTCTTCCAGCCTTAGTAAATATGCTACTGTATTCGTTTTTTTAATCATTTGTGATGTATGGCATTTTTTTGTAATTAACCTACTTATCAAGGTTTAAAATATACACACATCTATCCAGTTCCATTTCCTGCTTTCCTCATTCTGTAGCAGTCATGTTTATTTATTGATTGATTCTTTACATCATCTCAATTATAGCACACATATTCTATAATGCTTTACTGCTGTGATTTAGAGAGATCCTATTTTTATGTGTATTGCTGCCTCTGTTCGTCTAGGAATCATGTGTGCCATCATGTAAATTGTATTGCCCACAACATAGACTTCCAATGAATATGTGAAAATGGTAGTAGTATAATTCTGTTTATACAATGCTCCCTCTCTATAAAAGCATGGTGACACAGGCCAAAACAGGTCTTACAAGAGGGGGACATGTAATGGAATTAATACATGTTATGTGCTGAGACTATGCTTGTTCATATGCAATAGTTGTGTTATAAAAGGGGTCCGGATTACTGTGTGTATGTATGTATATATGTGTGTGTGTATATATGTGTGTGTGTGTTTGTGTGTGTGTGTATATATATATATATATATATATATATATATATATATATGTGTGTGTATGTGTATATATATATATATATATATAATATATTATATTCTCTCTTTAGTGACAGTTTGCATCATATAAAAACCTATCCGTCATGCGTTATCCCTTTGACTGAAGTGTAACACAATACTGATTTCCTAATGCATGAAAAGCATACAGCATATTTTCTTGATGTAGCATACACTGTTGCTGCAGTCTTGCAGACAGGCCTTGTTGGCATGCCAGGTCCTGTGCGACTTGGCTTGTGCCGAGCATCATTTTTGCCCGAAAATGCATCTTAGTCACAAACAGATGTGACTAACTCCTTCATGAGACTGTATTGAATAATTTGATATGCGACACTTGTACATCTGTGTGCGAATCTGTATGCAAAGTGCTACGAAGCAGCAGCTTTTCCCACACCAAGGTCCGCTGTGCTTCATATACAGATTCAGTCACACTCAGTGCAGTCTTGTGAAGGAGCTTGACGCTTATATTTGCGACAAAGTCACATTTTGGTCGAAAAAGACGCTTAGCGGAAGCCGAGTCGCACGGAACCTGGCAGCTCATGCGCCAGGCGTCTCGTGCCTGGGTGTATGAGGACACGTCTGTATTCCTACGGATAGTGGGCCTGATTCAGACCCGTTCGCTAGAAATTCGGCTAAGTGACGTCAAGGCAGCTGCTCGCAGGGCAAGTCAAAAGCACTCTTTGTTTTGGCGAGCGATCACTTTTTGTTTGTAGAAGCCCACCAGCCTGTCTTAAGACGCCCACTTGCGTACGTCATCTCCAGAAAGTGCATGAAACCATTGGTACATCGAGCACCATCGGATGTGATCGCAGCGCTTGAGGTTGACTATACCCTTCCGCAAGCACTGCGAGCATTTCAGTGTATGTTTCTAGCAAGTGACGTGTACTATGACGCTGCCTGTTAATTATGCACGCCTCTGAAACGGCGTCTAAACACTCAGGCACGCCTGCGTCCGCAACTCTACTCCCTCGTTACAACTGCCCTGCCCCTGTTACCACCCACAACGGCCTCTCCTGTTACTAATTCCTTTGGGCTGTCTTTGCAGGGTGAGCGAGTGCATCCCGATTGCTCGTACTAGTTTGCGCACTGCGAAATATATGCATGCGCACATTTGCAAACATCGCCAGCAACGAGCGGCAGGTCTGAATCGGGTCCAGTGTCTTAGTGGGGAAAATAGTTTAAGATGTAAGTGTGGTAAAGGCCAGAGGGTGGGAAAACAAATGAGCGAGTAGTCCGTGCGAATGGAGAATTAATGTTACTTATGGAGATTTTCTATTAACTCTGATAGTCGCATCAAGCCATAAGCATTTGGTCTAAATTTACGAAGGTCAATGCACGTATACAGACAGAACAGCATTGTATATTTTTACAAAGCAATGCAATCTAGATTTAGCAGGTTTTTTATGGTTTGTGGCAAACACAGTGTAGTTATGTAAGATGATTCCAAGTACATTATCTCCTCAATTTAAGTTCTACACGTCTACAAATAGCTCATTCACAGTACTAAACCATTTTTATTTCTGTCTCCGAGTAGTACTTCTAGACACTTAGGATAACTTGAGTTTATTAGAAAGCATACAGATTTTTATTTTTATGTACGTATACATTTTAAAACATATAGTGATGCAGCCCTGCATTATTTCCCTGAAACTATAATGTATCTGGTGCATTAGACCGTTGGTATTCAGACTCCTATTAAACTGTAAAAAGTTTACTAGGAATTGTAATAAAGATACGGAGGGGCTGATGCAGAGATTCACACAAGTCCATTTTGTAAACGGCTTTTGTGATATTCCCAACTGAGCATGCTCCATAGCCAAGCAACGCGCACGTCTACAGGTGATTCCTACGCGTCTCTGTCGCAGCATTACTGTGGCTGAATGTACGTGGGCGGCAACAGGCTGTTACACGTAAGCTAAGCTAGGGATGGTGTGTAGATGGAATTGTGGGTTATGCTGAACTGTGCATACACAGACATCAATTTGATTTCAGATGGATCTCTCACACAATATAGCTGGCGCACACATCCTCATGACTCCGCCTTCAGCGAGTGTATGGAGCGCTGCGGTTGCATAGCTGCCTACAGCTCTGCATATGCCAAATATCCCCAATTAGTTGCAAGTGCGGCCGGCTTGTTTGTGCAAGTCTCCATCAGCCCCAAATGCACATAGTCGCTGCTATTCCCAGTACAATAATACAGTATAACGAAGGAATGCGCAGAGCAAAGATCCTCTGAAAATAAATTCATTTTTCCAATAAATAAATGTGATCAAAGACAATTAAGATAATTGCAAATGGATGCAAGTATAAAATGCATAAGTAACCAGTATCTAAATAGCTAAAATCTGTTTAATGAATGAGCATTTAATGAAGTCTGTGTAAACATTGGTATTTATTAATGTTGTGATCAGCATATACTTTTGTATATTGATGAAAAATAGTTTAACTTGTGGCTGGCCGGCTCGTTTAGCATGCATGGCTTCCACTAGTGTTTGTCAGGTCACGTATTATGTATACATTCATGTAAAGCCACCTATAGCAAGCAATGGCTATATAAATTAGCGGAGTAAGATAATGGGTCTGCTGGAGAGTTATTGTGAAATAAATATGACTTCTCAGACACTGTTTGGTACATATTACCCACCACCTTTACTTTAGTTGCCATCTTTTTAGCTGAATGAACATAACGTTAAAAATACTCCTTTACTACAGTGTTTAAAGTTCTAAAGCTGACACTTCTAAAGTGCTTTAAATCACATTACTACTGCGTCGGCAATCTGTGTTCGACGACTGACGACCTTATGACTATTGACACTATATATAAATGTGATAAGTTTGCAGCATCATATTAAAAAAAAAATCGAAACTTATTCACATATTCTACATAAATGGTCTTTATCGTATACAAATATAATGACCGGAGTGCCAGCTGAAGATATTTGAAGTGAGATCATATATCTTTTTTTCTTTCTGTTAGATGCCAGTCTCAGTGTAAAGACAAGGTTGGCTGCCAGTTACCTATTTTGGCTCAAATTGCCAATCAAGGTTTTATTGAGATCTATCAGATGTAACTTAGCACTGCTGGAAAATGTGGTACACAATGACTGCCATGTATGTGGTCTTCGGCCATATGACCATGTATGTGGTCTTCAGCCATATGACCATGTATGTGGTCTTCAGCCATATGACCATGTATGTGGTCTTCGGCCATATGACCATGTATGTGGTCTTCGGCCATATGACCATGTATGTGGTCTTCGGCCATATGACCATGTATGTGGTCTTCGGCCATATGACCATGTATGTGGTCTTCGGCCATATGACCATGTATGTGCTCCTCGGCCATATGACCATGTATGTGCTCCTCGGCCATATCACCATGTATGTGGTCCTCAGCCATATGACCATGTATGTGGTCTTCGGCCATATCACCATGTATGTGGTCCTCAGCCATATGACCATGTATGTGGTCCTCAGCCATCTGACAGCATATGTAGTCATCCCTAATTGTGATCCCATAACATCTCCCCGTTCTGTCTCTGCGTGGGGCACCATTAGTGGTAACATTTGACGATTTGTAAATAACAGATTTATGTTTCTTTGAATATCAGGGATTGCTCCAAACCACTGAAATTCTAAAATCAGAAAATGAGGAAGTAAAGAAAGTGTGTAAAGAAATGTCTACTAAAATACTTCAACTTGAAGAAGACCTTCTGACGGTGACTCAGAAAGCTATAGAAAAAGAAACTGAATTAGACAGGTATGTACATGGGTGTGTGCGTGCAAGCAGTGTGAGTAAAATTAATTGTTTTATATAATGGTATCTTAATTTCTGCTTCCAGATGCACTATCAGAGGGACTAGTTGTTTATTTCCACCTGTGTTTTGCTATAATATATCTGTTACTAGAGATTGAAGTAACAGAGGATTTCTGTGGTCAAGATAAAACTGGGCAGCTGATCCCTATTTACAGATGTGGCCTTATAAGTCATGCTAATAAATACCCTCTCTGGGCGCCAGGTCCCATGACACTCTGCTAGCGTCGGGCTTCTTTATTTGTCATTTTTTTCACTGAAATGCCTCTATTTCGCTATGTGATGTGACTAGGGTGCACCGGCATACTGCCCTGATTCATTTGTTCTGTGTGCGACCTATGAGTCTGAATCTGTATACGAAGTGCTACAATGTAGCGGCTGCAGCTTTATTCATTTGACGTTCTGTTGTGCTTCATATACAGCCTCGGGTGCACACAGATATACAAGTGTCACATATCAAATTAATCAGCACGGTCCACACTGTGACTAAAGGCCCCCATACATCAGTAGTCTATTGGGGCAATTCTGCAATTTGCAGATGATTGTGTATAAACATCTGCAATGTATGGGCTTCACAGACCGCAGATTGCAACCAAAAAGTGATTGGAATTGTTATATCAGATTGTCCAACATGTTGGATTTCATAGATGGATTGGGGCTGTAGATTGCTAGTGTATGGAGGTGATCAGCAGATTTGCAGACCGTTACTAGTAAAATGATGGGCCTTTCAAGATTGGCAGATCTGTGTTTGCTGAAAATGATCTGCAAATCACTGAAAAAGATCTGTAATGTATGGGTGCAGATTGCTAGATTGGGAAATCCTAAAATCGGGCAACAAATCTTCAGATTGTTCAATTGTGGTTTTCTGATTGCTGATGTATGGGGGCCTTTTTAGATGCATTTCTTGCAACAACAAAAAAAATCCCAACACCAGCAGAGTAGCACAGGACCTGGCGGCTCACTCACACCAGGCAAGTCGCGAGGATAGATGTCTGAGGACACATCTGTATTTCTCTTCATTTAGACTTTTTATATAGATATATGGAATGTTATATTTCATGCAGTCTTTTTAAAAAATGCACAATTTTACCATAAGCTTATACAGCATGTGCAAGTCTTATAGCCCCCATACACCTACACGATTTGTGGACGATTACATGATTTTCAAGCAATCATAAGGTGGATCTTGTGAAAATTGTGTTTTTTTTTTTAGTAACTTACGATCCGATGCGCGCTCCCGCTGTTGGTACACTCGTGCCTTCTGATCATATGTGCAGCACATCTTGCCCTTTGTATCCGTATGAGCATCGTGCCGTTTATTTTGTTCATGCGATCCATCGTGTGGCATTTCAAGTCATTTCAATGACTGTTTCCCTGATGAGCCCCTGATGAGCCTGTGAGACAAAGGATCGATCTTACCACTGATCCTGTGCTAGAAAAACAACAAACATGCTGTAGGGACTGCCAGGGAGCTCCGGGAGAATCGTAGGGAAAACGTATCATTCATCTGATCTTATGCTGGTCGCTTAGGTGTATGAGCCCTATTGTGCAGACAGGCTGAACCACAAGTCCTGCTGCATTTATGCCTGGCTTTCAATACCCCTTATTGCGCAGCTTTACGTAAGCCTGGAAAGGGAAAGTTTTTAGCTCTTGTTTTCCTATTTTAATGTGTTGCAGAGTTTTTTATTAGAAATCAACTGTCTATCAGCCCTATTATAGTATCGCATAGTATATAAACATGCAAGTACTGCCATAAATATACTTTCAAAATCCATGTCCCATGCTACTTGTGCCTGATTTGTTTTACCAGCCATGTTTATATAAATGTCTTTTCATGATCAGATGTTTATCACTTACATTATTCCTCTGTTATTTTACATTATTCCTATGTTGTAGATCTATTGCAGAAACATAAGCTCCATTGATGTCACTACTTCCTAGTGATGTGATAGGCTTCCTCTGTGTAGTGCAGTTGAGAAATCCACATATAATTTTACAGTTTTATCATATATAAAACCTATAATCTGTGTTTCTTTTTTTTTTCTAGCCTGAAAGACAAACTTAAGAAAATCACACTGGAAAAAAATCAACTGGAGTTTCTTTTAAAAAATGAGAAGGATGAAAAGGAACTATATAAGGTAAAAAAAAGTGTATATGATCTTATAGATACTACTGTTAATACTATATGTTATGTTGTCTGTCTGTGATTGACATTTGCAGGGCACAGTCATGCACCGTGTGTAAGCACATCTGATGGGTATATTAAGGCCATTGCATAGTTGCTGAGTTTCTAGAAGTTGTAAGAATGTGTTCTGGGAATTCTATCTTAAGAATGCCAAATGATCAGGTGTTATGTGCATCTATCTACTGCACCCACCAAGGCAAAGGTCCTCATCTGCGTAACGGGCTATTTAGTAACAGCCAATATATATAGATGGTAGCACAATTTTGCCTGCAGTCAACCCAGCAATGGAATTTAGATCCCTCAGCATTTGAGGAATTAGACATTCACATAGTGATTAAACATCAGCAGTCAGTTGAAATAAAACACATTTACAGCTAGCTAATTGGGTCAAAATAAAACTGAAATAGGCACTAGAGAATCTAATCAAAGCTGACAGATCTATTCATATGTTTTTTACTGATGTTTTTCAAGATTTTTTTCTATATTGGAACAGAATAGTTAAGCTGGGTACACACTATACAATGTGTCATACGATATATCGATCCGTCGTTCATTTCATTATCCCATCTGCTGTCCTGCACATCAGATAGGTTACATGCAGCATGTAACGATACACTGCGCCAATTGTGCGGCTGAACGTACAGTGTGTACGGCATGTGTGATGTATCAATACTTCGCTTGCAGCATTGCTGGGTCACACCATTATGGTTTGTACCCAACTTTAGACAAATAGGTGATTTAAAATATAAAGTTTGTGCGTGTATGTATGTATGTATGTATATATGTGTGTGTGTGTGTGTGTGTGTGTATGTATATATATATATATATATATATATATATATATATATATATATATATAATACTCAGATGCCATTTCTTTATTAGGTACACATGCTCATTAATGCAAATACTAAAAGCATGTGGCTGCAATTACATGCATGGTCAAGAGGTTAAGTTGTTCAGAAATGTGGTCTTTGTGACTTTGATCCTGCAATATTTCTTGGGTGTCAGATGGGGTGGTTTGCTTTTTACAAGTGTGAAGTCACAGTAGCATAATTATATTAATGAGTATTAGAAACCTCTTATCTTTTTGAATTTTCATGTACAACAGTGTTTAGAGATACAGGGGTATATTTACTAAGGTGCGGGTTTTTAGAAGTGGTTTTGTTGCCCATAGCAACCAATCAGATTCTAGCTATTACCTTCTAGAAGGTGCTAGATAAATGTTAAGTAGAATCTGATTGGTTGCTATGGGCAACAAAACCACTTCTAAAAACCTGCACCTTAGTAAATATACCCCACAGAGTTCATAAAAAAAACATTGTGTGAGGCAGTTCTGGGGGTACAAATGCCTTGTTAATGAGAGAGGTCAGAGGAGAAAAAGGCCAGACTGGTTGAAGCGTTACCAGTTACCACAGTGGTATACAGAACAGTATTTCTAAACGCTCACAGCACATTGAACCTTGAAGTGGATGGGCTGTTGCAGCAGAAGACCACACCGCGTTCCACTCCCATTAGCTAAGATCAGAAAGCTGAGGCTAGAGTGGGCACAGACTCACCAAAACTGAATGGAATAACTGCTCTAATTTCAATTTCTGCTGACATGCAGATGGTAGGGTCACATTTTGTGGTCCTCTCTCATTTAACAGTTGAATTAGTTTTGAATGCGACCCTTGGCAATACAGTATAAAAAGCTGTTAGTTATACATGGACGAGTGAGATATCATTTTTTTTTTTATACCTGCAAAACAGGAAAAAATGTTTTTTGTTTTTTTTTTAAATAATGAAATATTAGTAACTGTGGCAGCCTATAAGAAGATTCTAAATAATTACCATTTGTACTTGGTTTGTTTCTTCAGGCTGCTATTACTGATTTATAATTCTGAATGGTTTGCACAGTTTCATGTGACTGCTAGAGCAACTGCAGTCACATGGCTCAAAGTGTAGTGACCAAAGCAGCTTTGGAGTGCCAATATGAGTTCAATATGCTCTGTGCAGTAAGCCCTCCCCTCCTTCTCTATATAGTATGCTGAGCAGTGTGAAGCTGTGGCCATGATTCGGAGGTGGACGCAGATGCTGCTGCTCGTTTTGGCGGTCGCCTGTTTGTTGCTGCATTTGCATAAAGTCACAAAGTCCTTCCTTGGTGTGCATCCCTGCGTATGAATGTACAAGTACTGAGACGCCCACTTTGAACGTCTTTAGTTGCTGTAACACAGCCTGGTGCGTCTTTAGACATCACTATCAGTCACACCATCGAAACTTGGACCAGCTCTATGGCAGGTGCAGATTTTCAATTTGAGTATGGCCTCCAAAGTGAACACTTGACCCTCTGTGTACGGAAACACTTCAGTGACACTCCCATAGTACGCCCACAAGACGTACAATTTCCATCACAGTCACCACCCAGCACTTTTCCAAGACATTTCTGATACCCTGCGACCCAATGGCACAGCCCCTTTGTGTGTACACACTGTGTAACACGTGCCCTAGGTGTTCCTAGGGATCTATGCGCATGTGCAGTAACTAACAATTGCTCAGCTACGTGAATATGGTCAGTGCATGCAGCTCTGAATTAGCCCTGTGTTTGTGTGTGATTAGCAGCCGTATTATTCTGCCTAGGAAAAATTACCTGTAGGATTGCTGCTTTACATACAATTAAGCATTATTTGTACTTCCTCTATGTATACCATATAGATAATAAGTAAAGGGGATGGAAGAATTAATGTATGACTTGTGGTAAGGATAAATATTATATTTTGAAACTAAATTGAATTTAGTGTCAAAGGTAGGTTTAGCAGTTTAAATGTACTTCATGTGATACCTTGTAATATGCAGGATCATTTTAATATATTTTTAACGTTTTCATAGGGTCACCTGAAAAATACTGAAATAGGAAACACAAAGCTGCTTACTGAGATTCAAACATTAAAAAGTTTAGATGCAAGTAAAGAAAACCTAATTACACACTACAAGGAGGAACTTGGCAAAATAAAGCTGAGCCTGGCTGACAAAGAGAAGCTGTGTAAGGAACTGCTGCAGAACGCCTCTGAGAAGGTGAGAAGTGCTGATCGTGTGACAAGCTTTTCTCCGCGTCTGTTGTCAAAGTAAATGTGATGCCCTATTTTGTTCCCCCTCTCCTCCTTTTTCTATTTTTTTTTTTTTTTTTTTTAAAAGGACCATAACTTCCAAATAGTTGTTTTTTTTAAAGGAATAGCAGCATACCACCCAACTGTCCTGATTTCAGGGGACTGTCTCTCGATCAAGGTGTGGATCCTGATTTGTAGTAGGTTGAGAGCTGTTTCCATAAAAACAACATAAAAATTGTGCATTTATGTGAATAAACACTGATTCCGGGTATGTCCCCTATGACGTGGTTCCACCCTCATCTGCTGCAGCCGTGCACCCCTCTCCTATTGCCATTGGCCTATGTTGGGAGGTGTATAGCAAGACCATAATAATAACAAGCATATAGTTAGTGGTATTTCGGAGCACTTCAGTGGGTAAACTGAAATGTCTGCTCTATAACAAGCATGGAGTTTCGACTTGATATCCTCTCTCCTTGTTGAAGATAGTAATTACGTAGGACAGTTCTACAACTAGTGGAAAGTGATACTGAATATTTTAAACCGCAGTCCCAGCTCTTATTAATATTCTTGTATTTTTGAATATTTCAGCATAAGCCAGCGTGGCTTTGTCAGACAAGGGTTAATGTTTAGTTTTCACACAAGCCCCTGTCAAGTCACTAATTGCAAAGCGATAGGTAGCCTTAGCTCCCCTAACACCAGACACACACACATTCAGGAGAGTACCAGAGCTTGCAACTTTCCTAACATCGGACATACTATCAGGAGAGCGCCACAGCTCACAGTTTCCCTAACACAGGGGACACATTCATTCAGGAGCGCACCACAGCTCACGGCTTCCCTAACACCGGGGACACATTCATTCAGGAGAGCTCCACAGCTCACAGCTTCCCTAACACGGGGGCACTCTCATTGAGGAGAGCACCACAGCTCACAGATTCCCTAACACCAGGAACACACTTATTTAGGAGAGTACCAGAGCTTGCAACTTCCCTAACATCGGACATACTATCATTCAGGAGAGCACCACAGCTCACAGTTTCCCTAACACAGGGGACACATTCATTCAGGAGCGCACCACAGCTCACGGCTTCCCTAACACCGGGGACACATTCATTCAGGAGAGCTTCACAGCTTCCCTAACACGGGGGCACTCTCATTGAGGAGAGCACCACAGCTCAAAGATTCCCTAACACCAGGAACACACTTATTCAGGAGAGTACCAGAGATTGCAACTTCCCAAACAATGGACATACTCTCATTCAGGAAAGCTCCACAGCTCACAGTTTTCCTAACACCACGAGGGACACTATCATTCAGGAAGAGTCACAGCTTCCCTAAAACGGGGGACACACTAATTCTGGAGAGTACCAGAACTTGCAACTTCCCTAACAGACACGCTCTCATTTAGAAGAGCTCCTCAGCCTGCCTAACACAGGGGGGCACACTCTCATTCAGGAGAGTGCCACAGCTCATAGCTTCTCTAACACTGGTGGGGGAGGGGGGCACTCTCTCATTTAGGAGAGTACCACAGTTTGCAACTTCCCTAACAACGGACATACACTCATTCAAGAGAGCGCTGCAGCTCACAGCTTCCCTAGCACGGGGGGACACTCTCATTCAAGAGAGCGCCACAGCTCACAGTTTACCTAACACTGGGGGGTGACTCTCTCATTTAGAAGTTAACTAGAGCTTGCAACTTCCCTAACAACAGACACAATCATTTAGAAGTGCGCCACAGCTTCCCAACATTGGGGGGTCACACTCTCATTTAGGAGAGTACCAGAGCTTGCAACTTCCCTAACAACAGACATATTCTCATTCAAGAGAGCACTGCAGCTCACAGCTTCCCTAACACTGGGGACACTCCAATTCAGGTGAGCATCACAGCTTCTCTAACATTGGATACACACTCATTTAGAAGAGCGCCACAGCTAACAGTTTCCCTAACACTGGGACACGTTCATTCAGGAGAGCGCCACAGCTCACAGCTTCCCAAACGCTGAACACACACATTTAGGAGAGTGCTGCAGCTCCCAGCCTACAACACGACCCCTAAAACTTGCTTACAGGACATCAAGAGCAGTAGCTGTGTCTTTGTCCATAACTAAAGCAAAAGATACTATATAAAACTAAATATATGCAGAGAAAAAACTGAATTATAGGTCCATCTAGTTATTTACATTTCTTATTTTTTGTTTGTTTATTTTTGTGTTATGAGGTTTCTCCTCCTTCTTAATAAATTATAAGTCACTAGGCCAAGTGAATGTGAACAGATGGTGCAAAATGCATCCAGTATGCAAAATAAAACAAATTTATGCTGTGGTTAGAGACCAATACGGCACTGTCTGTAGAATTTAGGAGCAGTTATGGCCTAAAGTTGGGCCCATGCATGTATTAGGTTACGAGTCCCCACCACATCTCCTGGGTCAGGTAATCGCTCTGTTTCACTTGCTGTACCATAAAATATGGAATTTCCTTTACTGTATGGTAAACTTCCATGGCCCAGGATTTCTGGCTTAAGCTTTCGGTACTCTACAGGAGGACATTGGGTTTTTAAAACAACAGCTTCGCAAGATTGAGGATGACCACCAGTCCAGCAGACAAGAAGTTTCCTTTATGTCAAAAGAACTTAGTGATGCAGTGACTGTACGTGATAAGACCATGGCTGACCTCCATACATCTCGCCTTGAGACGGACTATGTGAAGAAGCAGCTAAACACTGCTTTGGCTGAACTCAGCCTGAGAGATCCACAAACCTCCTCTGCTACCGATATAAAAAGCAAGGTAAGTTAATGAATAGAGTTATAAAGGTCTTTTTGAGGGTTGGTTTAAATAGCCATCTTATTCCTCCTATACTTGCGCCCATGCATTAATACATGTCCCAATAAATAATCTAGAATGTTAATGTTCATGATGGAATTACATAAGTTATTTCCCATCTGTGATTGTCCCCATACATGAGGTCCTGTCCTGATCTGTCCCCAAGGCAGACCTTATCACTCTGTATGACTAATGCAGTGAGCTTTAGGAATATGTTGCCTTAACTGATATAGGGGGAGATGTACAAAGCTGTGGAGAGAGAGAAAGTACCAAACAATCAGCTGCTAACTGCCATGTTACAGGCTTGGTTTGAAAAATGACAGGAGCTGAATGGTTGGTACTTTATTTCTCTCCACTTTATCTCCAAGGCTTGGTACATCTACCCTCTAATGAGATGTACTTAATTATTGTCACTACTGTCGGGATATTCTTACAGTGGTATAGTGCCTGTGTTTAGAGTATGTTTCCAAATATTTGTTGCTTAAAAAGTAAAAAAATTGGGATAAGTGTTCAAGCTGTGTATGGTATTATCCTCTTTCTACTTGTACTTTGTAAATGTCCCATTGTGGGTTCATTAATTATTTTTCTATAGATATTGAAGAATGCAATGTTAGAATTATGTATGGGCCTTAAATGTCACTAGAACCAGTTTGATCTGGAAACATTGGCGACCTTTTGTCTGTACATTGCACTGAATTATAGGCTCAAACATTTCTAATATCTTGTAGTAATTAATGACTGAAAGGGTTTGTAAACAACAGTTTTCATTTCAACGCAGAGTTTACTTATCACTATGTTTAGGATGCACAGAACAGTAGAGTGGAGCAAGACCTTCGGAAGGAGGTTGAGGACCTGAAGTTGAGACTACAAATGGCAGCTGACCACTATAAAGAAAAATTTAAAGAATGTCAGAAGCTTCAGAAGCAAGTAGTAAAACTCACAGACCAGCTTGTAAGTATGCTCTATTAGTAGTAGCTAAAAAGAGCTGAGAAAATAAAATGTATGTTTGGCATATTACATCATGGCTAAGGGGTCTCTTGGTGTTCAGCTGTTTTTGCACTTATACTCATGTAACCCTCTGGTTGCTGTTATTTTATTGTAGCTCTGAAAGGCATAGTAACACCTTTTATCATATTTTTTTATATTGATCCAAGTGAGTGCTTCGCACAATTTTTGCTGTTTGACGTGTTATTCAGCCCTGCCCACCGCATTTATCTACCTTGCCTCCAGATCTTCCGGAAGCAAAAAACACTCTATAACTCAAACAAAAACAAAGACACTTTATCATCATCAATCATTGCCCACCTCCATGTATTTAGTACAACCCAAGAAACCGGGACATAATGATTTGGTTACTGAGATCAGCAGTGCTCGATTACTTGGTTTGAGTATGATTTAGTTTTCAAAAAAGTAGCACAAACATTAAATCTACAAGTCATTGTTAGCGCTCCGTTAAATACACAATGATCCGTTTTTCCGGAGAACCTTATTTGCATTTCTTGGCACCAGTTTGAACAATTTGAGATAAAATTATATCTGAACTATATATTGATACCACTAGTAGCCAAATGATTATAGAATGGAATTAATAGGCATATACTCTACACAAATAGGTACCTATTTATCAAATAATATTTTCAGGATATTCGCCGAAAACACCCGCAAGTATTAAGTATCCCCTGAATGTACCATCACAGTGATCAGCTCAGATGGTCTCAGAAATCGAGCTGCAAAGTGATGGGCGTACCTGGGCGGCGACTGGGAGGTGGTCTTAAGTGAAAAAAAGTTGTGGGGGTGTCGCGGGCGTGTCAGTGAAAGCGGCTGCGATCTCAGACGCACTGCCACTTACACAGAGGCCATGTTCAGCCTGAGAATTTGCACGTGCTAGTGCAGGTTTCGAGGTGGCGTATAGGTAAATTTCCAGCATGCAGAGGTGCTGAAAGTGTGCATTTCCGGGCTTGCTCATTCATACACAGGCTATTACATCAGGGGAAATCAGCAACTAGCACTAGCTGTGATTCCGGCAACAGACGTAAGAGCGGACGCATTAGTATACACCTTTTAATCAGGTCCGTGGTGTTTTCCTTTAATACTTTGGCGTTTGTGGTATAAAGCCCAGGAATTGGATTAAACAATATCAAACAAACTTATAAGGCTTATAAAGCAACATAGACTTAATGGAAAGCCTCTCATAAACAATCTCCCCAGGGTAACAACAATTGCTAACAATAATTCTATATAGTTACTGCAACATATTATCAATCAATGTAAATGACAGTCCTTATTCACCCAAGTACAAATCAAAGGTTGTTATCACAAAAGACTGGAAAACAGACTATTTCAAACCGCTTATGTACATAACAATCCCTTTGGAATAATTGTAATAATTGGTGCTTTCTAAATGTATCCAATATGATTCATGTCTCCTAATCTTCCAAGGGTGAAATAGTTCATCATCTGCCAAGTTGTTCGAGAGATCCCTTAGGTATTGTACTCACAGGACTAATTCTTTTATCAGTAACACTTCAAAGACATATGAGTCCCCGTCGATCCTTCCTCCTCTCCAGTATCAGAATTTATATAGCTGCTTATAAATGAAGAGGAAAGAGCCCACAATAGTGCATTACCCTAGGCACAACTTGTATGCACCTGCTGGCGCTCCCTTTTTCATACGCAGGCACACCATAATGCACACCGCTCTCGTTCCCCTCCTCAGATGCCCCTCAATCAGTGTCACATCATGGGTTGTGGAGGTGAAAGGTGAATTAGAAAAAGAGTGGGCACTAATGGTGCATGAATATTTATTTATTAACACAAAAATGGGGTTTTCATTGTATTAATAAATACTAATAAAAGTAATTTATTATAATAAAACAAGATTAGTATGACTACAGATAAGGAGTGAATAAAGATCTCATATGCCTGTACCAGATAATAGATGTTTAAATGGCGACTAGTGTCAAGAGTTACGCCATACAACAGGCTCGGGTCTCACTGATAGACGAAACAGCCATCTTGCCGTATCTGTGCTGCAGGCTCCCTCTATATACTTCCAGCGCGTTTCAACTTTAGTTAACAGAACATAACATATGATGGCAGCAGACTCTCTGTTTGCTTCTTTAGTAACCTATACCCATTTTCCTCTTTTACTGCAGCCACTCACCCCCCCACCAACACACACACCATTTTCTTCTTTAGCAAATGCCCCCCCACCCACCATTGCATCATTAGCAGCCTCCGCAACTGCTGACTGTTTCATCAGGTTATTGGACGGGGAGATGAGCATCAAAGTGACCCACTCATTTTGGAAAAGGGAGTCACCGATCCTAATTCAGGGTCAAATACGCTCTATAGAGCGTTAACACGATTCCTGAGCATATGTTAATGTTATTACTAAACAAACTACATCTAGGCAGGGAATAACAGCTGGTATGTATCAATCGAGTGATCAACTGAAACAGGATTTCGTACAAAGACATAGAAGATGCTGATCAGGTTATTTTCTTTTATCAAAACTCTGTTTTATGGAATAAGATACAAACAATAATGACATAGAAGTATATGAGAGGGATCCTTCTAGTTCCAGCATCCCGCATCCTCTTAGGCTTTGTATGGTCATGGATTATACCAGTGACTTATTACTATGGTTCATACATATACAGTATATGAATATCGCAAAGGGATGATTATTCACAGGATTGGCTCATCAGAAAATCTGCACAACAAGTAGTGTTTATACAAGGGCTGTTCTGTTCTACTCCCCTCTGTATCCTGCCTCATATCTCAATTTGCATTTAGACATTGGTGGTGGTTTATTTTATTTTATCTTTTTTTTTTTTTTTTTTTGCTATTAAATCAGAAATCAGCAGAAAGCCAGCTGAAGGCAGCAGACCTATATGTGAGTTCCGAGACAGCAGCTGTTTCAAGCATTTCTCCCCCTGGTAAGTGCCCTACTAGTAACTGAATGAGCCCATACACAGACACTTTCTGACCTAGAGTTTAGTTTATGTGCTGCCTAACACTAGAAGAGCTAACACTTGGCAAAGTATAATGATATTATATGTAATAGCATGGTTTGTTTTAAGTATTTAACTGGGAACATTTTTCATTCTCTGTGTGTAGGAGACTTACATTTTTCTTATTATTTGGAACACTGTACAGCAAAGTAGCAGATAGTTAGCAGCATATGGATGTAAACCTTTGTTTCCATGCTTGGTGATGGGTACAATTGCAGTAAACAGTAGCAACTAAGCTGTTCTTTTACATACACTATTATTTTTTTTTTTTACTTAAATAATAGAAATGTGAACACCCATATATTGAAAAATACATGTACACCCTGTAAGTGATACCTATACCTCAACCTCCTATCTGCCATTCCCCTCCACCATCTGTACCTGCTTCAGCCCATTTTAATGTTGCACCAAAACTGCTCCACATCTGCTGCACCACTTTGCAAATCTCTATATTGGCTCCCCATGTCCTCCAGAATCCAATTCAAATTCCTCACCCTTACATACAATGCCCCCAATAACACCACATTCTCCTTTCATCTCAAACCTTATCTTGAAATACTCTTCCTCAAGTCCTGTTTGACCTGCAGTAACTCTGGTAGCTGCCTCTCACTTTCACTGCCATTCTAGGGACTGGCCCGCAGCATTCAAATGAAAACCCATCTCTTTATTACAACTTACCTGACCTCAACCTGTACTACCCCCTCTAATGCACCCTCACACCTGTCCTACTTACACATACCCTGCTCTCACCTATGCTACTGCACCTCACCCCTATTCTACTCCCACCTATACTACCTACACAAATGCACCCTCACAACTAACCTACTCCCACCTATACTACCCACTCTAATGCACCCTCACACCTACTGCACTCCCACCTATACTACCCACACTAATGCACCCTTACACCTACCTTCTCCCACCTATACTACCCACTCTAATGCACCCTTACGCCTACCCTACTCCCACCTATACTACCCTCACACCTATCCTACTCCTACCTATACTACCATCACTAATGCACCCTCACACCTACCCTACTCCCACCTATACTACCCACACTAATGCACCCTCACACCTTCCCTACTCCTACCAATGCTACCCACACTATTGCACCGTCACACCTTCCCTACTCCCACCTATACTACCCACCCTCACACCTACCCTACTCCCACCTATACTACCCACACTAATGCACCCTCACACCTTCCCTAATCCCACCTATACTACCTACACTAATGCACCCTCACACCTACCCTACTCCCACCTATTCTACCCACACTAATGCACCCTTACACCTACCCTACTCCCACCTATACTACCCACACTAATGCACCCTCACACCTACCCTACTCCCACCTATACTACCCACACTAATGCACCCTTACACCTACCCTACTCCCACCTATACTACCCACACTAATGCACCCTTACACCTACCCTACTCCCACCTATACTACCCACACTAATGCACCCTTACGCCTACCCTACTCCCACCTATACTACCCACACTGATGCACCCTCACACCTACCCTACTCCCACCTATACTACCCACACTAATGCACCCTCACACCTATCCTACTCCCACCTATACTACCCACTCTAATGCACCCTCACACCTTCCCTACTCCCACCTATACTACCCACACTAATGCACCCTTACACCTTCCCTACTCCCACCTATACTACCCTTACACCTTCCCTACTCCCACCTATACTACCCACACTAATGCACCCTTACACCTTCCCTACTCCCACCTATACTACCCACACTAATGCACCCTTACGCCTACCCTACTCCCACCTATACTACCCACACTAATGCACCCTCACACCTACCCTACTCCCACCTATACTACCCACACTAATGCACCCTCACACCTATCCTACTCCCACCTATACTACCCACTCTAATGCACCCTCACACCTTCCCTACTCCCACCTATACTACCCACACTAATGCACCCTTACACCTTCCCTACTCCCACCTATACTACCCTTACACCTTCCCTACTCCCACCTATACTACCCACACTAATGCACCCTTACACCTTCCCTACTCCCACCTATACTACCCACACTAATGCACCCTTACACCTTCCCTACTCCCACCTATACTACCCACACTAATGCACCCTCATACCTACCCTACTCCCACCTGTACTACCTACACTAATGCACCCTCACACCTACCCTACTCCCACACTAATGTACTATCACACCTTCCCTACTCCCACCTATACTACCCACACTAATGCACCCTTACACCTACCCTACTCCCACCTATACTACCCACACTAATGTACCTTTACAACCATCCCAATCTCTGCTGTTAGCCTCGCTGTGCTTTTTGCCAATAAGAATGTAATCTCTCATAAGCTGGGCCCTCCGTACCAGTTTTTTTCATGCCTGAATTTATTATGTATGTCTCTGCATATGTATGTCCTATTTTACTCATTGTCCATAGCTGCAGAGCTCTGTGGCGCCTCACAAATCCACAATAATAATGATTAATAAAACTTATACCACACCCAGCATGCATTTGTTAACTGCAAATACAAATAGGTTCATCTTTGTCTAAAATAATGATAAATATAAATATCTCTTTGTAACGTCCTCATTGTTTTCTTTACAGTGAGTCCCTATTGTTCAGACTTACCTGACTTTGCCATAAAAGAACAAGTGGCAGACATGAGCAAGGAAATAGCAGAGAAAACTGAGAAATATCGGAAGTGCAAACAAATGATAGCGGTAGGTGTCTAAACATAAGGTGTACAGCTTGTGATTCCAGCATTTACAACTTTTAGCGGAGTCTTCTCTTTAGCTAATGGATGTCTATAGGACAGTTACAGCTATTATTACAGGTCATATGACACAATAACTTGCAGTGGTCTCATTGAGCGCAGTGTGTGTCTATGCTCAGTCTGTCTAGTGCAGTGGTCAGCAACGGGCAGCTCCCCAGCTCTGCGCCCCACTCTGACTTATAACAGAGAAAAAGTCTGAACGGGAACAGCCAAGGGTTTTGTCATGTGACCTCCTCTGCTCACTGATGAATTACGCATACACATACCAATCAGTATTATTGACCCATCTGATTATCCATACAGCTAGATCAAGTGTAATTCAAATAATTGTTATG